>CM065368.1:14847706-16067706 GCA_033032245.1 Poecilia picta
AAGTAACCTTTGACAATTGGATATACAGTCAGTCGTAAATTGGGTGATCATCAAGCATCTTTTACAACAACCAATAGCTGCTCTCCATACTGTTGTCACAACTAATTGAATAAACCAAATGTTGGAGCAGCTTATTGAAGCTCACCTACAGCAACACCTGTTGGAACAAAACATCTGCCATGGTGAAGAAGAAGGGAGGCTGAAGCATCCAGAATGTCACTGGGAGATAAAGTATAAAACTGATGACATGTAGTCTTATTTCATTTCACCTTAAAGCTGCAGAGTTTTCAAGCACCCGTGGCATTCATTGGACTAAATTAAATGAAATACTAGACTGGAACTCAGCATTGACAGATTCCTAATCTTAAGTAACTTAGACTGGTATATGATTCACTTTACAGGGTTTGGATGTCAACAAACCACATTGAGATAGATTCAAATACAAATGGCACAAGGCTGATGAATTAAATCCAGACTCCTACCGCTGGATGAGCAGTGGAGCTTTGGCCTAACCAAGTTCTAGCACCAATGGCAATAGGACAAAAGATAAAATACTCCCTCTGCTCTGTCTCACTGTGCTTTCCTCTCACTAGCAATTATTCCTATCATAAAGATAGATCCTTATCTTTTCAGAAAACGCAACTCTTCGTTACTGTTGCAATGGCCTGTTTTTATTTTCTTGTAGTTTTTTTTTAAAATAACACCGATGGTGTTAACAACCAGACGATGGAAAAGCTGACATATTTAACAAAAGGAAAGCTTGAAAACTTTAAGGATATTTGGTTTCCCTTCCTACATTTTGTCAAATACTGTGACATGTAAAGCACATTATTCTTTTGTGTGTGTGTGTGTGTGTGTAGATAGTGAGCCCTGGGGTTTAGTGTTCTTTATGGGTGGGGAGGGAATGCACTTTATGTTCATTTTTTTGTATTTTTGTATCTATTTTGTTTTACTTTTCATATTTTTGTGTGTGTATGTGTTTGTTTTTGTATGTCTGTGCAACAGAAAATTTTAATAAAAACATCTTGGGGAAAAAAAATTAAAAAATGACATGGATGGTGTTACTCAGCTGTTCAGGCTGACTGGCACCGTTTGCAGCCTATAAGCAGATGTTATTGAACGCTGTTAGGTTAAGAAAAATGGCAACAAGCTTAACTGCATCATGCAAAATGACAAAGATGATTGGTTGGTTCTGGTGTAATTATTTTTAGTTCATTTGTTTTATGCGGCTTGAAAAGAGTCTAACAGGAATAGTCATTAGCCTCACTCTACTATGAAGACTATTCCTCTTTCTAAAAGGTCACCTTGACATAACGTCACCTATGTAGCATCCTGTTGTAATGAATTATGTAAAAATGGCCAATTTAACTAACATTTATGATATATTTACAAATTATCGTTTAGCCAACAGTGTAATAATTACTATATTATGGGGGTGTTCTAAAAAATGTTTCTAAAAAGATAAATTGTAGTTTGAAACCAAATTTTAAACTGTAAAATGAACTGTGTTCTTCATGAGCAAAATAACAAACAACAAAATATTTTTTTGGGTGGGGAATTTTCCTGAAATTTAGTCCCATATGACAAAATAATTGACTACATGCTGTAGTGCAACATAATACTACCATGATATTGCTTTTCAATTGTTAATTTACAACAGGTTATTATATTTTTAGCTTTATTGCTTTCAATTCCACATAACCAAAAATAAGAGAATCTAACTTATCTTACCTAACTTTTAACTTATTCAAAACCCAAGAAACTAAAACAAGAAGCCAGTCCGAGTTGAGGTGAAATCTTATTCGAATTAGCTTTTGAAAGATCCAAATGCAGGCAACCAGGAGTGGGCAGACAGGCAGGTGGTGGTACCAAAAACACAAAACTTTAATAATTAATCTGAGGCACTGAAGGTCCAAAGGCAAAATCAAAGAAATGCCAGGAACATGGAGTCCGTAGCACAGAGGATCTGAGGACTGGCTGAGAAAGAGCAGTGAGAGGTGAAGGGAAACAGGTGAGCTGATTGAGAATATTCAGCAGGAGGGAAACTGGGGAAAACAGAATAAGAGAAACTAGGAAACAAGGAGAAGCTGTGGTACAAAAAAAAAATAAAAGGAAAATCAGAAATCGAAATAAAAACAACATGAACAGATGTAACAGATGTAAAAGAAATACAAAATTTGTGTTTGTACATTTTTTTCACACTTTTTCTTTCCACTACACTTTGAAATAATATGCTTGGATACACACAGTCGGCTTCTTCAGCTTTCCGGCGAATGTATTCTGTAACCTTTCCAGTTTGGGATGTTTTCTACTCAACTTTATTTGATATGATGTTGAATTTGCTGTTGTGCAGAACGGTTTTTTTTAATTGCATCAATTTTCACCCCCAATATAGATCTGGACTGATTCATGTCATTTTTATAAACTACTCATACTTCACCGTTAATGCAGTTTTTTCTTGGCTTCAATACAAAACAAAAATAGACTAAAAGTCAGCAGCTACTTCTAGTTCTACTTTTTTATAGGATAGAACTACAATCTCATGAATCAGAAATTTGTATTTCTTTTATTTTTAATAAGTAGACGTTTTCACCCCAAAATGTAATTCCCCCCCCGCCCCCCCTTTTATTTAATTCTGTATCAAAGTTGTAATATTTTTTTTAAAGAAAAAAAAACTAACCTTTTACAATCAAAATAAAAGAAAATTAAGAATTTGTATCTTGCGTAGGTTAATTGAGTCACAATGTGACCAAACTAATTGTTTTAGATGTTAAGTTAAACCTCATTTGGCTTGCTAATCAACAAATTGAAAAAACCAAACAAAAAAAACAAACAAACAAAAGTCTGCATCATGTTTAATGATTCATAGAAAACAGACTCACATTTTTGGCTCAAATGCCCATAAAAAATTAAAGCTGTCATTAAAACCTGGACCAGAGAAGGAAATTATGATGCTGGGCTTTATCAACATAAAAATGGACGTTTTCTTTCTGTTTCCAACATTTGGTCAGATTCTGTCGATATAAACGGTGCGTTTGAATTCACAGCCAATCCAGAAGGTTGCTTATATAAATACACCAGCCATGCACATAGAAACATATCACCATCAGCATCACACTAAAGAAATCTTAAAGAATCAACTGTGGGCTGCTAAAGCATCTGCTGCAGGAAGGAAGAGGCTGTTGTGGACAAACTGCGCTTGAGGGGAAGGATGAAAGGGGGGGGCAGGGGAATTCAGGATAACGGGGGCGATTGGATAATGAGGCAAGAGGAGAACAAGGTAAAGTCTGTGGATATCTTAATCTTCATTCCAGTTTTCTAGGATGAATTCCCGTTGGGCAGGTGGCGCACACACACACACACACACACACACACACACACACACACACACACACACACACACACACACACACACACACACACACACACACACACACACACACACACACACACACACACACACACACACACACACAACACACACACACACCACAAGACAAACAAGGGAGAATCAAATAATTATAGTAGCCTAGATGTGGTGGTAATGGAGGAAACTCAAACGTATTTTAAAATCTGTCAAATGAGATTTCAAAACAGAGGATGTACAAACTGGGGTTTCAGTTATCAAGGCTTTATGGAGTTAACAAAATGCAACATTTGTCTACAGTATTTAGAGAAATCAACTACCCTGACAGCGCCAGCATAAAAGTCGCATCAGGCATTATGTGACAGACACTTAATGCTACAGTTACTGCCAAAATACGTAAAATTCCTTGTGTAGTACATAACCATGGTCGAAAGACTTTCAGTTTTCCTGCTCGCTGGTGCTGCTTAGCACGAATGTTGTCATACATGAAGCTATTACCATCATCCATAATGTGTACCCTCATTGTTTTTCCTTCCTGATGGAAAAGACTCGTGGCTCAGAGCTGCTATGTACTGAAAGGAGCCAGAGGTTTTAAGCTAATATAGAAAGTAATCCTGGATCACTGCTTATGTATTTTTCCCCTCCTTTCTTCTTAAACCCCCATCTGAACTGTGAATTTGGACTGAACAAGGTTCTAGATACCAGAATATGAATTGAAAAATAACATCCACACACACACACACATTTGAAATGCTTGCTCCTCACACACAAGTGAATTCGGTGGCATCAGCTGTGCCTCCGTTCGGTCATTTATCTCTGGCTGGGGCACAGTGAGGCTCGTGTGAAAATAGAAGAAACAAGAGACTGGATATGTAGCTTATAAAAAGAATGAGATGAAAGGATGCTTGGATGTTCCCCCCCAACTCCGGAGATCAAGCTGATGAGCTGTAGACGCCCGCGGCCCTGCACACGTGATGAAAATGAAACAGATTTTCACATGTGCTGAGTGCATGAAAGTGAAGTGTTAGTCAATATAAACTGACAGTTATATAGAATTTGGAAACATTTCAGAAAGATAAACATTTGTACATGGAGAAATGCCTACATTCATCATGTGCAGTTTGCCAAAGGGAACCAATGGAAGACACGGTAGAAAATAAATCAACAGAATACAGTGGGAAAACTTGCACCTCTGAGACTGCAAGGAGCAAGCTTTAGCAAAAAAAAAAAAGAACAGTAAAACATGATAAAAAAGAACACAACCATAACTTGAAAGATGAAGGGTGCGTGCGGCAGATTCCTGGAACAGATGGAAGGTGCAGAGGTGCAGGAGGACGAAGCCACAGCACCGCATAGCAAGAGACAATCCGTCGAGATAAAATTAGAGAAACAAAGACGGACAGAGAGAAAGAGAGAGCGTTAAGCCCCGTGCTGCAGGCATGCGTTACAAATCCCCAGGGAACCGGCGGCAGATCACTACAGAATCAATCTGCTGCACCTCAGCAGGAATGCAGCACACACCGGTCACAAGAGTGTGTGACTTCATACTGTATCTGCTTTAATGCATATGCTATGCGTGTGTGTCTGTCAGAGAGAGGGATCGAGAAAGAGGAAGATTCATTGGAAGTGAAATGACAGAGTACTTGAGGATGCAGTAGCATGGAGGAAAGTTGGAGAACAAAATGATCAAATGGAAATCTGGAATATCGTGTACCGACATAAGTCTGGTTTTCAGATGCCAGAAAACTCCATTTCCATTTGTTCAAACAATTTTGCAGCAGTACAAACACCAGGGAAATGCCCAGCCGTAATAGCATTCAATAAAGAGACAGTTTTATATCCCAGACGAAAAGGTTTTGGGATGCGACATCCCAAAACAAAATTAAAATACATTTTAGAGATGCAAGCTCAAGCTGGTAAGAGAACACAATGAAACAAGTCACGCACAGCAAAAATGCAAAATCTTAGCAAGTATTTTTGTCTAGTTTCTAGTGCAAATATTTTAGCATATAAAAAGTGTAAGAAATTACTCACTTAAAAGAAGCTCCTATATGTTCCTGAAAAGTTACTTGTTCATTAGTTTTGTCTTACATCAAGAGTATGGAAATGTTGCACTTGAAACTAGACCTATACTTCTTGGTAAGATTGTGTTTTTGCAGTGATGTTTGACATGACTAAAAGGCTACTCAGACAGGAGGAAGACTTGAAAAGTAAGACCAAAAGCCAGATTACTGTACAGTTTGCAGACACAAACTGGGACAAAGACTTACTCTATGTAGTCTGATGACACAAAAATGCAAGTGTTTGGTTATGATACCCATTGCAAGCCTGAGCAGACTATTCCAACTTTTAAGTGTAGGAACGTCATGCCCCGTGGCTGCTTTGTTGCAGGACAGACTGGTGAAACAAATGGGGAACATGTGGAGAAACATCTCATGTCCGCCTCATGCAATGATACTGTGGGCTTGTTTCTTTTATAAAGGTTCTGAGAAATTTGTCAGAGTTCATGGCATCAAAGACTGAGCTGAAAACGGCTCATGGTTGGACTTTCAAACAGGAGAATTGTTAAGATCACACGTCCAAATCAAGGCAGCATTTATCCACTAGACTTTTTATCAACCTTCCTTTTCGACCATTCCAGTCTCCAGCCTTAAGAGAACCTGTGAAGTGCTGTAAAGATGAGAGCATAAGAAATGATTTAAACAAATACTTCTCAATATGATGGTTTTCCTCCTCACAAAATAAATGTACCTGAATTAAAGGTTTTATTTTTCTAAATCTTCCAGTTTGGGTTAACATTTCGGTTGGAAACGATTAATTTATTTAAGATGTTTATTTCATCTCTACTAGAGAATGAGGGCACTGTACTCAGAAAAATCACATTAAAAAATAAATAAACCACCACATTCATCTACGTTTCCCTCAGAGTTGTGATGGATCCTAATGAAAGTGATCTAAATCCCTTTTGGGAGATTCAAGGATCAGTTCATCTCCTATGATTATCATTAGAGAGAAAGCATAGTACTGACCTCTGATCAGTGTTTGGGGAGCCTGTGATCCAGCTGCCTGTATCTCAATCTTATTAGAGCGTTAAGTCATTATTGCATGTACACACGGAGGCCTCACAATGCAATTAGCCATTCACCCATCACACTAACAAAGCATGGCTAATTAGTGGATCGCAGGCGCAAAGGGAGCAGAACAAAACACATTTAAGATCCCCTCAGCACTCTGGCTGATTAAGAAGTCTCAGGTAAGTATTAGACATGTTTTTGTACTGGATAGAGCTACTTTTTCACATACTTACATATTTTTTGGGGAGGAGCGGGATCATATGACAGATTAAAAGAAATACAATTGTTCAACAAATTAAAAGTTCCAGATGTTTTACACTCATTAGTAAAACGTGCGTGGTGGGTGTGTGATGTTGCATCCATCAAGATGTTGAGATGTTTCTGACTTGGTCACTCACTGCTCAGGCTGAGAGCGCTTCGGTCTCTTTGAGGGAAAAAAAAAACAAAAACAGAAATAGATTATATTTGGTCCACTCTTGCAAGATCAAAGAAAAAAAGTCTGTCAAGAACTTGGAAACATCTGAAAAATCTTGCTACAAGCATGCACACATACACACGGATATGCAGGCACACTGTCATAACACCACAGAAACAACTCTTTGATTTCCCTGACATTCTTTTTTTTTGTCTGAACGACTAACGGCTTGCACAGAAAATACCTTCTCAAGGTTAACAGGCGCGTTCAACCACACTCTGCAGAGACACATTCACCAAAACTCTTACTCATAATTGCATGTGACAAAAGAAACGGAATGAGACACGGCACCACTACCAATCATTAGAGAGAATCATATTTTATGAAGCAATTCTCAGGAAGTAAGTGCAGCACTGACCCTCCAGCCCCACCCCAGACAGACAATGTCAAATAAACTAACACATTTGAAATAGGGCAAAGACCAGACCAGTCTGGGCTAGAAGCGACATCACCCTTCTAGCAACCCGCCGCAGCAACCTGCAAGTAGGCCTGTGGTGTTGGCAAGGTTACTAGAGCAAAACTGGGCCTTGTTCGATGGGGAGAGCACACGCTGCTTTCTGTGGGGAGATATATGTGCCCCGCTCACAGCAACTGCAACAGAGTAAGCTTTCTGCAGTGCAGCATGCACGCCCGAGACCTGATAGGCGCTACGTGTGATGCTCCTATGTTTCCTTGATATAGTTCATGGCTAGTTCAGCCTATGAGGACCCTGTTTGAGTTCTGGAGCACCACACATATTGGTTAACAGGTCATGGGCCGATAGAGAAAGAGAGAGGGAGGGGGGATGAGCTTAAGGCTGCATTAGGATCTCTTAGGAACTCTGGTCCTTCACTGACCTGCAGCGCACTCTTCTAGACTGGACTGGACGGTTCAAAGCTTCCCTTTTGACCAAAGAGATAATCTAATCAGTCAAAGCATATTACAACAAAAAAAGATGAATTACAGAGAAAGCAAGACAGAAATGGAAAACAAATTGATTTTGACAGCCCTAAGAGAAACTGATGTATGAGAAAAGGGAAGGAAAGACATCAGACGAGAGTTATGTAAAAACACAGACAGGCGACTCCAAACACGCGGTGTATTTATTGTGAAGGTTCTCAGTCCCTTCAGGTGGACTAAATGTTACTCAATGGACACTGGCAAAAAAAAAAAAAACACTGGCGTTGATATCGAATGATTTTTAAGCTTCTGCAAAGCTCACATGAGCTAATCAAACTACACGAGACATTGATTTCAACTGCAGCTGAGTGTTAAAAGAGGTTGAGGATCCTGGCTGATGTGTCCGTCATAGCATGCATGAACTGCAAAAGGATGTGTCTGCATTTTAGAAACTGTGGGAAATGAAAAGCAAGTAAAGGAGAGCATTGCAAAGTCGAGCTGCAGTCGACCGCTGACTTATGCTCATGCAATAAATCACGACTTTGCTGAATGTGAAACAGTCAAAGTAAAAAACTAAAATAAACATCGAAAACCACAGGCTAACTTGTAGAGACATGTTTTAGTCCATACGTGATTTTAAGAAATGCTTCTAGAATAACATGCAAGACAGCATTAGCTAACTAAACATAATTCTATAAGGTTCCATGCATCTCCAGTCCAGTCTAGATTTGTATATCCAGCAGAAATGCTGCTGCTACACTGCCTTGCCAAAGTATTCATAGCCCTTGAATCATATTCTGCCATGATATATCTGCAAACTTCAACATGTTGCACTTGGAGTTTATCTGACTGACCAACAAAAAGCAGTGCATAGTTGACAAGTGGTTGCAAAATGTTTACCTGAAAGTCGTGGCCTGCTTTTGTATTCAGCCCCCTTTACTCTGATAGCCCTTAATAAAAATCAGTGCAACCAAATGCCTCAGGCCAAAGAGGTTTGTCAGAGAATATTTATAAACAAACATCATCACAAACACCAAAGGACGGACTAAAACTTAACACACTGCCCACGCTGTGACGTAGTAGCGACGTTGCGCTTTTCTTCAGCAAGGATACTGAAGCTGGTCAGAGTTGATGGGTGTAAAAGGTGTTGGGGGCTGAAAAAGACTGGAGCCCGAAGTGGAGGTTCACCAGGACGACGACCCTGAACATACAGATAGAGCGGTTTGGATCAAAACGTACGTGTTTGAGTGGCCCAGTCAAAGCCTAAATATAAATCCAATTGTGGCAAGTCTTGAAATTTCATGTTCGCAGACATTTTCCATCTAATCTGCCTGACATTAAGGTATTTTGCTAGGAAACAAGGGCACAAACCAGTAGAAACACTTCTCTGTGGTAGCAGTGAACGGGGAGTTATTTCAGGATATCAGATTAAAAAGGACAATTAAAAAAATGCACATAATAATTTTTAGTTGTAAAAACATGTAAAAAAAACAACAACAAAACATTTATCACGCTCCTTCCACTTCACAATTATACACTGCGTTTTGTGGGTCTATCATTATATATTCACATTAAAACTAATAGCTGTTTGTAGTTGCAAAATGTGAGAATATTCATGGGGTAAGAATATTTTTGCTCTTCAGTTTTGGTGTACTTCCCCTCAGCATGCCTTTTTAAAAATTTTGCTTCTTCTTCCAATTTACCAATCTCAACACTGCTCAAATATATTTGACCAGTACGCTGGACATTATGAAGAACTTTATGCTGTATGACCTAAAACTGAGGCCCCACTTGCTTGCTGGTGGTGTGGTACAGCCCAGACTTGCTACAGTGGTGTGGTCGTCAAATACACACGTCAGTCACATCAGTACTAGTAACATTGTTCATGAATTGTTTTATCAATCAGTGAGTTGATCGTCATCATTGCCATCATCAACAATCAGTCCAAAAGGAGCAAGAACACAGTATCTACTGGTCTCTGTTTTTTGCTAAGTGAGAGACAGACGGATGGATGATCTGATTTAAAAAGAACAATATCCAAAACAAAAGACAGACAAAAGTCGATGGAGGAGTTAATTGACAAGGAGATGTGACCACCATGTGACTGAAGTTAAAAGAAGTGGATGGTCCATTGGTTGTTAACAAGACAACCAAGGAGAAGAGAAGAGGAGCAGAAAGCAGAAGAAAAAACAAGAAAATGTAATGTTAGGTAGTACTAGAGGTGTGACGGACTGATAGCCATAGTAGATACAGATGAATAGAGAGTTTTTGACTTTTACTTGTCTTTTTTGTCACAGGCACTAATGTCTTCACAGTCATATAGGAGGAATCAAAATTCAAAAATGATTTCAGTGTCTAGAATCGCTACAAAGCTAAAACATTAAAACTATTTCATCTAACACTTCCTCCAAATATACCAAACTGAACTAATACTGTATATATATATATACCTGTATGTACACAGTCCAGTCACATTAATGTGACCATCTGTCGAAAGCCAGAATAACCACCTTTCGCAGAGCGAACTGCTACGAGACGTGCAGGAAGAGAGTCACTTAGGTCCCTGAAGGTCTTCTCTGGGATGTTGAGCCATGCCGACTCTAATGCCGTGGCCAGCTGCGCTAGATTACGCGGTTGAGGATCCATGGCGCGAACAACTCGATCGAGATGGTCCCACAGATGCTCGATTGGGTTTAAGTCAGGTGAGTTTGCTGGCCAGGGGAGGACGGTAAACTCATCCTGGTGCTCTTCGAACCACGCACGTACACTGGCAGCTGTATGGCACCTCGCATTGTCCTGCTGGAAGATGCCATCATCCTGAGGAAAAACAATGCGCATGTAGGGGTGGACATGGTCCGCAAGGACAGATGCGTACTTGTATTGATCCATCGTGCCTTCCACAATAATCAGTGAACCCAGAGAATGCCAGGAAAACATTCCCCAGACCATAATGCTCCCGCCTCCAGCTTGGACCGTTCCTGCAATGGTTGCAGGGTGGTTCCTTTCAGAGGTTTCACGCCTTATACGCCAACGTCCATCTGTCCGATGGAGCATAAAACGCGATTCATCTGAAAACGCTACCTGTCGCCACTCAGTGGACGTCCAGCTGCTGTACTGGCGTGCAAATTCTAGCCTTCGTCGTCGATGAACACCAGTCAGCATAGGTGCACGAACCAGGCGTCTGCTTCGGAGGCCCAGACGCAGCAATGTTCGCTGAATAGTGGTTTGGGAGACACTTGTGGTAGCCCCTTGGTTCATTTTAGTGGTCAGTTGCTCAACGGTAGCCCGTCTATCTACCCGAACGCATCTCCGCAACCGTCGTTCGCCTCTGTCATCTATGGCCCGTGGTGCACCACATTTGCCACGTCGTTGATTTTGGACAGTCCCATTTTGCCATGCACGGTACACTTTTACCACGGCGGCACGCGAACAGTTCACAAACTCAGCCGTTTCGGAAATGCTTCCACCCTTGGCCCGAAAGCCAATGATCATGCCCTTTTGGACGTCGGATAAATCGCTTCGTTTCTGCATTACGCCAACGATTGAAATGTTTTCCAAAGCCCACACACACCCTTTATATACGCTCAACTGCACTGTGCTGCCACCTGCCTTCTGTGATTGGTTATTTAACTCTGAAGTGGAAAGTACGTGGTGGTCACATTAATGTGACTGGACTGTGTATATATATGTATATATTTATTTGTACATATATATTTCTTTATAGATAAATGATAGAATTCAAATGATGATTGAATACAATAAAATATCTCAGTTAAATCACAGTATAACATGGTACATTCTCAAAAACATAGTATATTTCAATATATTCTTTTTTTTCAGCATAAAATTAAATAAATAAAAAATAAGCCAGAGGGTTTTTTAAGAGTCATTTGTGTTCATGCAGTCACAGACTTAAGTATTAGTGCCTCAATAGAAATCAATAATGCTCAATGACACACCAGGTTGAAGCCCTGTTAATTGGTTGAAAATAATTGTGTTCGATGACACAGGAAACAGTTGGGCTGTTGCCGTGGTTTCCGCTGCTGGGGTGCAGAGCAGAGCAAGCTTAATATCTCACCAAAGAGGTGGCTGTCCTGGTTTCCTAGTACACCTACAACCTGACCTAAACCAACCCTCAAACTACAAATCTTGACAATTTCATTCAGGAAAACATGCAAATAGTCTGGGACTTTTTCCAAATGATGGGAAACAGCAAAAGCATTTCTCTAAAACACATTGTTTTAAAAGCTGCCCCACACATAGAGGCACAAAAGAAAAGCAATCCGTATGCAGATAAAAGGTATAGTCTGGCCTCTAGAAGGGCAAAGGAGTGGGGGGGAAAAAAGGGAACGTGAAAAGGTCGACTAACCCTCCGATCTGTGACGACATGCACAACACGATGCAGAGCCCCTCGCAAGGCAGGTCATTTCCCTCCCCCCTGTCCCGTCCTTTGAGCCTTTATAAACAGCATCCAAAAAAAAAAAGCTACAAAGTAAGTAGATGTTCTTTTGCTACATCAGTTCGACGCTACATTCAACTACAATAGACGAATGGCTGGGCTGTGGCTGGTCTTAGTGTGAGACATGAAGTAGATATACTAAAGTTAAGAAAGTAGCGCTGGCACAGCTAAAAAGTAGATGGCTTGTGGCACAGAAGGTACCATGCTACATATCACTACCCTGTCTTGAACATGTAGCATTTCTTTTTAGAATTTGTCAACTGAAGTTGAGAGCTGTAAATTTTGGCCCTATTACCCTAACTTCAGTCATTTTTTTAGAAGATATATTTTTCCTGACATTTCAAAAGAAAAAAATCTGCATCTGCAAAAATCCAATCAAAACCGCTGTAATAACTATGCATCTCCAACAGGAGCGAATAAGGATATCAAGGATAACGAAAGTTCAAAATAAGAATAACCTGAACATAAACTAAAGGGATAGCCTAAAAAATCTAAATAAACAATTACAGGTCATGTCTTCTGTGAAGCCGTTTACCCGCTCCTCTCAGTTACATTTGACATTTAATGGAAGAAGCGCCAAGAAAAAAACAAGACAGATATATTTATATATGACATATTCCATTAGAAAACAAAATGCTCCACTGACTTTGTGGGGTTTTTTTCTTTTTTGCACAGAGCAGGTGCAAAGTGGGCCCTGTTTCAATGCCTAAAAGTCACTATTTTTTTCACGAAAAGCTCTCTTTGCATGTGGACGGGAGGTGCAGAAACAGAAAAACATCCAGGTTAGCGTGAGGTGAAGCTTAACTAGTTACATACTAACTACAACTGAAGATATGGTTCATTTTATTTCTTGGGTCAAACAGCTTATCTTGCTTAAATCAGACAAAAAGCAAACAGAATGATGTGCCATTGCATCCCTGTCATATTAAAGTTGGGAATATTGCTTTAGGTCAAATAGCCATCTAATAATCTCGACAATGCAAGTTAGCATCATCATCAACTGCATTCAAGGAAGGCTCAGCTACTGAGTATGCACCTGGAAACATTCACAGTAAGTCGTTCTGCCTTATTTACCAAAAAAAAAAGGATATAAGACAAAGCAGCATGACTACCTCAGCATAAGTGTCTTGGTATTTTACTGTTTGACTCTTGGTTACACCAGTGACATTTGTTATCGTTGCGCGAAAAGCTATATCCGCAAAATATGTTACCTTAAGATTGTGCATTTACACTTGTGGCAACACGTCTTAAAAAATACAATGAGGAATTGTGCTTCAGATAATCCATCATCCACCGGCTCAACCAGGACACAGAATGGTGGCAACATATATTAAAATCTAAAGAGGGCTTGGAAATGTGTTGGAATAAACCCTGACTGGACACTTTCACAGAACCAATTATGTCCAAAGCTGTACCCTCTCTGCTATCTGTAATGCATCTACAAATACTTGAATGATCTTCAGCTTCCTGCACCACAGTTCCAAAGACTGTATTTAAATATTATGCAGCCATCTAGTGCCAATTACAGATATTACACTAATCATCTCCTGAATTCACTTAGATTAGGCTGAGTTAAAGTTGGGAAAAATAAATAGGATTTTGTCGAAGTTCAAAATTTGGGTGAAATGTTGGCACTGCTCTGGAAATCATTCCCACCTCCAACACTAGCCACATCCAGCCTCCTACTTATTAAAACACTAACACAGTCAGAGAAATATATTAATAGAATAAAAAGAAAGGGATAGGGAGAGAGGTCTGAATAAAAAATAAATATATAGACAGACATGAAAAGAAATTCTGCTACATGTCTTTTTTCTTCATGTTGTTATTCCTCTTTTGATGAGTTTGTTCAAAATCTTTAATACTTGGTAATATTTTTCCAGTTGAACCAGAGGTGTCGTGACAAGCTCCAACGCAGTAGAGAAAAAGAAGTTCCTGTTCAGTCTGACTGGCTAAAAGGGCATCTAGTAAAACATGACATCATATAGATGGTCCTGGGGTAGAGCTAGATGGGTCTGATGAGGCCAAAAGGCAAATAAGTAGCACGGTGCTCACTGTCCATTGAAATGTGAGCAGGCAGAAAGTGAACGAGAGGTGACTGCATTGCTTATCTTAAAAAAGGGAAGAAGACACCAAGAAGCAGTCCACCAGTCCAGGTCAAAAGCCATCAGCCAATGAGGACAGGAAGCCAGATGATGACCAAACACTGGCATCTTTTAAGAGAAGGTGGGTCTCTCCTCATTCCACTCAAAGCCAGAGGGAGGGAGACGTTTTGAGCATATCGTGTGTGTTTTCGTGTCTGACTGTGTGCATGTGTGTGTGTGTGTGTGCGTGCGCGTAGGTGTGTGTATGTGTGCAAACATGACATCATTACTCACAAGTTGGAGACTACTGTTATCCACAGTTGTGATTTGGGGAGGGGAGAAGGACCGAAGAGGACATCACAAAGCTCAGCTCTGAGCATAAGAGAAGTTCTGGGGTCGAAGTCCCCGGTGATGCAGCCTCACCTTCACTCTCTTCATCGTAGGAACCATCCAGACGGATGTAGCTCACCCTGGTGTGGCACCTCACTGTCGCCCTCATAAGAACGCGTACAATGGAGCGGGTGGCAATAGTGTCGCTCTCACCGAGAGTATTGTTAGCAACAGAGTCTCTGTCCATGTTTGTTCCTGTAGTGATGCTTGCTAACCGATTACCTAAGGTCACCGCAGCAGCCATTTCTCTGGTGTCGTCCCCGTCTCCAGCTGCCATGGCGCCGAGGTTTTCAGCAGCACTGGTGCTTGCTCCCACGTCTCCCTCTCTCGTCTCCCCCTGTCATACCTCACTCTCCAGGCTGGAAAAGTGGGCTGACCCTCGACGTGAACACAGGCTCTTGGCTTTGAGTGGTAGGTGGGGAGAGTAGAACCTCCGTGGCTGAGGCACAGAGCGCAGTCTCTGATATTGGAGTTTGGCACTGGCTGAAGCCTGAGCCGGACCTGCCATCCCTACCCCCGCTGGTGGCGAGACAGAGGCTGAGGAAGGTGGAGGTACGATGGGCATGGGGAGCGAGGTGGGTGACAAGGATGGCTGCTGCGGTGGTGATGGTGAGGGCTGTGGCTGATGGTCTGTCGGCTGTGTGTTGAGGCTGAGGTTAGATTGGCTGCCTGATTTGGCTTGACTGGAATCTGGTTTGGGAGGCAAAGGTTTGGGACGAGAACCCCCGCTGAAGCTGTGGCAGTGGGGAAGAAGCTCTTCTTGGCTATGGGAAAGTGCTGATGCTCTTCTCTTGGAGTTAGAAGTTTGTGAACGGCCATGTGGATGTGGATAAGGATGGGGCTGTGGGTAAAGGCTGCAGGAACACAGAGTTGACCGTCCTCCCTCATCCAGTCTTTCCCTGCTTCGTCCTTTTCTCTTTCCGCCGCCACTCTTCCACTTTTTTTCTCCCTTCACAGGAATTTTGTCCATGGACCAGTATCGTCTAGGTGGGGGGAAGGCTGTTGGGGGTGGTGGCCACTGTGAGCCCAGCCCTCCACTCCCTCCACCAGATGCCCAACCTATTCCTGGCCCAGATCCCCAGAAATCAGCACCAATCCATCCCTCTGCCCGAGTTCCCAGTAACGAATCATCTCGACTATTGATGCTTCCTCCTTTCTCTCTGGAGGGATAGGTACCAAAGAACCAGCCTCCTCCACCTATGCCTCCAATCCCAGTGCCAGTGCCTCCTGCACTTTCTTCCCAGTATCTTTCAAAACGACCAAATTCTCCTGAAGAACCCTCATCCGAGTAGCTGTCCTCCACCCTTCCTCTGTCTCGTTCAGATTCAGAGACAGCCCCTCTACCCACCCTCCTTCCCCTGTCCTCTCCCCGCTCCCTCACTCTGTCTCTCTCTTCCTCATCATCGTCGTCGTCATCATCGTCGTCGTCATCATCGTCTGAGTCCCATTCATGGAAAGACAGCCCTTCTCTTGTCTGTGCTTTCTCTTTTTCATAATGCATCAACAAAGGACGCCTTTCACCAACTCTACCACTATCTTCTCTGTCAATCCCGCCGCTTTTTCGCCGCTTTGATGATGGAAGAAGTGGGTGGAGGGACACTGGAGTGGTATTGGAGTTATCTCCTCTTCCATTCATCCAAAATTTAACAGAAGCAGGAAACTTATTAGAGTTGGAGTAGCGCTTATTGGGGGTTCGACGTCTATGAGAGTGTGAGGATTTGGGACGCCTTTCCCTGCTTCTCCCACTGTCCTCCTCGTCCCTGTCATTGCCATCTTCCCCTCTACCTCTTTCTCTGTCTCCTTCCCATGAATCTCTCCCCTTCTCTCCAAATGTGTTCCCATACTGGGCAGAAAAAGAAGAGTAGTCTTGTATCCCCTCATCTCTTTCTCTCTCAGCTTCCCCTTCCCTCTCTTGTTCTACATCGCCTTCTTCCGGCTCAGATCGCTTTCCCCCAGTAGACTTTTTCCTTTTCTTTGTTTTTAATGCCTTCTTCTTCTTCTTTTTCACCTTCCTTCGCTTTCTTTCTCTCTCCCGCTCTCTTTCTCTCTCCTCTCTCTTTTTTCTCTTTTTGTTCTTTTTCTTTTTCTTCTTTTCTTTCTCCTTTTCTTTTCCTCCTCTTCTTTTCCCTTTTCAGCCTTTCAGCTTCTCCACCTGTTCCTCTCCTCTCCCTTTCACTCCAGCTTGCCCACCACTCTTGAAGCTGAGACAGTTGGCTCCCGCCTCTTTCCCTTTCTCGTTCTCTTTCTCTGTCACCCCAAGATGTGCGTGGTTTCCTGGGGGGAATTGGTGGTGGCAAGCGCCCGTGGCTAAGGGAACGTGGTCGAATGATAGAGCGCTCCCTCTCTCTTCCCCTCCCAAGGAGAAGACTCGACTCTTCTGTCAGATCTTCATCGTCGTCGTCGTCCTCTCCATCAATTCCTCCAGTCCTGTCTCGTGTGCTCCTGGAGGAGCTGTAAGAGTAGGTGGGAGAGGAGGAGCGGGAAGATGAGGGAGATGAAGACGTTGACGTTGAGGAGGTGGTTGACGTGGAGGATGAGGACGTATAGTGCAAAGATGCAGAAGGAGACGGAGGAGTATAGGAGGGGCTCAGTGGAACTGGTATAGGAAGTGAAAGTGGAGGAGAAAGCGGGCGGGTCCTCCTTCCTCCTCCTTCCCTCATTCCATCTCGTGCTCCTCCCCTTCGCCCCAGAGGCAGAATGTTCTCATAAAGTGGCCCCCCAGGCTCTTTGGGCTTTTTGGGCCTCCGCTTTCTCCAGAAGGATGAAGGGAGAGGGGGAGAGGGATGTGGCAGTGGAGGTGTAGGAGGTAGAGGGGCCTGACTCTTAGGAGGCAGCCTGGGGGTGCCCAGAGGTTTAACAGGCCCTTTCCCCTGACCTCCATTGCCACCTCCCACCACCTTCTTCCCCACCCCATGGTCCATGCTCTTCTCTGAATAGAAGGCCACACTCGCTGGAGGGGTTGGGGGTGGCCCCTTGGCATAGTCTTGGGGGTCTGGGACCCTGCTTGCTGATCCATGCAGGATCCCAGTCCCTCAGGGTCAATGGGACCATAATATCTCTTATAGCCATCGAGTCCCCCACCCCCTCCAGCAGCTGTAGCCCAGTTTTGTGGAACTTTCTGAGCAAACGGCCCCATGTCAGTGATGCCCCCTCTTACAGCCAAGGGGTTGGTGGCTGTAGCAGTTTTAGGCAACCTCCAGCGGTCCACTACTGCCAACCTTCGATCTGATCGAGGCAGGAAAGTGGAGCAAGGGAGGGGGGCACCAGCAATGGGGGGGTTAGAAGAACCCAGAGCTGACCCAGAATGTACCACAGTGGGAGGAGAGCCTGGTAGAGGTGTTTTGTAGACAGGCGGTGGTTGCTGCTGTTGTGGTTGTTGCTGCTGTTGCGCCATTGCAATTGCTGGGTTGGTCACAGTTGTTGAAACGACATGTGGCTGTGATGGAACAGTCACCATTGCGGTGTGGTGGTGTGAAGGCAAAGATTTAGATCCACCTGGTGCTGTTTCATCCTCAAAACTGCAGCAGCTGTACATGCCCTAAGAGACAGAGAAACAATGACGGATTTACTTCTAAGACGACACAGATCCACAAACTATTGCCTAAAATATGACACATAGCTGCAGTCTATATACAGAGCTTTAGTGATGGATCAATAGGAGTTGAACTGGTAAAAATGGAAATAAAATACTCTTTGCAAAACATCTTTTATCTTGAACTAAAGTCTGTTCTTTATATTTAAAAAAAAAAAATTAACAGGTACATAACTATCACAATAGGGTTTTTGTTTTTTTTTTTTTTAAATCTACGGTGCTTTCTATGGGGTTACATGATTCCCCTGAACTTTTCCACATGTTGCCATGAGTCAACCAACATTATCCATTTGTTGATTTTAATTTATAAAAAAACACAAATTAGTCTATGACTGTCCAGTGCAAAGAGAGAAACATCATTTTCAAAACGTCCTGCAATAAGAATCTGAAACCCCCCCTTTACTCTGATCCTTAAATAAAACAAGGTACAGATCAGAGATAGATTTGGGGAGAAATTTAAAGCAATTTAAAACAATGTCCAAAGCTTTGAACATCTAACAGAGCCCTGTTCAATTCATTATCTGAAAATGGAGAGAATATGGCACAACTGCAAGCCTTTCAACACATGAACTGGGCAAGGAGAGCATTAATTTAGTAAGCGGCCAAGAGACACATGGTAATTCTGGAAGAGCTGCAGATCCATCTAGAGATCCTCCGCTCAGGCAGGTGAGTCTGCAGGAGATTTTATGAAACAACTATAAGGTGTGCACTCTGCAAATATGCCTTTAATGGATAATTTGCAAGAAGTAAAGCCACTGTTAAAAGAAAGTAAGGAAACATTCTGTTTCCATTTTGTCAAAGGTCACCCGAATATGTAGGAGAAAATTCACTGAAACAAATCCAGTGAGACCAACATTAAATTTGTTGATAAACTGCGTCAAGATTTGAGAATTTGTGTTTACAGGTGCTGTATGTCCACCTGTAAACAAAGCTTTAGCATTTCTGGAAAAAATAATTATTTGTTTACACCTGCAAATCTGATACAATACATTACAGCAAAAACTGGTTCTATTAAAGTTAACAAGGGGAGCAAATGAAAATGCAAACCCATTGGGTTGTATTTACAAAATCTGTAGAAAACTGTACTCCTTTCTCCACATCTCTTCAAATAAACAAGGTTCAGGTTGGTTTCTATAACTTTTCCCTTAGAAATAAAATCCTCATTTAGTGCACGTTTTTTGTATTATACTCTGATCAACTGCTTCTAAATATGTTTGATCCCAGATATGGCAACAAATCAGAGACATTTTCAGTGTCAAAACAGCAAAAATATATGAAATTTGATAATCATTAGACATAACTATGCTTTCACATCAAAATGGTGAAATGCTAGTGAGTGTGACATGCAAAAATGGTGAAAATAAAAGAAAATAGCAGCAGCAGACAAATACTTACTCTGCTAATTGCCAAGAGAAAGTCCAACTTCCCAGAACTAGTGGCCATACAGTGGCGCAGTTTCCAGTAGACTAAATGTTCCCATGCAAACACCAGCAGACTGAGGCCCATAGCCACCAGAAGCATGTAGAAGACCCCAGCCATGTTGTCAATGTCCAGTTTACTGCTCATCACCTCAATTTTGTCATTATGGCAGATACCTGACAGCCAGAGGCGCTCCAGCATTTCAATCTCATCTGGGGAGGAAAATGGATAAAGGACAAACGGTTAGAATGATGGAGGAGAACGAGATGAAGAAGGAAAATACAGAGAAGCATAAAATAATAAAAGCATAACAGACAAGAGAAAGAAGTGGAGAAGGATCATGTTAGGAGAAAAAGGTTGTTTTGATAGAATAAATAGTGAAGTTCAGCTACAAATTACTTCCTGTTCTCAGCCTAATAATTTCCCAGAAAAAGAAAGCCAAGGTAAAATAATATAAATAGATAAATAAAATGAAATTGGGATATTTGACTTGGAAATGAAAATAGAGGTTTGACTTGCACAATTAGCTGGAAAAAAGCCAACAAGTTACCTTTTTGAACAGATATTTGCAATGAATAAGACAATCCAGAATTTGTCTGTATTGTACTAAGATCTGTGGTCTGTCCTTTTGAGCTCAAAGAAAAATCGAGGTTGATCTTCGAGTCCAAAATTAGTTATGCCGAGCTAACGTTCAATGTCGTAAATTTTATGTTCTACAAAGTATTGATTCCAATCAAGCGCTTCACAATTATGGTCAAAACTGAAACCGACATTGCAATGTTAAAGGACTCTGCTGAACAATGTTTTCTGTGAGTTTTGTATGAAGACTGGCTGACTGGATGTCACCAGTCATTTATAGTGTACAGAAAGATTTTCTTAATTCAATTCAATTTTTTTCTCATGACCTTGACTACTGCCTGGTGTCAATCAAAAACACACATCTCCCTCAATTTACCAGGGTAAGCCAATCCAAAGTTGGTGGTCAAATAACTATTTGAACTAACTCAATTTGAACTTTCTTTTGCGTATTTAGCTTCTTAAATATATTTTTGAGCTTTAAAACATGAGCAATCTTCCGCTGTTCCAATATTGCGGCTTCTAACAATTCTCTCTGCAGGTAAGTGACCAAAAGAACAACACAAATGTTTTCATTGACTATTTTATTGGCTAACAAATTAAACAGAATTAAGATCATTTTTAAATCAGAACATTGTGGTGCTTTCATGACCAAAATAACAAAGAGGCTAACTGGATTTTAACATTACCAAAGAAAGTGTTTATAGTGAGTCTTTCTGCCTCTTTGTTCAATTTAGCTTAATCTTTCAAGTTATTTAGCAATACTGCGTGTGCAATAATTAGGTTTAAAGGGCAAAAAAACAAACTAATGCCAAATCATGACAGCACTGACATGATGGTATTAAGGGGGTCAACAAAATTACAAACCTAGTTTAGTTCACACATTTGTTTTCTTAAGATCAAAGCCTTGGTATTTGGATTGAGAGTTGCTATGTCAGGTAGCTGGCAATTATAAAATACAATGTCTTTGAGCAAATACAAGCGGAGAGAATAAAACAGCAGATTCTAAGCAATGGTAAAATCGATATGATAATTTTCTGAAACTACCTTATCTCCTTAGGGGCTGCACAGCAATGCAGTTGGTAGAAATGCTGCCTGAAGAACTGGGTCCAGACTACCGATGGATGGATGAAAGTTCCCTTATTTTTCTACACTTATCATTATACACCTTTGAGTGAAGAAATTTGTCTAGGTTCTAAGACATTGAGTTCTATAAAACGAAAAATGGTGGCGAAAGAAGAATATAAACAGAATTTAAAGAAAAACAAAAAGCATTGCAAAATGGGGCCTTGCTTGTTATGTGTTGTTTATTCAAGGTGCTCATGGTCATAGGTCAGTAAAATAAGGCAGTGTGTTTGGTATAACAAAGACAACAATGTCTTAGAAAAAGAGGGACGGAGAGTCTAAAACAATGAAGTCGGACCAGGAACTAAAATGGCATCGACAACCTAATCTCAACATTGTAACAGAGAGTAAATGAGAAGAGGAGCAGAAAGAAAGACCAGGAGCCACAGTGATGCTTGGATAGGCGGAACAAGCGTGGACAAGATGGTGAGGGGTAATGAGAGAGTTGGGAAGAATGTCCCGTAAAGACGGAGAGCGAGCGGCATTCTTTCTCCGTCCACGGAGGCGTCAGGGGAAATGAGACAGACAGAGAGAGTTAGACGTTCCTGAAAGAAGCGGAACATAGATGGAGAATGAGAGGCTGAATTTGTGTCATCGTGACAAAGATGACAGTGGAGCACTCGTCAGTTTGGAAAGTATGAGTGGAGAGAAAAGGAAAGGGGAAAAAATGGGAATTAGAGAGAAAATTGGCTGAGGAAGGAAAGAAAAACAGGCAAAGAAGCAAAAATTTGTCCTGGAAGGGTGGTCAGAGCCACCATCCAGGAGGTGGCTTATGAGAGGAATCAAGATTCCCATCTTTTGCGCTATAAGGAACAAAGCACAGCATCTTTAACTGTTTTTTTTTTTCCATTTTTGATGTAACTGGCAAAACAAACCTGGGTTTCCCTGATTGGCTGCACAGGTTGCTGGTGTAACCATAGTGACAGACAGCCATAGGATGCTGCATATGATTCACATTTGAATCAAAGAGGCACACAACTGGTAATGGGAGCTTTATGGTACAATATTACCTATGCTAGCATGAGCTGCACTGCAAACATAAGGTCTGAAGGTCGCTTTTATTGCATGTTGCTTTTTCTGAAATATATTACATTTTACTGGCTATAGTGGGCATTAAAAGCTGACAGGTCACGGATTTACTCGCAACGCTATACTGCGCCGTAAAAAAAAGGTCTTGGCTTTATATTTCAGCCATCATTAGCTCTGCTCGCAAGTCTTAGTTGAAGCCGATTCAGTCATCTGTGTGATCTGGCTAATATGTCTTCTGTAGAACATCATTAGCCAATCAGCCGTGGCTTCCAGCTACAGCAACAGATGGATATAGTGTTGCTGCAGCCCACTGGCAGACGCAGGTAACAGCTCCATGTCTCTGGCACAACCAAACAAACACAAACTCACTGCCAGCCATGTTTATTAGCACCTTGGTAAGGATGTTTGAAAAAACCTTAAAATAAATTCATCTGTTATTGCTGAAAATTAATCTTGACTTAAAGAATTCCTTTAGCTTGTTTTAACAAAATTAATGTTAATTCAAATATCGATAACCCTGGTGTTATATCTTTATACAACCCCCTTTTCTAAAAATAAAAAAATAAAAATTAAGATACTTTTCAGTGGTTTTCAATCTGTAGTGCAAGGCCCACTGGTGGTACCTGGGTTGCTTTCAGGGAGACTCCAGGGAAATTTAGATATCAACTAAAAGGCCAAAGCAGTGAAAAATAGTAAGAAAGGTAAGCACATTAATCTTTCCTTCATGACTCTATTTAAAAGGGAGGTGCAGTAGAGAATACTTTGGAAACCTCTCAGGAGAATTGGAAGCAGAGGATAGTGAACTACTACTGCTATTGCTACTCAGGCTGTGTTCAGAAGTTGAAATTAAAACTGGGACTAACATGAAACCCATCTTAAACCAATAGGAAAACAATGAGTTTTGTAGACTCTTGCAGTTGCTCACTAAGCTGGTTGCTGTTAGCAGCACAAGTTTAAAGCTATTTACGATTTAGGTTTAAAAGAATCTTCTAAATTTACCAACATGTTTTGTCTTTGTGTATTATTATTAATGATTTGCAGTAACTTAAATCTGATGCATAATCAAGGAAGCTAAAGATTTGGATTATTGCAAGAAGTCCTAAAAATCTGAACAATGTAGAGCTCATCACCAAAGTTAAATCATCAAATTACCAGAAATACACAAATAACTGGTCAGCTTCATAAGTGAGACCTATAAGGCGTAATGAAAATAAATTGATTATTGAAAAGGGTCAAAATATTAATAAAAATAAAATGCAAAAAGAAAAAAAAACATATTGTCTTCTTTAGAAATAGATATTCCTTTTACATCACTTTATGTTTTCAGAGATGCCCATCTCATTTCCAATTAGAAACAAACTTTTTGGAAAATAAAACTAGTTTTAAATCTAAATCTGTCACACGTATGCAGAAGTTCGGCCTTAAGTGAGAGTTTAAGAATATTTACTGATTCACAAATGAACAAAAAGTGCAAATAAACTGTTGGCACTTTTGAATTATTTATTATAATTATTTAATGCAGCTTTACTGAGCTTTGAATGCACTGAAGCCATATCAGAATTTCAAATTGGGGTTCTCTTCTCGGTATTCTAACTTCAGGGGGGCATGCATGGTTTTTTTTAATGCTAATAGCAAGGACTTTAGAATTATTCACAAAACACACACAGTGGAGATGGACACCAATGTTTGATTTTATTTTCTGTACTTTTTGTACAGAAAATAGTGGATTATTTTCTGTATTTTCTTATTTTCTTGACCAGTGACTATCACTGGTCAAGGTTAAAGAGAAATGGATTGTTGACATTTCCTATTCACTTCCACACTGTCTTCACTGCAGTTGGACCTGCCTTAGTTTCCTATAAGATTCAGGTCTCTGGACGGAAACAGTCGAGGAAGAATATTGATTTTGTATCTGTTAAATCATTTATGTATTGATTTTACCGCATGTTTTGGGTCAATGTTATTTTGAAAGACAGAGCGATGACCCTTTTTAGGTTTTCTGCCAGAGCACCTATTTTATTTTTGAATCTCTGGTATTTCAAAGTTTTTCTGATTCGATCCAAAGACAAACAGGCTCAGGGCATCGCAAATCTTGCTTGGCTCCAACAGTAAGCATGGGGTGTGTTCTCAGATGTTAATCCATTGTTTTATATTAAATATTCCTGGATAGTACAAAGCTAAAAAAACTGTATAAAATAGTCAAAGCACCCAGTTCCTCATCATCTTTCTTTACATTTGCTTTTGCTGCAGTTCACTGAGATTTGGACAAAAACGTGTACCTCCCTTGTCAGTTCTTCTTAAGACTTATCTTTTTCCTCACATAATACACAGTTTTAAAACATTTAAAGTGTAAGATTTTGCAACTGCAATAAAACACAAATTTGCAACAGGCCCCCAGAAGTGGCTCTGTGCACTAATGTGAAAACAACAGGGGTCTGACTGAAGGGTGCAGATTAAGTCATATTCTGTCCTGTGAAAATCTGAGTGATTTTCTTGAGCCACATGTTTCCTTTCTTGCATCAGTTGTTGTTTATTCCTGGTTGTTCATCTTTTAAATCCGAGACTCTCCTCACCAGCAGCCATGTGGGCAGTTGCCCAGGGCAGCATAAAAAAGAGCATATATGAGCACCCTAGTTGCTGTCGATTGATGAGTTATGTTCCCATGTGAGCATGATGAGCATTACATCCTGTCCTTTTTCACGCAAGAGCTGCCCACTGCTTCTTATGGTCTCACCTCCAACCCCCGCCACCCACACCTTAACCTTTGAGATGGCAGTCGTTCCTACTTCTCAGTCACAGCCAACTTAAGCTTGCCAAATCTGGCAGGTGTATCACATCCTCTTCTCCACCTATGTTGTTTCTGGCAGACAAGCTCAGGTAGGGCTGGCAACGTCAGAAATGCAAAGCCTGCCGTTTACCACAAAGATGTTCAACAAAGGACACTGTATCAGCGGCTGTGTGTGTGCGTGTGGCACGCTTGCATATGTAAATGTGCAAGCACCAGCGAGCATGTTTGCATTTTGCGGTATGCCAGATGTGGCTGGATGCCACACACATCCAAGAGACACAGAGCCTCGCAGTTGCTGAGCAGTAAACCATGACCTGTACAATGCTGCGCTTTTATCTCACCAT
The DNA here is from genome assembly GCA_033032245.1 of Poecilia picta. NCBI lineage: Eukaryota > Metazoa > Chordata > Actinopteri > Cyprinodontiformes > Poeciliidae > Poecilia > Poecilia picta. The sequence goes on from CM065368.1 coordinate 14,873,308, forward strand.
GACAAACCTCTCTGCATTCATCACAAGATTTCTGGAAAAGAAAAAATAAAGTCCTGCTGGCCAAGAGCTGAAACATCATCTTCTCGCATTTTAATATCTACTCACTGAATAATATATTCAAGGAATCAAAGTCATGATAGGATGCAAAAAAAAGAGTGGATCTGATAAAATGTAGGGGGGAATAATTCTTACTACTCAGCTATTTTTCTTTTTAAGTAGGAAAAAAAGCAAAATTGTAGTAAGATCAGTGTGCCATTTCTTAAAGCTGTAGTGTAAATCACCAGAGACAGCAACAAGAGGAACAATATAGGGATTAAAAGTCTTCATACATCCTTTAATTCACTGGTAAAATGATACAGCTCCACAAGGCATGGAGCTATAATGATGCAACTGCGTGACACAACTCGGTCTGGTGAAAGGTGCAACTTCTGAGATCTTCAGATGTCGTTAAAAAGATGCAGCCTTCGAGGGCATGATGAATGTGAGCCCCTTCCTCAAATCTCTCCTCATCCAAAGAAACTAATATTCTTCTTTAAAAATCTACTCCACCAGTACCTTGCAAAGACTAGATCCATCCATGTACCCAGCTGATGTTGTTGAGGACTTTTACAACACAAAACCAAAGGAATGAGAAGAAGTAGCATGTGTCAGGGCTAGTGGGCTCTCCGTTTTTCCTTGCCTCGCACACACACACACGCACGAACATGCGCACACACACAAACAGAGGCACGCATTTCCAGGTCGAGCAATTCAGCTCCAGATGCCAGTCTTATTTTAATCGATCTTGGCACCAAATTGGCATTATCAGAGGGTAAGCAGCTCAAGCGTCGGCATGCCAGAAACAGCTAAGGGGCTTTGTCCGCCATGCCATAAGCAAAGCTGATTTAAAGCATGAGGAGAAGCCAAACAAGCCCATCCAATGGAGACAATAAATGTGTGTGGCAGACTGTGTTATATGATAATCAAGCATTAGTGTACTGACAACCGTTGCTAAAAACAGATTCCCTCTGTCAAACATGACTGTCCCCCTTGTAGATACAATTAAACAGCATATTGTGATAGTCTCATGCAGGGCCTTGCATAAGAAGCCTTGAACTTTGTCACATTTTTTCACCTTGTAGCTTCAAACATCTGTAGATGTTATATGTTTTATACCACACAAAGAAGTGCATTGTTTGTGAAGTCACCCAATTAGAAAATAGATTCAAGCTCTGTGTCAGTATAATTACTGCTAGGCAGTGAACATCAGGGAACAAACAGCTTGACTGAGACCAAAAAACACAACAGGTAGGTCAGGGAAGAAGCTATGGAGAAGTTTTAAGGAGGGTTAGGTTATAAACCAATCCATAATCTGAATAAAGCAACTTCAAAGCTATCCAACCGGAGGAGATGAGACTGCACATCCCCCTGAACACACCATCTTCATGGTTAGTCGTAGTGGTGGCCAAGTCATGCTGCAGGTTTGCTTCATCAGGAGGAAGAGAGAAAATGCCCAGAACTGATAGGAGGACGTATGGAGGTCCACCTTCTAACAGGAACATTATCTTAAACATACAACCATGGCTGCAATGAAGTGCTTTAAATCAATGTATATCGATCCAACAGGGTGACCTGAATCAAACAGACTCGAAAATTGATGTTCGTTGATGCTCTCTATTCAATTTGACAGACTAAACCATTGTGCAAAGAGAAATGAGGAATAATCAATTGGTTGGTGTGAAAAGCTGCTTGGTGTTGGTATATCACATAAAACCCAAATATACTCGAGGGGTATGAAAACCTTCGTAAGGTACTGCTGCCATCAATAAATTATTAATCCAGTGTTTTGTATGTATGCTTCCTTGGTTTGCTGCTCCATCAAATCAGGGTATTTTCAGGTGTTTCTTTTTTCCCCCTCAGCCTTTCTGTCAGTCTGAAATAATCTGTATTTCTGAAAATCTGTCAACAAACAAGAAGCGACTTTTACAACTGTGACTCACTCGAGTAAATCCCTTTTTTCCTTTTGCAATACCAAGAAGAGGAAAAGGGAAAGCACAAAAGAGCAAGATAACTACATAGGAGGAATGGATAAATGAGAAGAACATTTACCACCAAGCAAATGATATTCCTCTCCCCCTTTTATTTATCATCCTGTCTTCAACCCAATAAAGAGGCTCACAAACCTTTTTAAAAGTCTCATCAGCCCTTCCCTACACATCATTATGCCCTCTGTCACAATCAAAACACCTTTCCGCTGTCACATGCCCCATATTTTCCCCTCGACATCTTCTCATTCATCTACCCCCTGTGTCCTCTATTCACCCCCCACCCTCATGCGAGGCTGTCACTCCTTTCTCAAACTTATTGTCTTAGCCGTAACCTTCCCTTATAAGCTGGTCATGGTGCTCATTATTTTCATTAAAACCTTCCCCTTTCTCCATAGGTCTTACCATCTCCCACTAGCTGCAGCAGGGCCAGGTCAAGAGGACGTTTCCAACGTGAGTTTTTGTGCAGGGCGATACCGTAGCCTGTGGTGGCAAAAACCTTCCCCGAGCCTATGGTCATCACCTTGGAGAAAGGACAACATGCAGATACTGAAAGACACATAATGCCAAGCAAAAAAACAAAAAAAACAAAAGCATGTGTATCTGTGCCTCAGTCGTTACCTTACAGCCTTCGTCCTTCCTGGCCATATAGTTTAACACTGCAGCATCATAAATAAAAGCATCCAGCTTCCTGTGGAAGAGTAAAGGCAAAATTCATTCATCATTTAACGTAAGAGAGGTGGAACTAGGATGGAGAGACTGATCGAAGGCATATCTCTGCAATGTGCTGCAGAAGACAGCTGGCGTGCAAAAATATATAACAGACAAGGAAAGAGGAATGATAGAGGGGGCATGAAACGTTAAATAACGACAAGGAGAGGCAGAAAGGGTGGAATAGAAAAGCAGGTTTGGCAGCAAGAGTGAAAACACAAGGAGAATAAAATAAGGGAGAAATCAGGTGAGGATCTGTGAGTAAGAGGAAGACGGCAAAGGGGGCTGAGGAGATTTACGAAATGAAGGGTGCAGTGACAGGGAGCGACAGAGAAAGGGGGGACAGATTTACACACTTCAGGGTGGAAAAGACACGGGATAGAGGCAGAGAGTGATGAGGATTATAAAGTTTAAATACAGACACACAGAGAAAGCGCACAAGGAGGGGAAAGAATGGATCAAAATAAGAGATGGAGAAAAGAACTATAGCACAAAAAGGGCAGCTAAAGAGCAAGAAAAAAAAGAAAATGTAGGCATTAGGCAGCTGGGGGAAAAAAATATCCTCCAAGAGAAAAGCTTGAGTTTCATACATTCAGTACATGTTAGCGCTGAGTTATAATTGCGGTGTCAAAGCAGTGTGGATCACGACAGAGGCTTAGGATCAAGTAAATTGGGATTAACCAACACATGACGAGTGATGGAAAATCTGGAGGAAAAGTGAAGAAGGGAAATGCTGCTCACACTGTATGTGAGGAGAGATAGCTGTGAAGGTGGAGAGGGAAAGAACAAAGGTGGGAGAATTTGTGCAGCAAAGCATGATGTGTGACAAAAGATGTGAAATGTTAGTTGGAGTTGAAAAGAATGCCTTTCTAGATGATGGTCTGTTCGTGTGAATAGGAGAACATAAAAGATGGAAAGAAAAAAAAAAGCAAGAAATAAAAGCAGGCTATATCTGCATCATCTGGTTACTGTGATCACTACAATCTGCACCATAAATCAAAGAAAGATTAACCAAAAGGTACCGGCATTAAATTATAGATTGTAGAACAAATAACAGATTTATTACTTAGTATTACTTTGGGGTAAATTTAAATTTTCTATCCTCACTTGTACAGATTCCATAATGTAGAAATAATAAAAATGAGTTAAAATCTCTTGTTAAATAAATGCTCAATGTCTAAAAGTACAGATGTATTAGGGTTTGAATAAGCTGTTTTCTTCAGAAGAGCTTTCTGACATGTTGGAGAAAGTGTTGTTTAGATATAACATTCAGCTGTGATGTTATGGCTTTAGTTAAATGAATGCAAACTGTTCACACATATTTCTTCCCAAAAACAACATTATGAACAATATTAATATGTTAATGGTTTGAGACGGTGTTGTTGTACTTCTGAGTTTTCAAAGTGGCTGTCAAGCAAAAGTAAAAATAGCTTTATCAACAACAACCAGAGTGAGTAACCGTCTTATGACAGATTTTCTATCCATGCAAGAATGGAAACATTTCCTGTCTTGACATGATGTATTTCAAATATTTTAATTATGTGCTTCTAAACATGAGGAAATGAATGTGATTTAGAGGGACATTACACCTGTGATGTCCGTTTGTGTAAGGCTTTTGATGCGCTCATTGGGGAATTACTGCAGATCAATGTTGCGTAATTCCCATTGTGATGCATTATAAACATTCTGCAGTAGAGTGAAGTATTTATAAGTTTTTATTGGATCATTGCTGTGTCATCCAAGTTGCATCTGAGTTGTTGTTTCTGCGGTGGTGGGGCATGTCTGATATACATGATATGTAGGCTGCAGCGTTCGTGTGACAGCAGTTTTCAACATGTCCAAATAATCAGTGGGAGGCTGGTTCATCTGGTAATCTAATTGTATATTCTACAGTATTAATTGCATGGATAGGCAATATGGGAGTGTAAAGAGGAATGCATACTGTGAGCACCATGGTGCATCTAATCAATTAACATGCTTCAAATAGCACATTTAACACACATTAGCTAAAGTGCGCCGAGACAGCACAGATGACTGGACTCCATCTTTGGATAGTTGTATCAAAAGTGTTTGAACAGAATCTGTTCAAAAAGGATCACAGAAATTATCATCCAAGAGCATTGCCCATTGACTTTATGTAGCCTGTGCCATAATCTTTTCTGTCACAATGTTTGATGCCGTTGTTGTGCACTGTCCGTTATTCCCAATGGCATCATGTTGAAGGAGGACATTGAAACAAAAGGCTAAATGCAGTAGTGTGACAAGGCGTTAGCCTAGATGCTTAGCTGACGCTGCAGTAAATTATAAAGTATCGTATTTTCCGCACTATAAGGTACGCCTAAAAACCTTCAATTTCCTCAAAAGCTGACAGTGCGCCTTATATATGGACCAATATTGAGCCACAACAGGTCTAGCAACTATGGTGAGCAGCTAGCGTTGCATTTTCGCCTGTAGAAGACGAAGCGCTGTGCTTGCTGGGATAGTTGTCAGATCGCTGGTTTGTTAATAAAGTTTGACTGACCAATCTACCTACCGAACTGATAATCAGGTCTCCAGGTCCTTTAGCACCACCTTCTCCACAAACATGCTGTGCACAAACAGAGAAGGATGACCATCCACGTACCGGCCCAGTCGCAGAAGGCTCTCCTCATTGACCGGAGTCGGACTGTTTTGTTGATATTCACTTTAGTGCAGCTCCGTCTAGTGGATGCATAACAAAACTCCAGCCTCTACTGTAGCGTCTATTCTATGCGCCTTGTAAAGCGCCTTGTAATGCGGTCCACACTATATATATATATATATACACACACTATATATATATAGTGTGGACCGCATTACAAGGCGCTTTACAAGGCGCCTTGTATATATATATATATATATATATATATAAAAAAATTCCCTTCTCACCCTCTGCGGGTGGTCTCTCTCCCTCTCGCTCTCTCTTTCATCCTCTGAGCTCGGGTCCTCTACCAGAGGCCTGGGAGCTTGAGGGTTCTGCGCAGTATCTTGGCTGTGCCTAGTACTGCACATTTCTGGACTGAGATGTCTGATGTTGTTCCTGGGATCTGTTTTAGCCACTGCTCCAGTTTGGGGGTTTCTGCCCCGAGGGCCCCGATGACCACAGGCACCACTGTGGTCTTCACCTTCCAGTTCTTTTCCAGTTCCTCCCTGAGGCCCTGGTATTTCTCCAGTTTCTCATGCTCCTTTTTCCTGATGTTGTAGTCACTTGGTATAGCTACATCCACCACAACGGCTTTCCTCTGTTCTTTATCCACCACCACAATGTCAGGTTGGTTCGCCATTACCATCTTGTCTGTCTGGATTTGGAAGTCCCACAGGATCTTAGCTCGGTCTAGTGGATGCATAACAAAACTCCAGCATTATATATATATATATATATATATATATATATATTATATATATATATATATATATATATATATATATATATATATATATATATATTACACACTATATACGTATATAGTGTGGACCGCATTACAAGGCGCATAGAATAGACGCTACAGTAGAGGCTGGAGTTTATATATACTGTATATGTATATATATATATAAAAGTTTTAAAATAGGCCATTCATTGAAGGTGCGCCTTATAATCCGGTGTGCCATATAGTGCGGAAAATAAGGTTATCCATGTTTAGCACAGCCTTTGTCCACTAGTCTTGCTGAGTCACAAGACAATTTTCTTATAGCCTGTATGTTAACTGCATATTTATGTTTAGTTCTATTTTCCATGCATATGCATTGAGGTTAAATATTATTTGATAAAATTAATTATTAATTGATATAGTTTTACATTTTTTGTCATAGAAACTGGGATGCTATGACAAGAAATATGATTAGTTACCATAGCTGTGCAGATGATAAGTACTGATATACAGTATAATTGCACAAAGTGACTATGAAGCCACTGAAGTGCTAAGCAAACAAATCAGTGACTTGATGTGCCATAATTTTCTTCAGATGAATAGAAACAAAACTGAAATAATAATATTTGGATCAACAGAGGAAAAAAATCAACAGTCGGTCGGCACACAACTTTAGTTTTTACTGATCAGTACAACATAAGGGTCCTTGACTTGGACATTCAGAGGCACATAGAGACAATTACAAAATTGTTCTTTTATCATCTGAAGAACATTTTCAGTATTTTAGAAAAAATGTTCCAATAAGATCTTGAGAAACCAATTCTACATTTATCTTCAGTAGAATTGATTACCGCAACAGTGTCTTCGCCGGTCTGCCTAAAAAGTAAATTGGGAATCTGTATCTTATCCAGAACGCTGCTGCTCACGTCTCACTAACACTAGAAAAATGCAGTGCATCATCTGATAAAAATCAAAACAGATCTTTTGTCATTGTATCAACCTTCCAGACCACTCAAGTCTACTGGTTCAATTCTGCTCTGCATCCCCAGAACAGGCCCAGACATGGAGAAGCAGCATTCAGTTTAATGCTTCACTAATCTGGAACAAACTTCCAGAAAACCGCAAAAATGCAGAAACACCACGTTTGTTTAAAATCCCACTTGTCAAGAGTTGTCTTTGATTAATAATAACTGGAACATTGATGTATTTGGTGATTGTTATTCTTGATCATTGTAATAATAGCATTTTACAAAATGTAATTTATATTGCTTGTCTGATAATTGGTGCCTAAATTATGCATTTATCATGTAAAGTGCAGTGAACTGATTTGTTGCCAAAATGTGCTCTACAAATAAGCTTGACTTGGTTTGAAGAAAAAGCCAGGAGGTCTTCCAGATTAAAAAAAGAAAAAAGAAGGGAAATACTGGTTAAAATCTGAGCAGTGATGGCTGGATTGGCGCAGCCCAGGATTTATTGACTCAGTACATGATATATTCATAATGGAAAAACTGTCCTATTCACTCAAAGTGGAAATAGATACATTTTATTCAATTTGGAGTAAATGGACTGAATATGTAAAACCTGTCACATCCGGGTTCATATAATTGCATCTGTGATGAGGACTGATCGGCTTTGTTTTTAGTCATTGGTTTATGTTGGCCCATTCGTTCTCAACACCCTGGAATGTAGATTTCACAGAACCACGCATTGGTTCCCTCCTCACTCACTATTAGATTTTCTTATTTTAAAAAATGGAAAAACAAATAATGTAATAAAGACAAGTGTTTTTCTTTTTTGTGTATTTTTCCAAATAAAGAAACAATAAAAAAAAGGAAATAAGTGTGGATCCGATAACTTAGCTGGGATGGAAATAGTAAATAAATTAATGAAACATGTTTCTGTCTGAAAATATCCTGATGCACAATGCAGATGCAGTCTTTGGCTCCACAATCTTTCATGCTGCTGACATTTCTGATTTCTATGTCTAAAGTGCATATCGGTTTATTGAGATCATAAACTGACAGACAACGAGTTGCACAGCATGACGTGATTTGAAATTCAATGGTTGGAAAATTAAAGGTAAGCATGTGGTGTGAAAATTGGCTTGGCCGTGGCAAACAGACCCAGTCTTTAGGTTCAGGATGGCGTCCTCCACTCCTCTCTGGTTGTATTTGCCCATGTACTGGTGCATGTCTGGATAGTTGGAGCGAATGTTTTTTTCTGTGCTCCCATTGGGCACCGTGCCAAACTTGAGAGGTGGGTACTGCTCCTCTGGATGCTGAAACTATGAGAGGAAAAGAGGGTGAGGGAGGAAAAAGAAGGGGCATGAGACACACCAGGCTGTGCACCAATCTGTCTGACCTATTTCTGTCCACTCTCCAGACTTACTTACAACACTACTTACCCTCTTAAAATGAAAAGAGAGAAGTCTGTGGACTTACAGTAACATTTAAGACCGTCTTTTGTGTGTCCAGGAAAAGTGGTAATTGAGTTATGTTACAGGAGGTTCTATTCATTCCTTAATTCCCATGCTTTAATCAATTTAACATTCAAATGCATAGGATTTGGTTCACTTGAGGACATTAATTCTCATTCTGCTTCTTTAAACCTAATCAGTATTCGAGTGGTGAGGTACCTTCTTGTCCGAGAGACCTGAAACTGTGTCAATGTACTCTTCCTGTATCATGAAGGCAGCCAGGTTAGCAGTGTAAGAGGCCAGAAAGATGACAGCGAAGAAGGCCCAGATTAGCACCATGATCTTGCTCGTGGTTCCTCTCGGGTTCTCCACCGGCACAGAGTTGTTGAAGACAATGGCCCATAAAAGCCAGACAGATTTTCCAATGGTGAATGTGGAGCCTCCGGCCTCTGATCAGAACGGTAATGGAGAAAAAATATGATTAGAAATATCAGGAATAGGACTGCTTGAGAAGCTCAAAGCAACTTTAAATTCAAGATGTAATATCTTTACTAGTACCTCCACATTTACTGACTACTGGAAAAGATGTAAAAAAAACAAATGTAAAAAAAGACGGAAAAAGTTCAAGTAAATTTGTATTTTATTCCAATAACGTCATCCAATGCTACATATTTTTAGACAACTAGGAAGAGACTAATGCTTATTCAGTTTCCAGACTTTTTTCATAACTGTGTAGGAACCATTTTAATCACAATTCTGTAAAACAGCGAAAGACAATATCAACACAAACAAACATAAAAAAACTGTTTGTTTCTTAACTATAGCCCACACTGCATTAACTACACATTATTAGTAGTAGTTGCTTTTCATTCTGGTGCAACAATTTCTTAGGAAGGAAAGATCGATCGATCGATCAATCAATCAATCAATCAATCCATCAATCCATCCATCCATCCATCCATTTTCTTTACACCCTTGTCCCTTAGTGGGGTTGGGAGGGTTGCTGGAGCTTATCTCCAGCTGGAAAGATAAATTGTTCCACCAAATATTTGAAAAGATTTATTAAAAAAATATTCAGCTCTAACTTAAGTTACTGTGGAAAAAAAAGGACAAGAAGGGAAGCGAGTGATCGAGGGCTGGTGGGGGGAAATACGGTGGAGGATGACAGAGAGGTAAAATTATGCAGAGCACTGCAATCATGGAGTAAAGGAGGCAAATCTAGGGGGGTATTGAACCAAGGCATCAGGCACACCGACTATCACAGGATGCAAACTACACTGCTGAATTATAAATGGCTGCTTTAATATTGAGAATGCTTGGATGCAGTTCAATATACTGTATGTATAATGTGCAAAACTCAACATGAAGGATTGGGGCAATGCACTCGATACGACTATCAATAAATTATTAAAGTGACTTTTGGACGTGAGGAAAAAAACACTTTTCCTTGAAAGTAATCAAAGTTTATCTCTGTTTATCTATCTATCCATCTACCTACCATCTATCCTCATGCATTTTGTTGAATCCATTCATCAAACAGAGATCTACGGACAGGTAAGACTCATCACTCACTCTTTCCTTGTTTGCAGACTGCGGTTGTAGCCCACAGGGCTGAAGAATTCAAAAATAAAGACGGTCACAGCCACAACAGTGAGGCACATGACGAACATCATCACCCACACCGCTGGACTGTAAGGCTCTGTGAGGAGAAACAAAAAAAGAAACAAGTTCATTCATTCAATAGAGGACGCATGGAGGTGTAATAGAACCTGCACATATAGCAATCTCCCTGAACAAAAAGCACTGGAGCAAACACGGCACTCAGTAGATAAACACTGTTTCCTGTTTTTTTAAGATCTGCTCAATTCAGTGAGTAAGTCAGTAACACTCAATAAGACAGAAACACTGATCTCCCACTGGGGCCTGGAGTGTGCTGACAGAGTGAAAGAAGACATTAAGAAGACATGAAGAGCTAAAAAAAAAGAAAATAATCTAGATGTGGAGGCCAGCAACCAAAGATCAAGGCACTTTATGCAAACTCAACACTTTACAATTAGATTAGATTCTACTCATCAGCTAATGCCGTAAGCTAAAGCTCTCACCTAAAAACGCTGATGGTGATACGGTGCCATTGCTACGGGAGACCATGACACTGATCCCCGTCTCCACAAACGGCACAGAAAAATCCACGACCTCGGACCTCTCCTCATTGATAGTCAGCGAGCCGATGGCCATGTCCGCCCGCTTGTACACCACCTGAAAGGGACAACAGCAGCGATGAGAAAAAAATCTAATTATGGTAAACTTGTGTAACTGCTCCTAGCAGACAAAGCCAATCTTTTACAGTCCACCACCTTTTTGTTTCCCCAAGTCAGACCCTGACGTTTCTGCACCTTGACCCTTTGTACAGCCAAGCATGGGAGGGGAGTGAGTGTTTCAGCGCAGTACAATTATTGAACACGCGTTTCCTGTGAATCTCTTTAGCATACAGAATGAGCGGGGGGCCCATCTCCTCTCTGCCACCATCAAGGAAAACCTGAAAACCGCTGTGTCTGCTGATTGTACAAGCGAAATGTTAATCTACATTAGACATGGCACATCCACTCTTCAGAGCAAATCAGCAGAAAACTGAGGCGAAGCGGAACGCAAAGCCCCCTCTGCTCAACTCTGGCAAGTCTTCGGATTACCTGATCAAAGAATGGCAGGCTTTGGAGGAGCTGATCAAAATGACAGAAATTAGCTTGAGAAAACAAAGTACGTGTGGCTTTTCTTCTTCTTTTTTTTACTCGCAAAAATAGATCTGACTGCCAGCTCTGACCCGTGGTCAAGTTATAAAGGAAAAGATGGGGGGAAAGCACTGTGGAACTGTTTTAGAAACGCATGACTAATGGCGTATGGCAAGTTCCTTCTGGGAGACAGAAACAGCAGGAAGCTTCAATGAAGTCACAGCCGCTGTATTGATTTCAGCAGATGAGCCAGTACTGGATGTGTGCATGCCTGTTTCATTGCGACTCTTCCCTCCATTTCTCCACCAGCATGTCTGTGTCTTGTTTTGCTGGCAGTTCATGACCTATATGACCAAGAAAATATCAATGACCAACCACAAATAACTGGGGGCATATGTCATATTGTATTTGTGTGCTAAAATATGCAGAATTTCTCCCTGGAGATGTACATGCTGTTCAAACAGCGCAGTGTAAACCTATTTAACAGCCGACAGGTTTGTCTGTCTAACCAAACTTACACAACAAAAGTAACAAAAATAATAATATAAAAAGTAGTTTTTAACTTATAATTTTCGACTAAAGGAAAAATGCCATCCAGTGTAAAAAAGTAATCTCTTCTGTTAAGCTACAAATGACTTGTGATTGATCACATTTATTGTAACATTTAATTAAATTTCATTAGCCACACTTGAGCCTGGTTACTGTCCAACCTGGAGAATTAAGGATCCATCCATGAACTTTAAGCCATTTGACAATCTTTGTAGTTTTTAGTGACAAATTGTACAAATGTGTATATTTTCTTACAATGTAACACAATTTTCCTCAAAAAGTATTCATGTATCCTGCTGCAGATGCAGAAACCAGATAGTGAAAGCAGACTAGTTGAAGAAAAATATAAGAATTGCTGTTCGAACAAATTTCTTTATATCACAACAACAATCTGACCAATCACACAACTCTTCCCACAGAGTTGTGTCGAAATAGTTCGACCCAGGTCCGGTGTCATGTTTTTCAGAATATGACACCAGATGCCTCTCAGCGAACAAAATCACAAAATCTTTGTCACGCAACGACATGAATGCTACTCGATTTCAGCACTTCGGATGATTTACGTTGGGGCTTTTAAAGAAACACTTCAGCAGAACCTGTCTGACAACAAGGTGCGGGCGATGGATCCCCAAAATATAACACATTATGCCTCAATTTTAAGAAATTCAAGAACAGATAAGAAATAAATTCACTGGTATCTCGGTTTGTAAAGGAATTTTTAATGGGGTAGAGTTCCTGATCTGACAAGAAAAAGACTTTGAAAGAGCATCAGTGAAGGAGTTCCAAGGCCAAACCAACTGCTGACCACAAAGAGCATGAAGGCTCATTTTGCTTTTACTAAAAAAATAACTCAATGATCCTCAACATTTTTGGCAAATATTCTGCGGGCTGACAAGAGAATAATGACTGAGCAAAAATGATAACTATTTATTCACATTGGGCCAGTTGGTTGAAGTTAGCTGTTTCCCCCCTTGTAAATCAGCCATAAAAAAAAACATTTATCTGATATTTACACCTTGATTTACCTAGATTGTTCAGAAAGAATCAGATTTGCTGGAACAAATCCATGAATTACCAAATTCTAAGATATTCTATGTTTTACAGAGTGTTGGATTAAATTCGTCCAAGTCCAAATTCTGTCCTTGCTTTCTACATGACTCAGCAGTGACTGCACCTGCCTGCTATCACCATACTGGACAAAGAATTTTTTTTTTTTTGAACAAAATCTTTATTAGTTGTGCATTCACAATCAATAATTAACATTTTAAGTCTCAAACATTAATTTCCAGTACAACCAAACAAAACAGTTTAACAAAATAATAACCAAATTATTCGGCGAGCTGAAGGTCCGGGGAGTCTTTTCTCCACCCATCAGTGGAATATAAAACAGATTACAAATGGATTACAAACATGAAATATGGAATAAGGGAAGATCTTCAAATAATTTTTGTCAGCATCTTAACAGAGACAGATGTTAAATATACATATACGGAATACAATACAATTATTCTCCTAACTGTAAATATATCATCAAAGGGTTCCACCTTTTTTTAAATAGATCAGTGGACATGTTTAGTTTTGCTGTTATTTTCTCCATTGTATAAATACTCACTAGTCTCTCTTTCCATTGATTTATAGTAGGGAGTAAGGGTTTAAGCCAACATACAGTTATAATTTTTTTGGCTACGAGTACAAGGATTCCAAACAAATACTGTTTTTCTTTACTTAATAAATTGCTTGGGAGTTTTCCCAAAACAGCGACAAGGGGGTTCCATTCAATATAAATGTGTAAAATATTTGAAATTTCCTCTCTAATTCCCTCCCAGAATGTTTTAATCTTTGGACACTCCCAAAATATATGAGTCTGATCTCCAACTAATCCACATTGTCTCCAGCACAAATTTGATTTAGCCTGATCGAACTTTGAAATAATATATGGTGTTTTAAAGTATCTAACAATTACTTTCCAATAAAATTCTTTCCATGTTGGGCTGTTAGTCAGTTTATGTCCATTTTCACACATTTGCTCCCACTCTTCATCCTCAATAATAACATTCATTTCTAGTTCCCACCTTTCTTTTATCCCAGAAGACCCCTCCAACATACATGACTGTAAACATCTGTATAGGTTTGACACAGTTTTATCAGATTTTTTCTCTTTGGTGATCTTTATGAAGAATTTTTCTAAATCATTAGATCGTGATTTAAGAAGGGACCATTCAGTATGGGACATCAGGTAACTTCTCAATTGTAAATATCTATAAAAGTCAGATGCAATCAACCCATACTTCTCCTTAATCTGGCTAAATGATTTCAGATTCTCCCCTTCAAACAAGTCCTCAATAAAAATTAAATTCTTGTTTTGCCAGGTTCGAAATCCTGAATCCTGTTGTCCTGGTAAAAAGTCTATTATATCTGAAATTTTTAAAGCCCTAGATATAGATTGAGGAGCTTTCATATTTTTTCTAATCATGCTTAAAGTCTTTTGTGTGTTTTTCATCCACGTATTTGCAATTTTGTACTTATTCCAGGTTTCAATTGAGCAAAATGCAAGGGCCTGTAAGGGAATTTTAGGGCATGCGCTTTGTTCCAGTGTTAGCCATGTTGTTTCGTTATTCTGTATTAACCAATCTACCGTTGCATACAACTGTGCTGCCCAATAGTATAATTTTAAATTTGGTAAGTTAAGACCTCCATAAGGCTTACCTTTGGTCAGCTGTGTAAATTTTATTCTGGCCTTTCTTTTCTGCCAAATAAAGGTAGAAATCATTTTTTGCAATTTTTTAAATGTTGTTGTTGGAATCCAAATAGGAAGGGACATGAACAAATACAACAATCTAGGGAGAATATTCATTTTGATTGTTTCAATCCTTCCAAAAAAGGAAAGCGGTAAAATTTCCCATCTTTCTAAGTCCTTTTGAATTTGATCCAGTAACTTCCCATAATTTGCTTTGTATAATCTGGAAACATCCGTGGTAATATTGATTCCCAAATATCGAAACCCATTAGGCGACCAATTGAAATTTACTAATTTAGATAATGCTGAGGGCCAGATCCCTCTTATCATCATGGCCTCTGATTTTGATTCATTTATTTTGTATCCTGAGACTCCCCCGAAGTCTTTCAAACATTTTAAAATATTTGGTATAGAGATTATTGGGTCTCTTATATAAAGTATGATATCATCAGCATACAGTGACAATTTGTGAGTCCTAATCTTATCTGGTATACCTAGGATTGATGAGTCTGTCCTGATTAGCTCTGCTAAAGGTTCTATACTGATAGCAAACAAAATTGGTGAAAGGCAGCATCCCTGGCGTGTTCCCCTTTTCAAGGGAAAGTTTTCTGACATACAACCATTAACACGTACTCTGGAAGTTGGGTTAGAATACAGTACTTCAAACCAGCTAATAAAATTTTCATCAAAACCCATCTTCAATAAGACCTGCTTCAGGAACATCCAATCCACGCGGTCAAATGCTTTCTCGGCATCCAGGCCAAGAAGCATTGATGGGTATGGATTTTGTTGGCCAATTGAAATTATATTCAGGGTACGTCTGATATTGTTTATTCCGAGTCTGTTGGGTATAAAGCCTGTCTGATCGGGATTAATAAGTTTATTTATGATCTTTTGTAGTCTTTTGGCCAAAATGGCACTTAAAATCTTGACATCATTACACAGCAAACTTATTGGTCTATAAGAGGTACATTGTGTGGGATCTTTACCTTCTTTGTGTATGACCGAGATGATTGCTTCCGCCCATGTTTTAGGTGGATCTTTGGATCTTAAAGCATAATTAAACACTCTGCATAAGAGTGGGGTAAGCTCAACGTGAAAACTTTTATAAAATTCTCCTGGGAACCCGTCTGCTCCAGGTGATTTATTATTTTTAAGCTTTCCTATAACAGATTTAATTTCTTCTTCAGTGATTGTCCCCACCAATGCTTTAGCCTCCTCTTCGTCAAGTTTGTTAAGGTTAATTTGTTGCAAGAATTGCTTGATTTTCTCTACTTTGTTGGGAGTGGTCACAGAATTATATAATTGTTTGTAGTATTTTGAAAATGCATCTGCTATTTCTTTGGGTTGGGATACTAGTTTTTTGGATAATGGACATGCAATTTTTTGAACAATTCGATTTGCCTGCGACTTCCTTAACTGAAATGCTAAGAGTCTACTTGCTTTATTTCCCTGTTCATAGTATTTTTGGTTGGCAAAACGTAAAGCGCCCTCTGCTTTGCAAGTTAGTAACTCATTCAAATCTTGTCTACATTTTTTTAGTTCCTGTAATATATCGTCCTCGTTTGTTCTTTTGTGTTCAGTTTCAAGTTTCCTAATTTGTTCTTGTAAATTTTCTTGTTTTTTCTCACGATCTTTTTTAATTTTTGAAGAAAGTGAAATAATTTTGCCCCTCAAATATGCTTTGGCTGTATCCCATAAAATAGAAGGGGAAATCTTGTCCCTATCATTAGTGTCTAAAAAGAAATTAAGTTCGTCTTTTATATATTGGATTGTCTCAGGATTATTTAAAAGTGATACATTCAATCTCCATAACTTTAAAGGTTTCTCCAGGTCCACCCTTAGAGACATTATCACAGGTCCATGATCTGAAATAGTTTGAGGTTCAATATGACAATCCACTACTCTGTGGGCTTCTTGTTTGGGAACACAAAAGAAGTCAATTCTGGAATGGCTCTTGTGAACTTTTGAGAAGTGAGTATAGTCTCTGACCTTTGGATGTTTTACACGCCATATTTCAACAAGTCCCATCTCCTCTAGTAGATTCTTCAGCGCCTTTGTTTTTGATAGTTGATATTTTTGTTCTAATGGAAATTTGTCCATGTAATGATTCAAAACACAATTAAAGTCTCCACCCAATATAATTATTCCTTTTGAATGTCCTGCTAAAATTTGGCCAAGCTCTTTAAAAAAACCTGGATTATCCTCATTTGGGGCATACACGTTCATAATTGTTAGAGTGGTTCCTCCAACCGAACCAACCACCATTATCCAACGGCCTTCTTTATCCTTGAGTACGTTCTCTGTTACAAAGCATAAAGATTTATGACACAGTATTGCTACTCCCCTTTTTTTATAGTTGTCATAGGATGCACTGAATATCTGTCCTACCCACTCTCTCTTTAATTTAGCATGTTCTGCCTCATTTAAATGAGTTTCTTGCAAAAGCCCAATTGTACAATTCAACCTTTTTAATTGTGCTAGAATTTTTTTTCTTTTGATGGCGTGATTTACTCCATTGATATTGTAAGTAACAATTTTCAAAGTCGTCATAATTATGTGTAAACAAAAAATATTTTACTTCCCTTCAGTAGTATGTTAGTATCTTTGCGTAAATATTTAACAATCAAAATCAGCTCGCCGAGAAACAATGAACAAAATGAACAAGAAATCTGATCATCTTCATAGAACTTCCAATTATTCCATGTGCTGCCCTCTTGGATAACATAGGCAGCACACTCCTGATGTAAAATGGACAGGGAGGGTGACCTCCCTGGATGAGGTACACATAGTGTGTAGGCAGCAGTCCACATATATTCTTTGTCTGCTGCGTTAAATGCCCAGGTAAAGAGGAGAAAAATAAAATAAAGTAAAACACTGCGTACTTACCAACCGATTCTCTGGAAATATTAATATTATTATACCTGCATGTCCTTATTTATATTCTTGAAGAGGTATTCCACCTTTGGTTACAATAATAGCTAAATTAGGGCAAATTCAGAAGAACGTTACAGTCTCAACCCTCTTTGTGTTGATCCTCCGAGTTTAATATGGCCCTGATGTCCGTGGTGTCCAGACTTGGATCAGCCTTCTCCCGTCTGCCCTGGGTCTGCCACCTGTTGCGTAGTAATTCTCTCTCCAAAATGTCCCGCTCATCCACCACTACAGGGATCCCGAGTTCTTTCAGAGTGGATTGGGCCTCCAGTAAGGAGGGGAAGGTCTTGATACCCTTGTCCAAAAACAGTCTAAGTTGGGCCGGGTATGGTGATTGTGCCTTGATGTTGCGCTCCTTCAGTTTCTTTATCACTTCACGCACTTGTTTTCGTTTTCTCTGCACCTCGGGGGAATAGTCCTGGTCAAAGTAAACTTTGTTCCCCTGAAACTCCACGTCCCGCTGCTTCCACGCCTGCTGCAGTACCATCTGTTTAACATTGAAGTCCAAAAAGCGAACTATTATGGATCTTGGTGGTGCTGCTGGTTTCGGCTTCGGAGCTGTAGCTCTATGAGCTCTTTCGATGTAAATGTCCGATCCTTCAGGCAGCTTCAGCGCAGATTTTAAAAAATCTGTAATAAAAGGGATCATCTCTTTTCCTTCTGAATCTTCCTTTATCCCATACACTCTTATATTATTCCTGCGCATTCTGTTCTCTATATCATCCAGTTTAGCAGTTAATCTGGCATCTTTTTTGAGTAAGTAAGCCAACACCCTTTCTTGCTGCACGCCTCGATCCTCTGTGTTACTCACTCTCTCTTCCGCCGTGTTCAGTCTTTCCTCCAGTGCGTCGATTCTTTTCTTTATTTCTCCAATTATCGCCTCCATCCGAGTTTGAGATTCGATAATGCCTCGTTGTGCAATTCCAGACTCTTCTCGAAATTTGCGGAGTTCTGTTAGCATTAACAGTTCGCACGTGGTGTCGTTCTGAGCTAAGCTAGCATCTAGCGTTAGCTGTTTTTGTGTCATCTTCGTATCATCGCCTTTCCCCATCTTCGGTTCTCTTCTTGTAGTCTTTTGTGTCGAAGTCATTATAATAGTGTTTTTTGGATATCAAGGTGGATTTATATTCTTACAGCAGGCAAATTAAGAGTTACCTCGGTCAGAGCGCAGTCTACAAGCGTCTTTACTCAGGCATACCGGAAGCGGAAGTCCTGGACAAAGAATTGATTGAGTATCTTATAAGCAAACTGATCCAGCAGATATTTTTCTCTCTGCTCTTAATCTGCTGTTTGATTGTGAAACTGTGTTTCCAAATAAATCCCTCCAAAGCTGAAGTAATTCTTATCATCTGAGCTCTTTCTTGATTTTATATGACAGCAAAAAAAAACTACCAATCAACCAGCATCTTTTGAGAATTACCAAAAGAAAAAAAATTGATAGCTAGGATAACATTGGAGCTGTGTCTTGTGAAGTGTCCGTCTAATTTCCACCCCTGTAGAAAAGGCAGACAGAAGAACAGGCGTCCCCATGCGCACACAGCCAAAGACCTGCCTCTCCAATCATGCCGTTCCAAACGCCATCAATCTTCTTCCCATGCTTCCCGTTGGTCACCAAGTAGAGGTCGTAGGTGAAGCCGACAATCTTTGCGAGTCGCTTGAGGATGTCAATGCAGAAACCCTTGCAGCACTGCTTCAGAGGAGCCACACCCTCATGGATTGCACTGGGAAAGCAAAGGCAGAGAAACAGAAAATAAAACTAAAAAGAAATGGGTTAGAGAAAATAAATATTGTGGTAAGGACCTCTGTGACAGGTTTGATGGCTTAGTGTAGCATGGGGGCCGCCGTTCCACCTGATGCTGATGAACCATAAAGCTCCTCTGTGGTCAAATCTGACTCCACATTCTGAGTCATTCTGCTGATCCTCTCATGAGCAGTCTCTTATAGATTATGTTTAAGGAGAGAAAAGGCTGCAGCTTTGATAAAAGTAACCTCAGTTCAACAGCATCACTGGATCGTGTTGAGTCCATTCACGACTTTCATCGTTTAAATTTAGCATTGTTTTATATACGAATATAAATTGCGGTGCTTTGGAACGGAAAAACAGCGACTTAATTCAAACCTGGCATTGAGAGGACGTCTGCAGGGAACAGAGTCCCGGATGCAGGTTCCTGAAGCAGGGTCTGCAAGCTCCACAATGACAAATGGCCTTTCCTCCAGTGTTACAACCCGCAGGTGCTGGGCGTCGTCGGGCGGCTTCAGGAAGGGCCCGTAGCGGGACCAGGCTGGGTACCGAAGTCTCAGCACGCCGTTCTCCCACCAGCCTACCTAAGGGAACAGAAGAGAGAAACATCAGAGGAGGCTGCACTCTGTGGTTCCTTTGTTAATAGCGATAAATCCACACATCCCCCTTTCTTTTTTTAAACAGTGATAAACAGAAGCATCAAAAACAATCAAACTGCGCTGACTCTGTTGACTTTCCGTCTGCATATTGAAGGCAGGTACTGACAAAGGAGAAGGTGTTGAGCGTTTCTCACTTGGAGCGGAGGTCATTAAAACAAAAGGATTTTTGATTTGAGAAAGATTGACAGAATTAGCTCATGCTACAATTTTTGGATTCACATGCTTTCCAGATTTAGAAATGTTTTGTCTAAAATTGCCTTTCTCATCAAGATTAAATGTCTTACCGTAATCCCACTTCACATTTAAACTAATAAATTGGTCACTTTAATATAATTGCAACATTTTTATACCAGATATTTTTGGACAATTCTAAATATTTCTCTCCTTATTTGTCATGTAAACCATGAACATGTCTTCCTAAGATATATGTCTTGAACAAACAAACAAATGTTTGGCTTGAGGCATTTATTGAGGGCTTATTAAGACCATGCTCACTTCATATAGTTATATGTCTTGTTTTTTGTCAGCTCTTCTTGTGTGCATTTCATATTTCACATATAGAATGAGGATTTTACTAAACTAAAAACTGTTTCAAAGAATCTATGTTGAATGTGGAAAGCCCCCAATCACTTCCGAGCAGTTGAAGTATTCCAGATATTCAACCAAAGAAACTCAAATGTGGCAAAAATTTCATAATTAAACTAAAAGTAGACCTAGAATTTTGTCTTACTAGCAAGCTTTAATCCTGACTCAAACTGGAGTGTTTTTAGACAGCCCTATAAAGCAATATTTTCTCACAGAGCTTACACTATGCTCTCTGCTCCCCTACTCAACTGAGGATAGAAATAAGCAGTGAAAAACTGTGCAAGTTCAAGTGCCACCTATTGACACAATGATGAAGGCCAAGCCAGGCATGACCCAAATCACCCATCTCAAACACATTCACCCTTTACTTCTCAGAAATTCAACAGAAAGTTCTGTTTTACTACATATCGGAGATACCAGGTATTGATATTTACTATTTTTTTCTTCAGAACAAATTATGTTTATTAATGTAAAAAAAAAATCTGTTGAAATGAATTATTCACCAAATCATTCAACGCTGGTAAAGATCAGCAGCTTTGTCCCAATGTTTGGGTAAACAACACAACAACTCTCAGATATTTTTTGTGATGGGGCAAACGATAATTCTCACTTTCTTTTTCACAAACTCCTCACATGTTTGAGCGATGGATAACACGTGAGTCGATCATCAGTACTATTCTTTGAATATCTTCTGTTCTGTTTTTGAACTTATCTGGTTGAATTTAAGCTACTTGCATCATTTTATTGATTAATAACTAAAGCATTCGTGAGATGAAATAATCAGACTATTTTCCTCTCGTCTAAGTTACGGAAGCACAGAAAGAACCTGCCCTTTGCTTGTGTCAGCAGCTTATTATTTTTTATCAGGGAGTTGTGGTAAAACAAAGGGGAACATTGTGATTAACTGGCTTTGGAAGTGTAACCATGTGAAGAATAAGGTCATCGATCCTTTTGCGCCTACGCCTGGTAACATTAGCTGTTCCTTTGGAGTGGAGGCCCTTGTGATCAGATGGTTTAAATCTCCTGCGGGTTAAGAATCAATCGACTTGAATCATTTAGTGACTGTGTTCCTGAACGAGCAAATTAGGATGCTACAGGACTGTGAGGTGAATTGGGTATTTCTGAATGTATGGTTAGGTTTGTTATTCTGTTGTTTCGAAGTACTTTGTATCCCGTTTGGATTTTGAGCTGAAACCATCAGACTACAGTTTGTTTTCTTTCCTTGATGAGCGGTTTTACTTTTTAAAATAAAATTTTTCAGTGTTTGGGTACGTACATAGTTGTGTTCAAAGAGGATAATTAGTTAAAACTAGCTCCTCAATAAATTTTTTAAAATGCACACTTGTGTGTATCGAGCATTACTGATTACAGTATGCAATGCAACTAAACATCAGCCAGAATTATGAGTGTATGATAAACATAAGTAAAAAATGCCATGGTTCAACTGTAAAAAAAAAAAAAAAACAAAAACTGAAAACATAACTGATTTTATTTAAAACAGAAAAGCCTCAATTATTCTTCTGCTGCCATAAAATAAGATGATTATTATCTTATTATTATAGACTTGGGCAAAAGCAGAAATTAAAAAGCTACTAATTTACTATTAATTTTCAGTAGTTTAGATGGCTGTGCTGAATATTACTGCTTCACTCCTAATTGAGTGACTAAAATAGGATGTCATGATCTGCAGCATTTTGAGTCGCATTGGTCTCTGCTTATGGTGTTTAGTAATCCAGTGAATTTGATTGTTTTGAATGTTTAGTATTTACTCATATTGTGACCATTTTGTGAACAGTGTTTTATCTGTATTTTTCCGCAGTGCCTCGGCTCCCTGCCTTCCCTCGGCTGGTTACTGCCTCTCCCGTGTGGCATTCCGGTAACAACCTTCCCAGTACATCTTTTTCTCAGTTCAGTCAGTCCTCTGTCGGATCTTCTGTTGTTGTCAGCCTGTCATCCAGCCTCATGTTGGCTTGTCTAGTTTCCTGCATGCCCCTTTCCGTCACCATTCATTTGCTCCTTCAGCTTTACAAGTTTTTGTGAATTACATTCACTAAATGAGCTTTCACTATGATTCTGCCCACTTCCTGCATGGGTTTGGTTACACAAATGTTATATTGAACAGAAACATTTGACATGTTGGTTTGTTTGAATGTTTCATTGAATAGATTGAAATCAGATTGAAGTTTATGTGTGTGTGTGTGTGTGTGTATATATATATATAATATATATGTATATATATATATATATATATATATGTATATGTATATACATGTGTATACATATATGTATATATGTATACAGCTATACATACTTTATTTATACTTTTCTGATATGCTCTGTAATAATAATGATATTCAGAATGGTATCCAGCAGACTACCCTGTTGCCTGTTTCATAGACATTCAATATGTAGTTTGTCAACTGTGGTTTTACCGACCGACCAGCCAGATGGATGGAGATCCACTGTATTTTGAAACAGAAAGATTTGTCTTTTCCTGTAAGCAAGGGAGACATGTAGCAGCCATGTTGTAGCCATCTGATCAGCAGTACACAGCAACAAGTGAGGTAGGTCTGCATTACTGAAGCATCTTGTAAAGAGGCAGTATTAGGTACATCGCAGGCATATAAAAACTGTGTTTTACAGCACAATATAGTAACTATCTTACCTTCAGTTGTTATAGAAACAATGTTATTACCAGCGTTGCACTGAGAAGTAGCTTAAATAATCAGCTCACCATGTGTTTGCTAATTACTGCTGGCTAGTCTGAAGGAGCTTAGTGCAGCTGTGCAGGGGAGGGTTCACACGAATATGCGTGAAATAAATGAAGCAGCACTACAGGTATGTTTTTGATGAGAGAATAACATTATAACATAATGTAAAGCTGAAAAAAGTCACATTATATTGCACCTTTAAACCATCTGGACAAGATATAACATTTGAACAGTTTTGAGATCATAAATCTTTAAGACCTTGCTAAATCTTGTTATAATAAAAGTCCTGTGCCTCTTTATAACTTCACCAAAAATCTAATCGGTGCATATGTATGTCAAGAAGACATGACGTACTTTAACATTTTAACTAGATTCTGTCATTTATCCTGCAAATAGGAGAAAAAGGCTTAAAAAAAGAAAAGCAAAGAGAACCATTGAAAGTTTTGTACTTCATTGCATTGTGGGAATGTCGGCAAGATATTTATTAGATTTATCCTGTTCTGTTGCGCATGAATAAAATTGAATAATATTATCAACCGATCTAGTATGCAAAGAGAGAAACATAAACAAGGAAAAGCTGAAAGACAAGCATCACCATAAACTACAGACACTAACAAGCACAATAAACATCTCTGTTAGAAGCAATAAAGCTGAAAGAACACAGCTTTCATAAAGCCAGAGCATCATGCAGAGCATATAGTTATATTTTACTACGCTGCTCAGGTATTTTTCAGCATATTGAGAGTCTATCATGTTTTTTTGTTTTGTTTCTCAAACACTTGAAAGTAAATAATAACTATATTCGATGGAGGTAATTATTAGACACATATTTGCTGGAAAGAAACAGTGAAGAGACAAATAACACAATAACTGCATGAATTTAGATATTAAGCCGCTCCAGAAGTAGTTTGCTTTAGACAGAGCGTTAAAGTGACTGTGCGAGGTTTAAAGACACGTCTTTTATCCTCAAAAATCACCAAACAGCCCGCAGCCTACTTTAAACTGAAATTAACCCGGTTCAATAGGGTCCAGTTTAAAGGGACAGATGTACTAAAATACATTGCAAAAGTAAAAGTAAACCTTTGTTTCCACATGATTATAAAAAAGACATATGCTAAGTCTCTATTCTTTCAATTATTAACCTGAAAATTAGAATGTTTAATTTTATCAACAATGCGCACTGGTATTATCCAGCTTGAATCCGCTGTATTTCCGGGATAGTAAACGTTGGTAAACGTTCAAAAGCTTGGCACACTTCCCAAAAGATCCGGGTTTTACACTTCTCTGAATGATCAGAGTCACAATAAAGTGCAGACATGATGAAAAGCGCTCACAAAAGCCAGAGAGGTATTTACAAGCACAAACCCCACAGTGCACAAACACACGCACACACATTTATACTGTATATATTTAAAAGAAAGCTAAAAATAAAAATATGATTGCTCAGGCAGGCCAGAAGAGTAAAGTTTGGCAGCTTCTGTGCAGTCTGCCTGTCAGTGTAATGTAAGCGTTGGCAGAGAGGAGGAGGGGATGGCAACAATAACAGTGTCTCGACTGCACTTCGACCGCAGCTCGGCAACAGACATTCAATCAAAACACTGTGAGGGAACACAGACAGGAAACAGACAAAGCTTACTGAGGGGAACGCTGCACTCTATAAGACAAATACCCAGAAAGGAGCAGACACATATGTCAGAAAGAGAAAAAGAAGAAAATAGCACCGCAAAAGTCTAAAAACTACTTGAATATGGTGCGGCAGAGAAAGTATTTTGCCTCGGAGCAAAAAGTTTGAGGACTGGGAGCCACTTTAAACTGAAGTTTCACTCCTCAGCAGCTGAGGAGAGCTTTACCAAATGTTTATTAAGTTTTGCTAATATCCCGAAACCACTCGCTGTCTGCGCTGCGTCCACAGCCGAAAGACACGGTGGACGCAGCGCTGGACAACCTTCAGCACTCGTCTGCAGTGTTTCGGAGAGCTAAGCTGGGGGCTCCCAGGCTCTAAGTAATGGTGCAGTCATTGTAAAAAGAACATTAAATATTCAACAGAATGGATGTGCATAATAGGCAGATAGAGGCATTTGGGTTTATGCAAGAAAGTAGTGAGCATATAGTAGGCTCTCTCCTTCATGTGCACACTTGTGGATGTTTATGTGGACAATCTGAGTGTGTGTGTGTGTGTGTGTGTGTGTGTTTGTGTGGGCGGGTTTTGCACACTGGGTTTGCACCGATACGAAGGACCAATGCAGGAGTCTCTAATTGAAAGGGATTTGAGGGATATGGCAGAAGTCAACGTGTTACGACATGCTGAGACTGGATGCTGGTGGGCTGTTAAAACCAGCAGGAAGCTGAGAACCATCGATGTGTGTTTGCGTGCTCACATGTCCCTATTTGTGCCACTGCAGGGAGAGCATGATCTGAGTAGGCTGCGCGTCTTTGTGCATGTGCAGGGCGGCGTTAAGGAGCGGGTGTAGAGCTGAGAAAATGAGCAGCGCTCACACTACTCTGACACTGACTGGGGCTGAAATCCCTCTGTATGAAAAGGGAAACCATCTCCAGCAGGTAACAAGACTTCCTGGCATGAAGGAAAGAAAAACAGTTTTGCAGAATATGCATGACAGACTAACGCTGGTGATGCTTGAGAAGCCTGCATGAAGTGTTGCATGTATATCTATAAGAAGAATGTATTAGCATCCCGAAATCTTAACCTTCTTCATCTTTCACGTGTGTTTTCCTTCCAAGCAAAGACCTGCACTCTGGATGAGGGATAATCAGCCACCATTGACCAAATATAACAGAGGGTTATTGCTGTCTAATGACTAATAAATAAATATAACAACAGGAAGAGCTGCCAAATTAGAAAAAAGATGAGTACATTCTGTCGGACCAACAAATAAATCTGTCAACTTTTTATTTCCTGTTCAGCCTATGGGCAGCTTTTTAAAATACATAGATGTCACACTTTGTATTAGTATTCACTTTTTATTAATATTTTTTTAAATAATGTTTGTCTATTGTATGACCTTGTTTTTAGTCAGAACTGCATGTCCAGTTGTTTTTGAACATTAATTATTATTATTTTGATAATAGAATAATACTTTTTTGTACACATCCGACGTAAAAGCTGACACAATCCAGAAAGTGTGTTTTCTGCAGCAATGCAGTCCAAAATTAAGCTACTGCTAATACACCATTTAATCTGAGAGTTTAAATTCAAGTGATTATGTGTTGTTCAAGCCCTCCTTATGTTGCTGTCCCTCTCTGAATCCTCTTAGCCTGCAAAAGCAGAAGGGGGATTCCAACTTTTACAATTTCCTGTGGCTGTGCCGTTTTTCTCATTTCATTTCTTATTTGTCAGATAAATAAAAATAAATAAAATAAATAAATAAATAAATAAATAAATAAAACATTTCCAAAGATTGCAAATGAGAGCTTGAAACCAAAAATCTACAAACTGCAGTTGAGAAGGTTCGGAAAGTGGCCTGGGAAACGAACATAATGGAATAACTCCTTCAGAGCGGAGAGCTTAGGTTTCTTTTTTTTTTCGTTCCTGATTTAATCGCATGCCTCAAAATTAAACTAACACTCGCCTTTTCTGATCTATAAAAGCACCAACCAACATCAGTTACAGAACCTCTTAATAAAACAACCCGTGAATGTGCCAAACACAGGATTTCCTCCACAAACAGGAATGGAATTGCTGTCTCTGATTTGCCATTATGCAGGGCAGTCAAAAAGGTTTTTGACAATATAACCGAAGTAAATACAAAAAGCTATTTTAAAATTCTGATATAACAAATATCCAAATATTCTGTTTTCATTTTAAATGAAAACAGAAATATACCTCTACACCCAACAACTGGTCGTACCGCTCTTGGTGGCCTGAACTAACATCAAGCTATTTGCAGTAACTGGCAGTGTGTTTCTTATAAAATTAGAATTTAATTAAACCACACTAGATGGTTTTTGAATGGCCTACTTAAGGTTAGTCTGCAGCATCTTAATTGGATTCAAGTCTGAACTTTCAACAGCCTTTTAGTTTTTTCTTTTTTTTTCTTTTTGAGCCATTCAGAAGTGAACTTAATGGTGTCCTTTAGATCATTGTCCTGCATCATAATTAAAGTATGCTTGAGTTTAAGGTCATGAACTGGCATTCTCCTTCAGGATTATCTGGCTGAGAGTAGAGCTTATAGGTCCATCAAAACAGCCACTTGCCTCAGTATTGCAGCACCAAGCAGCTCCTGACCACCACACTACCACCGCTATGTTTGACTTCCAATATCTTATCTTTACACCAGATGGGTCAAGCTTATACTTGAGAGTGTCCCAAGGTTATTCTGAGCTGTCCAAGCTGCTGGAGGAAAAACTGACCACTTGTCTGATCACTCACTACATCCTCCTCCTTCTCTCCAGTTTGCATTATTTGCTGTTATTTCAACTTTCAGCTTTATGTTTTCTCTCAGTTTTTTTTAGAAGCTCCATCTGGCTCGTCGTTCTGCTTAGCACTGATACCTTCCTGGAGGGGGGCATCGTCTGCTGCCAACAACTAAACGCTCTCCTTCTGTTATTAACGTTTTACTTTCCTTCAGTATAAAACGTGCTTCAGTTTCTTTTTCGTATATCTACCCTGCCTTCAAGTGGGGGATGATGCATTTTCTCAAGTAGGGTCAAGATGGTTGGGACAGGATATTACAATTTCTTTCATGATCTGAAATACTGAACTACAGCATAAAAGCAAAAGAAGAATAAATCTTTAGGATGACAAATGCTTTTTTTCTTTTATAGCACTGTATGCACCACCTGTTGCTGTCAAATGCGTGCTACATTTCCTGTCTCATGTTTTCCGTGCTTCTCCTGTGCCTGCTACAACATTCACAAAGAAGCAGCAGTGGTAGAGAAGTGTTTACTTCCACAGCATCACAGAGGTGTGTACAATGTGGGGGAAAAAGCCTCTGTGCACAATGTCACCCAAACAAAGCTGATGTCTCACCCAGCACGGCTCCCTACAATAACAATGTCATCCGCATATTTACTGACATTTTGAAGCATGTGCAGAAAAGAGCCATCTATGCCAGGCATGTTTCATACTGAGATTTACATGAGAGTCATTCTGCAAGAGGTAGGTGGTTCTAAAATATGAAGATTTAGATTGGATTTATGGGCTTCTCTTCATAAAATAATCTATAATCATTTAAAACAAGTGTTTCTTTTGTTTGTTTGTTTGTTTTTTTGAAAGAACACAACCTTTTAACACTTTTCTTGTCCATCATGTCAGTCTGAAGGCTGTCCCACAGAAATTGTGTTGTATCTAATCATTTCAATAACCTGTAATATTAACAGGAAAACTTCTGCATAGTGAGTTAAATTTTTAGTTAGAATCCACTGTGTTGCCCAGCAGTTTTTAGATGTGTACACATCTGATTAGGGTTGGAGGCATAAATGGGAAAAACATTTTTATTTCCTTGGATTCCAAACTATATTTATTTTTAAAAAATCCTGCAGCACATTTTATTTTCTTTTCTTTTTTAATTCTGCTAAAGATTGTAAGCTATCGGTGAAACTGAAAGGAAGTTGACTGGAAATCTGCACTGGCCACTAAAATCCTGATCATAGCATTTTAAGTGAAGGTGTTTCAGAAATAAAACAGGAAAACAGACCTGGAGCAGCAGCAGCAGCAGAACAAGAGCATCAAGTCGAACCAAGTACAGTTAAACGGTCAGCAGAAATCCTCTGCCTTCTGCCTTAGGGCCCTGACAGCCTGAGTGAACTTTACATGAACATTAAACCTTACAACCCGCCTGTCCTCCCTGCTCGCCTCAAGCTCTTTATTTCAGATGCCAATGCAAAACAGCTCTTTCCTTCAAGCTTACAAAGAGCAATCAAGACTCTGATGTTGCTTAAAACAGCAAAAACCCACATATATTTGTATTTTCCCACTTTCAAACTGGAGATGAAGTTGTAGTTGGGAATATCATCAAAATAATGAGGGATTTTGCTTGAAAATAAACACAATGACATTTTTTCATTGTTGATTTGTTATATTGTAAGGAAAGAATATCAGTGTACTATCTATGTGAGCAAATATATGAATTCAACACTTAATCAAATTATATCTCCCCCCCACTTTCACAGATTCACATAGAAAACTGTTGCTATACCAATCATAAACACTATGTAGTGCAAACCCCTTCCTCATATGTTGATGGTCATTGCAAACACATGGTTATAAATAAAAACTGATTTCATGTCCTTACATCTTCCCAACCTCTTCCAGGTGTCCAAGAGATGACGTCCAAGAAAGGGTTGGCCAGGTAACCGTCGCTATTGAAGGAATAGTCTCGACCACCAAGCGTTATGTTGCTAAAATACCTGCATGTTATTCAGAGAGAAGTGGAAGACAGAGTGAGGTAGTAGAAATATTTTACAACACATAAGAGATGTTAAGTTCAAGTGCCTCATACCTGGTGTTGTACTACTGTATTGATTTTGCATTTGCACCCCCAGTGAGCTGTGTAACAATGCTTTGTTTGCATGGCTTTCAAAACTGGGAGGTTGATTAACAACGTTAATCGCTGTTAGCTGGTAGTGCTAACTGTTAGCTAAGCGTGAGTTTACACATGCTACCAACTCCAAAACTATAAGGAAATAGAAATATTCTCCAAAAACAGATTTTCAAAGCAAAAAGTATTTCTCTTCAAAGTGACATATTGCAAGTAGGGGGGAAACCCATCCAATTTTATGTATATTTATGTGAATTACAACAAGAGCAAATTATGTCTCATTTCTTGTGAAATCAAGATGAAATTGCTGAGTAGCAATTTCATCTTTCTACTCAGATGAAATTGAAAATTTTCATTCATTAACTCATATTTTTATGAAACACCAGACTGGAATTCTTGGCTCATTGTTCATTATTAGTTGCTAAACACACAATGTTAAACCAACTGGTTTTCCTTTTTGTGTTTTGTTGTCTTTTTTAAGTGAAGGGCAGAACCAAAAATCTCAATGTATTTTCTACAACAGGGCGCCTGTCACGTTCTTTACTTGTTTGATGCTAAACCACAGAAGCTCTGTGGTGACAGTCTGGGATTTTCTGTTAATCAAATCAACAGACAAATGATCAGACAGACTAAACTGTCAGGATCTTTGAAGTCAAACAATTGCTGCTCTCAGCATAGGTTTCAACCTCTATAGTGTGAGTGCTAATCACAGGACAGAACGTCAAATGCCATTTCCAAATAAATAAAAAAAGAAAGCTGAAAGCTTTTCTCTTTCTTTCCCTCAGTTGAGCTTGTAGTTGCAGACAGTGAACAGTAGGCAGCAGTGCAAAAAGATGGAAATGAAAACAGCTTTCTATTCTTGTTCCTGGACATAGTTTATAAACAAACACAGAAGAATCCATTAATCATTTCAACATAATTGCCTCACTGTTGGTGCTCTGCTTCATTTACAAAAAATGACTGCAAATAAACAAATCAATTACCCGTTTGAGCCAATTTGAGCAACCAGGTTCCCTAATATCATGTATGATACACTTACATTACATATCTGTTGTAAGATTAAACAAAGCTAAAAATAATCCGGGATGATAACGAGGGCCACTAGTGCAACCTGTTAGAGTCTGTTGCTATGTGTTTGTA
This sequence comes from Poecilia picta, assembly GCA_033032245.1. Taxonomy (NCBI): domain Eukaryota; kingdom Metazoa; phylum Chordata; class Actinopteri; order Cyprinodontiformes; family Poeciliidae; genus Poecilia; species Poecilia picta. The sequence goes on from CM065368.1 coordinate 14,904,124, forward strand.
CAGCCTATAAGGAATATATTAAAAGCCCCTCATTAATATACATGAGACATGGTCCGCTTGCTACAGATGCTACGGTAATTTTGCCAACTCACAACTACACGCACCCAACATCATCTATTTTGCATGGATGATAGCCAGCCCCAAATTCAGATATCCCCTGTGTGCCTGCTCCCTGACACTGAATCTGCTAATTCCACCCATATATCTCCTGGCTAATTCTGGCCATGAACCAAATATCCTCTCTGAAAAATTTCACCTAATGCCATCTCTATTTTTGTTTCCTCCTATTTAACATACTTAGTCTGGCACCTGTAAGCTATCTTTTACAGCGAATTGCAAAAGTGTCCAGACGCCTTAAACTGTTTTGCATTTTATCACAAAGTTCAACATGTTCTGCTGGGATTTTATTTGAAGGAGCCATAAAAAGTGGCACATATTTGCAAAGTGACAGAAAATGCCTCATGTTTTTTGTTGTTTTTTTTACAAATGAATATCTGAAATTAGTGGTGTGTGTTCGTATGATACCCTTAAATGAAATACAGTATACATAATTGCCACCTGTCACTAGTTAGTAAATAAAGTTAATCTATACATCATTTATCTAAGCATATATGCAGATATTCTGTGATGTTGGTGGAGAAGATTAATAAACAAACTAGCCTGTTTAGGTCCACCTGATTTGGTTGGTTTGCAAATGTGCAATATTCTTTTCCAAGTGTGAAATACTCAAAGCTGGATGTTGTTTTATACTTTTGTCCCTACTTTTAGCATCACTGCAATTTCCTGTCTGCTGTGTTCCTTGGTCTTTGTGATGCTTTTTCTTCACTGATCTTCTCTGACAAAACTTTGAGACCTTCAGAGCTCAGCTGGATTTATACTGAACATAAGATAAAAAGAAAGTTGGGTTACGCTTCGTAATTAGATCATTGTTGAAGGCAAAAATGTTGGATTCAATTTAATTTAGGGATGCAAAACACAAATCTGTGTAATAATTTTCAGATTTTATCTTAAAACCAATTTCTATTCAAGATTAAAACAATTTATATTTCTCTTCCAATTATGTAACTTTTTTTTGGTCTGTCACATGGGTCTCAAACTTCAAACCTCTTAGACAATTTTAAGATATGTCAAAGGTACAAAACATCTACCACAAAGGGTTAAACTGGCCCCTCAGCATGCGAGCAACTTCTACAGATTTACGACAAAAACCACATTTTTTTAAATTCGGGCACGTCAAGCAGATATATGTCTAAAAAATTTTTTACCTCTAGTCAATAAAATACCTTGATGTTTGCAGATGCAACGTGATGCAATGTGAAAAGATTCAAGGGACAGAAATGCTTTATAGATCACCTGATATTAAGTCATTAATTGAAAACTTCCAGTTTTACCTCATCCTGCTTCGCAGCCTCTGGGTCTGATTAGCATCTGTCATGCATGTGGTGACAAAGTTTGGCCCGCCCGTGCTTCCATATTCCTTGCGCATCGCCACCGCTCCGTGAGTGAGCACAGACACACCGCGAGCAATCCTTCGGCGAGGCTCGTCCCTCCAGCCCTGGGGCCGAACGGCGAATAACGCCCGAGGCAAGCTCTCCATGCCCAGACCCGAGAGAGCGGGGCCCACTGCGAACCACATGTGCGAGGCCCCAGCCTGACCGGCAGCCCAGGCAGCACGGAAGACTAGCTCAGCCTCCTCCTGAGAGCAGTACAGCAGGCGCACCTGGAGGAGAGAAGGGAGGCAGGGAGGGAGCGGGAAAGGGGGAAGACACACACACACATACACTCCAGTGAGATAAGGAGGGGAAAGGGAAGACATGGAGTAAGACAGAGGGAGGGAGAAGCAGGGAGACAAATAAAGAAGCGGAGAGGAAGATGAAGATGGAAAGAAAAAGCCGTATCAACCAATAACAAGAATGCTGCGGGAGGTATAAGGAGAGATAGCGGTAAGGCGACGTGATAAGGTTTATGGAAGTCGAGTGTATGACTTCAAATGAAAAGCGCACACACACAAGCAAGTCTGACTGTGTGGCTGTGTTTGCCAACCTGGAGGTATGAGAGGCAATAGAGGTCAGTGCCTAATGAGCTTAGATCTGATGAAACAAGTTACAGTAATGAATAATAAAAACAGGATCAAAACAAGAAAGGGAAAGCGAAACAAGTGGAGGAGCAAAGAAATACGAGTGGGAAAGAAAAGACGGCAAAAAGACTAAGCACATGAGAGGGGAGGATGGAGGGAGGAGAGGTTAAACTGTAAAATATGTTTTTCAAAGCACATTGGAGGAGAGACCTGTGGACAACAGAGGCAAAAGGAGCAAAATGAGCAGATCGGGGAAAGAAGTCAGAGATGGGAATACCACTCCTTAGAGATCAGAAAGGGGAGATGGGGGTAGTGGAGAAAAGCAAAGGAATGCATATTTTTGTGAAATCAGCGCCTGGAGAAATAGAAAATATTTGTAACAGAAAAGGGAGGAATGATTGAGGTCTGGAGGTAAAGAGAGAAAAAAATATTAAGAGGCAATAAAAAGACTACACTGTCTGTCTTTCCTCATCTCTCCAGCACAGAGATCATCCAGCATCCAGAGGGTTGAAGGAAACACAGAGAAATATGGAGCTGTGGAGAGAGATGGGAAAACCACAGCTAAACTAAATGCTACGCCCTTTTACAAGTCGTGTTTCCCCAAGTCTGAGTCAAGTCTTTAACGTGCTGGTCCGAGTCAAATTTCATGTCTTTCAGGGGAAATTTTCAATTCAAGTCCCAAATCTCTTTGTGGCAAATTCAACTTAGATTTTCAGTCACATTTAACTGTAAAGTCTTTGAAGGGCAAGTCCAAATCAAGTCGCTTTAAATGTTGAAGCCCGACTCCAGGGCAACACTCAAGACCCTAATAAGTGAAACAAATATTATTTTGATAAATGCATGAGATCCAGTCTGCCTATAATGTTGCATCGCTGTGTATTATCAATTGTATTTTAACACATCTGTTTAAAAATGTTTTTTTTTTTTATGTTTGTAGAGACGAATGCTATAATACTTGGAAATACTATCTTTGTGTTGTCATAGTCAACACTTGGGTGTTCAAATTATCCACCGCTTCATGTTTAGAGGCTTTCCTCCTTCTCCGCCTCCTCCTCAAACCGAGTCTGAGCATTTGCTTGATATAAATATGCATTTACAACTGCTGTTGACAAATGTAAGCAGTAAATATTTCCACAACAAATCACACTTTAAATTACAACATAAAGAGCAGCGTGATGTGGTGCACAAATGAGAGAATGAAGAGTTTTAGAACAGGAAATCTTCTTCGCAGTGATATTAGTATAGCAATGTTACATTAACATGTCAGACATTAAATTGGGTTCATTTCGTCTTTAAGCAACCAGAAGTAATTTATTGCAGTTATTGTGATCAGTTTGAAAAATATCTGTGTCACTATTCTTGTGAACCCACAGCCAACAGATAGCAATCAGCTGAAACATACGTGTCACCTGTGAGAGCTGCTGTGAGAGGCTTCAACACGCATATGCTGTAATGTCTCAAATGTTTATACTGCTAGTAAAGTCAAATCTCAAGTCTGTTTTTGCAGCTTAGACGCGATTTGAGCTTAAAAAGGAACGCACATCGAGAGCGCAAGTTGACATGCATGAGTCGAAGCGTTTGACAAAATTTAGAAGCGCCTTGCTGAAATGCATGAAAAAAAACCCCAGAGATTGCTGTACTTCATTCATAGACTGTTTTGTCAGAAAAACATCAATGCCATTGAAGAAAACAGGCTTGAAAAGGAACATCAACTGGTGACCACACACCACCACGGTGGGTTCTTCATTTTAAAATAAGACATTTGATGCCTCCCAGGTGCATTTCCCTTAAGCTTGAGACTTGAGTCATAATCTCTGCTATATGCTGAGAAATACCCAAAAGGATGAAGGGAGGAAGTTCATGAAAAATATGAAGTGATAGAAAATAAAGGAGGACCGAAGGACAAAAAGAGAAAGACGGCTCTTTTCGAGCACTGGAACGTAGCCGGTCAGGGATACAGATGGAAAGCACTTTCTGAGAATTGTGCCTTCATTGAATTTTGAACTGTAATGGCTTGGCAAAACAATTCTGCCTGTGTGCCAATAAACCTCCAGTGAATTAGGCATGGACCGGGAGTGACAGAGTGGGAGGAGAGAGGAGGGAGAAGGAGGGCGAGAGACAGGAAGAACGAAGAGACAGAAGGGAGGAACGAAGGAGAGAAATCAGACTTATAAACAGACACACGCACTTACAAAAGCTGGGGAACAGAGAAAGATGGGGACACAGGGAAAAAAACAGAAATACAAACGAGGCAGACACTGGAAGAGAAAATGGAACGTAGGTAGTGGAGGAATTGAGAAGAAACTGAGCCACAGACCTGCATCAGTTCATCTACAATGTAGAAGACATTACAAAAACCGCAGCACAGAGAGCAGGAGAATGAGAAACAAATATATGCAGCATCACTACTCCATCAAAAGCATTGTAAGCCCAGTAGGAGGAGGATGGCTATGAAAGGCAAGTAGTTTCCATAGTTAGGTCTTTGTATGGTCAAATCACTGCAGGCATTATGTCGTTTAAACAACGATCTGGCAGCGTGGAGCCTAAGAAATCCGATACCCGTGCACACACCTACTAATACAACGACAAGCAGAGAAGCAGTGGCCATGCCGGGACATTAGCGATGACATTGAGACCCAGACTAAACCGAGCCAACAGAGAGCAGAGCCTGTGGCAGGGAAGACATGCAGTGTGCACGGAGTGGACTGGAGGAATGAAAGATGGCCATGCTGAGATAAAGGTGCAAAGCAAAGCAGCTGAGGTTACTGAGGCTTGTCTCTAGGCAAAGAAATGGAGGAGGGGGACTAGCGAGGTAAGGTGAGAGAGGAGGGGGGGGGGGATCTGAGAAGAAAAGCACAAAAACACACGATGTAACTGAAAATTTGAACAGCAGGATCAAGGGGAGTGAGAGTGGAAGCCAGTTTTTGGTCAAAACAATAACAAATCAAGGAATTTAAGGGCAAAGAAGTTGTTTGTGGGTGAAAAGGAAGCAGCAATACGAGTGTGAAAGAAGAAGGGGAGGAGAGAACAAGCAAGCATAAAGTTTAAAGGAGTGAAAGAGTGCAGGAGTAGAAACCAAAACCCCAATTCATTCTGATCACATTTTATCAATCATTCACTTGCATGGGTCAGTTTGGATTACATCTACTGCATGAACTTACAAAACAAAATCAGACAAAATGACATTTGGATGTCAAAGTGTCAGTTTAGTCATTTCAACATGGAGGTGTTGTTTTTTATCTTATTAATTGAACACATGAGCTAAATATGGCATGTCACAAAAAAATGTGCATGTCAGGAAGGCCAGAAAATTTTTTTGAACGCTTATAGTTCTTGAGGGACAGTCAGAATTAGCGGGTCAAACATTTAACTCTCTCTCGGTCTTAGCGCACTGCAGATTTCATGGTTGTACAACGAGGAAGCAAAAGGGCCTGTCAAAAACATCGGCCTGTCAAAAAAACATCCTAAAAGCGAATGCATGGTCAGTGTGACCCCACTGGGACAGTGTTCAGGGTAAAAAAACTAACACAGCATCCACTGACCCTTCATAGGACTGTGGGAGGGTTAAAAAAAATCCTGAGATGAGAAATGGAACTCGAGGTTCTCTGATAGGTGCATCTGAACCTTTAATTCATAGTCAAAAAAGTAAATAAACAGCGTAGCCAATCTTTAACAGTTGTATAATCTTTTTTTTTTTTGGAGTAATTTTAATCTTTAGGAAAATTCAAAATTTAAAATCATATCTGTGAAATCATGAGAGTCTCCTCCGACCTAACGCAGCCAATGAGTGACATCACATCAGGTCAGAGGTCATGAGAGAAGATCATGCCTCAAATTAAAGTGTTTTATTTAAGCCACTTTCATTCATCTTTCTTTATTTATATCTTTTGCAGATCAAAACTGACAAGTGAGAACCAGCTTGTGAAATACTGGTATACATCAAATGTTGTTTTTTTTTGTTTTTTTTTTAAAACAACTTTAAAGCTTCCTTAATAGGGAATCAGGGGAAAATCAGACTGACTTGTGGTTTTGGTTGTTCTGTTGTTCCCTTCGTGCCATGGCAGATAAAAAGAGAAGAACAGAGGGATAGAGGAGAGAGGGGAGAGAGAGAGACGGAGAGGCAGAGGGAGAGACGAAGAAGGAAGGAAAAAGCTGGGAAGCCACCTGTCCGAAAGGGGGCCCCCAATGATTGTCACAGCACTTCCTCCCGTTTCCTCCCTCTATTCCTCCTCCCTCCCCCCTGTCTCACCTGCGCCTCGTTCTCCTTCAGCAGCCTGCGTGTGCGTGCACCCCCAGGGTCGTCGGTCACGTTCAGGATAACAACACTCTTCTTCTCCCATCCGATGAACGAGCCGTCCGTCAGTCCCTCCACCACGGACAGGAAGTCCTGGTAGCCGTGGTGACGCGTGGACACCACAGAAAAGGCGGTCCAGTCGTACTCCTCCAGCACCTCGAAGATGACCTCTAACTGGAGCGCAGTGGAGGAGCTGAACTGGAGAAAGATGGAACCTGTTTCCTGATTTGGGGAGGAAAGCAGCAGATGTGGTTCAGCGTGTTGATGCAAAATTGATCCTCTGTGTCGCAACTGAGAAATTAAAACACTTTGACTACGAGAGAGTGCAATGCTCTGAGCTTCTATGTACTTATGCACAATTAATGATGAGCATCATGAGGCTTTAAGTTTTGATGCAGCAGCATTTGTGGAGCCGTAGGGCTGAAAAAGCCCAGGCTGTAAGGTAAAGTTTCCTCTGACGTTTCTAAAACGTCAGCTCAGGGGTGGCTGGGGATGAGAATGAGCATTGAGGTACATCTTCAAAGGAAGTTTATCAAAGTGCTACAACTTAATTCCTCAAGAGTCGATGGCTATTCTAAAAATCACAAATGTGAAGCTCTTTGTTCCCCTTTTTCCTCATATCTGGTGATGTAATACAGCACATGTTTACTCTGATAGGCATACAAATAAATCCACAAAAATGTACAGAACACACACAACGTCCTTGTCCTCTCCTACACGCTCTTGCCTCCCTACCAGCAACATCAGAGCCCCAGTTGGTGCCATTTACAGATCTAACAGCAGAGAGTTCTTGCAGATCAGTGAAACTGACCTTAAGTGTCTCCCTCCATCCTGTTGACACTCATTCTTCACACTGGTTGTACAAAATCTCATGAGTTTGTCAGCTGTTGTAACAACATGAGCAGTTCTGTCTAACTTTGTTTGGTCCTGACTCACCATTAGCCTTCTTTTCCACTTCAAACTCATAAAAACTCTTAAACTTTCTAAGTTCATTGCAACGACAAGCACTGAGGCAACCTGACCATATTTAAGTGCGAAGCACAGATAAAAAACTGTCATATGTAAGCAGCAGCTATTTGTGAAAGAGATGCTGAGACGCAGCAGCTTGCAAGCACAAAAGGTGAGTAGAAAACTATCTACCTCTTGAACTTTTAGTTAGTTTTTCTTTTGCTTTACAGCCACAAATTTCATTGTATTGTATTTGATAAAACAACAAAATTATTTTACAGATAATAATAAAACAGGATTACAGGGTCCTGAGCCATGGACCTCTGCATCTCCTCCAAAGAATCTATGGATCTCTCGGCTGCCTGATTATTACTTCAGAATGCTGTTAAAGCTCAAAATTATGAAATGTTAGGTTTTTCTCGAAAATTCCCCAAATGCCATTAATAATTTTGACTGTGATAGTTTTTTGGGTGGAAAAAACCCTGTTCAAGGTAAGTTAATGTAAGAATAAAAAATAAAATTTAGGATGTTTGGAAAACTGCACTGAAAAATCATTGATTTGTTTACCAGCATTTGAGAAACTTTTTGAAAAAATCTTGACATTTTACATGTGGATTAATAATGTTGACTTCACCAGTAGCTGAAATAAAAATACAAACAGGTGAAGGAATTATTTCTGAAGGAAGTTTATGAAGAATTTAATACTCTTCAGAAAAAAAAAATAGAAAATGTAAGATCCATATTACATTTCAATATTATGCTCCACTTTGTTTTGACTCATCTCATGAAATCCCCATAAAATACATTTAGATTTTTGGCTCTAATGGCACAAAATGTGAGAAAGTTCAGTGAATACTTTTGGAAGGCAATGCAATACCAGATGCAGAACAGATTTTGTGGCTTAGACTCACCATTTCCTAACACTTCATACACCTAATCTCACTAACTGAATGGCTTAGGGGGGGGGGGGGGGACAACAACATTTGGAACAGCCGCCTTTGTAATTTTCTGCATATGTCTCAGTAACACAAATTGCCTCTGGACTTTCCCAACCTCCCTTCTCCTACCTGTGGCATCCTCCCCAGCCCTGCTCCCCCGCCTACAGCCACTATAGGCAGTCCTGTTTGTGCAGAGACAAACTCCAGCATGGGGGCCAAGGGACCCCAAGCCGTCCGAGGGGGCCTCTCCTCTTCGTAAACCAGACCCTGCAGGGGCCTCGCCGCTAACAGCTCACACAGCTGGGACAGCACCGTCTTAGGGCTGCTGTCATTCACCTGAGAGATGAAGGGAGGGATGAAGAAAGTGGAGAAAACAGGAGACAAGTCGAGTTGGCCATCCAGGACAGGGAGTGTTGACAGCGTGTCATTTATATTGAAGGTGTCTGTAGCATGTATGACATGTTTCACTAACAATACAAGATATAGTCAGGGAGTGGAGGCTGACACCTGCTCGTTCAGCGGGCCTTATACAACAGGAATGTGCTGCTCTCATTCAGCTCAATAAGTATAAATAATGGATTATTATTCACCACCTTGAAGTAAGGCTGAGTGAGCAGAGGACACAGCATCTAACCTGAAGCCAGATGACGTTAGCAGAGCCCCACTGGGTGACCACGCTCTCCCCCAGGGAGCCGTATACCCGTCCGAAGCCGGGGTAGAGCACCCTTCCCCCCGGCCCCGCCACCGCTGCCTCCGCCTGCACCGTGGCACCGGCGTGGATCACGGCAATGTTGAAGTTCATCACGGCCCCTGCATCACGCTCCCGTGGGCTCGGCCGGAGCAGGAGGTGGGGGGATGCGTCCACCAGACCTGCCCACTCTGCCAGGACCAATAGGAGAGAGAGAGTAGGTATGGCGACCATGGCAACCTGCCGAGGGGGGGAGGCAGATATATATCGCACTTAGAGAGGGTGCCTGAAAGAGAAACAGCAAGGAGAAAAGAGGAATGAGGTAAACCATAGGAGAAAAAAAATCAAGAGGAGAAAAGATTAAAGTCTTTCTTTTTATACGATGCCCAATACAGAGAACATCACATCAGAGAGAATAAAGATGTCTGAAGAAGGAAGCAGAATGACACAGAAAGAGAGGTGTTCTCAGAGTTGGGAGGAAAAAACTGATGAGAGACAGCATGCAGGCCAAACTGTGTAAGAAATATTTAATCACGTAATAAAAAGGGTTAGGATTGGTTTGGCCAAAGGAAAAAAAAGGGACAAGGAATATGGGGAAGCAGGATGGATGTGTGTGTGTGTGTGTGTGTGTGTGTGTGTGTGTGTGTGTGTGTGTGTGTGTTTTGTGTGTGGAGGGGAGCAGGGGCCAATGGAGGGACTGGAAGAAAGTGAGTCAGGGAGAAGATGAAATGGGTGCTATTTAGGCTGCAGGCTGAGAAGCGACAATATGAGGAAAAACAGAAACAGGCTGTTAGAGTAAAAGAGGGGGAGGGATTTAATAGCAGACAGAGACAAAGATGGGGGCGGAAGTAGTTATTGTGCTGCATAAATGATAACAATTAAGATCACTTTAAACACACTCATCCTCACGCAGACGCATGCACACACACACAACCACACAGGGAAAGTTTAGTGTTTCATTTTAAAGATTTTGTGGCACTAGTGGCCTTTATTTGCCAATTATTGGGCAGGAAAGAGGGTTAGAGAGAGAGAGGGGAGACATTCAGGTAATGGTGGGAGAGAGTCTACCCAGGACAGGCGCCCTGAGAAGTGACAGCCTCAGTACACCCTGCACCCACTCTACCAACTCAGTTCAGAATTTTTGAAATCAAGTTGTGTTGAAAATGCTCTGCAAGGTAACGTGTAACCAGAAACAAAATAATCTCATTAGGACTCCATTTAGTATGAATGCAGATTAATTATTAATAGTTCAATTATGTAATCAAAGTTAAATATGGTCAGTTGATGATTATGATCTTCCATTCTGATAATGTGAAACTTTTCCAGTCACAGCAACCTGACAGCAATCTGACAGAGAAGTAGGGCATTGTGAAAATCAATAGAGTTCCCCTATACCACTGTTATTGTTGCTTTTTACTACTTCCAATAGTTATGTTGACTGGAGATGCTTCATATTTTTCAGAGCAGTGATCTTTTGTCTTGGAAAAGCAACAACATGGAAATCTGTCTGTGTCAGTCGGAACTTGTCAAACATAACGAGTTATGTTTTCAATATGGCTGCCGTTGAGCGAATACGATGTTATGAAAGTTGAGAGTGGAAAAACATTTGTAGCACTTCAGTTGATTCATGTGTTGTTAAGCCTGTTATAACACAAATTGCAGAGAAAACTGAACTACTACTCATTATTTTCCTTCGGTGTTTGAACGTGTAAAAGTTAGCAAAACATGGTGCTTATTGCTAATGTGTAATTACACATAAATAAGTTGCACATTTTTTCTGTTTCGCAACTTACAGTACAAACACTCTAAACGCATGTCGTTCACTGAGCCCCAACCTTCAAGACAAATTGAGTGATTTATTAAGAGTCAACCTTTTCATTCCCAATACCTCAATCATATTTGGCTGCAAGTGACTTTGCTTCGCAGCAGCTGAAAATTTAAACACTTTACAAACCACTCTAAAATTTTAAACTTTGACATCTGTTGTCACTTCTAAAACACTGGAGCTTACCCTAATCTTAATTATCATGTCTCATCAGACATATAATTAGACATTTATGTATAAGGTGTGTAATTTTTTGCCGTTTTTCATTCTGTTAATTTTTCCTCTAAGTCGATGACATTTGATTTGTCCTCATGAATTACATACATCCACGCCGCCCTTTATGTTTTTAGACTCTCTCTCTTTAGGAAGTAGTTGTTCTCACACATGTTTTCTTGTTAAACAGCCTCTAGAACCATTTATAAATAATAGAATTAGACTAAACTAGAAGCAATAAAAATAAAGAGCCAGTTAGAACCATAAGAACCAGTTGTTCTAAGGGACCTGAGCCAAAAGCAAAGTGTTCCGGTTCAAAACTGATTTTTCATCACTTCTTCATAGCATGTATTTCCTGGAGGAAGATAAGTGTTGGTACGCCTCCTCCAAGCTCAACTTCCTGAAGATTCACCAGCTATTCAGGACTAGCCATTTGTATCAGCCTATGAAACCAACTATAATAGATTTATCCTTTATATTTCTGCCAGTTTTGTTGGTGGCTTGAGCTTGACTACACTTAAACTTTATACTACAACCGCCAGTAAAACAAGGAAGTTGTAGTATACAGATTTACTTTGATTACTAATGGAGTGCTTCATTTTTTGTCTTTTTCCTTAATCACACTTTTACAGACATATTCATCTTTAGCTTGGGCTTTTTTTTTTTTTTTTGCCTGTTCACCACTGCGCCTAAATATAGTGGTAAATACCCGAAATGTTCATTTTAACCCACAAGAAAACAGGACCATTCCTGCAAATGGTGACAGAAGAAACTTAATTTGGAGGAGCCACCAAACACTTTGCGTGCTTGCTTCCTTAACTGTAAAAAAGAAAAGCCCAGAGGGTAAATCCTCACCTCATGTTGTGTTTTGGGTGTGACAGGCCTTATCATAAGGACTACTGAGAGCACATCAGGTATAATTTTCCATGACATCAAGATCTTTTCATCCTTGACTGCTTCTAAACTTAGCACAGAAAAAACGTCACGCAATTAATGTGCTCTCAGCAGATTTAAAAGTCTCACAGAATTACTAAAATTAAATTAGTTTTTGAAGCTTCGAATTGTTTCAGCTGCATAACTGCAAGATCTCCCTGGTTCTGTAATACAGGAGCAGCTAGCTGTCAGTATTTGTCCTGACAATGACTGATGACATGTGGCATTAAGGCGCTAACTGGGATCTGGCTCTGCTTTGAAGGACACATTCCACCCAAACTCACTCAAGATTTTCTCCTCTCTACTTTTTTAAGCTTTGAACAAAGACAGATATCAAAAAAAATTTTTTTTTTCATCAAATTTTGATAAAAACACTGATCCTTATCATATATGAAAAGTTATGTTCCAAAATGCAAGATCTGTCACAGCTAATAATGCCAAAACATCAACCTTACACTTTCCGTGCCAATTCCAGTTTTGACACAGTGTGTGCCGCGATTCTTATGCAGATTTATGTGCTGCCAGAATACTTGCAGATGCAAAGACTCTGCTTTTATCTTTGGGTGAACATTATTTAGAGAGGACAAAGGATGATGTGACCCAGAGCAACATTAACATGAGAAAGCAGTCCTTTTAGCGGTTCTCGGTTCAGAGCCTGAGTAATGGTGGCGTCATCCACTAGTTTGTTTACAGTCATTTTGTTCGGCCTTATTCGTCAACCAATAAACGACTAAGAACAGATATCATTCTCAGCCCCACAGACATTTTTTACACCGACAGGCTTTTAAGCAAATTGCTTCATGTATTTGGAGTAAATTCTTGTTTTTACATTTCTATCATTGTGACGCCCTTGTCTGTCCATAGGTGACTCAATTGTACTTACATATTTATTAATTTTAGATCTTATGTAAATGATCAACTTCATTGAAAACATAATGTCACAGCAGATGCCTACCACACCGACAAAATCTTACAAAATAACCCAAATTACAGCAGTGATGCCAGCAGTCTCTCTTAGCCTGACAGCACCCAGCACGTACTAATACCTCACAAAGGACAGAGCTCATCTTCTCATTGTTGAGGCTCAGACTTGTACCACTGCATCCTCATGCATCCTGACAACAGTATAAAAAAATCTCCTCCTTTATCCCTGCACGTTTTAATGTAAATCCTTCTGGTTTTTTATGGTAAGCAGCTAAAATCATCCCCCTTCCTGTCTTGACCACAGGAATTCATTATACTAATTGTTCAACAAGTGTCAAAATTTATTCTCTAAGAGTAAGTGGTGAAACTTTGCCTTTGAACAAAATACAATTAACCTTATCCCTCCAACATTCCCAGGTGGGGCCAAGTGAACTTCCTCCTTCATGCACCGTCTCTGAGGGGTCGAACTGACTCAGCACGCGCTTTTACTGTGTTTTTATTTTTCATTTAAATTTTCTTGTGGTTTCAGGAACTGACAAGACACGGACCAGCCTGCCCTGCCACCTGGTCAGTGCACCTCTGAATTTGTGCAACTGAAAGCAGATTGCGTGCCAAAATGAACTATTTGGAAGGTATTTCTGCAGGTCGGGTCTGCCTGTATAGAATAGTGCACAAACGTATGCATCAAGTATAAAAGCCTCTTTCCACACAAACCTCTTAAATTGCAACTATAATTCGGCCTTTATTAGTGCGTAGGAGCAGATTTGCATCAGAAGTTTTTAGACAGTCTTAGCTTCTCTATAGGTTATACGAGGAGGACACTAAATGAAGAATCCAGGATTTATATGGTGCTGCTGAGCAGCACAAGCATTTAACAAAACCTCTCTTCAAACATCCTAAAATATCCATTTAAAGACTTTGAATAAACATTTGCAAGTTAAGTTGAGGGCAACACTATGCCTTGAAAGAAGCTGAACGACAGAGGGATGTGAGGGTTAATGCAGTATGCACAAACAGCCCGTAACAGCTACACAGAGATAATGACTACCTGAGAAATAGCAAGGTTAATATGTGAGACACACACACACAGACACAAAACACAGCACATCATTTTCAATTTATTTCTTGTGCCAACAGGCCTCCCTCCCTTTTCCTATTTTTTTTCTCACTTTCCTCCCCGCTCCCTCTGGCTCCCTGTATTCCCCATCTCTTCTCCCAATTTTCATGGCTTCAGGTACCAGATACAATTGTATTGATTAACAGAGGCCTGCTGTCTGACATAATATTCCCTACAAAGTCACTCTTCTGCATATTTCCTTTCCTTCCTCCTTTCTGTGTTTCCCGCTCCGTCTTCATCCGACTCGTCTCTCACTGTGTCACACTCTGCCAATTCTTTGACCCTGATCAGTCTTTTCGACAGAAAAGAAGGCAGGAAAAAAACGGAAACAAGAGGGCAAAGGGGTGGGTGAAGCTGGAACAAAAACTGACTGGAGGAATGAAAGATGGGGACAAGAGGGAGTCGTGAACTGAATAGAAATGAAAAGTACTGTAAATACAGGCGGTGTGAGTTAAGATGGACTGATTGAGTGGAGGGAAAAGAAGAGGGAAAATGGAGCTGTAGGTGGTATGAAATATGGTCGGGGAGCAAGAGGAAAGAAAATATTGATTGGTGGGATGTGCATACGTGTTTGGCCTAAACAAATAAAGTATCAAGCCGCCTGCTTTGAGTGACAGGACCAAGGAGGAGTGTGTGTGTGCATGTGTGGGCGTGTGTTTGTGTGCGTGTGACAATAGGGGAAAAAAGAAAAAGAAGGTTGAATATGGGACGGCGGAAAGATACGAGTAGGAAGAACGTATGGGGGAGTGTGGAAAGAATGGGAGATGAAGACTTCTTACTGGAAAAGAATGAATAAAATAATAAACAAAAGAAGAAAAACAACAAAGGCTTTGGTGTTTTTTCCACTCTTTTTTCTTCCACCATAAGAAAGATGTCGCATCAAAAAAAAAAAAAAAAGACAGTTAAAAAAATAAATAAGGGAGCCAGAGATAGGGCTGCAGAAATGTGGCTCGTTTGGTGGAGATGTTTTCTGTTGAAACAAGCTCTGAACCATTAGCTGTTAGGCCTGTCAGTGCTTCTCTCTCATGAGATGTTTACACTGCACTCCTCAACCAGTGGGAGCTATTCTATAAAAGTTAGTCCTTCTGGAAGTGTCAGCAGTGCAGTACTTTATACCTACTTCTCCCGCAGTGTGCCTCATACCTGCCATCACAGAGGGCTCTCACTGTGTCACATCTCACTGAACAAAGTGCAAATAGATTACAGTTAAATACTCGTCGAAATACGTGCTACTATAATGTTCGCTGTCTGTGAAGTTCTGCAAAGCAAATTAAAAAAAAAGAAGACGCACAGAATAGGAGCCCTTACACATAGAGGGGGAAAAAGGAGGGCAGAGGTAAGAGAATAATGTTTTATTTGAGTTGCAACCATAAATGAATTCTTTGTTGAAATGCAAATGTGCTCATTTTAGTGTTTTTCTCTCCCTCTGACTCTAGAAATGATTCTCTCTGGTGCAGAAAGCCTCTTCTGAGCTGTAAAATATATTGTGAGAAGGGCAGCCTTG
The DNA here is from genome assembly GCA_033032245.1 of Poecilia picta. Taxonomy (NCBI): domain Eukaryota; kingdom Metazoa; phylum Chordata; class Actinopteri; order Cyprinodontiformes; family Poeciliidae; genus Poecilia; species Poecilia picta. The sequence goes on from CM065368.1 coordinate 14,919,585, forward strand.
GGAAAAGCTAAAGGGAAGTCTTACTTGAGATCCATTAATCAAAAGGTGCATGGATTTCCCTATTAAAGCAATAGAGGTAGAGAATTTATTGGTGTAGAAAAGACGGTGCTTCATGAGGATCGGCGATTTGGAAAATTATTCATACCTCCCAACCTTTTCTGCGTTTCACTTTGCAGCTACAAGCTTCCCCACATTATGTTGGGGTTTTATCTAATAGTTACGGAAAGTAATATTCAATTGTTAAAGGGAAGTAAAAGGATAAGAATTTTTCCTTTTCTTTACAAATAAAAAGCAGTCAAATTGCATGGACAATATCAAACTCCAACTGTGGTTATTGTGTTGCTGGAAACGAGCCTCCGTCTCGTTCTCACGTCTTTTGGATCCAACAGGTTTGATTTCAGGATTGTAATATATTTAGCCTCATCTATCTTCTCATCAACTCTGACCATTTTCAGGTCCCTGTTAAAAAAAAACATCATCCCAGAGCATGATGCTGCCACCATCTATGTGGCAACAGTGATTATTGTTTCCAACTTCAAAGGCAACTGCACTGTTGTACTTTTCATTTTTTGTTTGGCAAATAAAATTCCTCTCTTACTTTACAATTAGGCAACAATTTGTTTTCCCTTTATCACATACAGCATATGAATACTATATCTCACTTGGAGAACATCCTATCACCTGATAATTAATAGTTTATGTTCATGTTTTTCTTGGAAGTTGGAAGGCGTCTAAATAAATATGTTGACTTTTTAAATCGTTATTTTAATAGTTCATCTTGCCCATCCGCATTTTATCTTTAATGTGCCTATTTAGTTTTCATTGCATTAAATGAGGAAAGCAGCATTTAAAGCACCTCCGAATCTAGAGAGCATGTTTGCGACTGTTATAAGGACTAAAATTATCTTTAACAATATTTACTTAAAAACTTAAGAGCTGAAATGTTCTTCGTCTTGGACAGACAACTAATCAAGAAGATGAGAGAGAAACAGCCACACAGGCAGTCTCCTCGTTCCCTGACTGAGCTGCCAGCCAGCACTTGACAATCATCATGCATCTTATCATCTTCCCGATTTACTCCGCATAATGTGCTCACTTTGATTACAAATGATTACATATAGCAAGTAATGACCAGAGTGTGTGCAGCTAACTCAAAAGCTCTGCCACCAGCCTGAGAAATAATAAAACAAGTTTAGCGGCGTTGGCGATGGGAAGATGAGCTGGATTCATCTGCATGTAAATAATTACATCGATTAAAGCAATGCAGTAAAAGGTTTTGCTCTGGAACGTTTATCGAGGGATGTTTGGAAATGAAACATTTAGATTTACTGCAGAAGAAATTACATGCAAATAAAAACATATCTGCATACTACACTACAGCTCAGTCCAAATCATACTTATAAACATAGAGCTAAAAAAAAAAGAAAAAAAGCTACAACAGACTGCAGTCATTTTTGATAAGTATTCAAGAAGGGGACTGAGGCTGTGGAAAACTGTGCTATAATATGGTGGAGGTCATCAAATTTTAAGAGACATCTTTTTGTGCAAGCATGCTTACTGTGAGCACACAAGCACAGATCAACAACTGAAATAAACACAGATGGAGCAGAGATTAGAAAGCTGCTGTAAAATACAGAGGCAAAGAAAAGGCTCATCAGGTGAAAGCTCTCTCAAACAGCCAAATTTAGAAATCTGTTATACTGTCAGCTTTCCACTGTTATTCACACTTTGGTATAATTTATGGTAATTATAAAAAGCAAGTGAGATGGCTCACTGTACGCCCGTATACATTAGCAGTTGTTATGCCAACATTGGAGGAAAAAAGTGAGCATGCATTGGTGTTTTTCTCTCTCTTGACCCTGAAGCATTTGGTTATACTTGCACAGCCTTTATTAGTTCATAACAGACCTGGCTCTGTGCAGAAAAGTAATTTCCCCTCTTGTAAAAGCTTAAGTTAACATAGCTTCATTTTTTGCAAAGCCAAGGTCAATTTCACCAGCCACAACCAGGCCACGCTACACCCAGACCTACAAGGTAAAGAAATAGAATATGTCTGACAATACAAAAAATCCACGTATCGTGCCCTTACTTAAAGTCCTTCAAAAACAGATTAGGAAATAAGCGTCATTGACATCTATCAGCTTAGAAAGGGTTAAAGTCGGTGTTCATTTTTCCAGAACAGGAAACAGATGAGCAAAAATGGCATCTATGGGAGAGGACTAGGGCAAAAATCAGTGTTGGCCAAAAATAACACAAAGGCCTGTCTTACATTTGCAGAAAAACATATCGATTTTCCCCAAGACATCTTGGAAAATATGACAACAATGAAACTTTTGGGAATGTGTACATTCTGCTGCTGTGAGGTTGAGAAACAGAGGTGTCTTTCCTACCAAACGTGTCATTATCTGAAGAGTCTTTGGTGCTTTGAGAACTGGGTAACATAGTGTAATTGTTGGAGAAGTCAAACTCTGAAGGTTAAGCAAGTTTGGTTTATGTAGCAGTCCAACACTCAGATGTCATCTGTGAACAGTTAAAAAGAATAAGGTTTGATGTGGCCTAGTCAAAAACTGGGCTTGAATCAAATGAAGATGATGCTTACTCTTACAGCAACAGTGTTTGTGTGCGTTACAATTTAATGATATAAATGAGAATTTAGCATCTTTCTTTTCTTCTGATACAGTAACATGAGCAGCTTGAGCTCCAGCTAAACCAGGCTCCGGGATTTTGGGGTTAGACTGTAAATTAGAGACATAATACAGTCACCACCATCCGTGCCAGTGCTATGAAATCTACATGTTTCACAAAAGACATAGTAATGACTTGAAGTCTTACCTAAACTTTAGCGCTATGCAAACATTCTGTCTGCACTGATGAAAATTCCCTCCCTCAAGTTTCACATACTTTCAGTTAAATTCATTTTCTTTTACATTTATATAGAGAACTAAGCTTTCAGCCTCACAGGGTCAAATGATTATTATGTATCGAAAAACAAAATGGCAAAGTCATTGCAAAGGGTATGTTAATATGTTCTGATGCCACAATGAAAACTTTCCATCTTTTATCCTAATGGACATGCTTATATAAACCTTAATAAATGACAAACACACAGACGTGATCAGACTTGAAGTTTTCATCATTGCTTCATGTTTGGATAGGCGTAAAAAAAAAAAAATTCTAAATACACTGACACGCAAGAATCAAGAGCATAATCAGTGTGACAGCAGTGTTAGAAACAGAAGGGAAATTAGTTGTGAAATGCACTTAAAAGTACCACATGACTAGGCAAGATGACGGAATAAACAGCTAGATTTAACTCTAAGAGAGTCCAGGGTTGTACTTGTGTGCACTAATTACACTGTCAAAGACTCGCATCAAAACTTACTGGGCCTCAAAAATCAATCCTGTCAACCTGCAAGGTAGCTCTAACCTGTTGGAGTTTGTGTTTCGGATAAAATATCTTCTAATAGTAGTCTGTGTATGTGATGGCCAAATCCATGGCCCCACTCTGAAGTCGGTAACTTTCATGCACAATTTATTTTTCATTCAACCACAACACTTTAGTTTCAGTAAAACATTTATTAGTTGATTTGGATACATTTGTTCTTTATGTTAGCGCGCACATTTAGTTGACATGTGTATTTATATCAACTTTAAAGTTTGTTAATTTGCTTGCATAATAACTTTGTTTTCTTTCCTGGTATTTACCTTCCTTGGAGTGGCCAGACAAAAGATGGGGGCCAGGCCTCAGCACGCTTAAATGCTGATTGGCCTGCACCACTAGTTCCTGCTGGCAGGGGAAATGTATAGTTTCCTTGTTTAGATAAGTTTAAGTAAATATTAGTATTTAAACTTTAATATTTTTTGATTTTCATTTTGTGAGTATTTAGTTTAGCCAAACTTAGCTGTACTGTTATTTGTTTTGCGTTTGTAATTGTATTCTGTTTAGTTACCCCTAATGTGTCTTAATTGGTCTGATCAGCCAGTATATAAACCCCTGTGTGTCATTACTTTGTTAGGTCAGTTATGTTTGTTTGTGCAGCCAGTTTGTTTGCATTTCTGCCTGAGTTCAGTTTTGTTTCTTTGACCTCTTTTATGAGCTCAGTTTATCTTTTGTTATTTTATAATCTTTGGGTTAAAATAAAAACCCTATTTTTCAAATTAATATCCTGTGACTCCTCCTGTTTTTAACTCGGTCCATCACATGTGGTGTCAGAAGTGGGATTTTTGAGTTGAGGAGCCAGGATTTTTTTTTCTTTTTTCTGCTTTTTAAGAGCAAATTTTTCCCCACTCTAACAAATCTTTTGAGCCATGCAGAGCGGTGTGCGCACAAGAAAAGGAAACAAGGTTGAGACCAAAGAGGCTTCCCAGCAATCAGAGAGGGACGAAATGGAAGGAGGAGTTTCAGCAGCAGCAGCTGAAGCCACTGATGATGAGACCAGAGAGCCAACTTTGCATGATATTGCTGGGATTCTTCAGGCATTCATGGGACAACAGGAAGTTCGGGATAAAAAGCAGAGAGAAGTTTCTGCTCAACAAGAACAGCGCTTTAAGTGCTTGCAACACCAGTTTCGGCTTTTGCAGACAGAAATGCTTGCCAGGACAACCCCGCCCCCTGAGCCCACATCAACTGATCCACAGCCTGTTGAAACTCACACTGATCAGATTCAAGCAACATCTCAACCTGATGATTCAACTTCCAGCACAACAGGTCAGTCTGTGCATGTTCATCATCCTAAATTGGAAAAATTAACTGCTGAAGATGATATTGAACACTTTCTGACCACTTTTGAGAGAATTGCAGCTGCTTATCGTTGGCCAAAGTCAGATTGGGTTTTCCACCTCATTCCTCTTCTGACGGGTAAGGCTCGCTGTGCCTATGTTAACATGGATGTGGATGATTCCCTGGAATATGGAAAGGTAAAAGCTGCCATTTTACAAAAATATGATGTAAATCCAGAAACTTACCGACAAAGATTTCGCTGCCTTGATGTTCTTGATGAGAGTCCAAAGGAACTGTATTCAAGGCTGAAAGAACTTTATGAGAAGTGGATTCAGCCTAAAGATAAAACTGTGAAACAAGTTGGTGAATTGATTATTCTGGAACAATTTTTGAGAATGTTGTCTCCTGAGCTTCAGGTTTGGATCAAGGAGCACAATCCAAAGTCTGCTGCAGAAGCTGCTACTCTGGCGGATGTGTTTGTAGCTGCCAGAAGTAGGAGTCAGCCATGGAGCAACAGCGCATGGAGAGCTGCCAAAGATTCACGTCGATTACAACCTTCTCAGCCTCATCAAAAGTTTGCAACGGGTGTGGGTAAGCCTTTAAGAGAAAACCTGCCCTTTAAGGCAGGAAAAAGGCCTCCAGTGTGTTACCTCTGTGGACAAGAAGGTCACACCAAACCCATGTGCCCCAAGAACCAAAGTAAGCTAACTCAAATGTGTTTTGTGCCTCATCAGAAGGTAGATATTAAATCTGAAATAAAGCAGTCAAGAAAAATCATTGCAGTGAAGATTGCTGGACATGAAATGAATGCTTTAATAGATACTGGCAGCACACAGACTCTAGTGCACAAGAAACATGTACCAACTAAGTGTATATGCCCTTCTGAAACAATATCAGTTTGCTGTGTACATGGTGATGAGAAATCATACCCTACTGCTGATATGTTTATTGAGGTGCAGGGGGCTCCCTATCTGTTGAAGGTTGGGGTAGCTGATAACCTACCCTATCCTGTAGTTTTGGGGGAGGACCTGCCTGTCATCTATGATTTGTTGAGGGATGTGCAGAGCTGTAATGTGGCTGTAACCAGAGCCCAAGCTAAAAAAGATGAGCATTTTGCAACACTTAGTGCTTTACCCTTTTTCGAGGCTGAGTTGCAGACAGAACCTGGAAAGTCTCGGAAGCCACGCAGTCAAAGAAGACGTGAGAAATTTCAACATGCACTGGGTAAGACTTCAATCGAAGTGGCTCCAGATACGCCACTGGGTTTTTCAATACCCACAAACATCAGACAAATGCAGCAGAATGATCCAACTTTGTCTACCCTGTTGCTGAAGGCTAGGAGGGAGGCATCTGTAGGATCTGACACAAATAAAGAGCAGTATATAGTGCAAAATGGCATTTTATATCATCAACATGGCCAGTTTAAGCAGTTAGTGGTCCCTAAAGAGGCTCGCGAGACAGTGCTGACTTTGGGACACTCTATTCCCTGGGCTGGCCACCTTGGGAAGTACAAGACCACTGCTCGCATCAAGCGGTATTTTTTCTGGCCTGGTTTAAGATCAGATGTTGCTTTATTTTGCAGAAGCTGCCCGGAGTGTCAGAAAACCTCAATTAGAGTCCCTACCAAAGCACCACTTCAACCCCTTCCCATTATTGGCACACCTTTTTTACGCCTTGGGATGGATGTAGTTGGCCCGGTGGAAAAAAGTAAATCTGGAAATCGTTTCATGCTAGTCATCACAGACTATGCGACAAGATATCCTGAAGTTTTTCCACTAAAGACTGTTAAAGCAAAACATGTGGCTTCCTCACTGATTCAACTTTTCTCAAGGGTTGGATTTCCACAGGAGATTTTAACCGATCAGGGCACTAACTTCATGTCCACACTATTGAAACAGGTCTATAAGCTGTTGGGCATCAGGAGCATGAGGACGACACCATATCACCCACAGACGGACGGCCTGACGGAGCGTTTTAACCAAACCCTCAAACAAATGCTTCGTAAGTTTGTTAATGATACAGGCTCTGATTGGGACCAGTGGTTGCCATACCTCCTTTTTGCCTACAGAGAGGTTCCTCAGGCTTCCACTGGGTTCTCCCCATTTGAGCTCCTTTATGGCCATGATGTGAGGGGCCCTCTGACCCTGCTGAGAAATGCATGGGAGGGAGATCAAAGTAAAGAGAATCCTGTCAATATTATTTCATATGTTCTCCATATGAGGGATAAACTGCAGCAAATGAGTGAGTTGGCTCAGAGTCACATGGCAGCTGCTCAGAAACACCAAAAGGTTTGGTTTGATAAGAAAGCTCGTCACAGAAGTTTTGCTCCTGGTCAGAAGGTTTTGGTAATGTTGCCAACTTCTGACAGCAAGTTGCTTGCAAAGTGGCAGGGACCCTTTGAAGTACTGAGGAAAACTGGACCTACTACCTATCAAGTCTCTACACCAGGTCTCCAGCGAGGGAGTCGAGTGCTCCATGTTAACCTTCTGAAGGAGTGGGTTCCACGGAAGGAGAATGAAACTGAAGTGATGCTTATTCACAGAGTGGAGGAGGAGGAAGAAGTTGATGACTATTTGCCCTCAGTAACATCCTCTGTGCTGGACTTAAGCCATCTCACCAGTGAGCAACAGTCTCAGGTAACACCTCTTATTACTTCTGACATATTTCAAGAGTGTCCAGGCCGCACCACTCTGGTGGAGCACAGCATTGTTCTAAAACCAGATGCTGTTATAAAGCGTATGAGTTACAGGATACCCGAACGCTTCCGGGTGGAGCTGAAGGAGGAAATGGACCTCATGCTGTCTCAAGGAATCATCCAACCTTCAACAAGTGAGTGGTGCAACCCTGTTGTGTTGGTTCCAAAAAAGGATGGCAAAATAAGATTTTGCATCGACTTCAGGTACCTCAACTCCATATCAAAATTTGACTCTTACCCAATGACACGTATAGATGACCTCATTGAGCACCTGGGGGAAGCAAGATATTTAACAACTATTGATCTGTCTAAGGGGTACTGGCAGGTGCCCCTCACCAAACAGTCCCAGGAGCTGACAGCATTTCGCACCCCCTGGGGATTGTTCGAGTTCACAGTCCTGCCATTCGGTCTGCATGGGGCCCCAGCAACATTTCAAAGACTAATGGATCAGGTACTCGGTGGGCTCTCGGCATTCACCTGTGCATACCTTGATGATGTTGTGGTTTTCAGTGGAACTTGGGAAGAGCATGTTGACCATCTAAAGGAGGTCCTGGATCGGCTGCGTTCAGCAGGCCTTACCATCAATCCAGCAAAGTGTGCTCTTGCTAAGACAGAAATACAGTACCTGGGGTACACCATTGGAGGTGGTACTCTGAAACCTCAAGTTGATAAAATCAATGCGATAGCATCCTGTCCGCTCCCACAAACCAGGAAACAGCTGCGGTCTTTCCTTGGCATGGCTACATTCTACCACAGATTCATCCCCAATTTTTCAGCTAGAGCAGCATCCCTAACAGACATGACGGGCTCCAGAAGTCCCACTAAAATCCAGTGGACAGCAAATGCCATTGCAGCATTTAAAGACATTAGCCAATCTCTGAGTAAGAATCCAGTTTTGCACTCACCGGATTTTGCAAAAGACTTTTTGTTGCAGACCGATGCTTCTGAAAGAGGCCTTGGGGCAGTGCTTCTGCAAGGACCACCAGAGGACCAACATCCAGTTGCCTACATCAGTCGCAAGCTGCTGCCAAGAGAGAGGCGATATGCAACTGTGGAGAAGGAAGCCTTGGCTATTAAATGGGCCCTTGACTGGTTTAAATATTATTTGCTGGGAAGAGAATTCACTCTTCAGACTGATCACAGAGCCCTCCAGTGGCTAGAAAGAATGAAGGACACAAATGGAAGAATCACCAGATGGTATCTTGCAATGCAGCCATTTCGGTTTAAGGTTCACTACATCCCCGGTAAAGACAACACCACTGCTGATTACCTTTCTCGGCGCCCGAGTGAAGCTCAGGAAGTGGGGGAGTGTGTGATGGCCAAATCCATGGCCCCACTCTGAAGTCGGTAACTTTCATGCACAATTTATTTTTCATTCAACCACAACACTTTAGTTTCAGTAAAACATTTATTAGTTGATTTGGATACATTTGTTCTTTATGTTAGCGCGCACATTTAGTTGACATGTGTATTTATATCAACTTTAAAGTTTGTTAATTTGCTTGCATAATAACTTTGTTTTCTTTCCTGGTATTTACCTTCCTTGGAGTGGCCAGACAAAAGATGGGGGCCAGGCCTCAGCACGCTTAAATGCTGATTGGCCTGCACCACTAGTTCCTGCTGGCAGGGGAAATGTATAGTTTCCTTGTTTAGATAAGTTTAAGTAAATATTAGTATTTAAACTTTAATATTTTTTGATTTTCATTTTGTGAGTATTTAGTTTAGCCAAACTTAGCTGTACTGTTATTTGTTTTGCGTTTGTAATTGTATTCTGTTTAGTTACCCCTAATGTGTCTTAATTGGTCTGATCAGCCAGTATATAAACCCCTGTGTGTCATTACTTTGTTAGGTCAGTTATGTTTGTTTGTGCAGCCAGTTTGTTTGCATTTCTGCCTGAGTTCAGTTTTGTTTCTTTGACCTCTTTTATGAGCTCAGTTTATCTTTTGTTATTTTATAATCTTTGGGTTAAAATAAAAACCCTATTTTTCAAATTAATATCCTGTGACTCCTCCTGTTTTTAACTCGGTCCATCACAGTGTACTTAGCAGCTTGTTAGATCCAAGTACTTTTTTTTAAGAATATTTACATGTCTCAGCTTTTTTATTTTTCAGTCCGACAGAAAAAGCACTACAGTTGCTTCTCTTCTGAACCAATTCTCTTTTCATCTGTGTCAAGTTTCTCAGTTCTGGTCCACATTACCTCCGCATCCCATTTTTGCCGTGAATTGAGCCTCATTTAGCGCTTCAGGGCTAAAGTGCATTTTCCTTATGTACTTGGGGTGAAAACAACCACAAAGCAGAAAGCACAATGAAGCACAGCAAGGAGAAGGTTATTGTAGATAATGATTGTGGGAGCTCATCATATAACAGCAGACAAAATCTTTCCAAAGAGAAGTTTCTCCAGCTCCAAGCAGCTTGAATCTGTCAGATCTGCGTGGCAGAATTTTTTTTTTTATCCACAAACTATATAGCTAAGCATTTTTCTTTTCTGCTGAAGAAAATGAAACAAAAAAAAGGATTTTTTTCTGCTATAATTCCTGCCTGTTGAATGAACAAAAGCTGTGCAACTTCCTGAGCAGCAGGTGGGAATGAGAGGATAAAGAGACTGAGCCATGCAAGATTACAGTTCAGGAACACTGAACACAATTGAAGTTACATCGAGGCCAATTTAACGCTCAGAGGGTTGTGTTCCACGCGATAAATGTCTAATTATGTAAAATAAAAATAGAGATTTGGTTTTAGGAGTTAAATGTCAAAGAGGTAGTTCCGCAGATATTAGAAATGAGAACATTTCATGCAAATCTCAAAGGTCTTGCTCAGCAGGACTGATTAACTTTTTAGTGGAAAACAAAACAGCAGAAAAATATAATAAACAATGCAAGTTTAATGTTAGCTGTTAGAGTAACATTTAGATTGGGTTTTGATTTGTATTCCGTCTTTCATAACACAATAGATTAAGGCTACTGCAATAAAATTTTAATCTTGCAATATTTTAAAGTATTAAGTATTCGTAGACATTTATTTACATTTTGTTATATAAAATCTTCAAACACCAGAAATTGAGAGCTTATTGGACAGAGCAACAGAGAGTCACGTATTCTGAATTTGAAAACAAAAAGAAATCAGTTTCTCATCTTTTTACAGATAAAACAGGAGAAATTAGTTTCCGTCTGAGTCAAAACATTTTATAATCAACATTCCCTGCAATTACAGCTACAAGTTGTTTGGGGGTATTTTTCAATTTACCAATCAAATCTGACCAGCTTCTACGTCTTTGCTGAAGAGCAGAATTCCCACAGCATGATGCTGCCACATCCAACTGGTACGTTAAACTTTTCCAGAGCTTTTTTTCTTGGAATGTGTTTTTCTTGGTCTTTGGTCTGAAGTGCTCCATTTACACTCGCATTGCCTTACACGCTTGTGAACACCGTTTTCTTATCAGGTGACACTGGAAGGCAATTGGTTGCACTAGATTTTATGGTATAAGAGCAAATGGCAGTTTGAATATATTGAAGTTTGTGAAAAAAGTGCAAGTTATTACCCTTAATACTCTTGTGTAATGCTGTAAGAGTCATTATTAGAGTCGGCGTCAGCAGGTTGACCATGTTCTTTCTGAACTGAGGCTTGATTGGGCACATAAATTACAGGTTATTGACCATAACACAGTGTTCCTGCAGTAATTACCCCAATACCAGTCTGAGAGAAGGTAATGACGTTTTACTCATGTAAACAAGTCACTTGTCAACATGTTAAACAAGAGTCTGTGTGGAACACAATGAAGGACTTACAGAGCTTCATCAACTGATATCCATAAGCTCTGCACCATTGGCTCTGATATGTGTTGAGAGAACAATCCAGAATTTTAAATCAGCTGCTTTGCTGATTTAAAAATAAAAGAAAAAGTAAAAACGTGGAGACCCTTTAGTTAAAAAGCATAAAATAAGAAAGCTTCATGTGGCAGTGGGCCGATTTCTAAACTATGACCGATCAGAATATATCTCCAAATAATGGCATGTTTACGGTGTGATAATGAATACACAACAGTTATTACACAGAAAATATTTTATTTATTTTGTGTTCTCCTCATACGGGTTATATTTACACTAAACTGTTCAGTTTTCTCCAACAATCTAACAAATATGTCCATCAGATTAATTGGAGGTTTTAAAAACCTGTTTTGTGTTAAACTAATGCCGAGAAAGGCACTAGATTCACAAATGTCACAGTAAACTTTTCAGTGTTGTTGAATGTATAATGGAAGTTAGTTCTCCTTCCAAAGCAAGTACTGAGAAATTATACTTAAAAAAAATTATAGTATCCATCATATCACAGAGGTGAATTTCTGGGAGAAACTGCTCTTTGTCTTTAATGTTTATAGTTTCATTGTTATTTCCCAATTCTATGCTTCTAGTGATTCTCTAATATAGGATTAGTTTCATTTCCATTATTTTCAGCTTTCAACAAGCAAATGTGTTTCCAAATTCAAATATGCAAAATGCAAGCTTCCTTTTGGAACCACAGATTTGTGTTCAGAGGTCCCAGTGTAGAACCAGAGCCACCATTGTTAATTGTTCAGAGCTAAAACTGCGTGTCGGTACAAGTAACAGGGAGCTATGTTGGCGAATTTTTCTCTTAACAGATAGCTTGGAGCATAAATCATATAGCTCGATTTTGTTATGATTTCTATAAACTGTAAATGGCCTGCTTCGTATTACATCCAGTCATTCACACACACATTCCCATGCTGACTGTGGCAAGATACTGGATAGTAGCCCTATTTGCCCCGGGGCAGTCTGACAGAGGGAGGCAGAGTTATTAAGGCTTTTCTAGTTCTTGTTAAAAAGAACAGCAAAACATACATCGGTTTAACTGAATGGTAATGCATAATTATCTATGGTGTATATGTTTGTAGAAGTAGGTTAAAGTATTCACATTTTATCCTGACCTGCTGTGCTTGTTAAAGAGGGGCTATCATGCAAAATAAACATTTTTGAGCTTTATATTATGTAATAATTCTATTTCCTCATCAAAACCACACACAGAGTGTTGCTGTGATTCTTTCATGCATGTTTGAGGGTGTCTGAATCTCCTGTGGCAGCCACTCAGATGTGCCTTAGTGCCTGCTCCTGCAATGCGTCGCCTATTTCCACAAAGCTCTGTTTTGGAGCTGCAGTCTCCAGCTGAGCTCCCCACCCCCAAACCGCTCCTCCAGACTAGCAGCTGCAGCACTTAGCAAATACCAGGTGGAACTGTGCATCTGGTGGGCTTGTCATATAAACTACTTATCAGTGTAATTACTCCTAAGAACAATGTTAAAGCCTTAATGAAGAAAAATTGTTCCGGTCACGTGACAAAGGTGCAGTTTTGGAAAGAGGAAGAGCTTCTTTTAGAGACAAAGGCACAATTTCAAGGTCTTAGATTGTTAAAAAAAATGTTTGACATAGACAGCAATTTTATAACAATATAAGGCACATGTGTCCCATGATGTGGCCCATCATTTTATGGTGGGCCACATTAAATGATGTGGCCCACCATATCATTTTATGTGCCCCCCCCCAGCGTTTTATAGGCCCATGATTGACTTAAAATATGTTTTGAGCATGAATTGACTACAAACTATATCTCCCATAATGCATTCCAATTGTTACTAGCCAACATTACGGCTTCTCGCCACTAGAGAGTCACCTCAAGCTGCTTATTGAGTTTACCAGCGAATAAAACTGAGACATCGACAAGATAACATCAAAATGTCCAATTTACAAGAAAGACTGTGAATGAAGATGTGTGTGTGTGTGTGTGTGTGTGTGTGTGTCGGTGTCAGGGCGGCAGGTCGCGCTAGACATTTTTTGTTATCCGTTATCTTGACCAACAACATAAAAAAAATCATTCGTGTACTATTTTTATCCGTGAAATTAGAGTCATATCAACATCGGCTATTTAGTGGTGAACTAATATTCACCGTGAATCCAGATCCCATCACAAGTTAAGCAGATAAACGCATCTACATTTTTCTCCATATAGTGACAAAAACCACTGACTGAGGCCCCAATTAATAAATTAAATTAAGCAACTTCACTTAAATTAGCATCACTTCACCTGCTGGCGTCTGAACGCACTTCCTCCTGGTTCCAATCTGTAGAATCTGTGCTAATTCATCCGTCAGTTGGATCTGTCTGATCCAAACAGATCGACTGAACTCTTGAGTGTTCAAGCCTAGTGTGCGCTTTTACCAGGATTTTTTATTTTTATTTTTATTTTTTGTTGCGTGATTTTGCTTCTCCGAAATGGACAGAAGTTACCTCTGCAGCTCCTCCAGAGCGCCGCTCTCCTGGGTATCGTGCACCAAAAAGGCTCCATTTCTTAAATCCGCTGGATGAGTTACTTCCAGCGGTTTTTAATTCTTCGCAGCGGCGGAGCCACGTCCGCAGTGGTTGAGCTGCGCACTGCGCATGTTACAGTCTAACTAACTTCTGCGTCGTCATTTATTTCCTCAAGATAAACTGCCGGCTCCTCAAATGGATTAACGCAACGTTGAATTCTCTAGTTTTCTCCGGTCTGTAATGGAGACTTGAATTTAACGTGTCATTTCAACCAAAGGTTTTGAATGCGCTTCAAAGCATTATTTAACAATATGAGGTGTTGTTTAATTTATTTTAACATTGTATTTTCATACATTTATGCTAGGGCTGCCTAAGTCTAGTTTTCCAGAGCTACCATCTGTAATTTTAGATGCGTTCCTTCTCTAACACACCTGGATCATTGACTCATTATAAGCCTCTACAGAACTGAGTTGTTGCTAATGAGGAAAGTCAACCTTTTGTCTGGGGTGTTTTAGCAAGGATGCATCTAAAATCTAAACGTTGCAGCCTGGAGGACTGAACCTGGGAACTCCTGATTTGTACCGTCAATGTGGCCCATTGAGGGTGGCCAATATGCTGAAGTGGCCCTCGGTGAAATTGAGTTCGACACCCCTGATATAAGGTAACGTAGTTATTTCATTGTGCTGCATAAAATTATCTTAATTGACTTTATATGCTGCATTTAAATCCTTCTTATTCCATCCGTCAAGTAGTACTAAATGCAAACTATGTACTGTCTTGTTAGTAAGATTATGCATTTAGGTACAATAAAAATGCATTTACAGCAACACCAGCCATGAGACTGACGTTGAGAAACAAAACAAACATGGTACTCTCACAGGAATTTCATTGTTTAAATCAATGGCAGAAAACTCTTAATATTCCACAGTGATTGGAAGTTGAATAATAAATAAACACCAATATTGTACCTGACTGACTCACTGGTACAAACTGGTGTATTTAACTAAGCAATGCTGAGCAAGTTAAATCACATAAAACAATTTCGGCTTAAAATAAACACATTTACAATTGATGGTTAATATATTTATACATTTTTCTTGAACCATAAAACTAAAAGGAGGATTAGCAATCATCTGTTTAACGCTCTTGTTTAATGTTTCATCGGTTTCTTTAATATCTTGTTATTCAACAAAATCTTTTTCTACGATTGATATTTGCGTCTTGAACACACAAACACAGCACTGTGATGCAGACTTTTCTGTCTTGTGAAAACATTTATTGAAAGGCTGAGTACCTCCTGATGAACAAACCAAAGTTGTTTGATTTGCATTATGTTATTTTTGTAAGTCTACTTTTTACTCGACACTGTGTTTGTCATGAAAGAACCAAGGAATAATGTTTGGCCATACATTTTCAAAGGAGAATCTTGTTTGCTACACAGCTTGGCAGTAGTGGAGCCACAACCTGTTGTGTTAAACTCAAGAGAATGTTATCTTCTTGTTCCAAGAGCTGCTGGGTATAATCAGATTTAGACCCAGCAAAACGTCTCTTATTTTCTTAGACAATGCTTAGGGAAAAAATTACTCTCATACAATATTTGTCAGCTTTGCTGGCATATGCAAAACTATCTGCAGATCTGTTTTGTTTGTGGTATTGGGGAAAAATAATTACTATCTAGTGTCTCCTCCCACAAATTAGTTTTTCTTCTCGGTGAGAAATGCTGTCCAACATGCTGATGCTCCCAGATTGCTTGTTTTAATTAGGCCCCTCTCA
This sequence comes from Poecilia picta, assembly GCA_033032245.1. Lineage (NCBI taxonomy): Eukaryota > Metazoa > Chordata > Actinopteri > Cyprinodontiformes > Poeciliidae > Poecilia > Poecilia picta. The sequence continues at coordinate 14,935,092 of CM065368.1, forward strand.
CAATGGGGAAAGCTTATAAGAGTTACAATGTTAAAAACCTGAATGTAGATGGTTTCTGCGGGGTCTTTGGGGGAACCCAGCACACCCTCCAAACTGTGTGAAAGCTCCACCACTGTTTTGAACAAGCAATACTGTTCCTTGGACAGACTGTGGTGGGTTATTATTGTGGTGGCAGCTCACCATGATATGTGGCCTGCACACATCGTCATGTATTGTTCATCAGACAATTTGAAGCAGAACTGGCCTCGTGCCAAGGCTACAACCTCAGCACATCCACATGCAGCTGCCAATGCTTTAACTAATTTATTATAAAGCTTTTGCAGACATTGCATATGCGCTTCGTCCTGGTTCTACTCTGCCTGCTACGACAAGGATCTCAACGAGCAACAAACAATCTGCAATCTTAACGTTAAGTAGTGCTATAAAGAGAGCCATTTCACTGGGGGCGTAGCTTAGAATTACACATAGCTCCGAAAGCTTTCTCGCCACAGCAAACAGAATCACAGTTTGAAAATCTCTCTGTATTTAATCAGGTTGTCATTGTCTAATATCAGAATTTCTTTTATGAGCTGAAATATATCAGCACAAACATCAAATATGAAAGGGGCAATACTTTTTAACATAAATCTACACAAAAATAGAAATATTCAAACACTCTTCCATCTGGAAAGTTGACGCTTTTTTCCCACGTGAAACCGCAAATTCAGCGTCCCGTCTGATGGCTGTGAAGAAAACATTTGGCATTTCAAGTTTGTTTGGGGAGGAGATGCAGTCCCACGCTTAATGTGTCATTCGGATATTCAAACAAAAACCTACGTCTCTGCCTTTCAATTGCGCTTTGTTTGCAGACATCCAATTATGTTCAGGCATTGTCAGGAATAAGTCATGCAAATGACACGTAAATAAACAAGCTCTGTTCTTGTTGTTCGGTTGGTTAATGCGAATGTTCTTCCTCTCCTTTCTTCCAGCACTTGGAAAAAATGAACTGCCCTCGCTTAGAGCTCTGAAACACTAAAGCCAATGTTATTACAAGAACCACCAAAGAGACCCAAAACCTGCAGGTATAGCCACTAAGGACAAAATGAAATTGATTCTTGCTGGCAGTGTGATGTTCGGAAACACAATCAGATCACCACTACCTGCTTTGCTGTACATGCTTGAGCATAACGAGGACACGAGGTGACTGAGAAGCAGCAAATCCCAAAAGGATAAGATAAATAAATAAATGTATAAAACGGGTAGAAATCAGTTGCTGGCATCCACGGTTGTCTGCGTCCCCTTTACACCGAGCTCCAGTGGAGGCAGAGCGACAGGCAGTTTTTTTGCGCTGCATCGTCTCTGCTGAGGAAACGCGTACGGGGAGAGGGGCTTGTGCGGTTTGGAGTGTGTGCAGTTGCAGAGGTGCAGTGTTCAGCGTTGTGTTTAGCCTCTGTCCAAGCTCTGCTGGTTCATTCCATGCTGTCATGCAGAGTAATGGACCTGTTCCCTGCTGCCTGTGGCACGAGCAGCACTGAATCAGGTGGGGCAGCTTTACACAACAACACAAAACCACTGAAAAATGATGCATTTTAATATATAGTCCACTAAAACCATTAGAAGGAATTACAGAACCATGCGACGGCGCCTCTAACATCATAGACTGAACTTCTCTCTTTTTATTTGCCCATGTTTATGACTACGGCAGGCTTGACAATACAATTTGTGTGTGTGTGTGTGTGTTGTGTGTGTGTGTGTGTGTGTGTGTGTGTGTGGTGTGTGTGTGTGTTGACTACACTAAAAGGTAAGATGAAGTGCCAACAAAGTGTGGTCCTCGACACACACAGATGAGTGAATGGCTGCAAGTGTGTGACATGGGGAGTAAGACGACAGTGTATGGGAGTGAGGAACGAATAGAAGAGTGCAGCTGGAGCTCAATGCTCCTCGTGTTAATTGGCCCATACTTCAATCACAGCCACTGGAGTGTGTCCTCTCTGACGGAACAGATCCTCTTTCTCCCTTTCCCAATCTTTCTCCCTCTCTGTCATGCTACACTTGTTCATCCACTTTTCCTGCATACACACACACGTGCGCGGACACGCATGCGGGCACACTCTCTCACTCGCCTAAGTTCGATTTGTGCATTTACCCCCATCGTTCATCCATTCATTCATTCATACATACATACAGACACTGCATCACCTCGCTCTGCAGCATCTCAGCCTCACACCTCCTTCCCGTGTTTTCCTCCTTGCTCTTCTTCATTCACTTCTTCCACACAAGTCTTTGTCCTGTGCCTCTTTCACTCCCGACTTCCTCCCATCCCTGCTTCCCTCCCCAACTTGCTTCCCCTCTTTCATTTCTCCCTCCCTATCGCGCTCCTTCTCCCTCTTTGATCCCTGTTGAGTAGAAGAGCCACCAGGCAGGCGAGCGGCTCTTGTTCCCATTGTGCATAGTGTGCAAAGTGATCGGCAAGCGGCACAGCATGCAGCAGGCAGTTCGGGGCTCTGTGTGCTTCTGCTGCATGGCTGTAAATACCAGTAGTAAAGCTTGCCGCCGCAGCCAGCACCGCTTCCCCCGGACTTGATGGCCGCGGCCATCATAAGCCATTTAAATGACAAACGATGGAGCCATCTATCAAAGCAAGTGGCAATCAAACCAAGCGGGGAAAGGAAATGCACAATATTTTCAAATTACAAATGGCACAGTCTAAAAATCAGATTAGAGCCTGATGGTTTTGCTGGGGAAACTTTTATCTCTAGATCATATATATTGAGTATGTGGAAGACAAACTGTGGCTCTCAAATTTAAGAGTACTTCATTTTATATATACATTTTAAAAAAAAGAAAAAAGAAGAAATCATAGAGATTATGTTTTTTTTTACATTAATGACACGCACGCACAAACACACGCGTCATTTCTGGCCATAAACATGCAGTAAAACGGTGGCATTGAATTGTGCTGAGACAGAACAGGACTTCAGCCAGCTGTAGTAGTGATGACACCTGACAGTACACCTGAACAGGAAATGTGTCGCACACAATTATTTTCATGCCACACACAATTATTTTCATCCCACATTATCTTTGGTTTCACAATGTCGTCCTAATATTTGAAAACTTGTGTGTGTGTGAGTGGGCGTGTGCATGTGTGTGTGTGGTACTTGTAGTTTGATTGGATGTGTATGAATGACAAGATAAGGTTTAGAGATGTGGGTTTTTTTAGGTACTGTACAGTGTATGACCAATTAACGCTTTTATGCAAGAGGCTTTGCTTTGTGGCCTTAACACCAACCTCAACATTTCTTCCTCCTATTTTTTTAACAACTGCTTTTATCCGACTCATTTACCCTAACTAATTGGAAATGTTTCTCATCATTTTCATTTCATACTTTGTCCATATTCCTCTTTACAACCATTCTTCATCCCACACCTCGCTTTCTTCATCTTTTTTATGGCTCCCTCCCGTGGTCCCGTTCATATTCCCCATTGATACTACCGCTCTGGGTCCCATTCCTTCGTCTTATGCTTCGTTCTGACCAATTTTCATCCCCCTCTTCAGCCCTCTTTCCCATCATCCATTTTTATCCAACTCTTTTCCCTGATCTTTTTGCTGACCCTCTTCATTCCTCTCCTTTATCTCATCCCTCTTCATAATGTCTTTTTATCCCACCTATGTCCTTTATGGCTCTTTATGACCTCTCATCACACCTTTATTTCTTCTGATGCCTTCTCTAACATAGAAATGACCATCATCCCACTCAACCTTCTCATATGTCTCAGTAACCCTTTTTATATCCAACTCTTCCTCTTATATCCCTCTTTTGACCCCTTTTATCCAACTTACAATCCTAATTTTTGACAACACTCCCTCGTCTTCTCTTTCTTCTTATTCTAAATCTTGTAATATTCCCGTCCACCCCTCTCTTCTTTATCTTCTTCATTTATTGTAAGGTTGTTCTGTATTCCATCTGTCAAAAGTCTAAGAACATGTAATCTGTGATGCTCAAAGTTGCTTCATCAACAGTAGTTAATTAACTACATATTTTACTACATATTTTCACCTTAGTCAACATCCATTGTATTTATTTGTGTTTCCAGCGTTCTAAGATTGGGAGTTCTAGAGTCGTCACTGAATCAGGACTCTCACTCGGAAAAACACTTAACTTTGTCTTTTTTTTAATTAAATCCTGCAAAGCAACATTGTGGTGTGAGCGCTTTCCTTACAAGCTTGGAAGACACACTTGGCATTATTGTTTGTATTTGCATTGTTCCTGGAAAAAAAAAAAGTCAAAAGCACAAAGCTGTTTCTAAGACGTGGTCTCCAGTTGTCCTTTTTTATGTTTTGCAAACCTTTTGCAGGAACAAAATGAAACAGTCACTGTGACATCTCACTTTGGTGTATCTTCACAGAAAACCAGTATTTTATTCTGGCATTTGAAGCCCCTTTTGCTTCCATGTGGCCATATGAAATGCCTCCCACTCTGCATGTTCAGGGTATCTATTTTTCTTTTTTTTTCTGGTTTACAGTATTCTGATAAGAGACGATGCCAATTAATTAGGCTTCACTTCTTTATGTAGAGATGATTACGCATATTTCTCTCCCTTCTCTTTGGATTGATGGAAATTAATTGAAGCGAAACACTGTAATATTATGGGGGGTTTTCTCTAAAAAAAAACTTATCACCGTGTCACCGGGAGTCCTTCTAGCATGCCAGACATAAAAACATTGAGTTACCCCTTACTGATGATTATTACTTAAATTTTGACATTATCCATAACTCATCTTTCTAACTCTCGACATCCAGCACAGACTATAATTACCCAAGCAGAGATGAGAGTGTTTAATTTTGTACCATTACAACTCTGCACTGTCCAGTAATTGCAGTAATGCTCAAGAATGAACTCGTCTGATATGTTTGGAAAAAAATTACCCATTAAAAACGAAACCCGGCTAGTTGTTTCCGTCTGCTTTGATCTGCAGCTCAGGCCTCTTGAACTATTTTACACGTACAGCTGTGTGCGTGCATTGTCCTCCAAGCCTCCATCACTCATTTAATCCTCAGGACATCGGTGGCGTGCGCACACACAGACCGCGTGAATAAAATCAATTTGTGTATGAATGATGCACAGGAATATTTCCCTGGTGCTTCTATTTTATCTTCACTCTCCCTTCCCGTCGCACACCCGCAGACGCAAACACATCCATTCATTCGACATCTATTACAAATGGTTTACTACCTTCGTGAATGTTCTCACATAAATATCAGTAAGGTCAAGCTTTCATGTGGAAAGGTCTCAGTCTGGGAATCATGCAGCAGGGATTGATACAACAGAGTACATGGTTTTATTTCAGTCGGCCAAACGGGCCTGTACTAATTTGACGTGAGTGAATGAAAACAACTTTGTAAGGAGGCTTTACAGTTTTCATGCACGCTGCCAATTCTAGAATAAATGCTGCTATGAAGCCAGCCAAGGAGCAAGAATATTTAATTTTCTCACTTTGACACCTGACATGGCGTACAGTAGAGACTGCAGCACTCCTCCCAGGCCGCCTCCTATCCCGTTGGAAAATTGCACCAAATTATCTGCTCAATGTATCTTATATTCCGTAGGGTTTTTTCCCCTCGCAATGCTTTGTTGAAATTTTCTCACAATGCGCAGTCTGAGGGATTAAATTATTAAGTTTATTTTTTTAGACAGGCATCCAAAAACTCTTAAGGATTTTGGTATGAGGGGAAACAGCCTCAGTATCGAATCACTACCGATGAGGCTTAGTCATATAGGAAAGGGCCACGCTTTCCATTCTCATAACATACAGTGCAGGCATGAATCAAATGCTTGGCTGATTTAACAAGCTCCGAGATTGAACACAGAAACAAATTAGATGAAAATGTCTCAGCAGATCTGATGAGCCAGAGGAAGTACATCTCAAAGTAATAAGAATTTATTGGAATCATATTAAAGTACTGGAAAAAAAAAAAAGAAACCTCAGCCCCTTGCTATGCTGGCCCTGTAGCTGCAAAGTTGCTGCTGTTTCTGCGCTCCGTTTGCATCGCAGCTTCCATTAATTCCCTCATTGATTGGCCAGACACTGGGATCACCTAGCCAGATCTAAATCAGTCACTAATTAAAAGAGTGAGATGAAAAGCAGCCGACGGTGCAGCCCTTCAGGACCTATAAGGTGAAACATTCTGTAACAACTCAAAACGAAGCTGCTTAAGACTCTCCCAGCGAGCTCTGCATAGTAATGATTTGCAATCTTATTCTGAGGATAAACAGATTAAACTGGTGGAAAACCTCAGCTGATAACTATTGTGTCTTTGTGCGCTCACAAACAAGTTGACATTTAAGTATAGGGGAGGCCGAGTAAAAAATAAACCAAAACCTTCATTTAGACGGATCAAATTAATTCGCTTTTTAATTGACACGTTTTGGAGGAAGAAAAGCTCAATTGTAACAATAGAGTGGGGTTTCTAAGCTGCATTCGCAGCACATCTGGCCCGGCCCCCACTCATAATCAAAGGTGTTAGTGACACTTCTGTCAGCCTATCCTATAAACACAGCTAGATAACTTTGGCACAGTGTACTTCCAAGCTGACAGGATCCCAACAGGAGGAAGAGGACGCTGAGGACTCAGACCAGTGAAGGATTTTTTTTTCCCCAGATAATTGTCAAGCACATGAGATGGTGAGGGGTTGGTGAAGGGAGGGAAGTCAGCTCCCCTCTGAATCATCCTCACATCACCAAATCAATTAGCTCCTTAATCTTATGTTTTTTTTTCAAAGCAATGAATATTAAATGTCCGCTTTCTTCTTCCTTTACTTTTTTATAACTTGACATACTGAGATGCAGCATCTCATCAGGCAGTCACTGGGCAGCAAGTGACAGACACAACTTTTTACGCTGATACCGTGCAGAACTTGAATCATGGAAAGCAGGGAAAGAAATGGCTCATGCCAGGAGATACGAGATATTTTTGACAGCTGTGATTTCACTTTTTTTAGAGGAAACAACAGCACAAATAGCAGCACTGCTGCTGACAGTTGCATCAAATTAATAACCCGTACAAACAAGCCATTCAGGTTATTAAAAGCAAACCCTTCACTGTTTGTTGGCGTCTAATTTGTCTGTTTACTAAATCAATAAATGATAAATGATCAGGTCTAATGTGATTCATCTGGTCGGCATTAGTAGTTAACTAAGACATGAATGATGATTCAACATTATCAAGCTGCTGAAATTAAACAAAAGGCCAACATCACACTTGAGGATGAAAAGTGATTGCTCACACGCAGTGCGCTCTGATGGAAAAAAAAGAAAAGAAAAAGAACTCTTGAAGAGGCATTTATAATCCCAGAACATTTACAACTTTTGTCACATTAACACCACAAATGTGGTGTGAAGTATGTAGCATCACTGCTCAGTTCATTATCTGGAAATTGAGGGAATCTGGCACAACAACAACAAAAAAAAAACATCAAGACATGTCCATCTAGAAAAACTGACAGGCTGGGTAAGGACGACATTAATCAGAGAAGAAGTCAAAAGGCCCACAGTAATGCTAAAGAAGCTGCATATAAAAAGAGGTCAGGTAGGAGAATCTGTCATTTCACAAATCTGTTTTCATGCACAAATAAGAAACAGCCACTGTTGAAAGGTCATTTAACATCCCAACTCTTAAGCATTATAGGAACACAGAAAACATTTAAGTTTATTTGATAGGAACAGACACACAATAGCATAGCATAGGACTGAATAAAGCAGCAGATGAGATCTTATAAAGAGTATATTTAAGATACTACTAAGTGCTCTGGTTAGTACACCAAGATAACAGGACAGCAAGCTTAAACTTACACCCAGAAGTAAGATGAATGGTTTAAATCAAGGCATATTCATATGTTAGAATGGCCCATTCAAAGTCTAGTTGTAAAGCCAATATGGCAATGGGGGGGAATTAATGTTCACAGAAACTATGTATTTGTATAAATGAGCTTGATCTGTTTTACAATCAAAACTGGGCAAAATGTTCAGGGTGAAAAATATACTCTTTTTCTTTCAGTTCACAATTATTCTATGTTATATTATTTTGTGCTGCTGTGCTATACAACCTCAATGAAATACACAAACGCTTGTGATCGTTATGTGCCAAAATGGAAGGAAAGAAAAAAAATGGAGTGGTGTGAATACTTTTGTGAAGCACTGTACGCTGGCAGAGCTGTAAACAGCTGACTTAATATTTGGATGAAGATGAGACGGAACATTCTGTGCCAGCAACTGTTTTCCGTGTTATTTCCCATCACTGCTCAGCGCAAAATATGTGAATGAGTGTTTCGGTTTCCCAAAGAGAGTACCAAGAGCTTACTCGTATAACAAAAACCATGTGACGGCTAACTCTGACTAGATTACGTAACAATCAGCCTGATGAGTGTGATCAGCCCCAGATTAGGGTCAGGATCATTTCTTGGCTCATTTGGATACATTATTATGAACTGTTATGACACAATTTTCATGCAAATATTTCAAGTAACTAATTAATGCTTCGGTGTGAAAAAAGAAGTAGCTCAAATAAAAAAAAAAATCTTAAACAACTCAATCACAACCAGCCTATTGTGGTGTTCGGCATCAGAAAGGCTGTCAGTAATTACGGAGCTACTTTTAGCATCTGATTCACACACAAGAGTCAAGCACAACAAACAAGCCCAGCAACATCTATCTTTATCTGTTTTTCATCTCTGTGCCTCCCCCTCCACCCCCCCCGCAGCACTCCCTCCTTCCAAAAAATAAAAATAAAACTATCATTCACACTGTAGAGAACAACCTGTCCAAGTTTCACGCACCTGTTTTGCATCTATACCAGCTGCTTACTTTTTGTGTCGTTTTTGAAAGACTTTTACAGTCAAATTTGAAAGATACGTAATAGAAAACTTCTTCTATTATTTTAAAGAGGGTGTCATTCTACACAGAACCTAAGGGACTTTAACAGTGCCTTACAAAAAATATTCATACTTTATAAATTTTGTCAACCAAAAACATTTGTGGCTGTGTGATTTTTACATGATTGGCTAATGCAAATATTGATACTTAAGAAGTGGAAGGGAAAAAATATGTTTAAAAAATGCAATTTTGAAAAGTGAGGTATTCATTTGCATTAAGGCCCTTTAGCCAACAATTTGCAGAAGCGCCTTCTGCTGCAAATGTAGCTTTAGAAACTATTACTTGTGGTGAATCTCCACTCTAGTCTTAAGTAGCTCAGCAGGCTTAGTTATTGTTGCGTTATTAAAGTGCCACATCACTCCACACCACTAGGAGGAGCCACCTACAAGTAGTAAAACAGCAACGGAAGGAAGAGTAAGAATGATTACATGAAGTTGCAGAACACGAGGTACTGTGGTCCTTCATTTAGGTCATGCCTGATGTGCCAAGTTAAATAAATGCAGAGTTATTAAATAATGTGTCTTGTTTTTCCATACCATTTGCAGGAATATCCTGAATTATTAGGTCCACCCATCATTTTAGCCTCTCTGACCAACTTCATTGCAAAAACACAAAATCTTACTAAGTACCTTTGGCCTAGTTTCTATTGCAAATGTCTTTGTATTCTTGAAATAAGACAAAACTAACAACTTTTCAGTAGATATTTTCTTGTTTTAAGTAAATAATGTCTTTATTTTTATAAGTACTAGCTCTACTGACATATTATTTAACTCCTAAGACATTTTCCTATGTTATAGGTCTGCCAGTGTACCTCGTAATCTTTCATCAAAATTACGGAATTACTCCAAACAAGCTCCTATATCTTCCTGAAAAGTTTCTCGTAAATTCGCTTTGTCTCATTTCAAGTGTGCTAAGATATTTGCACTAGAAACTACTGTTCCTTGTTCCTGCTGAAGAAAAGCATGCCCCAAAGCATGATGGTCCAGTACCACATTTCAGAGAAGATCTGGTATGTTATGAGTGTTAATTTTGCATTTTGCATTCATGTCTAAATCTCTATAATGTTTGCTGTGACCTCTTTGCTTATGGTAATCTCATGTGTCACGTCACTTTTCTACAGGGGTCAGATTTGTGTCCACAGACTCTCATACCTGAGATTTGGTTCTCTACAGCTTTTCCAGTCACCTCAAACTTTTTAGCTGCTTTTGTTTCCTAATGGTTTCCTTGCCTGGCTTATAAGCTGCCCTGTCTTGATGGGGTTTCAAATTGTGCCCAACTCTTTCAGATGATAAACTGAATAGTGCTCAGTAAGATGTTAAAAGCTTGAAAGATTGTTTTAAATCTTTAAATTTCTCCATAACTGTCTCCTCAAAACTATTTGTTGTGTTATTTAATTTTCATGATGCTGTTTGATCACTAATTCAATTCAGTTTGTTTATTTAATGCCAATTCACAACTAATATCTCAAAGCCCTTTGCAAAAAAGAATAATTTCAGTTCAATCATACATACATTCCTATTGATCCTAGTTATAAAACAGTACAGTATGCTCAATTAGTTATTCAAAGTAGTTTCTTTTCAAGAAAACCCAGCAGGTTGTATCATTTATACAGCAAATCAATTGTAAAGAGATGTATAGTGTTTACTAGTGACTTCTGAAGAGAGATGACTGCACCATGAAACATGCAGGTCCGTTGCCGGCCATGCTGGTGCTTTAAACACAAATCCTTTGTGGTGGACCAGCATGCCGAGTACAAAGAAGTAATGCATCGGCTCGACATTCTCAACCTCAAGCCCTCACTGCTTTACCCTGCGCAGACAATGGGGGCAAACGGCGGCTGCCATCGGTAAAAGCATGTCTGGAGTGGTGAAATTATGTTCTTACTTTTTTCAATTTTCATTCTCAGATACTATGCTATTTTACAATAAACCTCCAAACGTAGATACCATGCAGATTCATACCATACATCACCCTTACATACCAATACCTCTTATCTTGCATTATACATAGATAACCCATCACTTGCATGGCAAGTAAAAACATAGTGAATAATATCAGTTTCACATCATGGAACGTCGAGGGGCCAAATGAAGCAGCTAAAATAAGCAACGTAATGTTTCACATTCAGGGGCTGAGAGGGGACGTGGTGTTTTTGCAGGAGACACACCTGCGTAGTGACGTGACTTTGCGCATTAAAAGGGGCAAGTTCAGTCATCTGTTTCATTCAAAGTTCAGCGCTAGTGCTAGGGGAGCTGCGATTTTGATTCAAAGCCATGTTCCATTTGAGCCAGAAGACGCTGTAGCTGACTCATCTGGTAGGTTTGCTGTGCAATACTCCTGTTATCTTAGCTGGTGCCTGTGCACCAAATAGGGATGATGAACAGTTCATATTCAGGTTTTTTACCTCCATTCCAGATACTGAAACATATCACATAATTGCAGAAGGTCGAGTTTTATTTTGCTCGAAATGCTGAATTAGACAGATCCTTTTCCAGGTCGTATTCCTTTAGAAATTCTGCCCAATTATTAACTTACACTGCAGCAGAGCTATCAGGCTCTCTGACAGGCCTAAATTTCCAGATTTAAAAAAAATCATTTTCTCTTTTTCTGTATGTCAATCATCGTTATCCTAAAGTAGACTTTTCTTTCTCTTAGATAACAGTTTAATCCCTAATTTACAGTCAGCCCACCATCATAACATTGTCATTTCACATTATGCTCCCTCATCATTAGATATACATTTCCCCACTTACAGACTTTCTCTGAAACTATGGAGATTCAACTCACATTTACAAGCTAATGCTATTTTGCAGATTCCTTAAGATCAACTATAGTTATTTTGTTGAAATTAATAACACCCCAGATGTGTCCAGAGGTATTTTAACGGGAATCCTTCAAGGTATATCTGACAGGTCACATAATCTACTACAAAATTCATCTTAGAAAATTCACTATGTTCCTATAACTAGAACTAAAAGAACAGCTCTTGGAAATCAATGACAATTATTCTAATAAACCAGGCCACACACACTACAAAAGTTTCTCCAACTTCAATATGAATAAGATCTTTTAACTACACATAAGGCAGAACTTGGAATTGTTCAATTGTTCAAATCTAGACAATGTCATTTTGAGTCGGGGGGACAAAGCTGGAAATTCCTTGCCCAGGGAACTACAGCTGCCTGTACACCATCGGGTGTTACTCTTACTGATCCAAAGCAGATAAATGAAAATCTGATTGTCATCGTTAATATGCTCAACACTATTGAAAACACTAAAGAAAAGATTAGGAGTTGGTGGAAAATTCAGCCGGCCTGACTTATTCAACTGAGGTTATGAACGCTCTCAGTGCTTTACAAAGAAGCAAATCACCACATCCTGACAGATTCACAGTGATTTTTTTAACCTGTGTGAGATTTCTTTGTTTATGCTCCAGTTTAGCACAACCAGGATTTTAGACCATCAACGGTAGACGCAGCTTTTCATGTTTAATCTGATAAACTAACACTTTATTAGAAGTACAGCGTAGTACGGCTTTCTGTATGGCCATGCACTTAATTTTGCTCAACTAGAAACACAGTTTACCCCCATCCTACAGTTGCTTGGTCAAGGAAGTCCTGTTTACATAAAGTTAGAGAGGCTGAAGTTTTCTCTAAAACATTTTCTGCGGAAATTTGATAGAACCTTTATCGCCTTGCAATGCAGTGGCATGCCATGGGGGAGTCTGGAGGAGGTTCTTTCTTCTGGAGCAAATTCATTACTTTTATGTTGCCTGGCTTATATTTATTAAAATGCTTCAACAATTTTTATTAATGACTAATTAATGATTTTTCACCGGTCAGATTTTTTCGTGCCTCCCTGACCATTCAGTGCGAGCTCTAGGCATTTGCTTGTAGTTTTTATAAATGCCCCCATTTCCTCTTTTAAATAACCACCTATGGTGTCATCTCCTGCCCCATCCATTATCATGAGTGACCCCACGTCAACGCAAAACATTCCAGAACATCTTTTCAACCTCTTTCATTACTATTCTTAATTCTGATTTCCCCTTGTGTGTGGGTGTATCAGTGTCACTGCGGTGTGTGTGTGTGTGTGTGTGTGTGTGTGTGTGTGTGTGTGTGTGTGTGGTGTGTGTGTGTGTGTGTGTGTGTGTGGTGTGCGTCCGTCCCACAGGGTTGGTCCCAAGGTCTTCTCTCATCCAAAATGGTGAGTTGTGTGTGCTTCTGTGAAGTATTCATTGTTTGTGCAAATCTTGCTCTTGTTGAGTGAGTGCTTGTGCCTGTCTGCATACCCATGGGGTTTTCCCCTGAATGTACTTTCTATGAGTTTGTGCGACTGTCTGTTGCATGCAGTCATGAGAAGCTCTGTGCCTTAGTTGCTTCCAGACTTTTATTCCCAAAACACACCGCAGGGCTTTGGCTCTGGTTTGTGCGCGTGCAATTGTGTGTGTGTGTGTGTGTGTGTGTGTGTGTGTGTGTGTGTGTGTGTGTGTGTGTGTACCTGTTTGATTGTAAGTGTGGGTAGGAACTGCTTGCTAAATTGTCCCTTGGTGTTGTGTTTGATTGTGCCTTTGTGTGTGATTTTGTTTATCAGTCTATCTGCCAGAGTGTCCAATTACTTGTCTCTGTCTATCTCCACTTGTTTGTTAAGAGACTGTCTGTCACTTTATTTTAGTTTTTGTTTTGATGTCTTTGTTACTACTGGTCCAAAGGTGGAGTAAATTTAGAGCAGAGTGTGTTATCTTAGCGTTGCTCTACGATAGCAACTGACAGGTGCAGAATAGGATGCCAAGCTTAGCTCTCGCTTGAATTTCCATAAACTTTAATATCTGATAATTGCAGTGTTGTTTCACACATAACACTTTAAATCGTTTCAGTAAGCGAATGCAGACAGTGGATTCTGTAACAATAGGGCGATAAACTAATCACAGAAGGTCATTTAAATGTTATTTGTGTTATTTCTGTTTAATCTTTAGTGTCTGTTTTGATGATGTTCTAACACACCAATTTCCTTGAGGAGATTAATAATCTACCCACCTAATTTTGAGAGGGGCGTTTCTATTGCTTTTTATCATGATTATGATGAGAAACTGGTATTTGATCAAAACAGGATGGTTTTCATCTAGATTGGCCCTCACTGGTGACTGCATGTGTAAACACACCATACTTATTGTTATGCTGACAACAATGCTTTAGTTTGGCAATTGCAACTAAGAAAAAGATTATATTTTCAGAATCAGGGATTTCTTTGAGATATTCATTCAGGCACCAAAGGAACGAGAGAGAGCAAGACCTTCATCAGATAACAGGAAGGCTGTACATTGTGCAGGAAACTTACTGTAAATATAATTTTTGGCATTTCCACATTTGTCTGTCATGGAATATGCTGGATTTATCTTCACAATGTGTAAAGGGAGAATTTGCTCTTTAAAAATGCTAATAATACTAACCATGTTGTAACCATTAATAACTTAAAAAAAACTTTACAAAATAATATTATAGTCATTGTTCCTTCATTTCACAATAGTAAAACCCTATCTTGAAAAAAATCCAGTCCCCAGTTTGACAACTACGCTATGAAGCTTACCGGAAATTTCATGCCCTGCATACAACTTATCCCCCACTGCGAAGAGAGAAGCTCCAACTTTAGTTGCTCAATATTTGGATGACCAACACAAACTGAATGACTTTGTTCACCTTATCTGCTGCCAAAGCTAAACTACAAGCATAGGCAGACTAAGATTCAAAAACAGAAGAGATACTTGACATCATCGCTCACAACTCCTCCTTTCGTTCGCTGATTGGCCAGGATGAAACGCATCCTGAGTGCTCAAGCTCAATAGGAAAAGTCCCAGATGGAAAATTGCAAATGAAGGCAACAGGCAGGTCAATAAAACCCTATTTTACAGCAACTGCAATCAACACTCAATAAGACTGTAAAAAGAAATTATGAATACTGTTCTTATATTTTATATTACAGTTATTTTCTGATTTTTGAATCGCAATTAGTCAAAATCAGTATTTGTAGGCCCGTTCCTTGAAAGAAAAAACATTTTGATCTGTATATCTGAAATGAGTCTGTCTCTATTTGGTCTAATTAGTAAAGGCACTTTAAGTTGTCACTGGAAACAGCAGTGACAAAACTCATAAGAGGAAATTATAGGTACCTTGCCTGATAAGCTGGCAACTATCAGATAAAATTGAAATTAAAACATGTGAATTCATTAATTCCCATCTGATTTCTTAATATTCTATCCTATAATCCAAATATAGGCTTCAGTAAATATAGATGTTCTCGGGCCTTGCCCAAGGATTATAGACAATAATCAGCACAAAGATAAATGGCCACCGACAGGTTAGCTTTCTGCTCTAAAAATTTACAGTACGGTATTTCAATTGATTTCTATTAAAGTTTTACCATTGTCTATTTTGAATTTTAACACTGACTCTAAATTATGTAAAAATAATGTGAAAAAAACAAGATTTTTTTTTATTTTCTTATTTTGGTCTTGAAGTACAAACAATGGAAACATGTCTTACACAAAGATTTATATAAAATTATGATCATTTCGATACATACCAAAGTTCTTGCACCTTCAAAACTGTTAACCTCAAAACTGCCTAAAGGTTTGTCACAATTAGATGCTTTTGCAAAACAACAAGAAATCCTGAACTAATCTCTTGAGCTTTATTCTCAAGAGACGCAACAGTTTCAAACACTCACTCGAAACCACTAAAGGATTTTCCATAACTTAGTAATCCTGCCATTTAAACAATGTTTAATGGTAGAGAAAGTGATGGCTGCAGGAAGTATAATGGATTAATGCCCTACTTCCTCCAGTTAATGCACACTGCCTGTCAGCTGTTTGAAAGGAGGGTTCTACACTTTCCATTCACTAGCAAGCAACACAAATTCATCTGTTTCTACTGTTAACAAGAATACCAAAAGGGCTGAAACTAAAGAAGCGAAACCTCTCACCTCTTCGAGTCAACTCTGTATCTAAATAACAAGTGCGGCTACAAGCGCCACATCTGTAAAGCAGCTAACATTATAACTATAAAAATCAACGTGTACTATGACACACATTGGCATAATTTGTCTCTTTTCTGTTTTGTTTTCATTCTTTTGAGAAACACTTTGAAATTTTTTACTCAAGGTTATCGTAACATGACTCAAAACAAAACAGAGGGTGAGAAGCTCACTTGGTTTCCAGAATATGTGCAAAATAAAGTCTCAGACTTCCAAACCAACAATTCTCTCTACCCAAAAGGATCTGCATTATCAAAGGACATATAAGGACACCACCAAGACTTCCTAGTTCTAGAGGCAAATTGGGAGATTATTCTTGTGTAGCACAATGCTGCAACAGGCATGTAAATTTTTATTAAATAATTTAAAATCCAAAGTCTTCGCAGCTGTCTTGTTTGATGCCAAGTCAAACAAGACATCCTACAAATGTTGAATGATTGCTTTTCCATTAATAATTTTTAAACACTTATAACTCACTTTTACTCTACTGCTGTATGTGATTTCCTTTTAATGTATTTACACATTTTCTTTTATACCATCAAGATTTTATTGTTTTATATGAATTTCATTAGTAAGTTCATTATTACTTTGTTGTGTCATTGTTTGCCTCTTTCATTTGAATAATTTAATCATTTTAATTGTTTCTCCCACCATTTTTTCACAGAAGATAAATAATGATGACTGAATTTGATTTGTTTTTAATAACCAGACATTCAGTTTGTGGTAATGTAGAAATAATGAACCAGGAAAGACCTGACATGAAAGATGCTGCAGAACTGTGGATATCTGGCAAACTAATTATCTCAGCTTTAACTGCACGACTGCACACACACGGTTCTTCCTCAGAAGGCTTGGTCTTATAACTGTCAGCTCTTTAACTTTTAATTTTACGTGCAAAATACTGTTGCATTGACTGTCTGAAGGCATTGAGCGAGTTTGGGCAATAGAAACCTTAAAAGTGCTATCGGCAATTAAGACTTTGGTCGTGGATAACAGCCTGCCAATCTGTGTCCCCAGCTGCTTTCAAAGGAGGGCAGTCTTTTCCAAAATGATGCGGATTTATTTAATGAGTTCAAGTGAGAGATGGTATCAGAGGAAATAGAAGATTTGTGGTTAAAGAGTTTGACATCTGTTGCTGTGTCTTCCAAGCAAACTGCAGGGAAATAATTGCTAAAAAAAAACATTCTTGTCACACAACTCCTCACTACCAACTCCTTAGTTCCAACAGTCTGCAGAAGAGTCCAGAGATGCACCCTGGGAGAAGAAAGTACTGTAATCACTCCAAAACAGCCGCCTCTGATCTCGTTAAAGGCTAATTGATGTTCTATGTTAACGAGCTTTACCTTAATTAGTGGTATTAAAAGAACACTGGGTGGCACGTGTAGCTAGGGAAAAAAGTGGGGGTTCTGGTGGGCTGCAGCATTGAGCTAACAACCCACTAATGTTGCATCAAACACAAGATGAAAGGGCTGGGAGGTGGAAGAGTAAACCAGTGCAGAGGAAGTCACAGGTTGCAGGGGTGAAGAAAAATATGGAAAAGTCTGAGGCGAGAGGAGGCAGGGGTATTGGCAGAAGAAAAGAAACAAGCAAATGAGGGGAAGGAGAGTTGATGGGGGGAGGATTGGGCTGTAAGCTCGAGGCTTTTCTGAGCTGAAGTCAAAGAATCAATGGGATGAAATTGATGACGAGCATGGAGTTGGAGCAAACAAGCTCACAAATGTTGACTCTGTCCCTTACATTTCTCCAACCTTTGCAATCCTATTCCAATCAGCTTTCATTTGGCCTCATCATCATGCCTGCCGTCCACATCCTCGTTCTCCTCACACCTTCAGACTGATTGTCTGCTCTCACCTCAACTTCCCGCCAACCGCCACCCCCCTCTCACAACAGCTGGTACAGTACAGATCTCTGGGCGACCGTTCAGCAGAGAAGGGACACTGAAGGCAACACTTCAGGGGCAGCAGTGCATGCAGTACACTGCTGCAGTACGCCTGCATGTGCTTTCAATCTCAAAAAGGGGGCTTGTGAGGGGAAATGATGGACTGAACAGATCATCCAGGAGGGAAGCGGAGAATGCAACTCAGACAGAAATGAAGGAAATAAAAACACATTTGTTTCAATTACAAATGCATCCAACGGCCTCCCGGTGCAGGCCTATAAATTTGACATTGTCACTCTCAAGCACTGCAGTAAATCCGTGAGTAGAAACACTGTGCCTCTCCATTTTAC
Source organism: Poecilia picta (assembly GCA_033032245.1). NCBI lineage: Eukaryota > Metazoa > Chordata > Actinopteri > Cyprinodontiformes > Poeciliidae > Poecilia > Poecilia picta. The sequence continues at coordinate 14,953,263 of CM065368.1, forward strand.
AGGTCAACATCATCATGTTCTCCCTTGGTGGTCTTTACAGTCCAAAACCCCCGTCTTCTTCTTTTCTTATACGAGAAAATAAAATAAAATCACCCTTGTTTTTGTGCAAGGAAAACTTATTCTGGACAACCAAATTAAGTAAAATCTCTGTCTCTCTCTCTCTCCCACACAAACACACACACAAACACACAGACTCCTGGTAAAATAAATAAAGCGTCGGTTCCAGCTGTCTGAAGATTCTTCGGTGGCAACAGAGGGGATAACCGTGGGCCGCCATACGCCCAAATATTCAACGTATCGGGATATAAATAGATCAAGAGGGTGGAAAAACTGATCGGCAATCTTGCAGTGGCTTTTTAAAACGAAGTACACGTTCACGCACCAACACTAAGCACGCATGTGGAGAAAACAAGCATCAATTAAAACCTCCGCAGCAAAGTGAAGCATGAAAACTGTTGCCAGTTTTTCCTCTTAAACTGAACATAAACTCTGTCTTTTTTACCAAACATTTCCAGAAAGACAGGATCGGTGCAGCCTCAAGGTTCTTTGGTGTGCATGATTAATTGAACTGCCGGTAAACTGTGTGCGTGAGCGTCTATCCCATCTGCGCCTGTGAGTTTTTCGGGCGCAGCAATGACAGAGGGGTCAAAGCCCCGGCGCGCCGGCCGCTTCCAACCTCCATCTCTCCATCAGAAGCGTCCCTGCACACGAATGCCGACATCCGACTGCTCATTTATTCCATGTCTCAATGACGCGCAGCATCCTCTTGCTGCCCGAACCGCAATTAATCCAAAGCAGCAGCAGCAGCAGCAGCAACAGCAGCAGCAGCAGCAGGTCTGTGTGCGTGTTTGGAGCAAAAATGCGCACTGCAAATTTGAACCGGATCACACAAAAATGTACTTACTGAATTTCACCAGCCTTTCCCCCCTCTTTTCCTGCGTCCCTCCATCCTTTTTCACATCCTTGCTTTTTGAGGTATCCGTTTTGCGGGTGTCCCCCACCGCCGTCGCCTCCGCCGCCACACACGCGCGCACACGCACACTGACACGCACGCTGTGAAAATATATATCTGTACAAATATATATGTTCTACATGTATTCAATTTCTCCCGATCTCTCTTCACCTCTCTCGCTCCCTCTCTCCTCTCTCTCACACGCACTCTCTCCAGCTCTCCCTCTTTCCCTCTTCTTTTGTTAAAATTCAGTATATGCGCCCCGTCACCTAGCAACCGTCAACCTCCCTCTCTCCCCCTGTATCTCTCTCCTCCTCCCCCCTCCTCCCTCCCTGCCTCTCCATCTCAGGCGACACGTGTTGAATGCTAAACTTAGCGGTCCGGAATAAAATTAATAAAGGGATAGGACGCGCGCTCTATCTCCCCTCCTTTCTCAGTCTTCCTCCTCGTATCATAATGCAATATAAATATTTACTAGAACCACTCAGCCCTCTCATGCCCCCTTCCCTAACGTCGCTCCGCATTTCCCCCCCTCCTTCCCTCGCTCTCTCTCTCTTCCTCCATCCATTCATCCATCACTAGCTCCCTCCCTGCATTCCTCCCTCGCCGTCCTGCTTCCCCCCCCCCCCCCCTCCTTTTTTACCGCTGCCTCCTATCGCCTCTTTCTGCTTCTCCAAGCAAAACGGAGGCGCCACACCAGCGTCTGTGGATCCACATGTGAGTGTCACCCAGGCAGATGCCTGGTGCGTCTTAGCATGGAGAGGTGCAGCTTCATAGTCTTGCTTGTGTGCGCCTGTGCATGTGGATGGATGAATGGAGCAGCATGTAACTAGCGTGCCGTGCATGCGCAGCTTGCAGTCAGCGCTGGGGACATGCGGTGTTTCGGAGCTGCAGTTCAGATTCTTAATTCTCATGTTTTGGCTACAGAGTTTCAAATAAATTCAACCTAACTTTTCTTGTCTGTCTGGTGAGAGAAATGCAACAGGAGGTTTATTGCTTGCAGTGTATGTTTTTGCTTCTTTTCATCCAATAATCTCTGAAAGTAGAAAAAGTTGTGTTTGGTCTGAGATGTAGAAACTGTTATTCGTCTGCACCAGTGGTTTTCAGAATACAGATTTTGACTGAAGTATTTGCAAGGCTTGGTTGACTTAAATATTATTTTACCAATATGTTTTTTTTCTAACTAAAAGAATCATTTTTGGAGTGCAGCCAGAGTCCTGACTAGAACCTAAAAGAATCTGTGGCCAAACTTTATGCTGATGGTAAGGAGGCTTCCAAACATCCAGAAACAGGTCACCAATTATAAGAATGGCTGTGAATACTCATGTAAATGTGGCCTTTTGGCTTTCTATTTTTAATACATTTGTGAAAAACTCAACTTTTTTTCTACATTGTCAAGATAAATATTTGTAGGTAAAATTTTAAGGAAAAGACTATTCCAATACAATTTGGAATAAGACTGTATTTCAAATTGTAAATGAGGAAAAACTGATTTTTCACATCCACTATATATCAGTTCATGTTTTCATCAGGGCTGCAAAAAACGTATAGTTAATTTAAGGAAGAGGGTTTTTTTAGAGCACATGGGAAATCTGTCAGTTCAAGTGACCAGCTGAATATTAATGACAAAATTAAGATACTTTAGTAGTTATCCTCATTGCTGTATAAATATTGCAAGACAATTTAAAGCAATTTTTAAAGTTGAGTTGAAACCGTAAACTGAAGACATTTTGAAAGAATGTTTCTATTACACATTCTCCACTTATGTAGTTGGATAAAAAGTAGACTGATAAAATATTCTTCCCTATCTACTTACGCAAATAGTTTCCTTAATTTCTTTATGCTCATCAAACAAAACTATTCTTTGTTTAAAGTACTTTCCTATGTTGTTCCTAAAATAAAGAAACTCAAATTAAATGAACTTAGGAAGATTAAGAAACGCTGAAGTTTGCCTAAATTGCTCAACATTTTTAATGTAGTAAATGAAATTTGCAGTACACAATTACTAATTACTTAATCCACAACCAAACCTTAGTTTTTTTTTAACTACAAACTACTTTAACAGAAAATACTTGATTGAAATGCAGATGGAGTTTTGGAGTCTACATTTTCGCCTTAAACATCTTAAAACTAATTTTGGGACAAAAAAAAGTGTTTTATTTGTTGCTGCTGGTGGCAGCACAGTGCATTGTGGGATACCTTTCTGGTCAATCCTACTGTTGCATATAAAGTTTTGTAACATTTAAAAACTAATGAAATCATGTTGTGCAATTTAAGAATTGCAAAGCTAAAATAACTTGATAAATTTTGTTTAGCTGTCATAAACGAAATGACCACCTTAATGACTTCTGTTAGCTTAAAATCATCTCTACTTCAAATCACTGCTGGTCCGTTGGTGCTTGTGAACTCTGATCGCTTATGGGTAGTATTCGGTGTTCTGAAATGAAACACAATAACGATAGTGTTTGTGTTTCATTTCAGAAACACAAACACTATCGTTATTTAATCCACACAACAAAAACAATATTGTTGTTTTTGTTGTGTGGATTAAACTTAAAAGGATAGACTCTTAGTACTTAATTTATTTTCTGAAAAAAAATTACAATGTCTTGTATCTTGACCAAGTATATTGACCCGAATGCTACATATACGTGCTAAGATACTAACTTGAATTTTTATTGTTGATTTCACAGATTCAATTATGTAAATTTACTTCACCACAGATTAAATATTATCAGTAGAAGCAATATTCAGAAAGTTTGGCTACACCCTAAAATCAGGCCTTCATTAACTTAAATTTACTGGTTGTGCTTTCAATTATCTTGAAAGATGGAGGCAAATTTTAAAGCAATAAAAACTAAATCTGTGTCAATAATCAGTAGCAATAGGCTTCCCTAATGAGATGCTCAGCATTCTGCTAATTAAATAATGACCAACAAGGAGAAAATTACAACGCAAAGCTTGTCTGTGTAGATGTGTTTACAGTTTCCAAGAAAAAGACATCTTCCTGGGATGATTGTTTAAAGGTAAATCAAAACCCCAATTTAACTGTAAAAAAATGTCAGCAATTTAGCAGTCTGGAGTTGTGGTTCAATGTTTTACTGTGCAGCAGTACCTGCCAGAAGAAGGAAAAGCCTGTCTGCAGCCTCAGAGCAGAGCAGAATTTACCTACGTTAGACTATCTCAAGAGCCAAAAATTTAATATCTAAGCAAATAGATAAAGTCTCAAGCAAAACTGCTAGGCTTTCACGCAGTTAGAGTCAGTCTGCAGGAAACAGGAAACCAGCAAAGAAGTACTCTAGTCAGGTAAAAAAAAAGACCTGGTATGGTCTTAAAAGAGATTTTACCAAAAACTGATAGTATGCACTGAGATGTTTACTTTAAGCCTTAGAAAAACTATTTTCTTTTGTTAAAAATAACACTGCTACACTAAATCCAGGAGGATTCATGTATGGCCCACGTGATCTGTTGCCCAATCTTACAATGGATGTAAAGTAGATAATTAGCATTAATGGAAATTCAAATGGAAAGAACAAAAGGTAATTTTTAACAAATGTATTATCAGTTGACAAATATGTATTTACTATTGATTAAACAAAAGATATACACATTATTTCAATTAAAACACTTTTTAAGAAAACAAATCTATTTATTTGTCAGTCTTTTTTAGTATCTCCTTCACTCTAAGAGGGGACTGGAAAGAAGGGATGTAACACCTCCTTGGGCTGCCACCTTATCGTGGTGGAGGGGTTTGTGTGTCCCAATGATCCTGGGAGCTATGCTGTCTGGGGCTTTATGCCCCTGGTAGGGTCACCCAAGGCAGACAGGTCCTAGGTGAGGAACCAGACAAAGCGCAGCCTGAAGACTCTTTATGATGGAGATGAACTTTGAATCTGGCGTTCCCTCGCCCGAACGCGGGTCACCGGGGTCCCACTCTGGAGCCAGGCCTGGAGGTGGGGCACGATGGCAAGCGCCTGGTGGCCAGGCTTTTAACCACGGAGCCCGGCCGGGCTCAGCCCGAAGAGGAGACGTGGATTCCCCTTCCAATGGGCTCACCACCTGTCGGAGGGGCCAAAGGGGTCGGGTGCTGTGTGTTACGGGCGGCGGTCGAGGGAGGGGACCCTGGCAGTCTGATCCTCGGCTGCAGAAGCTGGCTCTTGGGACGTGGAACGTCATCTCTCTGGTGGGGAAGGAGCCGGAGCTAGTGTGCGAGGCTGAGAGGTTTCGGCTAGAAATAGTCGGCCTCACCTCGACGCATGGCTCTGGTTCTGGAACCAGTCTCCTTGAGAGGGGCTGGACGTACTTCCATTCTGGAGTTGCCCACGGCGAGAGGCGCCGGGCAGGAGTGGGCATACTTGTTGCCCCCCATCTTGGCGCCTGCATGTTGGGGTTTACCCCGGTGAACGAGAGGGTAGCCTCCCTCCACCTACGGGTGGGGGGACGGGTTCTGACTGTTGTCTGTGCTTACGGGCGGAACAACAGTTCAGATTACCCACCCTTCTTGGAGTCCTTAGAGGGGTACTGGAGAGTGCCCCTCCTGGGGACTCCCTTGTTCTGATGGGGGACTTCAACGCTCACGTGGGCAATGACAGTGAGACCTGGAGGGGCGTGGTTGGGAGGAATGGCCCCCCTGATCTGAACTCGAGTGGTGTTCTGTTGTTGGACTTCTGTGCTCGTCACGGTCTGTCCATCACAAACACCATGTTCAAGCATAAGGGTGTCCATACGTGCACTTGGCACCAGGACACCCTAGGCCGCAGTTCGATGATCGATTTTGTCGTCGTTTCATCGGATCTGCGGCCGTATGTCTTGGACACTCGGGTGAAGAGAGGGGCGGAGCTGTCCACTGACCACTACCTGGTGGTGAGTTGGCTCCGGTGGTGGGGGAGGAAGCCAGTCAGACCTGGCAGGCCCAAACGTGTAGTGAGGGTCTGCTGGGAACGTCTGGCGGAGTCCCCTGTGAGACGGAGCTTCAACTCCCACCTCCGGCAGAACTTCGAACACGTTCCGGGGGAGGTGAGGGACATTGAGTCTGAGTGGACCATGTTCCGTGCCTCCATCGCCGAGGCGGCTTATCGGAGCTGTGGCCGCAAGGTCTTTGGTGCCTGTCGCGGCGGCAACCCCCGAACCCGTTGGTGGACACCTTCGGTGAGGGATGTTGTCAAGCTGAAGAAGGAGTCCTATGGGGTCTTTTTGGCCTGTGGGACTCCAGAAGCAGCTGATGGGTACCGGCAGGCGAAGCGGCATGCGGCTCGGGTGGTCGCTGAGGCCAAAACTCGGGCGTGGGAGGAGTTTGGAGAGGCCATGGAGAAAGACTTCCATACGGCTTCGAGGCGATTCTGGTCCGCCATCCGGAGTCTCAGGAGGGGGAAGCAGTGCAGCACCAACACTGTTTATAGTGGGGATGGTGTGCTGCTGACCTCGACTCGGGACGTTGTGGGTCGGTGGGCGGAATACTTCGAAGACCTCCTCAATCCCACCAACATGCCTTCTGTTGAGGAAGTTGAGCCTGTGGACTCTGGGTCAGGCTCTCCAATCTCTGGGGACGAGGTCGCCGAGGTAGTCAAAAAGCTCCTCGGTGGCCTCAGGGCCCCGGGGGTGGATGAGATCCACCCGGAGTTCCTTAAGGCTCTGGATGTTGTAGGGTTTCTTGGCTCACGCGACTCTGCAATATCGCATGGACATCGGGGGCAGTTCCTCTGGATTGGCAGACTGGGGTGGTGGTCCACCTATTTAAAAAGGGGGACCGGAGGGTGTGCTCCAATTACAGAGGGGTCACACTCTTAAGCCTCCCTGGAAAGGTTTATTCAGGGGTCCTGGAGAGGAGGGTCCGTCGGATAGTCGAACCTCGGATTCAGGAAGAGCAGTGTGGTTTTCGTCCTGGTCGTGGAACACTGGACCAGCTCTACACCCTCAGCGGGGTCCTGGAGGGGGCATGGGAGTTCGCCCAACCAGTCTACATGTGTTTTGTGGACTTGGAGAAGGCGTTCGACCGTGTCCCTCGGGGGGCCTTGAAGGGGGTTCTCCGGGAGTATGGGGTACCGGGCCCTTTGATACGGGCTGTCAGGTCCCTGTATGACCGGTGTCAGAGTCTGGTCCGCATTGCCGGCAGTAAGTCGGGCTCGTTTCCGGTGAGAGTTGGACTCCGCCAAGGCTGCCCTTTGTCACCGATTCTGTTCATTACTTTCATGGACAGAATTTCTAGGCGCAGTCGAGGTGTTGAGGGGATCCGTTTTGGCGGCCTTAGGATCGCATCTCTGCTTTTTGCGGATGATCTGGTCCTGATGGCTTCGTCAGACTGTGATCTGCGGCTCTCGCTGAAACGGTTCGCGGCCGAGTGTGAAGCGGCCGGGATGAGGCTCAGTGCCTCCAAATCCGAGGCCATGGTCTTGAGCCGGAAAAGGGTAGAGTGCCTTCTCCGGGTCGGGGGGGTCGTCCTGCCTCAAGTGGAGGAGTTTAAGTATCTGGGGATCTTCTTCACGAATGAGGGAAGAAGGGAGCGGGAGATCGACAGGCGGATTGGGGCGGCGTCTGCCGTGAAGCGGGCGCTGTACCGGTCCGTCGTGGTGAAGAGAGAGTAGAGCCGCTGCTCCTCCACGTCGAGAGGAGCCAGTTGAGGTGGCTCGGGCATCTGGTCAGGATGCCTCCTGGACGCCTCCCTGGTGAGGTGTTCCGGGCACGTCCCACCGGGAGGAGGCCTCGGGGAAGACCCATACACGCTGGAGGGACTATATCTCTCGGCTGGCCTGGGAACGCCTTGGGGTTCCCCCGGAGGAGCTGGAAGAAGTGGCTGGGGAGAGGGAAGTCTGGGCCTCCCTTCTGAAGCTGCTGCCCCCGCGACCCAATCCCAGATAAGCGGAAGAAAATGGATGGATGGATGTGACACCAACTGGAACCATCCAGCATTTAGAGCTACATCCACCAGGCATACCAAGAGGTGGCCAGATGGGGACCACTAATAATGTCAGCATGGTACAGCAAAACTAAGGGCAACAACTCAAAACTAAAGGCAACAATTTTTTAATAAGAGGGCAGAAGGTAAAGCTGTGATCAGGTGATAGATATTTAAAAATGGCCTGTTATAACACATAATACATTTTGTTGTAATTTTTACTATGGCATCTTTATATATATATACTGTATATATATATATATATATATATATATATATATATATATATATATTATTATTATTATTATTATTATTTTTCTACATATATTTAAATATTTGGAAATGGAAAACACAGGTGTGGAAAAGACTTGTATTTCTAATTTTCCACATCATCTTATTATTAATGACTTATGTTAAATGTTTATTTTGTCTCATCCTTTTTCTGTAGCAGAGACGTCTTTACTGTGGTTACACAGAGCAGAACATAAAAGATTTATCAAAGATTAAAAAGAGAAACTGTTCAAGTGTTTTTTTAATGAATTTTAATTAATTATCAGCATTGCTGCTCCCAAACAGCCACACACACACGCACACACGGCTACTTCCACCTGGTTATTACCAATCTGAATGTTTTGTGATGGAGTGACGGTGTCCCAGGGACAAAAATAAACGGCTGCTCGTTACTCTGCTTGTGCACTGATCTATGGTCAGTTTTAGGACTCAGTCCATATGGCAATAAAAGTTAGGGTGTAGGGCGTTGGACCCGATCCGCTTGCCCCGTCCCAGTGATTAAGTTCCAGGTGTTAGAGAGACTGGCGGCTCGCTGTTCCCGTGTCAAACGATTTGTGATAAGGGAGCCGTATCTGGTTCAGTGATGCGTTTGCTGTTGCTGCAGTGGCATTAATAAGCCAGATACACATCAGCCATTCATATTTTCTGCCACAGTGAAATGGTGAAACCAGCTGTTGTGCTCTTCATATTTCTCTTATCTGTATTTGCCACATGCATTCATCTTCATTTGCATTGATCAATCAATTCATCATCACGCGCTCTTCTCCCTTCCCTCCCGTCTCTGCTTGGCCTGCAGCCTATGGAGTAACTGGAGTGGCGACATTACGGTTTATGAGGCACGTGATGGTATGCGTCGCCACTGTATTTACTTCAAGTCCGTATTGACACGCTTTTGTTGAATACAAGGGCTTACATTGTCTGAGAGCACTTGCATAATATTTACAGTGGGGAGCATTTTCTCTTCCTTTGATGAGGACAGGTTGGATGTATTGCTCAGGCACTTTGCTGTAGTGGTGTGCATCTGCGCCTGACTGTGTGTGAAAGAGTGAGTAAGTGTTATTCAAGTTTTATTTGTGTTTGTTTGTGGAATCTGATGTGACTTGGATATTTGTCTTTCTTTAGTTGTGGATTTATTAACTCTGAGCTACAAGCCCAACAAGTAACTTTGTGTATTCTTACAATCTCACGCAGAAACCACACAAACATACACCAATAAGATGTGCAAAGATGCTGTTGTTTTGCCCACTGACAATTTCACTTTCTCTCTTTGTTTTTATTTCATTTTTGTTTTGTTTCTTTGAGTGTAGCTGTATTTTTAACCAGAAGAGGCACCATTATTTTAAAAATGTAGGCACATGTACAGATACAAATGATAACTAATATGCAGCCTGACCAGCTTTTATTTCACATAGTCATATTATATTGTGCATTTTTTTGTGAAAATGCCTCAAAATTCCTGTTTTGGGTAATTCAGAAAGTTACAACATATAGTGTGCTAAATCAAATAAATTAAGAGACCCTATGAAAGCATAAAAGTCTGAGTGTTTTTTAAACATAATTAGAGATTGGATATTTGTTGCCAATTTTGAAAGTACAAAAATAGATTCAAGTAGTAGAGATAAATAATGTAAGAGAGGCCCATCTAAAATTGTATCTAAAATGTTCTTTAAACAGACTACTTCTGATGAGGAATAAATTAGGACACCCAACTAATATTCCTAGTAATAAGTCTTACAATTAGGATGTTCTAGATATAAAAGTGGATGCCTGTAGAATCTTAAAGAGACAACAGAAGTTCATCTTTTATGTCAGGTTTGCAAGACGAGAAATCTTTGTGTTCCATAAAAAACTCACAAAACCAGGACTTTTGAAATAATAGCTACATATGCTGCCACCACTGTACTCCACATTAGATATGGTGAGAATACCATATCCACATTTGACCACGTTTGGCCAAATGTGGTCATTATGACCAAACATTAATTTTGAACATGTCTCCAAAATATTTACTTTTGTACACCTGCATGTATTTGCAGACTTTAATCTGGCTTTTCATCTTGGATATGCAGTATTGTTTTGGAGTTGCCTCTCAGCCCATGTTAGTAACTGTGACTTTCTTACAAGCCTCATCTACCATCTTGACAAGATCTTTAGCTTTAGTTCTACATACTCATATGGAGACTTTGAACCAACTTGATCATGTCTGCGAACCAAAACCTTCCAGACTACAATATATATATTTATTTCATCTACATATAAATACTCTTGCTTTGCATTACACTAATGTTACATTATTAATTCTAGATCTTCTAAGTAGCCTGCTTAAAATCTTTAAGTTTTTAGAAAAATGAAACTTATAGGATAAAAACTAAATAAATAAAAGCTTGGCTATAAACCACTCAAGACTATCTGCATCAGAATGCTTATTCGTTACAAATACATGCTCAAACAAGGACTGTTTTTGTATTTATTTGCAGTTTGTACCTGACTTATAGGCATCCCCAAATGTTTTGATTAGCAGACTGGTGGATATGTTTCCAGGAAATGGTTTTAGTTTTCAAGTAAAAGAAACTCTCATGCATAAAGAAAGGGAGTGACTGGAGAAACAGGTTTAGAAGAAATTGTTTGTCACGCTCACAGTACCTCAGGTGGTAATTACTTACTATGGAAGTGTAATTTTGACAGTTTGGAACCTCAAAGCAGTTTATAAACTTAACAATTGAATAAAATAGTTAAAGTGTTAGTATATTATGTTTTTTGGATGTGAACAAAAACCTGCAGACTTTGAGACTGAAGGTCTCTGTGAGAATCTCGGAGGGGTGGTGTCAGATTCACAGTAAATCTGAAACTGAAGTTGGCTTTAATCACTGCAGCATTAAAATCTGGTGAAAACAATGTTAAGTAAGACTTTTTTTGTTTTTTTACAATTTACATTCTGTTGTTTTCACTCAGTGTGACTGGCACCTTCCTCCATCTGGCATGCATTTTGATAAACAATAAAGCCTTCAGGGAGTTTCTACTCAGTTACATGTTCAACAGTTATCCGAGAACCTGCTTTTTCTTCTGCATCATAGTAAAAGCTTGATGGCTTTCTGCCCCTAGCTGGAGCATGTGTTGTTCACAATAAAAACACAAATGGGGGTTTTGGTGAAGAAGTGTGAAGGTCCCACGTTACCTTATGTGCCAAGTGGTTTGTTAGAAAGAGCCATCTGGAAAGGATGGAACAGAAAGTGTTTTAAAAGGGCAGCCTTTTTCTGAAAATGCTTGGCAAATGATTGGATGAGCCATCTGTTGGTCGTCTGTCAAAGCCTGGCTTCAACCAATCAAATCAATGGAGCGGAGCCAGTTGTTAAAATCAAACTTTTTCCAAATGATTAGAAGAAAAACAATGGTTTATTTTGCCACTGAGGTAAAGAGGACTCCATATCATACAACACTGTTTAAACAAGAAATATTCACTAATTTTAACATAACCAATGCAATCAAAGCACCTGCAGTAACTGCATCTGCACACGCAAAGGCTTTGGTTGCCCCCAGAGTTTGTAACTAAAATACTTTGTCTTTGTTGTACCCGAGTGTAACAGAGTTTTACTACTGGTCATCTTAGAGCTGACTTTAAGGAAGGAAACGATGAACAAACTAAACGTCACGGCTATGCATGTTCATTTTAAGGCATTCGTGAGTGGTGTTAACCCTCCGGACTTAATAGTACTGGGTGTTTTTGTGTCAACTTTAGCTTAGTGCAGCTCTTCCTGATATTGTTTTCTTAAAAAGTGAATGAAAGTAAATATTTTTTATTGTTTTTTACAGAAAGGATTTCTAATATCCTTACATCTAAGAGCTTGGTGAATACATTGGAAGCCTTGGTAATCTGGGGGGTCATTAGCTAGGGCAGGAGTGACTAAAGTGCGGCTTGTGAGCAACATTATCTGTCAAAAGTCTCATTTTAACTTCAATTCCTCCTCCGTTTCTTTCTAGCAATAATGCTTAATGCATGTCTGTAGGTCAGTTACTTTAGTGACGTTTATGTCCATGTCATTATGTTAAAAAATAACCAGGATTTTATCAGAGGAACAGCAATTAAAAACAGTCTTGAACACACTGAGTTCAAACTCTTTTCAAGTAAAATTCAAAAATGTGAAAAAGAATGTTTTTTTTTAATTGTCTGTATGAAAGTAACTTGTTAAGTTTTTTTTTGTTTTGTTTTTTTGCCCCCCCAAGTAGAACAAGAGAGAATTAAACAGATGCAAATAAGCAAAGGCCAGATTCAAAAAGCGTGGTGACAATATCATCAACATGCAAGTTGAAGCATAATTCATTGATTTTAGTTCAAAATAAACAAGATCTGGTTAATATGAGAGACCCTGAACTGGATAAAAGTCTTAAATAAAGGTAGAAATAATTAGGTGACGTGGGACAACAGCAAAGAAACCAGCCACTGTTGGTTAGCATAAAGACTGAATTCAGGCTGGGAGATGGACATTCATGCTGACCAAAGTATTGCACTGTCTACCTTAGGCCAGTCTCCCTGCTGCTTTGCTGTCAAGAGATGAGATGGCTGCTGCTTCCTTACAGGTGCTGTTTGAAGTTCCAGCATCTGAAGAATCAATATCCTTCATCAATATCAAACTGAAAAAGGAAACACCATGTTGTTTCATTGTGCATTTTTAACTTTTATAGAATTAAAATGTCTTAGAGGTTTATTATTGTTACTTGGTGGTTCCTCAAGTCCTAAAGGAAGCGCCTCAGAGAACCAACTGATCTTTAAAAAGATATATTTATCTTCTTTGAACTGTAAATTCCTCTCCCTTGCATTCACTTTGAATTTAGGGACTAACTATATCTTTTTTCCCTTTTTTCTCACTTCCTTGCGTGAGGAAAAAAAAAGGGAAGGGAACGGAAGGGAGAGCGGCAATTGAATTTCCTCCCAGCGTGTGGCGTGGAATATGAAAAAGCGCAGGGCCACACTGAACGCAACCTTGATCCATTCCCTTGCCCTTCCCTGCACTGTCTCCAGTGCCCCTCCACTCCATTCCAGGAATAAATTATTTCATTTCTGTTCGCCCCACAGAATTTTTATTCGTCTCCGTGGTGCTCGGGCCTCATCCCCGTGGAGAGAGTCCTGATGAATATGTTGGGCTCACACCCTCTGATCATCCCAGCTCTGAGCGCCTTTATATACACGCTCGCTTTTCAGCTGCCTCCAGTGTTCATAAAAACCGTTCCCCCCCCCCGCCCTTTGCATTTTATACACCCCTCTGATACACAAAGGAATAAGTATAGCTATAACAGAGATTTGGATCTTTTTCTCGTACACAAGCTCTTAAGAGACAAAACACAATTACACTCTCCACTTTAGAAATGAGCTGGCAACACTTCTACTTGTCCAGATTAATGATGACATTTAGGAACAGTGAACAGTTTCAAAAAACACCCATTATTCATCAAAGAACGTAGTTTTAGCAACGGACCTGGTGTATGGAATTCAGTGAGATAATGAATATGGTGAAAATCTCCAAATGAATCATTCTTTTTTATAATTGGAGCCTCAGGACTTGATTACAGGAGGAAGAAGCCTGACATATGTCCATATGGGTGCAGTATGCGTGTGCATGAGTTTGGAGGAATTAATGATGGCAGTCGCAGCGTCTCTCATGCCAAGTTATCATGTCAGGGTGCCTTGTTGATTGGCGTGTTCTGGAACACTGTCTGGAGCCCCCTAACGACGTTGAATAAGCCCCCTGACTGCAGTGCACATGTATTTTCAAGATTGGGATTCGATGAAGATAAGCGAATGCTCTGTTTTCATCCAGGTCACCAGGGAATTCACTGCAAGTCTTTAACATGGCAGAAAGCACACACACACACACACACACTACAAGAAGCCACATTCCCCCCTGGCAGGAGGTCCACCAGTGGTATCAATTAAGAAGTTGGTACAATCGATGTCTTAGCGGCAGCGCGATACTCAGCTCCAAGGAGATTAAAACTAGGCTTACATCTTGGCAGAATGTAGCGAGTTTTATAAACCAATCATATGAAATAAAACTCATAAAAAGATGTTGGCCCAATAGCTAGCCTGTATTCTGTCTGCTGGACTGGCATATGGCTACAGTTTGTGCTCTAATGCATTTGCAGAACAGGGGACAAGGATGGCAAGTGTACTTTCTGTCACTGTTATTTTTTCTCCTCTTATCTTTTTTTTTGCAAGGCTACAGTCTGACCCAAATACTTCAGGTTTTTGATGATTGGACCAAAACAGAGATCAGAGGCGTCCAGCGGGTTTGTCGTAGATAGCGAGGAGAAGACAGAAAGCCAGAAGATCTGGACGTGCTCAGAGAGATTCTGGTACTTACTACTCTTGATGACTGTACAACACTGAGCTCAAAAAGCAGTCACACCTTATCCTCCCAGAATGCTGAGTTCATCATTTTAAATCTCACTGCAAAGCCAAAGCTTTACCTCTTAACCCGCTGTGAGATAAAAAAAATAAACCTTCTGAGTATCCACTATCTGCCTTCCCCTTAGTCGCTGCAACCACGACATGTCCGTCCCTCGTAGGAGAAAGGTTATCAGTAAATCCATAGGCATAGAAGAGCAGATGCAGCATTAGCTTTATTGCCCTGAGTGAATTGCCCCACACTGCCTTCTTTAAATGTTTGTGCAGCAAAAATTATTGTTTGTGCCACTATCATTTTAAAGATATTGATAAATGTTTCCAGAGAGCAAGTCAACCAGTTACTCCACATTTCCAAAATGAAACAAATTTGGTGCTCATCAACTGTGCTACAAAGATTTTAGATCATGACATCTGGAAATATTTTTTCATCTTAAAATTATAAATTACAACAGCACAAACTGATGATATTGGCCATGATCGGCTACCAGACACCTGTAGCTGACCTTAGCCCACAGATTGAGGAGTAATAGTTTTGGTTTTTTTTGCGCTATACACCATAAAAGATGCCCTGCCCTCATTGGCTTTTGGAGACATACAAACATATTCAAATATAATGACAGACACTTAAAACATAAAGTGTCCTATTTTGAAGATGCCAAGCTTTTGAAACATACTGAGCTAACAGTAACACACAATACTTAAATAAATGCTGTAATTTATATTATTCATTTATATTCATCATCCATTAAAAAAATGTGGGTTAACATCAAGGGCTTAACTAAACAATGAATTTCTGAGAATTTCATACAAATGACGATAAAACAAAAAGCACATTTAATTTTCAATTTTGATTTAAATTTTTTGCTCTTCTTCTGAGTGAAATTGTCCTGTTCCTAATGCTGGAGGCAAAGTACCAGATCTAAAATGTGCAAACACTGACCTCTAGTTTTTAGTTCAGCTCCATGTCACATAAAGATCTTGACCACAAACAGGTTTGTAATTCTGCCTCATGTAAAATGTCATTAGCCCATTTATATTTATAAACTTCAAAGCCAAGCAATTTAATTTGTTCAATGTTAGATCTAAACTTATTTCTGTAAATGAACTAAAAATCAGCCTCCTCAAACATCCTCTCAATCTGTCTAGCCCAAGTATATCGTTTGGACAAGTCTCAGCAGAAAATGTGTGTTTTGTTAATCTACCCAATTATCTATCCATTTGTCTATGCCACATTGATTAACCTGTTCCACAGTCTAACCATATCTCCAGTATATCTAATTTCCCACGGTTCCCAATCTCATTCCACATCTCCATATAAGGTCAATTTGGGAGTGTTTGCATGTTAGGAAGTAGCGCAGGGCTTTGCACTGAACCTTCTCGACGTTAATCTCAGACTCCTGCTCTATAATCTAGAACCAGATCTGTACAGTTCAATGTATGTTTTCCAAATCAGGCCATGACAAAATGTAACTTTGTTTATAACAGCGCCTAATACTTTGCGTGCCGAGTCTGATTTGAAATGTATGCCTCTTCACTCCTTCATGTATAATCTATCTCAAAGCTCCTCACATAGCATGACCTACAGCAAGCTTTTTGGGGACACTGACATTTATTGTTATCAGCCTGCGAATGAACTTTTATCCTTGGCTACAGACCCTACCTTGAGATTGAAGAGCTGGTAATGCAGCAGTGGCAGAAAGCCCACCAGTTAATGATCTGTTCCTTCCTTTTTTTTCTGCTTTATACTGCTCCTCAATGTCACTGCAATGAAATACAGCCACACTCACTCATGCACACACACAGTAAGAGCTAGAGACATGGAGGTCAAAGAACACCTCACCAGTTTTTAAGAGAGCAACCATTCATTTTTCATTGAATGACGTGAGGATGTGAACAGCATAAGGACCTCCATGAAGTCCCCTCCAGTTAAATCAGCACCTGCTCCTTCATCCTGCAGGACGGGAAATGAGGAGGAGCAGCTCTGACCTGCAGGAACAGCTTCAAAGTGCTTCACCGTGTACTCCGATAAATTTTACCTATTGGAGAAAAGACTAATGTCAAAAGTAAGGAATTTGCTCCTTTTTTATTTTTTTTACACTAGTACCGAAATAAAAACAGGGATGTTTGACTAAAACAAATGAAGAGCGATACTAGGAAGAGTGAAGGCATGTTTAGATACCGTTATTATACTCTTAAAAGATTAAACACAAACACCTGCAAGCAAAGCAGTTCTGGAGACTAATTAATGATGACAAATCATTGGGGAACTTTCCCAAGAACTAAATAAGATTAAGGCCTTTTTGTTCTTGCATTTGCACCACCAAGAAGAACTCTGGAGTGATGTAACAGCTTGCAAGCGAGTGGCATAAAGTCACATTTGAGTTGTGTTTGCTTCATTTCATAAGGTTCAGCAGAGCCTGGATCTTAGTTTCAGTTCATTACCCTTTTTAATGGCAGTTCCAAGGGGCTGCCGTCCTTTTTTTGACCAATCTGTGTACACTCATGTACTGATTATCATTGTACACAAGGTCACTAGTCATGCTTGTGCATATAAAGTGCCTTGAAACAGGAGCTGAATTAAGAACTACAACTCTCCTGAATCGTAGCAGCTTTCACAAGAAACTGTGTGTTTTTATTCAAAAGGTTTCAAAAGACGTTTTTTTTTTTTTTCTGGTCTAAATGTACCTTATTATTTCTGAGGTTTCCGAGAAGTGCTCATGTGAGAGTGAGTGAGCATCCCCACCTAGAAGAAATGTTGCTGAACTCCATCACCTCTTCATGCTTGAGCTGTCAGTCTAGAAAACACAGGAAAACATAATATAAGCAGCATGACTTCTCAAGACCCCATTATGTGGTGAAGGCATCTAAAGTGTTATTATATGTCAGTGCCACAGGAATAAACAAGCTTCTCCTCCATGGACTTGGGTAGCAGGCTGACAAGTCCAGTCAAAAGCGACAGTAACAACACCACCACTGCTGTGGTTATGTTGAAGAGATCCAAAATGTATTTTTTTTCTGGCTGTTATTATAATTTTCTTCATAACTAAGCCAAGAATCTTTGTCGATCCCTGACTGAAACACAGGCAGAATGTAAAATAAAATCTACTTACCTTAAGCAGACCAGGCTGTGGTCTGCTTAAGACAAGTAGACCACTGAAATAACTTAAAACTGACAAAAGTAATATAAACATATTTAGTGCAAATTCATCAAAAGTTACACAAAGAAAATCTTAAAAGATAAAATCTAATGTTGCATGTAAGCAGTTTCACTCCCAAGTGTTTACTTTCTAAGATAACCTTTCACCGCACTTTTGCACAATTACGTCCACCTTTGTGCCAATTTTCCTTCTTCAAATAGCTTAATCTCAATCGGAATTGACAAAGAGCCTCTGTTACGTCAATTTTCAAATCTTAACGCAAATTTTTCAATTAGATTTCGGTCTTTGATTGGGCAATTCTAATATATAAATTTGCATTGATGAAGACCATTTCATTGTAGCTCTGAATACAACCGTGCAGCTGTCAGGATCTTGGGTTGTTTGGTGTTCCCACTATTTGCATTTTCATTTGTTTATATGTGCCCTGACTTAAATATTAGTTTTCTGTTTCTAACATCTCTGCGTAATTTAAAATCAATCTCCTGTAACCATTATTCATTTACTTGTGTTTAGATCTCACTTTGGTAAATCATGCTTTTGTATTTAGTTTAGTTCTTTTTTATTATCATCATTCCCTTCCTTGCTCTTGTCCTGCGTCTCTCTCCACTCAGTCTGTCTGTCTGGTCTCTCCTCCAGCTGCACTCTGTTCAATCAGCCACTTTTTCTTTGTTCAGTAATCAAGCTCCGCACTATTTAAGCCACTCACCTTCAGTCATTCCCAGTTGGATCGTTCTGTTGCCTACTTCAGTTCTGTCTGTTGGATTTTTTTATGCTCTGGCCATCACATGTCTTCTCTATAAAACAAGTTTGTCTTTGGTTTTCACTTTTTTAAATATTCACCTCAACAAAGATATCTTCGTCTGGGTCATCTGCAAACCAAACATGACAGCAGCATGCTTTTCAGAATTATTTCGAAACAGGTACATATATATTTTTCCCCAATGCACACTAATCCTGCTTTGGTCCATCACATGAAATCCCAATGAAATAAAAAGGGAGGGGATTTGAGTCTGTGTTCAAAAGGAGCCATTTTGCAGTGAACCACTTTTTGAGTTCAGCAAGTATAAGATTTATGAAGTTAGTCAGTAAACCAACAAGGCAGCCAACTAACTTTTTTTATGTTGACATCTAGTTTCAACATCTTAGACAATATTCCTATTTTAAGGGACATTTTAAAAATGTTGCATCATATCACTTTTGTACAGTTAAACTGTAAACCGCTCAGAAAAGTCTTGAAGTACAAAGTCCTCCCTAGTGTAAAGAAAAAAAAAACTAAAGGCAGCCCTTTGTGATGTTGCTTTCTTTCATATTAGATGCAGAGCCCTGACAGTATTCTCAGTGATTGTGCACAGCTTTGTATGTTTTTAGTGTGCCTCTTAGAGGTACATACTATACTATAGGAAAGTTCCCTACTCTTCTATGTTTATTTTGTTATTCTTTGGCTTTGTGCTACCCCGCGACAGACATTTACATGATTTGCATCTCAGTGCAAATTATTTGCATTTGTCTTCTCACAGAGTAGACTGATTCAGTGTTTGCAGTGTTATGTATCCGGATACAAATCACATGTAAATAACATACGATGCATGAGATGCCAAGCGATACTTGTCAAGTCACTTCTAGATCTTTGCATTTTTTGTAAATAGTTCACACTGACTTTTCAACCAGGCACGCAGATCAAGCTCATACTCCCATACACATCTGTTCAATCTCTCAAAGAAATCAATCAGGAAATCAATTTTACGTTTAGCCCAATAAGTCGAGAGTCTTGCCATTTTGCCCTTTAACCACGGTTAAATCATCAAACAAATCTCGGATTCACTGCTGAATGTGCATCTGAGTCTCAACCAATCAGTCTTTAAACTGTGATGTTGCATGTGCCGTCAGAGTCAATGCGAGTCTGGGGAAAAATTCAGGCTGAGACGAGCAAAGCACACCTCAGCTCTCTGAAGTGGCTTCCCTTCTCCAAACACTGATCTGATAAGATAGCAGCAAACCCCACCAGGAATTTATTTTCATCGCTCTTCCAGTAAGGAGCTGATGATAGGAAAGACACGTGAAACTCCTTCAGCTCCATCCCTAGACAACAAAATCTGCCAGAAAGGAGGAATCCAGGCCTGACTGTTGGTTTTGGGACACCAGCCTGAATCGGAGAAATCAAAACATCTGCTTCTCCTATTTGATGGGGAAGCAACAATATGCAGCGGGCAGCAGCTGAGCACCCCATGACTCAAGGACAGGCACGAGTAAGATATTAGGACTGCTTCGATTCCACTACTCATTGACTGAGAGTGGATTCAATTAAACCCAGCTGAAGGTCAGGAGGGAATACAATGTGAGCGAGTCCGGGGCTTTGCTTCATGGCAGCTCTCTTGGCTCAGGTAATGTTTAATCCAGTGGCCCACTCTGTGTGACGGCCATTCATACACTCAGAGTGAACTGAAGCGCGCTGAGAAGAAGAGGAGGAGGGGGAGGTGGGTCCGTTTGAGGAGGCTGCTGCCAGTTTGGGCAACAATGACGTAGTGCGGTGCTTCTCAAACTTTTTATTCCACTGTGACACCAGAAAATATGCAAATGTTTCCAAGCTGATACAATAGCAGGAATCCTCGGGACTTTTCCATGTTATTAAAATAAGTGCATAGAAAATAAATTGTCACTGGATGATTGGTTGAAGGTTATAAATGAATTACATGTCACAATTTATAAAGTGTGGGAAGATTACTTGTAACTACAAGATTCCCTGAAGATTCCAAGGAAAACTGAAGACTTCCTTGGAATCCCTGAAGCCTTTGTTCTTTTTAAAGAGGCTAAAAACTTAATAACTTAAGCATTTTAGCACATCAGTTCAGAATCAGCTATCAGCATTCAGATACATACCTTAACACTGAGATTTCTAAAATCAAGGGCTGTTCCTTTAGAGACAGAGATAAAAAGATCATA
Organism: Poecilia picta; assembly: GCA_033032245.1. NCBI lineage: Eukaryota > Metazoa > Chordata > Actinopteri > Cyprinodontiformes > Poeciliidae > Poecilia > Poecilia picta. Next base: position 14,973,896 of record CM065368.1, read on the forward strand.
GGTCCTTTTCTCCAGCGATCTGAATGTTTCCGCCTGCACAAGCTGAAAATCATCTGTTTCTAAACGTGAATATTTTTTGGTATCATCATTACTGTCTTCTTTTGCATAGAAGTTAATCTGGCCAAAGTTTCTTATACATGCTATACAGTATGTCAGAACCGTGGCTGAGAATTTCTAACATTATTTAAAAGATTAGATTTATGTCCACTAAGATTTTAAGGAATTTTGGAAAGCTCAGATAAATAAGTCATTGCTTTGTAAGTTTCTGATTAATTCACAATAAGGACAAGTCTGATTCATACAGAGCTGTTATGTGTTCATGCTTTACGATGCCACATTATTCCAGGGAACAATAAACAGAGTAGGAATGTGGACGTCATACCAGTCAGGATAGAAAGAGTTATATTTTGCTGCAGAAGGGATTGGTGCACTTAACAAAAAAGATGGGATAATTAGGAAAGAACATTACAAGGAACTTATTGAAACAATATCTCAAGACATCAACCAAAAAGTTAAAGCTTGGGCACAAATATGTGCATATTACCAAACTAGCTACATAGTAGCTAATATTTTTAAATAGACACACAACGCTCTCTTCACAGTGCCTTAAACAATTTGAAAAGTGTGTCTGAGCTAGAAAACATACAAACCTGATTCAGTTGCACCAGTTCAGTTGGGGTGAATTGTGCAAAATTCCAGCAAGTTATTATGAGGACTTTAATTTAATTTACTAGATTAGGACAGCGCACATTAATCAACATTAGCTCAATTCATGGCAGTGTAAATATGAAGGAATTAGCTCAAAAGTTAAATTTCATCCTTTGTCCCAAGTAAGCACAAAAACCAAAACACTTTACTAAGGAGTTCAGAGGACAAAACACAGTACACATAGTTCTACTAAATAAAACCAAAGAAAAAGAAAAATATATATTCATAAAATAATATAAACTATATAAAAATTAACTCAAAAATTTAATAATTTCACTTTATATATATATATATATATATATATATATATATATATATATATATATGTATATATTCTACATTTTTGTTAAAACTGCCACTATGTTGGTTTGAGACAGACAATCTGTGAAAATATTGAGCTCCTCCACCTTCTCCCAATGCTACTACTGCAATTTGAAGAAATGCACCGCTCCCAGTCAGAAACAACCAATCAGCGTCAGGGGGAGGGTCTTAGCTCCTCCTGGCTCTGATTGGTTGTTTCTAAATAGTGCTGGAACAATAGGAGTTCAATTTCTTTTTTTTAACAAGTTATCTGCTTCCTGTCATTTTCAATAAATATATAAAAATATTTAAAAAGTTACAGCAGCCTTAAGAAAACATATCTAAAATGCGTAACACATCACATCATTTAAAATAATAAGAAACTGTACGAAAACTTACAAACTGGAAGAAAGTGACTAAAAATAAAATTTTTAAAAAATCTTTATGAAATATTTTAGCATTTAGGCAATATAAATAGCATTGTTAATTCTAAATGAGTCTGATTTGACATTTGATGGAGATAAAAATGTCCATCTTTTTTACTGTTCACATAGCATAACTTCAACTGTAAGCAGCCGACAGCTGGTGTGTGTTTGTGGCTAACTTTACTGGAAGTTCTCAATGTTTTATTGACTGCACTTCTCTTTTGAGAGGATTTGCTGAAGTAAAGATCTGTGTGCTTTTAGAACTCATTTTGGTGGGTGTTGGGTGTTATAACTCCAAAAAGCAGTTCATGCATTAGCTTGCCCTTACAAAAAAATATCTATGCCAAAAGTGCCTCTGGACGTAGATGTCTGTGAAGTATGCATAAAAAAAAAATCAAATAAATAAATTTAAAAAATTGGCATGACTTCAAGTTGTCAGTTAGAGGAACACAGTCATTGTTGACAGCCATCTGAGTGACAGAAACGAAAGAACAGATAAAGATCATGGAAGGAGGTGACACAGGTGGAAAGGAATGAAAATACAGTGGGCGGGGAGAGGATACTCTCAGACGGAGAGGGAAAAAAACAGATACGTAAAACCGGCAAAGGAATTTGTGAGAGGAACTGAAAGCAGAGTAGGCCGGTTTAGAGAGGAGGAGCACCGCAGAGACAGGAAGGTTACACATGCAGAGGAATTAAACAAAGCTCAGACAGAGCCAGGAGGGGAAAGGTTGGTTAACTGCAGGTCTTTTTTTTTACCTTAGCTAATTACCACTTTGCTCTTACTGCAGCACCAGAAAGGCAGGGAGAAAACAGCAATCAGAGAGAACAGAAAACGGAGACAAGAAGCAGCCAAGGAGACAGTACCAACAGCAGTTAAGAAGTCAAGTCAAGATTAATTGAGGAAGAGAAACCAAAAGCAGAGACGAGCCTCAGAGGAGCGGAAAAAAGTAAGAAAACAGTAGACGTTCACTGACAAAGAGGTGGACTCAACTCCACGGACTCCTGACATCAGCAAAACAAAGGGGGGAAGGAGAGCGGCTGTAAAGAGGTCACTGTGGTCCAAGTGCTGCGTGCCTGAGCAAGTCTACTATGCAAGCGAGACAACACAGATAAACAAACCAAAGCACAGTGTCTCTGTTCACCTCCAAAAGACAGTGTTCCCTGCACCAGCACCATGTTGATGAAAGAGTATCGCATATGTATGCCACTGACGGTGGAGGAGGTAAGTGTTTGTCTTTCCCACGCTGATGCAACACACACACACGCAAACGAACCACTACCCTCCCACTACTGTAAACCAGCGAACTAAAGTGAAGGTTAATTTGCAATGTGATCATATATAATCAACTTACAATCTAGAAAAGTGTTAATGAGATGATGGGAAATGTTTTCCGAGGGTGTTTTGGCACAATGGATCTTGAAGCATCCTTGGTTGACTGAGTCAATGCACTTGGGTGGCATCCACACAAAGTCAGGCTTCTATTGTTTTACTACTGTCCGCCCCTCTATGTGTGTGTGCGTGCATTTGTGTGTATACTTTACAAATGACGGAGTTGTGTAGCATTCAGAGCAAATACAGAAACTAGTCAAACTGGTTACAGCTGACCAAGACCTTAGCTCAGACAAAGCTACTAGGCCTGCCGTTTTATTCACAGAGATCCTGTTATAGGGAGGAGAGTGAGAGAGTTATTCCCTCAAGTGTCCTTCAAAAGAAATGTCCTCATCCTCTCCTGTACGCACCTCCATGTCCCCTCCCCACCTGCCCCTATTCCTCACCTCTATCTGTTGCCACAACAATGACAGTGACAAATAACAGTCCAGAATGGGATTTACGGTATCAGTGCAGGACACACGTAAACTTGAGCTTGCAGCAAATCCTCTTTTGGATGAATGTAATGCAAGTTTAAATGCAGCTTTGCCTGAGGATGTATCAAATAAAATAAAAAAAATGCTACTTCGTTTCATGCCATTTACAAAATTTAAACCAACATGCCGCATTAAAGTAGGTGGATGATGCACATTTGGATATCCGCTACCTCTTCTGTTACACAATACTCTGCTTCTGTGCCGTGGAATGCTAAGAGCTACGTTTTGCTTGTGGAAAAGCTTACAGGTAACGGTCGCTCAGTTGGTAGAGTGAGTCGGTAAGGCTGATGGTTCAATCTTTGCATTCTTTTGGTTGAGGAAGACACTAATCCACTTACTGGCTGCTTTATGGGGTACACCTTGGTAGCAGAATCCACTTCTGCCTTCAGAGCAGCCAGAATTCTTCATCGGAAACCAAAACATGTCAATAGTTGATGTAGATCTGATAGTTGAACATCCAGGATACATATCTCTCATTCCAAAAGAGCTGGACTAGATTAAGATCAGCTGACGGTGGAGGTCTTTTGAGCAGAGTAAACTCATTGTTCCTGTTTTGTCTCGGTGCATCCTTCTGTAGAAGTAGTCATCAGAAGAAGTTGTTTTCACCATGTCTAGATTTTTAAAAGCACTGAGTTGAAGTCATGTGACGGACATGTTTGCTATTTGCGTTAGCAAGCAACTCAACAAGCGCACCTGATAAAGGCCATCCTGGGTTTACCAACACCAGACAATAATGAAATTTGGAATAATATTTTACCAGGGAGCTGTTCTTCAAATCACATTAAATTTTCTTTATTCATTCTATCTAGACATCTCTTAGCATTGTAACATGGTTTAAAAGATCTCTGTACATTTCATTAAAGCAAAGCTGTCTTTATAAGTCAAACACTGTATGTCAGCCAGCTAAATATTTGCATTTCAACTTGAGTATAATTGATGAAAATGTCACAAGACGACAACATGTCTGGAGGGCAGAGTTGGTGCTAGTTATAGCAAAAGGCTATGTCAACAGGAGACTGTCACTGCCTCTGGGGTTTTTAGGTTTAACATCTTAGGTTAGCGGCTCGACACACCGGAGCAACTGCAATTAAAAGGGAACAAGACAAAAACTGAAACAATATGAGCAAATTCACCACAATTATCTACCTGAGTGATTGCTATATATACCAGATTTTTTTTAATTGTTTGACTTTTGAGGACAGAGCTGATGAAAACTTTAAATTGTTACATATGGCACTATTGTAGTGCTTACACTAGCTTGTATCTGAAGAAGAAACAAGTTTTATTTTTAGCTGTTTTTTCTGCAAACACCACTGAAGTTTTTCAATGCTATTTTCTCTGCTGCTCTTTGTATAAAGATACTGATTGAATTTTTAAGCCACACTTCCTACAAAGCAGTTTTCCATTTTGGGAATAGATTTAGCTTAACTTTATTACTTGTGTAATTGCAGCAAACATAAAATTAATTTCCATTTTCAGTCAGACACAGCAGCAGCTGTTTGCAACTTTCGAGTTATAAAACAGTTAATGATCCACAATCTTGCGGAGTTGATTGTTTTAGTTTGCGGAGTTGATTGTTTTAGTTTCTATGCATGAATACAAATGCTGTAAAACTTACAACTTTACCAATTTAAATCTTTATCAAAAGGCTTTGACATAAATTTTCCTTTAAATCTGAATGCACCGTGAGGAAAATGGAAGTTGTCAGATGGTGATTTCTGTCTGTTAAGCCAAGGGTAGATTAGATGGATGTAGATGTGACTTCTTCATCTTCCAAACTGTAATTATTACCTCAAGTCCATTTGACTGCTGCAAGATTTATTGCTCATGACCTAACAAAAAGAATACTTCACTGTTACAGAATCGAAAGAAATCATAGATGTTTGAAACTGAAAGTGAAACTGATAGCATGACCGACTTTATGCTAAACCGGGTAAATAGTCTGCAGTCACCTTAGGGTTCTCAAATAATGTAAGAAATGTAATTCTCAGAAAATAATGAGATTCATAAATATGAAACCCCAAAAATATAAATAAAAGACAGTGATGTCATGACAACTGTAACATTCCCCATTTATATGCAGTAGAATGATGTCAATTCCACAACCTTGATCCTAAAACACATGATGCACTATTCACAACAAGAGTGCATCAACAGCATGACAAGACTTAATGGACCATACCACAGTGGCCGTATTTCATTGGCTAATGCCCATTTTACGTCACAGCGCAGCCATCACGTGCTTGGCCATCTCACAAACTCATGCTGATATACACTGTGGACTACCAGACCGACAAAGTTTTTGCGCCAGGACTCGAAAAAAAATAGTTCTCCGTCAGTGGTGTATCTGTACAGGCAATGTCAGGTATCTTCATCGTATTTGTGGAACTAAAATTCACAGATTTCCAAAATCTGAAACGGAAAGCCTTGCTTGGATCAAAGCTCGCGCACGACCGCATTTGCAGCTCAACCGTTGTAGGATTAATAAGAACAAAGGAGTGTCTGCTGGTGTAAATATTATTGCTTTGCTTTCTTTGTGTTTAGTGAATGAAAAAAATAAAGTCAATAATAAACACATCCATTATGAAAACATTTTAGCCAAGTACAGCATAATCGCAGTACCGATACAACTTCTATACCTTGAAGCCTGTCTGTTACAGCCTTGCGTTAGCTGAACAGATCAATATGCAATGTGTACCGTATCTGACATACATTAAAGATTTTATTTCACCTGAAAAGGCTTTTTACTAAACTGTAATCGTGTTAGCCACGCTAGCCACTGAGTACTGTGCATCAGGTCTAGGCACATTCGAATCCTCAAAACCATGAATGTCGGACTTACCCAGCCTTGCAAGAACAATAGGGGTCAGTGATCTTGTCCACAGCTATATTTATGCTGAGGGTGTGAGGATCTGCTCTGTTTCTCATTGACCGATAGCATTTAGCTGTGATGCGTACAATGTTGGAGGCATCACGTGGCTCAAACACCTTGATGTCGTCCAAAAATGATGACATGAACTTGTTGGTTCCCTTGTCCATTGTCATGGCTGATATTTTGTGAAAATCCGGCAGAAATGCTACACTAATCGACTCAGAAATACTCTGCAGAGTCAGTCGAATGAAAAATGCCATGTTTAGACATAGGAGCTAAGCTGTTAATGTGAGACATGTAGTCACGTGGGACTTTCGAGGGGTGTTTCTGGGCAGAGCTTGGTAAGATCCATGCTTCACCAAATTTTGCTAATTTCCTGTGGCTTAGTTCATACAAGGACTTTTTGAAATGCTTGCACATAGGACAAGATGGGAAACTGGCAGCAGATAATGAACTAACCCTAATTAAGCCAAATTATTAAACTACTCTGCTTTTACCTTAACTAATCATATTAATGTAAACTATTATCAATTAAATTGCACAAAGACAAAAATAAATCTTTCCTATATACAGTGTTTCTGTGGCAGCAAAGTTATCAGTGCAAATCACTGTATAGAACCCACTTTTTAATCACAATAATTATTGACTTATTTCCAAGAAAGCTTTTATCAAATCTTTTTTACTTTGCGGTTTAAAAGCAAGCCTTAAAAACAATCTTGTATTTTTATCTTAACAAAGGACTAAGGGAGTGCCAAGGCAAGGTGGTTTCTATTTGTTTAGAACTGGAAATTGCAGCTGAGCACATGCGCATGAGAGATTTAATCATAAGGAAACTGAAGTATATTTTCTTCCGTTCACTTGCAGTCACACTGACACAATGAGCAGAGTTTCCATCCTGATGTGACAGGCTATATTTACACCTTTCCAGAATTCGTGATGGTTGCATTGCTTTAAGACTGGTCTTAAAAAAAACAACAGTAGGAGGAAACATGCCAAAAAAACTGTCAACATGTGACACATGGCAGCAGTGATTTAAGGACAGAAAAGTCTTTAATAAGGTGGGAAGATCTACAGCATGTGTAGGAGGTGCTGCGGTGTTAAAAGTACACATTAGTATGATTAATTAAGTCGAATAAACATCCAATGAGTAAATATTGAATGTTGACACTCCATTGTAATTGGAACAAGAAGGAGTGTCACAAGATGTCAGAAGTGAAGGATGGTATGTAGATGTCTACCCTCCTCACTTCTTTCTTTCTTTTTCCCTATCTTTTGCTGTTACTTGCTTTTAATTAAAAGTCTGCTTTTGTGCCACTCCAATATAGGGCAACAAAATGAATTGCATTACAATGGCAACAGAGGAGCAGATTACTTTTAATAAACCACTCTAGTGTCGTCATTGTAATAGCATTAAAGCTTATTAGATTTTAGGGAACAATTCAACCGTGATGCACAGTAAATTACAGAAATAAAGCAGCAACTGGTTAACACTTGAAGTAACACAAAACTGTGCGATTTGGGCTAAAAAAATGACAAAAAAGGGAGTGTAGATTTCTGAAAATACACAAGCGATTCTATCAGGCTGAGCACAGCGAGGATCACTTCACATGCCCAAAGGAGCAGTAAAAGAAAATGCTCCAGTCACAGAGTCTCATCAGCAGCGGGTACAAACTGGCGCTGCAGCAGAGAACAAAGTCCCATCTTCCTCATTAGGACTGTACACATTCACCCTCCCTGGCCAAATTAAATTTTTAAAATTCTGAAACGGGCACTTCAGGGCAATATTTATACACACCAATGGGCTGTTAAGGGGAAGAAAAAAAATACGAAAGCTTGCACCCAAGAAGCCGTGATCAAGTGTCTGTCAAAACAAAACCTAACGCTGCAGCTGTGATCATGGCCTGTTTTTTTTCATGCTACTACTTCCTCATTGCAGATGATTTTTCTATTATTTATTAAAAAGAAAAACAAAGTCACTGATTTGATAGAGAAGGGCTTTTATCTGTGATTTTATGTAATACCTTCTTGTCTGTGTGATTTTTTTTAAAACATATTTCAGCTTTTGTTTAAATGCCAAGTCAATTTGTCCTTATCCTCCCAAAATCACAAAGATGGCTGTGTACTGCAAGGCTTGTTATTTCATGGTAATGATCCAGAGCAGCTTTTGACTTAGATCAGACAATATAGCAAATATGAAAGCTGCACAACAGAGGTGTTATCTAAATGAGGGGATATTCTTCTGTTGTTGCAAAAGTGGAACTAAAGAACTGCTGTTTGCAACCACAGTAGGTCCAGCCCATCAACCACACCAACAAACATCTCAGGATGTTCACTGAAAGCTGCCACAGGAGACCCTTTAGGTTTTGTGGTGCTGAGTGCAAATTGCTATAAAGGAAAATTTCTATCTTTCTCATAATCCACTGTAACTGTGATGTCAGAGGGTACATTGTTTGGGGGGGAGAGGCTGCTGTTCTCAGGCAATGTGTGTTGTTATTATTTAAGGACAACGTGTCACTTCATCCCAAACAGTACTTAGATGGGTGGCGTCAACAGAAAAGCCACAGACATGCCATTTTCCAAGTTATGCGAGTAATAGATTGCATCATAACAACTTGGGCTGATCAAAGAAAATGAAACCGAACGAAAAGTGACAGTTGCAGAAGTGTATCAAGGTATTGGACGCTGAACTCTGGCATCAATGCTTAATACCATTAAGACAAAAGTTGTGGTTGTAAAGTATCGTTAGTCTGTTCGTAATTCACAACTAGTGTCATCTGAAAGTGCTACTATAATGTAAAATGTACTACGTGCTACAACGTTTTTCCTTGATCAAAAACATGCCTGGAGTGTCGCTTTGATTCGTTCAAGCATATTTGAGAAATCCTTGAATCTCCTGTGGCAACCATTCAGGGGTGCCTAAAAGCTGAAAGCCCTCACAGCAATTAGCAAACACCTGGAGGAACTGGGAGTCTGCTGAGATCACCATACAAACTACTTCTCAGACCAATGCTCCAAACAATGATGGTAAATGGTCAAATGAGAAGCACTGTTGTCATGATGTGCTGAGCTCTGAGTGCTGAACACTTTATTCAGTCTTAAAGAGACTGAATCCCAATTTTTTTCAAGGCAGTCAAATTTATTTTGTGTTTGATATATACAGCAATTTTATAAGAATTGAAGGTAACACAATTACTTGGATGGTACTGGATGGTAAAATGGTACTATGCAACTGCACAATATGTAATAGTGTCCCTGTACGCAAGTTTCTGAGAGAAACAAGGGTTTTTCATACTTCATATACGGGGGGAAAAAAACGCTATACATTGTTAATGGTCAGAACAGCTGTGTCATTACTCTATTCAGACAAAAAAAGACACTGCTAAATACAGAATCAGTGGGCAAGGATTGCAGAGAGAGAGAAATACATGGGGTACATATTTAATAGAGACAAAAGGTCCATCATTAGCTATATATAGGAAAGATCACTGGTAAATAAAGACACATAAAACCAGAACTAATCTACTGAAAAGAAAAAGAAAGAATGCACAGTTTATAGCAATTAATTTTGTTGGCTCCCCCCACTAAAAGACACAGCTAAATAAGTAAGCACCCAACCATGCATACTTTCAATGTGAAACAAAAACAAAGAGTACACTGTAGTGAACTTAAAAGTGACTTATGCTTCCTTGAAAAGGTTATGATAGGTCTATGGGCTGCACAAAAAGTGCTAATTACATTGTTTTGAACTAAATTTTCCAAGATAATGAAATTTTATTCTGGTCAGTTCTGCCTATTTTGAGCTCCTTTCAAAATTAGCTCTTTTAGGGCCTCTTGTCACTTAAATCCAAATAAGCTGCTGTAAACTCAGCGCTTGCACTTTTACATCAAAATAGCTTCAAACAGATGAACAATTATACAACCATGTGAAAAGCAGAAGAGAACCAACAAGAATGCAGCAAGAGGTCTCTGAATAGTTAGTCAACAGCAAAACACTTGTCTTTTCCAGCAGCCATTGTACAGCACATACAGAAGTAAAACCAGATGGAGATACATGTGGGTTGCTAGGTGACAGGTTGGACTTGGCTATGGTTGCTAGGTAACGGTGCACTGCCTGTTGATTAAACAATAGGGAGTTTTTCAAACAGCTCATTTTCCAGACACCAAAAAAAACATCAACTTACTGATTAACAGTTGGGCTGTTTTTAGAAGAAATTGAGACCCAAACGGAAGTATAAGAACATGCAAAACGTGAATTTTGCCTAGTAGGCTCCCTTAAAACTTAGCATTGGCTTTTTGGAACATGTTTTCTAAACACATTTTTTTTTCTCTCTGTCTCACCACCATAAACATTTTCCTGGTACGTTTCTGGTCTCCAGTACAAGATCGGGCAGCTCTACATGATCAGTAAGCACAGCTGTGAGCAGAGCGGTGGGGGCGAAGGAGTGGAGGTGGTGAGGAATGAGCCGGATATTCACCCTCAGCACGGTCCTGGACAGCTGACCGAGAAGAGAATCTACCTCACCAGGTATGAGATCATCTCTTTAAAGATTGTGCTGCTGTGTCAATAATCCTGTTTGCAACCCCAGTCCCAGCCTTAAGTTGGCAGTTCTACCACTCTGATAGCAGATGCTGTGCCGTCTTTAGTCTCTTGCCCTCCTGTAAAGCTTTGCATCTTTTAGATCCAATCTTCAGAAAGGCAACTGTAACCTGTCTACATCCACATTCAAGGACTCTTTTTGTCCGCAACAGGCTTAGTGAGAGTTAAAGCGGTAGCTGCTATCATTCCCTGAGCTCTTCATCCAGTAAACCTTTAAGTGTTCTAATTGTGTAAGTACAGGCCTCCAGCTGGGAGGAAAACGTCCACATCATCTTGATGGCTGTAATTGCAGGATGTGAAAGAAATTTAAGGCTCTCATCATTTTCTCTCTCTGTGTTGAAAATTGAGCTGTCAAAGGTTTTAAAGCATGTGAATTAAAAGTGAAAATTATAAAAAAATATATATATTAGCACTACCAACAGACATCAATTATATCATTCTAATTATTAATCAGTACCATGTCTCTTAATGATAGTTTTATTGGAAAAAAAAATGTTGTTTCTTTATATGTTATACTCAGTCGGGGCCTTCAATAGACGTCAACTATGCCTGAACAAGACACGCTGTGCAGGACAACGCAAAAACTATGCACCACACCAATCAACAGACATCCCATAATATGCAAATAAATAAAAATATGCCAAGTAAAGCAACAATGCATATCAAGCAAAATACCAAAGTATATTTTAACAAAATACACAGGGAACAGCGCACATAATTGAACAGCCAACAATTTTGCAAAACATTTCTATGTACCCCAGTTAAGATCAACGTCAGTCCAAACTGCTCAAATAGCACATGTGAACAATTAAACTAAAAAATGCTCAGTAAAGTCTGTATGGGAATGTAATAGAAAAGTAACTCACCCATAACTTGTAAATAAAATCCACAGGTTGTTGTGCTCAGTGCTAGCTGTTAGCCACTCGTAGCGTCATAGTTACTGTCTTTAAAATGCCTTACAACGTTCTTACTGGTCTATGCTGGTGAATCCAGGTTTAGTGTGGGCTTTACATTATTAATTTTTTATTTTTATTATCCAATACAGAGCGTCTCGAAAAAGGTAATTTTGATAAATCTGCAAATAGGTCAACCAGAGTTGAACCGGAAGTGGCTACCATTTTGTAAATACCAAGTTCACTACAGTGACGCATAAGACAGGGGAAGCTGTTTACTTACAGCTGGGCCTGTAAGGACGGACCGTCATTGTATGTCAATCTTTATTGGTTGATGATTATGTCAGTCATGCCAACTATGGCCTGTTACATGGCATTTTTACGATGGGGTAGCTGAATTTGTCCAGCAGGTCCTGAGGTGGAGCTGCTCGCCAAATGCGTTTAAGGCACTTTTTAAAGTAAGAAATTAAAGTGATTTATACAATACATTGAATACTTTCATTTAATTTTAACTCTGAATAATTCTATAATTTGTGCATGCACAAACATATAAGCACAGCTGAATTTTGCAAATCCTGTGCAGTAAGTTTATTTATAAGCTCAATTTTCCCTGTTTCATGTATCTTACTTGAACTTAGAGTCAGGATAAAACTCCCTTTGAGACATACTCAAGGATACCAGATAAGTATAAACACATTAATTTATTATTTCATATTCTGCCCGCAGGCAACTTGGAGAACACATTCCACATGTGCTGGATATCACAAAGAAAGTGTTTCTGCCAACATTGTATTTTCTTTGTCTTCTGGGCAAATGGCTACTGGTTTAAAGGAGCTGAATATGAATATAAGCCACATTAAACAGATGGATATCAGTGTGAAAAGTGAAAGACAATGTGGAAATCTATAAAATTTTAATGTCCCTAATAGCCACTAATAGCTGTTTCATTTTAATAGACTGCCATTATAAAAAATATATACTTCTTAATTGAATATTAAATAACAAAACATTTTTCCAATAAGTCTGTATTGCATAATTAAGGAGATTATTTTTTCTGACTCATGTGATGTTGGATATATATTTTAAAAAACATAATTAAATTAATGTTAAGCCCTTTAAAGCCTTATTCTTGCAAAACTCTTAATCTCAACCTTATCAAATCAGTGGAGAGAAACAACACCAGTAGAACCAGATCTAGCATGACTGGCCATTGGTCAGGACTTGATGGTGCCTGAAAAGACAGAAATGAGGGACATAGAAAGGCAGTAGCTCTGGACCAGGTGTACTTTATGTTCAGGAATATTACACAGGAACAATCTTTAAATAAAAACCATTGTGTGCTGACAGATGTAAGCTGGTTAACTATTGACATAGAATTTGCTTACATGAAAAGACTAGCTACTGATGGCGTGTAAACCTCTCGAGTGTGGAAGGATACAGGTTGAGGTGACAAGTTTGAACCATTATTCATGTAGCACCTTTGACATACATGTTTCACTATGGGTCTGCCCCCCATTTTGTATTGTGTGTGTCTATCAGAACAGAGTGTGTTGAATTGACATTGTTGTACTGGGTTAAGGTTAGATGGTGAGGTTTAAAATTCAATGACTCCTCAAGTTTTCAGACAGTTCTTAGCTGAATTGTTCAGAAAAATGTCAAGCTGCTGTCAGTTCAACAGGTAAGCATGCATAAGTGAGTTAATTTCCATCAGGGTAGACAGAGCATCTGCATAGCATTGCATGAGAATAAGTAATATTACTAAGTCATTGTTGTGGCACTGATGTAACACTTGCATGACTTCATAGCAGAGGAGCAAGTGCAGTATATTTGGCATTTTGCTGGTGCAACACTCAATATACATGTTCAAAATTATGTGGAACCCTGGTTGAGCTGTTGCTTAAGTCCCAAACATGGATGAAAATGAAGCTAAACCATGATGTACTATATATCAAAAGAGGCATCAAATAATCTGATAGAGGGGGATTATGAATAGTTGAAGGGAAACTTTAAATCCAGAAGCAGGTGTAGCTCCAGAGAGTAGGATTCACCTTAAATTATCTCTCACTCCAAATAGAGCAACATCTTGGTAGCCAAATACCTGAAATGAGGCTTCAAAACTTCATATGACAGATCAATGGGTGAGGTTACAGTAGCTCGGTCCATTTATTATATAGTCTACAGTCTGGCACACACATAATTGATGCTGGATTAGATTAGCAGAGAAAGAGCACGAGGAAACTGTGTGCTGCTGCAATTTGTTGTTTCAATTCATGACTGTGATTGGTTGCTTTAGTGTTAGGTGACTGATAACACTCAAATAAACTCTTTAGGAATAGCAATAACTTTGCACCCTTAATTACATAAGTACCTGAGCAAAGTCTGCTCAAGTGACATTTTGAATTAATCAGATTTTGCTACCATTTTGGCAACCGGTCCACCAGAGATAATGTTTATGATTTATATCAGAGATTACTGTTATAGCTGTGCCTAATATTGAGCTGGGAGTGCTAAGGCTATGAAATTATCTGATTACTACTTCCTCTTTAGTGACAGCCTAATACTTATAAAATGGCAAGTGAAAGGTATTGATTAGCCCTTGTCAATCAGGATTTTATACACTGCGTTCATTAGTAAAGGTTGACATAAACCCCTTTCATAACATAACAGGCCGTCAATGTAAAATGTCCTTTTAATTGAGCAAATGAAGCACAAACCTCCACAGAAGCCTTCCTTCAACTGTGTGCCCATTTCAGTCATAATGTGCACACAGTTGATTAGCAGGGTGACAAACTCTGATGATGACATGATTGCAACTTACTGATAACCAAACCCTTTTCTTGTTGTTCCTTTTGGGACTTTGTGCGAGTCTGCAGTGCAGCATAGTCTTGCTTGTTTAGCTCTATTCTGAATGGTTGCTTGAGATAAGCGACTGAAACCATCCAGACAATTTTTTACAACCTTGTTGGAAATGGAGTGACGTTTTTGCAACAGGCTCCTTGATGCTACTTATAACAGTCATACTGTCATATGAGCTAAGCTTGCTTTATTTATCTTTTTCATAATGGAGCTCATTGCATGGTTTCATCTTTGTCAGTGGAGCATCTTAGAATAAAATAAAACTTCTGTAAAAAAATCCATAGCTCAAAGGAGCTCATCATAAAAAAATAAACATAACAGTCACACCCATAATACTATATGGCATAGGAAATACAAAGAAGATTATTCAAAAGTTTAAAAATATGAGAAAAAAGAAGCACAAAAACCCATCTATTCAAATTGAGGGCTTATGGGTTTCTTTGTTGTTTTAACACATTTAACTGCATTCAACTCTTCTGAATCTTTGCCTGAAGGTGTTCATTCACCCTCTTTACACAAATCACTCCAGTAATTTCCTTTTTTTGACCTGTGTCTTGGAACACAAATCCTGAAATCTGTTTTTATAACTTAGCCCACACTAAAAATATGTTCCTTTTTTTTTTTCTTTTTTCTTTTTTTTTGCTATGCTGATTTGAAGTCCATTTTCTTTCAGTTGTTAATTCAAAAACTAGTTTGGTTAAAACACAATTGTCCAGTGAAAAGGGGCATTGATTTGCTGAATCAAACTGTACTGTTTGATTCATTGATTTGCTGAATCAAACAGTACAGTTTGATTCAGCAAATCACTGTTACTGGAAAAATATGAATATGGCAGGGGTTTTAGTTTTTAGAGCCTTTAAATTTGACTTGGACTATGGAAAAAAGACTTGAAATCTAACTCGTGGTCACCCGTCAAACTTTTCTGACTTGATTTGGAATTAGAAAATAATATTTTTGACTCTCTGTGTCTGTTAAACTAGTGCAAGAAACAGTTCTTAACTGACTGTAAAAAAAAACAAAAAACAAGGGAGGTGTATTTATTTTCTAAAGTCAGAGAGTATATATTATGTCATCATGTCAACTGAAACACCAGCACTAAACATTTCATCCCTATATTATATTAAGGGAGTTACAGTTCTGTGCTGTTTAACACATTTACCAAATTATTTCACTATCCATGCAAACAGCTGCCCTAATTCCACCAGCCTGATTCATAAATGCTGTTTAAAGCAACAGCCTGTGTTTGGATGTTCTTGCAGTCCTAACCAGCTGCTCTTTGATCAGCACATCTAAAAAAAACATTTTTATGAACAGATTTTGAAATATTTTAGCTGCAGTCAGCAGTTTTCAGCAGAGATTTATGTGGCACATTGACCCACATAAGACTCCCCGATGGGACAATCTTCAAGTAAACAGCAGAAAAATTAAAGACAGTGAGCTCATTCCAGTGCTAATCCTAGATTGTATTAGTGTTTTCTAGTTCTGTCTTAAATTGGACAGAACAAAAGCACAAATAACTTGAAAGTTTTCAATATTGCTGGTTGTTTGTCTCCAACAGCACAAGCTTTTCCAGTTAAGAGCAACAGTTTAACAGAGACCAAGCTGCTTTTTTGGTGGTGCAAACAGCCATAAAAAATCTAGCATAATTTTATGAATTTACAGCTCTGTATGTGTAAATGCGTATAAATAAAAATGTTGGAAAATTCAAATCGCAATCTAGATTTCTTGATTTTTTTTTTAAAGCCTGAATTTAATGAGAAGTGGCTCTTTCAATCTCAAGCCACATGTTTTGGCTCAACTCATTGTTTTATTGATTTTGGCTGTAGTTTGAATTACCAACTAAAACCACAAATAAATCCACAGTTTTTCAAATCTCAAAAAAAATTATTTCACTTCTTTTTTGCCAAATTACCCTATTTAAAGAATCTGTCCAATTACAAAAAACTAATGTTAGTGCGTACTGTTTTTCTACTCGAAGATCATAAATGACAGGAAAAACTAGCAGAAAAACTAGCAGGAAAACTATAGAATTTCACCTGAAAAATTTCTACAAACAATGACTTTTAACACTGGAAATAGTTTGATGGAAAACCCCAGAACTGCAAAAAATAAAACCCTGATGTGAAGTAATGAGGGTGTTAAACCGTCACCTTGAACTGAGGCAGGAGTGGTTTTAATGTGCTGCCTGCTAGCTTAATCAATAAGCATACTTTCTAAAACGTGAAGCTGCTTTTTTCAATGCATTTACCTTACAAATCCCTTCACGGTTTATCAACCATGTGTGCTGTGTCCTTGCTATTTCTTCCAACCGTACTCAAGCATAAATCAGTCAAGGTTTGAAAACCACACAGGGTAATTCCCAACAATGTGCAGATTAAACCAAACCAAAGAACAATTTAATTTGCTTTAAGGTTGAATTTTAAACTATTAAATGGATGGGTTTAGGGTTCATTACTCTCTGTTGTTTTATTTATTGTCTGCTCATAATGTAATCTGCTCTAAAAAAAAGTCTAAAGTCATTTCCTAACCCAACTCATTACCCTAATGCAACCTCATGCCTTATTCCAATCACCACCACAAACCCAAGTTTAAATCCTTAAATAAACTCTTAAGGAAGCAAAGAAACACTCTCGCTCTGGAGGATTTTTCTAATCTATATTTAAGTGCTGGGTGTTGGGTGCTCCTTTCTGAATACAAACAGAAGTACACACATGCACATATTTACAGTCACCGCACAATGGACGTCTGCTCAATTCAGACATGTGACTTTGAAGCAATTCATCACAGCAGGTACATTTGAAAATGAGTCATACTGCAGAGGAAATAGCCTACAGGTAATGTAGATCTAAATGGCCCAATAAAACATCTAAGATTTCTTTGTCTCCATATTTAATCCGCCTCTTGCTCCTCCCAATTTTAAATCACTTTTGTGATATTTTCCCTTTGGCTCTAATTTCAGTAAACTGCCATCCTGGATTAAAGCTTTTGTGCCACGGGTTTTCTATGTGACAGAAAAGGCGTGGAACTTCTACCCCTACACCATCACAGGTGAGCATTTCTGACCGAAGGAGACAAAGACAGACAACGCCAGAAGTTAAGGTGTGACAAAACTGTTTGTTCACAGACTGTTGCATTATATCATATTAATGGAAAGTTGAGTGGAAGGAGGGTAGGTGGAGTTTTCCACAGTGTGATCATTTGGAGTGTCATGTCATCTGGTGGTGATAGTCCATTGTGTTTTATCAAAATAGCATGCCTGTCACAATAATCGATAAAGCAATTAATCGCACGATAAATTAAAACAGACACAATAATTTCTATTGGTATTATTTAGCATGTACCTGTATATCTTTTTTCCTCTCTTTCTATCAAAAACTGGATGATAAAAGTCAGTTTTGTGCTTTGGTCTCACCTAAATGAAGAACAATTTTGTTTACAAAGACTTCAAAATTCATGTTATTTGTGGTTTCGTTTATTTATTTTGTATATTTAAAATGCCTTCCAGTTCCAGTGTTAAATGTTCATTAGAATTTAAAGTTTACTGATCTTTTAGGATGTTTTTTTGCATTATTATTTTTGACATTACCATTATATAACTTAAAAATGGTCTCGAAACAACAATATAATCGTTTTATCGCAATAACTTCTGGAACAATTTATCGTCCAGCAAAATTTGTTATTGTAACAGGCAAATGTCTAGCATTGCTTTTTTTTAGAGTTCTTAATGTTTCCAACTCCTGACAAGATTTATGGAAGTGATTTAATTCTCCAGTACAATGACTATGGTGCCAATTTTTTTATTGTCCTGCAAACTGGCCCGACATAAACCCCATAAAGTGGAGTCTTGACAAAAGAAAGATTAGATCCAACAATACGAAGAAGTTAAAAGGTCTTTCTTAATACCTCAAATCTCTTCCATAACATTCTGCATGGATGCAGTTATTCATACAAAAGTAGCTCCAATCAATTATTGAATACCTGCACTTGACAATACAGACATACTTCTTAGTATGTTCCCATGTCTGAATTAAAAATCCAGTTTTTTTATTGATCTTATGTCATATTACAAATTTCTGAGAAGCCGAATTTGTGATTTTCACTGGATGTAAATGAAATCAATCTGTATGCATTTCTTACATTTATGTGCATTTGACTAATTAATGTTATTTCTCTCTGACTATGCTTAATGTTGCCGATGCTGCAGAGTATTCGGTAAGAACTCTCTCACTCATTATCTACCTATAAACACAATCGAGCTGATCTCTCTTTAGAGGTCAGTGGATTTTCTTGATCACCTTCCTTCGCTCACTGTATGCTCACTCTCCCATGTTTATCTCGTGTAGGTGTCGTTCGTCCCGAGGTTCAGCATCCGCATTGAGACAAGGTTCGAAAACAACAACGGCAGTAACAACAATGTGAGTACAGGCCTAACGGGGAGAAAGACAGAAGATGGAGTGATCATAGAAGAGGGGGAAGATAGGGAGACAAAGGGGGAATGAGAGGAATTGCAATTTTCTCTGCAGCGCCACGAAAACGTTCATCAAATTGATGTGGCCATTACAAGGAAAACAAGCAAAGCACAAAATGCACTATTGGCAGATCTATTAACCTGATGTGCTGTGTGCTGATCATGGCTGCCATGCTGCATTTCGTCCATGGCCAGTGCGCATCAACACACTTGGACAGAAATTTACAAGCAATTGCAGCTCCGCCTGGCCCCTCGTTCCTGCTCTGAGTAATTGATAAAACTAAAAAAAAAAAGAAGAAAAAGAGAAGACCCAACCTGCTTCAATTTACTTTGACTTATTGAGAGAAATGTTCTGATTCTTATTTTAAAGCTCTGAAAAAGCTTGAAAATAAACTCCACTTTGATTGAAGCAGCATTATCTAACAATGATAAATGTAGTAAAATCCAACCTTTATTTATTTTTGAGTACATTTATTGAGTGGAGTGGGGAAAAAAGTCTGGTTTGCGAAATAACTTTATTTTCTTTAAATCCTTAGTGCCACAATTATTAGCACTCCATAAAGATATCTACCTAAAAATCTAACATTACCTGGAGATTTATTTTATTATCTATATTTTACATTTATAAGTTACATTGTCAATTCTTCCATTTTGCCTTGGAGGTAAAAATATGGAGAAATCTGTCAAATAGACACTTCAAAATGGTTAAGACAAGAGAACATGAATTGACGTGTGGAAATCTTACAGAATTTTATTTTTTTAAATGATGCTCACCCAAACATGACCACATCTACAGCCAAAAATAAAAATGCATAAAATCTTGTGTATGATTTATATTAAAAGTGCATGTAATCCTGTTACATATTGATATTTGCAGCTCCTCCAGAGATACACTGACCTCTTAGTTGCACCTTTAATTAACTTTCTCTTCGCCTAACCTGTGAGTTTAGATGTCTTCATGGATTTACAGTTGTGCCATTGTCTTTTCAAGCCAACATCTACAGTCGCTCTCATCCCAGCCAATCAGAACCATGAAAATTAATTGGCACACCTAGATTGGATGCTTTGCAAACACCAGTCAATTGCATGTCAATGCACCCAGCTTTTTCTGCTTTCCAAGTTGCATTTTCCTTCAAATATTTTAGATATGTTGAATGGAAAAATCTGCAAATAGGCAGATTTTCTATTAATAATTTTAAGTTCCGCTCCACAAAATATGAGCCACAACTAGGCAAAAGTCCGTTACAGTGGCTCTTTTATTGATATAAATGAATCTTCACAAAAGGAATTAATGGAGAAGCCTCAACAAAAATGTCAGAGACAGTTGAAATAGGACATCGTTTGTAGGATTTTGCAGAGTTTTCCCCATGAATTTTTAAATTCATGGGCACTTCTCTGTTTGCTTAAATAGTAAATTCTGACAAACTAGAATCTTCCCCTAGAAACTTTTTTTCACACTATCATGCAAAAAAAAAACAACTAAGATTTAAAAGGAATTTATTCAGGTTAACGCTGTCTTTGTGTGTGCGTTTTTTTAATTCATTGTTAAGTACCTGTGTGAAGTCAGCTGAGAAATGCCAGCGAGGAACGGGGAATCTACACAATTAAAAACATATTGTGATGAAATGAGAGTTTTGTTACAACAGATTGAACAAGGAAACTAAATATCTCCAACTAGAGCAACAGCAGCATTCCATGGGAATGAGCAAGACCTTGGTTCAACACACAAGCACAACATAGTAACAGGAGCGTAGCGTAACAAGTAGTAAAACATGTAATTTCATGTTTTACTACTTGTTAGAGTTATTAAGTAGACAATCTCAGCACTGCATTTTAAGAAATGTTACACAAGGTCAGGAAACAGATCAATTTGTTTTGCTGCTCATCTAAGTTTACGCCACACTTTCTCAAGACAAACTGCATTCTGCTTTCATAACACCTCTGTTTCCCTTGCTTTAATATCCAACATGCAGGCTTGTGTTTTCCCTCATCCCCTTCTGTGCTTTTTCTCTCTATCTGTTCTCTCATCTGTTTGCTCCAGTGTGATTTCCTCCAAGGGCCTCAGGGTGGGATATACAGTAGTGAGGGGAGTTATGGTGTGTGACCTCCGTTTTCTACACAGTTACTTATCTACTCTTATCCCCGCTCAGTGCTGAGTGAGTAATGCATGTGTTTATGTGTATGCGTGTGTGTGTGAGTGTGCATGTGTTCGTGCATCTGCAGTCATTACACTGTGTGACCTCCTCCCATCTGTCTGGATGTAGGTGTTTGGGGACAAGCCAACCCCGGAGGGGGACGTTTGCTTCCTGGACATCCTAACTGACCCCATCCCGGACAAGCACTACAAAGAATCTGAGGTACGTGGGGAAAAATTTACAAAACAAACAAAAAAAATTATAAAGAAAATTAAATACAAACAAGAAAACGATAATAATAAAAATAAACCCCGGCAACACTTGAATTGAAGGGGTGTGCATAAGACTGACATGACACTGTCATAAACATGACATAACAACAGTCATGAACATAATGAAGTCTTTATGAATGTATTTACTAAATAATAGAATAATACTAAAATAATAGAAAGAATAAACAGTTTTTACATTTTTGTAGAAGTACAGATCTAACAAGTGTGGTTTGCATTTGTAGTCAGTCTCCTTTATTCTGACAACTCTAAGTAAAATCCAACACATCCAACTGGCTTAATTTAAACTTCAATGTAACATGAATAGATGTTCTGTGAAGGCCTCAGTTGTTTTTTAGAGAACGATAGTTAAACAGCATTATGAAAACCAAAGAATAAATTTTAAAGTAGAATTAGACATGTCTGTGGTCTTCATTTTACAAAATGCAGGAATGTAAATGGATGACTAATACTTTTACAAGATCTGCAACAAAAGGATAATTAGCTACTGCTAGCTCTAAAATAGCTAAGCTGGATTGTTCTTTTACCTCGAGCTACATGATTGGCTACTCACTATGCACACATAAGTCAAACCTTTATTCTCTTAAAAGCTTTTAGGTGGACACATATGTTATAATCCATTAAACTCAAATAAAAGTGGTGTCTAGCTTTAGGTTTTTCTCCTGAAAAATAAAACAATAATACCCTCCCATAACTCAGCCTCTCTGCCTTCCTTCTTTCCTTCTCATCCGAGATTTCACACCTCTTTAGTGCCTGCGAGCCCTTAGCAACAAAGGTGAATTCACAGGTTTGTGTGCAAACAACCATGTGGAAAGAGCTTCCAGCACAAATGCATCCAAACACATACAACCAAAAAAAAAAAACATGTCTACAATACACCCGCGGATTATATTAAACAAGATTGTGAGAACATAAAATCCCAACCATCGTCTGGTCGCAGGTGCATAATATGTGGTATCAGTTTTTCCTCCTCGGGGCTGCGTTGAGCAACACCCTGCTTACACCTCCACACAGAGATCAGTCATCCTCACACGTGCAGCAGCTTTTAAGAATGTCCACAGGCATCTATAGTTCCCTCTGAGAACACAACACAGTTGCAAGGTTTCTGCAGATTCAGCGTATAACGCCCCAATATCCTCTACCCTGTGCAGGATCTGAGTCTCTGGCGGTCAAATAAAACCAACCGAGGGCCTCTGGAGAAAGGCTGGAGGGACAACCACAGCCCCATTATGTGCTCCTATAAGAGAGTGCAGTGCAGCTTCGAGGTCTACGGCTTCCAGACCAGGACAGAGGATTTCTTGCACAGAGTGAGTTGGAGTAGTATTTCAAAGACGGCAGGTTTGAGGACAAAATGACAGTCCTCATTTGGTGCTGATAGTGTTTTATTATCAGAGTTTGCCTTTTGCGGCATGCTGACACAAATAAATCTTCGCCACATTAATTTCCAGACATTAGCTTAATTACAGGCACCGCGAGGGTGGGCAGTCTCAAATGACCTCTGCACTGCTTCTCGTGTAATTCAGTCGAGCTAGCTCTGCTGTTTCGGTTCTCCTCCACAACGAGGCAAAGCAATGAAGCATAAAGTCAAGCTCAAAATGTTTGTTTATTCGTGTTCATAACCGTTTCAGGTTATATTGTTGATGTAGGCTCCAAAACAGCCTATTTCCTCCAATTAATTAAACAAAAAAGATGGTCTGACTGTGACAATAACGTGCTGCATAACAATCTGAACGCTAGTATTTCACATATGGCAAACAGGATAGTAGCAGAATTCACAGCTAAGCATTTTTCGCTCAGATGTTTCTGCTCGATGTGATTTTGTTTCTTTTGTAATTTCAGATTGTTAAAGACATTCTTCTGGTCGGCCACAGGGAGGCGGTTGCCTGGGTTGACGAGTGGCACGGTTGGTCAAAATCTCGCTGATGTATTTAGAGTACCGTATTCTCCACACTATAAGGCGCACCCGATTATAAGGCGCGTCTTCAATGAATGGCATATTTTAAAACTTTTTTCATATATCAGGCACACCGCATTATAAGGGCATAAAATAGACGCCACCCGTCCGGTATTGAACGGGACATGATTTGTTCCGTTCACTACAAATATGGATGTCTAATAATAAAAATTGGTCCAGAGTCCTATATATAGCATCTGCACTAGTCATTGTTTCACTCATGGTTTTGGTGTTGCGATATTGTGCCCAACTGATTTCTGGTTGGCACAGACCAACCGACACGCTGCCGCCGCAGCCTCTGTCTCTCTTCCACCGACTCCCACGGCTTTAAATGTATAGCTGTGGTCCCTTGGTAACTCTAGCCAAAGCTCCCCGGATAAATGTCTAAAGCTACTTTGTTGACATAAACAATGTCAACAAACAGTCCGATTCCGGTCGCGAGCAGAGCCTTCCGCGACTGGAATGGGGCGTCTGGACGATGGTCACCCGTCTCCGTTCGCGCACAGCATGTTGGTGGAGAACGTGATGCTAGATGACCTGCAGACGACCTGATTATTAGGTGGGTAGGTAGATACATAGACATGTCTATGGGTAGATAGGTCAGTCAAACTTTATTAACAAACCAGTTTTTTGACAACTATCCCAGCATGCACTGCACGCTTCTTCTACGGGAAAAATGAAGTTGGCAGCTGCTTACCGTAGTTGCTAGACCTGTTGTGGCTCAATATTGGTCCATATATTAGGCGCACCGGGTTATAAGGTGCACTGTGGGCTTTTGAGGAAATTTAAGGTTTGTAGGTGCACCTTATAGTGCGGAAAATACGGTAAAAATTTCCACGGCCTCCACACATTGAAATTTTACACATTTTGTCACATTGCCACCACAGATTTCAAAATATAGGAAGTATGGCATGCCTTCAAAATAATCCCTCCAACTCAAGACTTTATTTTTCCTCTATTTTATATGGGTTTGTAATTTGACTGGGCCATTTTTACAGCTGAGTATGCCTTGATGTAAATCATTACATTGTAACTCCACCTGTATGTTTAGTCTCAAGTCCTTTTCAGTCTCGATCAGATTTCTTATGGGTGTATTTTAACTATATTTATTCTAAAAAAAAAAGAAAAAGTCAGATTTGTGGTACGCCTGACCAGTAGCAGTACTCTCAATGTTCTTTAATTTTCAATCTATCAGTCATAGAGGTAACACTTTAGATATTTAGTGGTAATGTTGTATCCACTTCCCTCTACACCAGTCAGGAACCGCCTTGTGTCAAATAAAATCCTAATGAATGTATTGCAGTTTCTGGTTGCACAAAATGTGTATTTTCTATGACTCTCTATTCGTGTCGTTTCCCTGCAGGGCTCAGCTTGGAGGAGGTGAGGGAGTACGAGAAAACAATGCAAGAGAAGACCAACAGCAAAGTCAAATCCAACCAGAACAACTCAGGTGAGGTTGCTTCACCCGATCCGCACTCCACTGAAACTCCCCCGAGGACTGAAGGTGAGATTGTCCAGCTGCATGTGAGAGCAGTGCAGGCAAAGGCAACGACAAGGGGAGGTGAATGCAAGTGTAGGAGCAAATAAACACAACAGTGGCTGTGAAACATCCATTTGAGATCTGTGGAAATTATTGCTGCATTCAGCAGGAGAGGAAGGAAGAAATATATATAAGACTATATAAGACTGATTTTCCTTTAGTTTACAGTATATTTTTATGTAATCTTTTTTAGTGGTCCGTTTACCAATACAAACTCCAAAATAGCATGAATTATTAGCTGTGTAACGCTGACATGCCTGACGAGAGCAGGTTAGTGCCTTTGCAGCGCCCTACAAGTGTCCAGATGGTAGGAGTACATGTGGGAGAAAGGCAGAAAGGGAAGAGCAGTTGGGAGGCATTTCACAAAACATGGAGCAGCAAGAAGGGAGTGTGTGAAGAAGAGGACAACAGAAAGACAGATGTTGTGTGTGTATGCATGCATGCTTGTGAGTTAGGTTTAAGATAGTTCATGAAGTGATAATGTCGCTGCGTCGCTCTGATAAACAGTGTAATGCAGCCACCTGCTGCACTCCCCTCATCATGAGCCCTCTCAACATAAATAACCAGCCGTTGCAGCACTTAGCTGTAAATGTCAGACCTGGAGGGGGCATGTGTACGGGCATACAGCAGAAATAAGTGTGTGTACGTGCATGTGCTTATGTGTGTGTGGTCACCCTGCCCCCTGCTGGTTCCTCTGGTGAACCTCAGGAGCTTGTGGGAGAAATCAAAGGTAGATTTCCCAATATGGACTGAACCATCTTGAGCCTGCTCTCTGTCTCTCGCTCTCTCTTCCTCCTCTGCCTGTGATGATGAGAGACATCAAGTTGCAACCGAGCTGCAGTCATTGCTCAACCTGAAGCAGCTCGCCGCACTGCCATGAGCCCCTACAGGCCATAAGCAGCTAAAGCATTCAGTCGGTGTGCACTAAAAAAATACTGAAGGTTTCATTTCATTCATCTGCTGTAATAAAAGTAAATGGATGTCATTTACTAGAGAGAATCTAATAAGAAGTTGAGAGCATGAGCTGAATACAATAGGGATTAAACTAATGGGAGCCGAAGTGTGTGCCACAGATCTTCAGAATACTTTATTCATTAGAAATTCAAACAAGCGAACATAATATTTCCTATTTCTTTCAGTTTACTCTTTTGTTCTATCCGGTTTCAGTTTGCATAGCGAGTATGACATGATATACACTTTTTTTGTCAAAACATCTGTCCATCTTTCTCAGGCCCACAGGATACCTGTGATCGTCCTGCGATCTCCCGCTCCATCTCCGTGACAGATGAGCGTTCCCTGAAGAAGATGGGCGTGCCGACGGTGGACATGTCTGACAAGTCAGCCTCCTCTGTGCTGCCTTGTCCCATGCGCCTCAACTCCACCCCGGAGTGATACCTCTCTGCCCGACGGCAACACAGAAGACAAAGTCTAACTTTGTGTCAATGCCAGCACCAACGGTTATGTGATGTTATTTGTCAAAGAAATATATATATATATATATATATATATTATATATATATATATATATATATATGGGGTTCAGTTACAGGTATGGAAAGCTAAGAGTGCTAAAGTCCAATAAATAAAACCTTTTGAAAATATTTACATGTCATGTCATGTCCATATTATTAATAAATCACTTGTATTTACATTTATGATTTCAATAGCAGCGTAAAAGGGATATTTCCATATATAATATATCAGTGCAGCTTTTAGTGTCTTTGAAATTCAATTGAAAAATGGCTTGAAAGTAAACTTGATAGCAGTAAAGTTCTCTTTATTCCCACAAAAAAAAGTAAATTAATGTATCTTATCAGGTTGGCTTTTTGGTGCCTGTTGTGATAAAGACTAGCTACTTCCTCAGGTCAAATAGTTTGTCAAGAATCAAACTCAGTGTTGGCACAACTGTTATATTAGGATAGATCCAATTCTTTTTTTTAACCAAATCTAAGTTGCTGCAGGCTGCAGTCCCTGTTTGCTATACAGATAAAAATAGTATTGATCCTCTCATGTAATTGCTTTCCAGAGAGCCCAAATTTCTTTAATACTTTCACATTATTGTACAGCAACATTTCTTACTTTCAACTTGAGAGCAATTCTTGTGCATGGTAAAATGTATTTTTGCACAAATGCTTTAAAAAGAAACAAAATTTTTTTATTCTTTCTACACCAAAAAACCCCCCAAAAACTCCAAGTGTCTTTATCAGACTCCAAACATGCATGTCTGCACTTTCCATCAGTTCCTTAGCCTTAGTGAAGCACGCACACCACCTGAAGGGATCTACAATTGTTTCCAGAAAGCAATCTACAGACAAATGCATAGAGTTTAATAGGGTAGATCTAATGAGAGCACGGTGGAGAAGGGAGGAGACGCTCAATGCAATGGATCAGCTTCTCTTCTGCCCCTCAGCCAATAAGGTCACACCAGGTGTATCGACAGAGGGCAGTGAGATGTGGTGTTGCCCCCCACACCCCTCATCGCTTTGGTGGGAGCTGCAAATGGGTCAAGCCATGACTAAGCTACAATTATGGGTCAACGATGTAAACATATATGATACAATAAACTATTTTTTTAGATGGGTTATTAGGTTAGTAGAATAAGCAAGAATAAGATTTAAAAAAAAGTATGCCTGTATAGAATAAATGTCTAGTATGTTTTGAGTTTGATGAACTTTGTGTGAAACATGTGGAAATGTGCTAATAAATAGCAGCATATAATCTGTTGTGTGGTATTTGGATCAATAAATATTTTTTTATTTGTCAAAAATGATTGAATTGTGTCATATTTCCACTAGTAAGTAGCGATGCCAGCCATGTTGGATCTGTATTTACACATGAAAATCATCGTGGTATTCACATGCAGCGCTTTGTCTATTCACACTCTTTCAAATATTCTACATTTTGTGATATTACATCCACCATTTTCAATGTATTTTATACAAACTTCATGAAATAGAACACAAAAGTAGTGGACAAGATAGGGTTTTAATATATTTCTCAGAAAAAAAAAATAAACATAAGCATGCACACATTTGAAACCAGATATTTATTGTATACATGGGCATATGATATTTATCAGTGTCTTTTATCAGACCAAACATTGAGTCGTTTAAATCGGTTAGCACAACCAAAATAATTTCTAATTTGTAAAACCTCTACCAAAGACAAAATAAAAGACTTTGTGAGGCTGACGTTTGTGAGAGAGTGTCATCATCTACGATAAAACAAGTTATCTACTCCTCCAAAAATATCTGTCATGCACAATTACAGTTTGTACTGTAAATGCACTAACAGACAATTACCTTAAAATCTGGAGACATGTTTTATTCCAACAGAACTAAAATGAAAAGGTTTAACCATTGTCATTTCCACTATCCTAACTCTGAATAGAAAAGGCAACAAATATTTAACCGCAATCTCAAGACATCAGTCAGGAAGTCAAATCCAAGCCACAAAAGGATCTTCCAAATTGGAAAAATAACACCCATTCAAGTACAGTGTAGTCTGAAGTAATGCAAGCTGTTATGTGAAGCTTGTGACCCAAGTCATACAGTTGAAAGGTGCCGTCATCTCATCAACAACTTGTGGAAACAGTTTTGACTGCCTGCAAATTGCAAGAAATAAAAAAATATATATAAAAATTGGTATAAACAGAAGTAAAGATTGAGAGTTGGGCATGAGTGCATGTCTGTCACCACAGCGTCAATTTAAAACTTAAGACGTCCTCATGACAAAAGCCCTAATTGTTACAAAGAGACTAGAAGACTTCCTGTGATTGACAGACGTGGCAGCTCGCTTTGAACAGCATGCTAAATAGCTCTCATTACGGGGCTCATCATTGTTGCTTCTTTTATCCACACAAATCAGGAGCCAGCATGACAGATTGTTGCAAGCTTCCAAACAAAGGGCGATGCAGACGGGCATACACATAAAAACACACAAAAAACATAAGTACATTCGCGCAGCATCTCCTTTTACAGTAGCAGCGGGAGGTTGATATAAAGGAGCAACTGCTCACTGCAGCCAGGAGTGCTCACAAGTGGTGCAGAGGGGAGCACAACCTGCAGGCTGCACTGCATTAACATTACCTCCTTCCGTCTTACCCCTTTGTCTCTACCATTAAATTTTCTCTCTCATTATTACCACCTCCACCAGTATCCCCCCTCCACTCCCATTTTACTGTCTCTCATTCCTCCTCCTTCATCATTGCACTCTCGTTCTTGAAATCTGCCTTGATCTTCCTTTTTTTCTTTCCTCTTTATCCTCATCTGTGCTCCTCATGAGGGTTTCTAAAGAAGATGTACTGTGTTCATTATACGGAAATGTTCCCCCTCCTACAATATCATACATTCTAACCCCGTGGAGCTGGAATCACCCTGCTAGCAGGACTTTATCCATAAAACCCCACAAATGGGCTGGTGGAGGAAAAAGTTGAACTTCTTCAGAGCTGCATCAGTCAGCAGCATTTTTATTGTGGAGCACATTTAGAGCAGAAACTGGAACTAAACATCATCGGCCATGTAGTGGAAAAATAGTGAGAATGCAGCAGTTCTTTTTTTTTTTTTGCCAGATGGCACAAGGACCTATGAGGCCCTGGATTTCATTTGGAGGCTTGCGTATAAGCCCAAGGGTGGGTCATATTTTCCCCCAGTGGCCACATAAGCACTTGTCTCTCCCATTACTTATACAACTAATAATGGGACTGGGTTTAAAAAGAAATCTATTAATCGATTTGAATCAATTTTATTTCTACCAATTGATAAAAACCTTAACTTGATCCTTTTAAAAAACATATTTTTCCTGCGGAAAAAGATGTTAAAAAAACGGGAAGGAAGCAATGAAGTGAAAAAGAGGCAAATTATATACAAGATTTTCTCTGTGCCTGGAAAAAAAGGTTGAGCGAATGGATGAATTCATCTCCCTTCAACGATAGGCTGAGGGCTGGTTTCTTTGGCCGATGATGCGCTCTCTTAATTACGAAAATAACTGCTTCGTTGAAGTCAAAAAATGCTGCAGAAGGTGTGTCAATTTTACGGCAGTTTAGTACGTGTGCAGTATTCATCCCATATCAGCCAATGTGGTAGAAAATGTCAAAAAAATCTGTAGCAGCCTCTTGTCATGCCAAATATCTAGGAAGAAGATACAAAAGGGTTTTTTCCCCCCTATGGCATTTTGTCTTCCTACGCCAATAAAATATAAGGCAGATGTGCAATAGTGTGATAGGAGTAAGAAAGGAGAAAGCAAAGGAACGAGGCTATGCGACTGGATGAGAATCATTAATACGGCATGTTCTAAAAACTCTTTAGGAATAATTTAATATGAAAAATCTGCCACGCAGGAGATGTGTTCATCAGCCTGTTTGTAAGCCAACAGTGAGAATAAAAGACCAAAAAAGTTAACCTTTAAAAAAGTTGTTTTTCTTAGGACATTTTTACCTTGCCAAAATAACAATTATCACAGTAAAATACGTTAGCAGTGGTGAGAATTTAAAAAAAGCTAAAGTAATCTGAAAATAATTATAGTGCACCTTGGGGAAAACCAGAGTAGTGAACGTAAAATAATATCCTGGTAAACACTTGAATAAATTCACATGCAGTACAACTGAGCGACTGCTCAGGTTTTTTGATCCCTATTTATTTTAGCATACTTGCTGCCTGTTCTGCAAGTAAAAAGTAGTAGCCCCTTTGGAAAATAAGTGACTAATCAACTAAAGCATGATTAGCTGAAGAAAAAGAGCCAAACTATGAAAGATTAACCCATACATGTCTTATGAAAACTGCACCTAACTCACAGGAACTCGGAGTTCTAACTCTTTTTGGCTGCTTGATTTTGTTCCCATCGTACTCAAACATCTACTGGCATCAGCAGAAATCTCCCGTCTTAACATCAGAGACGGTCAACTTGAGAGCGGCCAAGCTTTTTGCTGCTTTGATAATTACTTATTAATTTATTTACAACCACTTGCATGTGCATGAAATGTTTTCCTCATTCAAATAGTAGGAGCTTAAATTATTAATTTAACTTTAAATTATGAGTATGTGTTCATAGTCTTTAAACTTTGGAGGTTTTCCTTTATTTATGTGCAGCTGGTGTATTTATTAACCTGCCTTTGGCTTCTGCTGCTTATGAAGGCACTAAGCAGAGTCAAAGATTGTTTTTGTGTGGGGTTGGGCCTGATTTTGGAAAAGACAACAATAAAAATGTGTGCTTGTGTGTGGACATAATTTCTAATTCCCCCTTAATGGTATTTTGCTTAACTGCACTGATGAATGAGCTTCTGTTCCAGATCAATACATGCTCTCCATTCACTTGACAGACAGTAATGCAACTGCCTCATTTGTAGGACGAACTGGTGTGTGGTGTGTGTGTGTGTGTGTCGGCATGTGTGTGTGTGCGCGTGCGTGTCTGTGTGTGTGGTTGTTAGACTGTGTGGTTGTGTGGTTGTTAGACTGCTCCCCATTTCCTGCTCGTGCAGTAACTTTTACTCGGCCTTTAAAATGAGGGGGACCATTAAGTCAGGAGGTTTGAAGTGTCATTAATCTGATCTCTCGGCCCAGATGCCGACATTGATTGGATAAAGGATTACAGGTTGCACACTTGCAGTGCATGTTAATCAAATTAAAGGGCAACTTAGTCAAGACAAATATGTACGTTTCAAGTTCCTTGAAAAAGTACCTGATGGGCTTCTTCATTTCAGTACAGTTTCTCGCATTATGACCACAAACTTTGATGGAATTTATAGAGATTTTCTGAAAGACACAGATGCAAAATGGTATAAGGTACTTTGCTTTTAAAGTTTAGGTTTATTTTATTACTAGCCAGCTGGAAATTAACACCAGAGTACAAGGCACATTTCATCTGAGGTTGATTTATGTTGAAAGCTGACCCTGTTTTAAATTATAAACGACGCCTCACCAGGGAGGCATCCCAACCAGACGTCTGAGTCAACTCGACTGACTCCTCTCGACGTGGAGGAGCAGCAGCTCTACTCCGAGTCCCCCCTGGATGACCGAACTTCTCACCCCGTCTCTAAGGGAGAGCCCAGTCTCCCCGAGGAGAAAACTCATTTCAGCAGCTTGATTTCGTTCTTTAGGTCACGACCAGAAGCTTGTGGCCATAGTTGAAGGTAGGAATGTAGCTCGACCAGAGAACTGAGCTCCACCTTTGGGATTTTTATTGTTCTAAAACCTAAAAGAGGAAATAAACTGAACTCAATTTTGCCACATTTCACTTTTTTGTAGTGATCCGTTTGGATCCTAAAGGTTGCTGACCTCTGGAAAAAAAAAAAAAAATCAGCGTGAATAAATACCGCTGCAAAGCGTTGTACTCATTGTCAACTTGTCCATGAGTCTAAACAGTGAGGCCAAGCTGCTTGTGTTCCCTCATTACAGTGTCAGCGATACAGTTTTTAGTCCACTCAACCAGATAAATGACTTTAAATCCACTGTGTATTAAGCCTTACCACTGGGAACACAATTTGTAACCTCTGCCCAGTAATACATTAACTGGACTTTATCTGGGGACAGGCAGAGTGGAAAAATTCATACAGTATCAGAGAGAACTAATTGAACCAATTAACAATGTGAATGTGGATTACTGTGGGCCCGCGAACACACACACTCCCTCTCCAATAAAGTTGGAGACTGCTGCTTTCGTGTGATAATGACTGCTGCTGCCGACGGTTGCTGGTGCCGGGGCCTCAGCTTGGGACACGGCGACGCTCCCCGAGTCGCTCGGCTTTCCATGCACACTCGTGTTTTCGTTGCAGCGGCAGCTGATCCCAGGGCCGCAGTTCCAGGCTGTAATTAATTGCGTGCGGGTAAAGGATAAGTCAAGGATAAGTGTTAAAGCCGTTCATCGCTTTGTACACGCTTTCACGTCGCACACAAAAGGCAGCGCTTATTTTTCATATGAGAACGCGTTTGCTGGGGGGGGAGAGGGAGAGGAGACAAAACGGCAAACAAGAACAAACAAGAAGAAATGTAGAAACTTGCAGAAAAGGAAGAGCCCTGGGTTCCTCGCGCTTTAAATACCTTAATCAGCAGGCCCATAAAGTCTCCAAATTTTAATTGCCCCGCCATGACTATTAATTACATAACGGCAATTGCAGTCGACATGCCCATATGTCTGTAAATGGGAGGGTATGGATTAGAATAGTAAGTGGAATCCATTGGAATACAATAGATTTTATTGATCTACAAAGGTTGAATTACTGTACATTCCCTGAAGGATGTGCAATCAAACAGCGCCATTATTTTTCTTGTGAGCTCCAGAGGACGGCATTAAATAGATGGCTGCAGGAATAATGCCCTGTCTTATTGTAAAGAAGCTTCATTTGACAACATTACTATAAAGCCAAATATGCATCAGAGGCTGCGAGGACAAAGCACCACATTATCGTAAAACAAAAGATGCCTCACAGGCGGCACGAACAGCACACCAATGTTCCACGGCTCATATGCTGTCCCTGTGACGACCAACAATACGTGGCAGAGTCAAGCCAGTTTTTAAGATCAATAGCCAGCACACATATGTATTGTATTTGCCATAATTGTTGCGGTTTCTGTCCCAGGCAACATAAACACCCAATAAAAATCACGTTTTGTTTGCTTCAGCTGGAGAGCAGGATCTGTTTACTGATCCTAACCCGCAGCTAACTTGGCTGTTTGTTTCTCTTCGAGCCTGGAGAAACGATCAGAGTGAATATCATCTGATAGCTTTACATATTTAGTGTAAGTCATTTCAGAAGTTGAAATATAGCCACCTGGCAAGGACTTCCTGTTTGTTGTGTTGGCTGACTTGTGTTTCCAATAAGCATTACATCCTCAAAGTAAACTTGGAAAAGGTTTAGATATTAGGAAGAAAAACATCCGCTGCTAGATGTAAATTATTTTTAAGTCCAATAAGAATAATTTTGGGATTAGTTTTGTCCTACAGAAAGAAAACAAAATTACTTGCTCATACTACTGCAACCATAAGCCAATGACATCAGTCTGATGAGATGTGTATTAGGTTGTGTGGATATATGTTTTGTGAATCAACGGCGCTCTGCCGCACTGAGTTAATGAAATGAATGAATGGATGAACAGGATTTGCGTCTTCCCCCTTTAGATGCCGTCACTGATTGTAAATATGCAAATATCGTCAGTATCATCCGCTTGCTACAAGTGGACTTTACAAATTGCCTCTGGAAGAAAACACCTGAGCAGCACTGCACTCGCAGGGCTAAAAAATTTATCTGTGTTTCGGCTGGAATAAATGTAACAAATTACACGTTGAAGTTTCTGCTGCGTCTGGAAAACTTTCTAACTTTAGTGGAAACAAGGCCCTGGCATGTTTCCTTTCATATTTCTGCTAGCCTCTGACTCCCATGCAGGCCTTGCTGACAGGTTTCTCACAGCTGACAGAAGTCTGGGAAACGGGCAGAAAAGTGGCAGCTGGTGACTGTCTTTCCAGTGACAGTTCGGGTAACAGTCAGGAACTAGTCGACCTATTTGTTAAAGCAGAATCATCCTTTAATTTTCTCAAGCCCACCTGTCACTTTTGTTCCTGTTAGCCAACAGCTGCAGTTGCACTTTTGCAGACTTTTACTTTTTTCATATGTATTGAACTTCAGTTTCCCATAAATAGAGGCCGTTTCTATTGGGTTAAGTTAAGTGATGTATCTTAGATCAGTAGAGCTGAAATGTGCAAATAAATGGCCTTGCGATAGCTGAACTTTGTCGGATTTTAATTCAATCAACAATTGGTTGAATTGGATTTTATTTAGTTGCATTACAATAACGGGGAATGAGCTTCACGTTTCTGATTTTCATTTAGAAACAAATACTGAAAACCATGCATAATTTTTCTCCTATTTAATACTTTGTGTTGGTCCATCTGTTATTAGTATTTCTGTTCCACGGATGTACATTCTGTTCTTACACCGAGTTGTTCATCTATGTTCATTGTTTGGAAGCCTAATTTCTGCAAGAACAATGCGGCTTTCAGAAACCTAAAGCTGAAAGGGCTTATGTTAATGAGCACCAAAGTCTTAATGCCACATAAACGCCTACATGTTCTTATTTTCCTGCTGCTCACATAACATCTATTACAACTTTCCATAGCTCTAGGCCAAGCTTTGCTCCTTTTCTTCCTTCGCCTTTCTCTCCATCTCATTTCCAGCGTTGCCGCCACTCTGTGTTTTATTTCCAAATTAAAGTAATAAAATGGATTGTCTCTGAGGTAAATTTGCAGCAAGTGAACAGGAGGCTGTCATTACTGTGTCATGTGGAGGAGATGATGAGCAAAAATGGAAAGAGGATGAAAGCAGAGGGGCAAATCAAATAGCGGTGGCTGCCTGACATATCTTTGTTTCAGATTTCTGCGAGATCTACAGCTACTGCCTTAAGGAAAAAAGTCTACCGTTGAATACTCTTACACTGAGTCACCAAGCTCTGGTAGGTTTCATGAGTTCATTTGTCACGAACTGTTGACATTTTTACTCTACTGTGCATTTTTCCTATGTGACTATGGAACAATGGTGCAACATCTTACAGCTGGGAAGAAAAGGCACCAACTCTTTCATTCTTAGGAAAAAACTTTCACAGACAAAAGGGAATATCTTCTTGTTTTACCTACATCAGTGATTAATACTGGACAGTGAGAGACCATCATACGTAATGGTGACATAAAATGCTATGGTACTGAAATGCTGACATCTCATGAACTTAGTCTCTTTTTCTGGTAAATAGTAAACCCAAAGCGCGAGGAAATGCTATGAGGAAAGATTAGGTTTTTATTAAATCAATAGAAAACCAGGGCATTTAAATTTTGAGAAAGTAAGGTGAGTTTATGTTGTTATTCAAAGTCCTTTACAGATAAATAAAGAGCCAGAAATCAGACATTAAAAATCACAAAATATCCCCAAAAACAAGAACACAAAGCATAATAATAAAGCAAAAAACACATCTAAATTTAAATACAGATGCTTGATAGAAACAACCTGATGAAATCATTTTTGTGCCTTTATGGATTGAGCTGTAGAAAATAGTTTCTGCACGTTTCCTGTTTCAGGAACTTTGTTTCAGAGCTGAGACTAAACGTTGCGTTCCCACAGCAGGCGAATGCCACCCAAATCTGTTTTTGTTGCCAGTGTACGACTCATATCCAGCTCACCACAGACTTTCAATACCGATGTAACACTCAAGCAAAGGTTCAAGTAGCATTTTTAGAAGCCGCTGCTGCTCTTTGTGTACTTTTCATTTTTGAGCAAAACCCCTCGAGGTTTTCTGAAACTACCTCACAGAATCTAATTGGCAAAATGACAGAACCCCACCACCCACAGCTGGAGCTAATAGTCATTTTATGTGTGCCGCTGTTAGC
This sequence comes from Poecilia picta, assembly GCA_033032245.1. Taxonomy (NCBI): domain Eukaryota; kingdom Metazoa; phylum Chordata; class Actinopteri; order Cyprinodontiformes; family Poeciliidae; genus Poecilia; species Poecilia picta. The sequence continues at coordinate 15,010,167 of CM065368.1, forward strand.
ATTGGAAACATCGTCTTTTGACACCAGGGCACCCCCAGAATTTATACTGTCATTACGCAACAGGCCAAACAAAAATACACTAGAGACTCGGCATGAATACCGTCTACACATAGTATGAAAACGCAGGTTCTGTTGTTACAGCTCATCATGAACATCGTCAGTTATTGCATGGCTGCTACGCGTGGCCCAGGAGGCGCTGAGGAAACAGGACGACCTGCAGAGCAGAATCTCAACGCCCATTTACATGCACAGGTTTGGCAAAGGTGGGAGCAGAAGAAGAGTCCAGAGCAGGAATTTCATTTCCAGCCCTCGGGGCTTGTTTTGTTTGCGATGAGTCTCTGTTTCATTATAAATACCTTAAATCAATAAATGATTACCAGGTCTTTGCTTTTGATGACAATGCAGAAAATGTAATCTCACCATTTGGACCAATTTGAATGAAGAAAGAACTTATTCCTGGAAAACTTGAGTTGAACACCAGGAGTCTAAAGGAAACAGACTCCTGTTCAGCCTTGACTACAACATTTAGTCTTATAAGTGTAAAGTTGTAAATTTCTACTGTTTTTACTTCAGTAATTTTAGTTGTGTGTTTGTTAGGGATGTGCCGATCAGGTTTTTTTTCTCCCGATACCGATACCGATCACCCCTGAGGGCCGATCGCCGATTCCGATCCCCGATACCGATCCCCGATACCGATCACATAATTATTATTTACTTATTTTTTATCATAAACACTACTGTTACGTTATGTGAAAAAGGAACCATGAATTCACCTTAATTTAGACAAAAACTTGTTTTTAATAACTTTTTCCAAGAAGAAAACTAAACAAAACAGGCATTGTGCAAATTTAACTGCTATCAATAATACTATCTTTAACAGACTGAAACATATGAGGCTCTGAAGAAGCTAAATAATGCAAAGAGCCAAAATAAAACCTCCCAACATTGCCAAAAAAATTCAAGTATAAAACTTAACATTCAAAGGCAAAAACAGGATCCATTACAATAAACAATCCAGAGTTACTGAATGAAAACTTCCTATTAGCATAGCGGCTAGCTGGTTACTGCTAGTTCTGATTGGCTGTTTCTGACTGAGCGGAGTAACAGGGAGGAGATCGATTATTTTTTAGAGATTATCTGTCTCATGTTAGGACAGAGAAAGTTTTAATACGTATGTAAAATGTATTTTTTAGTTAGATGCTGCAGCTTTAAACAGGTTCGGTGTGAGAGTCACTACCAGGTGGAGCAGAAGCGGCTCCGTGTCAAATATTACTAAATATTAAATATTACTGCCTGTAGCGGAGCAGCGGTTCAACAGCAGAACCAGCGTCTTACATTGCAGCTCCAAGACTTAAATAATTTAGCGGGTTATTAGTTTAGCTTTCTGACCGTCATGCTAATCCTGGTGAGTGTTTGTAGCTGCGCTGCTTTACCTGCTGTCTGATCCTCCATGTCTTTTTACTGCAGTGAGACTCGATGTACTCCTCCTTGGGCTGCCACCTTATCGTGGTGGAGGGGTTTGTGTGTCCCAATGATCCTGGGAGCTATGCTGTCTGGGGCTTTATGCCCCTGGTAGGGTCACCCAAGGCAGACAGGTCCTAGGTGAGGAACCAGACAAAGCGCAGCCTGAAGTGATCCTGAAGTCATCCCTTCATGATGGACACAAACTTTGAATTTGGCGTTCCCTCGCCCGGACGCGGGTCACCGGGGTCCCACTCTGGAGCCAGGCCTGGAGGTGGGGCACGATGGCGAGCGCCTGGTGGCCGGGCTTTTAACCACGGAGCCTGGCCGGGCTCAGCCCGAAGAGGAGACGTGGATTCCCCTTCCAATGGGCTCACCACCTGTCGGAGGGGCCAAAGGGGTCGGGTGCTGTGTGTTACGGGCGGCGGTCGAGGGAGGGGACCCTGGCGGTCTGATCCCCGGCTGCAGAAGCTGGCTCTTGGGACGTGGAACGTCACCTCTCTGGTGGGGAAGGAGCCGGAGCTAGTGTGCGAGGCTGAGAGGTTTCGGCTAAAAATAGTCGGCCTCACCTCGACGCATGGCTCTGGTTCCGGAACCAGTCTCCTTGAGAGGTGCTGGATGTACTTCCACTCTGGAGTTGCCCACGGCGAGAGGCGCCGGGCAGGAGTGGGCATACTTGTTGCCCCCCATCTTGGCGCCTGTACGTTGGGGTCTATCCCGGTGAAGGAGTGGGTAGCCTCCCTCCGCCTACGGGTGGGGGGACGGGTTCTGACTGTTGTCTGTGCTTACGGGCCGAACAACAGTTCAGATTACCCACCCTTCTTGGAGTCCTTAGAGGGGGTACTGGAGAGTGCCCCTCCTGGGGACTCCCTTGTTCTGCTGGGGGACTTCAACGCTCACGTGGGCAATGACAGTGAGACCTGGAGGGGCGTGGTTGGGAGGAACGGCCCCCCTGATCTGAACTGAGTGGTGTTCTGTTGTTGGACTTCTGTGCTCGTCACGGTCTGTCCATCACGAACACCATGTTCAAAGCATAAGGGTGTCCATACGTGCACTTGGCACCAGGACACCCTAGGCCGCAGTTCGATGATCGATTTTGTCGTCGTTTCATCGGATCTGCGGCCGTATGTCTTGGACACTCGGGTGAAGAGAGGGGCGGAGCTGTCCACTGACCACTACCTGGTGGTGAGTTGGCTCCGGTGGTGGGGGAGGAAGCCGGTCAGACCTGGCAGGCCCAAACGTGTAGTGAGGGTCTGCTGGGAACGTCTGGCAGAGTCCCCTGTGAGACGGAGCTTCAACTGCCACCTCCGGCAGAACTTCGAACACGTTCCGGGGGAGGTGGGAGACATTGAGTCTGAGTGGACCATGTTCCATGCCTCCATGGCCGAGGCGGCTTATCGGAGCTGTGGCCGCAAGGTCGTTGGTGCCTGTTGTGGCGGCAACCCCCGAACCCGTTGGTGGACACCTTCGGTGAGGGATGCTGTCAAGCTGAAGAAGGAGTCCTATGGGGTCTTTTTGGCCTGTGGGACTCCAGAAGCAGCTGATGGGTACCGGCGGGCAAAGCGGCATGCGGCTCGGGTGGTCGCTGAGGCCAAAACTCGGGCGTGGGAGGAGTTTGGAGAGGCCATGGAGAAAGACTTCCGTACGGCTTCGAGGAGATTCTGGTCCACCATCCGGCGTCTCAGGAGGGGGAAGCAGTGCAGCACCAACACTGTTTATAGTGGGGATGGTGTGCTGCTGACCTCGACTCGGGATGTTGTGGGTCGGTGGGCGGAATATTTTCGAAGACCTCCTCAATCCCACCAACATGCCTTCTGTTGAAGAAGCTGAGCCTGTGGACTCTGGGTTGGGCTCTCCAATCTCTGGGGACGAGGTCGCCGAGGTGGTCAAAAAACTACTCGGTGGCAGGGCCCCGGGGGTGGATGAGATCCGCCCGGAGTTCCTTAAGGCTCTGGATGTTGTAGGGTTGTGTTGGCTCACGCGACTCTGCAATATCGCATGGACATCGGGGGCAGTTCCTCTGGATTGGCAGACTGGGGTGGTGGTCCCCCTATTTAAAAAGGGGGACCGGAGGGTGTGCTCCAATTACAGAGGGGTCACACTCTTAAGCCTCCCTGGAAAGGTCTATTCGGGGGTCCTGGAGAGGAGGGTCCGTCGGAGAGTCGAACCTCGGATTCAGGAAGAGCAGTGTGGTTTTCGTCCTGGTCGTGGAACACTGGACCAGCTCTACACCCTCAGCAGGGTCCTGGAGGGTGCATGGGAGTTCGTCCAACCAGTCTACATGTGTTTTGTGGACTTGGAGAAGGCGTTCGACCGTGTCCCTCGGGGGCCTTGTGGGGGGTTCTCCGGGAGTATGGGGTACCGGGCCCTTTGATACGGGCTGTCAGGTCCCTGTATGACCGGTGTCAGAGTCTGGTCCGCATTGCCGGCAGTAAGTCGGGCTCGTTTCCGGTGAGAGTTGGACTCCGCCAAGGCTGCCCTTTGTCACCGATTCTGTTCATTACTTTCATGGACAGAATTTCTAGGCGCAGCCGAGGTGTTGAGGGGATCCGTTTTGGTGGCCTTAGGATCGCATCTCTGCTTTTTGCGGATGATGTGGTCCTGATGGCTTCATCAGATCGTGATCTGCGGCTCTCGCTGAAAGGGTTCGCGGACAAGTGTGAAGCGGCCGGGATGAGGCTCAGTGCCTCCAAATCCGAGGCCATGGTCTTGAGCCGGAAAAGGGTAGAGTGCCTTCTCCGGGTCGGGGGGGTCGTCCTGCCTCAAGTGGAGGGGTTTAAGTATCTGGGGATCTTGTTCACGAATGAGGGAAGAAGGGAGCGGGAGATCGACAGGCGGATTGGGGCGGCGTCTGCCGTGAAGCGGGCGCTGTACCGGTCCGTCGTGGTGAAGAGAGAGCTGAGTCAAAAGACGAAGCTCTCGATTTACCGGTCGATCTACGTTCCCACCCTCATCTATGGTCATGAGCTTTGGGTCATGACCGAAAGAACGAGATCACGGATACAAGCGGCCAAAATGGGTTTCCTCCGCAGGGTGGCCGGGCTCTCCCTTAGAGATAGGGTGAGAAGCTCGGTCATCCGGGAGGGACTCAAAGTAGAGCCGCTGCTCCTCCACGTCGAGAGGAGCCAGTTGAGGTGGCTCGGGCATCTGGTCAGGATGTCTCCTGGACGCCTCCCTGGTGAGGTGTTCCGGGCACGTCCCACCGGGAGGAGGCCCTGAGGAAGACCCAGGACACGCTGGAGGGATTATGTCTCTCGGCTGGCCTGGGAACGCCTTGGGGTTCCCCCGGAGGAGCTGGAAGAAGTGGCTGGGGAGAGGGAAGTCTGGGCCTCCCTTCTGAAGCTGCTGCCCCCGCGACCCGATCCTGGATAAGCGGAAGAAAATGGATGGATGGATGGATGGATGGATGGAGACTCGATGTAGCCAAACTCCGTCATTGTTTTTATGTCTATTAGCTTCGTGGTGTTGATGCATTTTGACCTGCTTCTATTTTCCGCCGCAACACGCAAACGTCCTCATTCACTCAGTGCGTTATAGTTACACATCGCTTAGCATTTGTTGCTGCGCGTTTGCGCAGTGAAGGAAAGACGAAACCAGCTGGACAGACAGGCTGAGAAATGAGATGCAGGTGATCGGTATCGGTAACAGAGCCAATGATCGGCCGATCCCGATCATCACCGATTTCACGAAAATCAGCCGATTATGATCGGTGACCGATCGATCGGCACACCTCTAGTGTTTGTTGATTGTAAAGTGTGCTAATAAATTATGTTGTATAATCGTGTATTGCCCCGACTTGGTCATTTTGATCTAAATTACAAATTTTTTAATAAGTTCCCCAAGCAATTATTGTAGTTATTACTAGCCAAAACAAGACTGCCTATTGCTGCACAACATAACTCTTTGAACGTTTTTCTTTCAGTTGTTACATCCACTTGCACATTTGCCTTTAAAAATTAATATGCCTTCAAACTGTGTCCTGCAGCTCTGGCAAATGCAATTTGCACCATGGGTAACAACTTAGTGAAAATAGTGATAGTCAAGCTGTGGGCAGAGAAAGAAAAGCTGCAACAACATGCAAGGAAAACATGCAGCTGAGCTTATTACATCCTGAAGGTGGATGTGGAAAAACATTAGTCATTCTAACCGTGTCCTTTTGTATTTTCAGTAAAGTGTTCGAGCATTTTGGTTTCACCAGAGCAAAAGGTTTTGTCTTCTCTCACCAAAGTCAGTGAGTTCTGTGAAGGCTACAGGAAATGAAACTTTTTTTTTCTTTTTCAAATACTTTGTGTTTGTCACAGAAAGTGCAAACTTTTGCTTGAGGAAGAAGCAGAAAATTCCAGTAATGTTAAAGGTCAATTGGATTCATCCCCTGGAGACGGAAAAAGTCATGGCAATCTAGCAATTGGTTTATCCAATACTCAGTTTGCAGAAATATCTCGACAGGTGCTCTATAGACCAAAACTGTTCTGTGGACACACTGAGGGCTACAAGCCTCTCAGGAATTGCTGTACAGCTGCATACATTCAGAGGGTTTTTATTTTATTTGATTTTTTTTCCAGTTTGCTTCACAATGCCGGTGGGATTTCTGACATATGTCATGTTAGATGACATATTAGTCACTAGCAATGTGAATGCTGCTCAACAAACAGTGACAATAACGAGGCAGGGAACCCTTAGGAGCAGACCACACAAAATAAAGCCTGGACCTCACCGTCTCGTCGTTAGTTTTCTCTTTTTTAAAAAAGGTTTATGTATGAAAAACAATTCCAATCTTTTATTTTTAAAGTTGTGTGTTTTGAATGGAAACACTTCGGTCAAAATCTTGTCTTCTGCTGGAAGAATATCGACCCTGAAGAAGAAGCTAGAAATGTAGCTCATCTTTCTAAAGTATACTGCTTACTCGTGCCAGTTTATAATTAAATTTTACATCTAATATTTGTTTGTCTTTCTCCAGGGTGAAATGCATTAAATTATGCAACCTTAGTCAAGAGACTCACTGGCTGCACCAGTTTGAATTTGTTGTGAATTTTCTCAAACCCAAATAGGAGTAAATAAACAGAAAGTAAACAATCACGTACAGCCCAAAATTATTCATACCCCGGGCAGATTTTGGTTTAAAGTTATCGTTTAATTTTATCAACATGTTTTTGTTTGTTTTGGCTTTTTTAATAAGAAGTAATTTAACATTTTTGGAGTGAACAAACCAGAGACCTGAATATGAAAGACGAGGCCTTCCAACCACAAATACCTGGTGATAAATGCATAAAATAAATAGTCAAAAACAATACTGGGAATCGAGCAAAATCTTGTCAGCAATCATAAAAAGATTTGAAAACCATAATGCAGAAAAAGCCTTCAACATTAATCGCTGAAAATGGTATAAATGATTTTTGACGTGCTCTTTTTTAACAACTTGCCTCATGGATATTGTCATTTTGGTTGAATAAAAGTATAGATTTTAGATTATTAGTTGGCAGACCCTCAGTTCATGTTTATTTTAAATATTGTTCTTTGATATGGACTTAAAATTTAGTGGTTCCTAGTTGGTTTCTCAAAATCTGGGTCAATTTTGTTTGATCCTAAAGTAGCAGAGGTCAAAACCTAGACAGAGTTATTTATCATAGTAGGACAAGAATCCTCAGTTCAACATTGTGGAAAATTTGTGGACAACATTAAAAACAGAATCTGTCACGTTTAATTTGGTATGTATATGAGCTACTTTGGGATTATTGGAAAGTTTATTGTTTTTTTTTGTTGCTTTAAGATTAAAGTCAATTTTTTTCACCACAAATAAAGTACATCTAATTTTAGTTTACATACTCGACTAAAAACATACAGATGATCCTGTTAAAATCCAAAACCTATTTATTTTTAAAAAGAAAAGCACACAAAATGCTTATAAATAAGATTTAACCATTACTCACGAATCTTTAAAGCTTGTAGAAAAGCTGCTTTTTCCTCTGTATGTGATTTATTTTAACTGGCCCAGTGTGATCAAATTTATTAGCATAAGATACACATAAAACTGAATTCGTCCCACTCACTCACTCCCTTTACGCATGTAGGAAAAACTGGTGGGTGTAAACGTCAAAAGTCAGTTTTATTTGTCCTTTATGAGCTCCTGTAGTAACAAGGTGAATAATGAGTGGATATGAGTTTCAGCACAGATATAACTAATTAAAACGCAGGGATGAAAGTTGTGCATATGCCAGAATATAAATTAATTTGAGTGAAAAGGAAAGTAGATGCTTACTGAAAAATTATCTGGTGAATAAAATCAGAGCTTTTATGATTGACAACGATTTTGTTTAGTTTTTTTCTATTTCAGCAAAAAACAAAACTAAAGTTAGTATACTTCTTCTGCACTAACACGTCACACTGACAAAATCTCCAGTGTAAATTTGTCACTGCGTGGAATCGACTCAACTATTTTCAGTATACAAGGTGTTGAAGACAGAGGCATGTTCATTCAGAGGGGAAGGTGTTACTGTCCTGTGTCATCATTTTAGAGTCCAGTACTTTCTACTTACTGTCGAGGAAATACAAAAGGACTGCCATTTACAGTTTTTGATAGAAATATAAGATGCTAAAGATATTAAAATGTAATCTTTGTCACCATGTGTCTTTCATTGAAAATGTTATTGAAATATATTTAACAGCAGAGCTGGGTAACCCTGACTTCCTCCTCTCATGGCGTGACAAAACATCTGATTTTAATACAAATAAGTAATGAACTCCTGAGAAATTTAAGTTTAAATAAGGACATGGAAGAAATGGTTAAAAAAACAAAACAAAAAAAACACAGGGAGCAAAGTGTTTAATATAAATACATATGAAATACTGAAATAAAGCTGACCACAAACCAAAGATCATGACAAATCCAGTCTTGAAGTAACAAATGCCTGGAGCAGTTTTCAGCATCACTTCTCGACAGGATGTTTCTGTTTTGGGGGCTGAGTAAAGATAGCCATACAGACGAGTTTAATATGAACCAGAGGCGTAAATTCAAACTGGAAGACTCTCCAGCCTCACTTGCATCATCCCATCACCACGTCATCTACTGTCAGCCTATTTGCATCGGACCATCCCCGTCTCCGCCAATCACCAATCAAGCTCCCACTTATTAGGACCTTCATCCAAAGCGGCACCAACCCACCTCCACCCCTTCTCCACCTCCATGCTCTTGGCTCTCCAGGCCTCCGTCCTTCTCTGACCTCCACCACCAGTGAACAAACATGGCAACTTCTTTCCCACTGTAAAATGAAGAGAGATTACAGTTGGATAAAATCAGAATCCACAGATCTAGAGCTTAAAAACAAAATCTGTCATTAGCCACAACAGTAGTAAATTTCTGCTGCATTTCATAATACAAGCCCAATATCTAATTGGCACTATTTATTCATGTAGTCATAATTCAAGATGGAAAAAATAAACAGACATGCAGTTCAGCACAGCATCGAGTCAAAGTCGTCTCATGGAGTTTTGCAGAAAGACATTTTACACCAAATAAATACAGATGAATCAAAATGTAACCAGTTTGAAAAATATATATGCAGCAGCATTTCTTCTTTTGAATGCTAAAAATAATTCGCCGTGTTTGATTAGATGATATTTCTGGGATTTCTCCTAACTTATCAGGATGAAATGAAACCAGAGTGCACCTGAGCACCTCTGTTGCTGCAGGTCGCTTCATTTTGCCGCCGTGTCTACCTGCCTTAAAGGCCTATTATAGAGACATCAGGGGAGTAACAGAGGCCGACAGAGACAAACAGGTCACCCTTACCTGGGCTCCTGGATAAACGATTCCCCCTGCTGTCTCTACCACTGCTCTACCCTGCTTATTTTCTCCATGCTCCACCCAACATCATCAGCCCTCCTCTCCCGTTTCCAACCTGTCTTCTGCCATCTGACTGCCTCTTTCCATCCTCTGTTTCCACCATCACAATCTGATTTGTGTTCCTCCCTTTCTCCCATCCACCCAAACCACAGAATCTACGTAAAGTGCATGTAGCAAGAGGAGTTGATGCATGCCTGCTCATAGGTCAAAATGTGCATACAGCTGGAACACGTATGCTTGGCCAGACTCATATCAACACACCTCCTGCACCGACTTTGCTTCTGCAGGACAGGCTGCTCATTATCCACCTTAAGAATTGAGTTTATTTGTGTGACATTGAGCAGAAAGTGAAGCTGCTCTTCCACTGTAGCGGTAAAGAGCTGCCAGACTGCAGCTTCGCTGATTTGTCGGATGGACGAAGCAAGAGAAATTTGCTCACTGCCTGTTCCACTTTACCTGTCATAGAAAGGGACAAATGATGTCAGATCCTGCTGCTTCAACGACGCACGCGTCCTTTTAAAGAAGCTCTTGAGCCGTGGCATTTAACTCTGGCACCAGACAGGTGCTGTCATGCATTCAGCCGGGTGCCACTGGCAGGTCTTAGCATCGTTATGCAAGCAGCCGCTGATGCGCACTTACATGCATTAAGCGTGGATGCATGCATACCGGTGTGTAAGTGTAGGTCTGTTGCTACAGCGGCATAAATCACAGTAGCTGAGCAAGGGGGCTGCTGCTGCCTCCTCCATCTGTCTCTGTCTGCAGGGGAGAAGTATTTTACACTGATGAAAGGATGAATGTGAGGAGGTGAGAAAAAGTGAGCCATGCTTGAGTTGTGTGGGATGGACAGAAGAAATAAATACCGCAGTTTTGAGAGGTCATGTGTATGTGTAAGCGTATGCAGAGACCTGGGGGAACAGATGCGTCAAAGCTCTCGATGCAGGTAATCAGCATCTCTGCAGGGCTTCTTACTTTGTATCTATATCTGCTTTTCAGAAACAGACTTCGGCAGTGAGAATAATTCTTCCCAAATGAGGTACCGCAATGCTGCACTTGCTAAAGCTTGAAATGCTGCTTTTTTTTAATCATAAAACGCATTTTATTCAGGCTTTGGACATTTTATCCAAATCTCTTTAGCGAAAAGATACTTGTTTCATCCACCTGCAGCAAACTTCTTAGACTCGGTACTGTTGACTGGCTACCTGCAATAATCAATGCTCTTCAGCTTCTCTAAATCGAATAAAGGCCAGCAGAGTAGCTTCGGACCTAATGTATAGAGTACTTTCCTAACACGCAGGCACAGCGAAGAGGGAAATCACCTCTTGACTTTACTGCGGAGAACAATTTTAGGTTCCTTTATAAAGTTGGACTAGAATGAGCATAGTCTGCTGTTTACTTAAAAAAAAAAGTCCAGTATTTTGTGCAAATAAAAGAGTATGTAAAGTAAATAGAGCCTGCACCACTCAACCTAAAACAAACAGAATTTTATAGGGGAGAATTAAAAATTAAACAAATGTGGCTGCATTGCTTAAGTGACACATCCTCTTATCCACCTAACTTAAACTCATTCTAAACTGGAGTCAGTACATACTGTGAAGTTCACCAGTCTTAAAACACTTTTCCTGACATTTTCTAAGTTGCATCACATCGAAAAGTCATGGCTCACATGTGGGATCTCATGGTCAAAAGGTATCAGTCAGAAGAAGTAGAGAAAAGATATTCCAAATCATTAGGTCTATAATGGAGGCCAGTCACTTATCAAAAACTGGATGTACCTAAAAAAAAGAGAGAGAAGAGGAAACCTGGTCAGGGAGGACGCCTCAGATTAGCATGCATTCATTTCTGGGTCATAATGCCAGGCCATATTTTAGTCACAACTCCAAAAGCTTTGTCACAAAAAAACCAAAAAAACAACAAAAAGAAAACACTTCACCCACAGTGAAACATGGTGATGGCAGTATCATGGTTTGGGGATGCTTGTCTTCAGCAGGAAGAGAGTCCTTAAACATGTCAGAAGAAACTATGAGCAGTTGCAAATGCCAGTCAACAGAGGCACAAAGGGAGGAAAAAGAAACATTATAATTCAGCTAAAAACTGAAATGCTTCTCCTTAAAATCCAAGCCAGAGCAAAGATTTGGATCCAGGCACAGGAAGAGGGATATGCGCAGGAGAAACCTGTGCAAGATGGAAAATTACTTTTACAAATAAAAATGTAAAATAGCGCTAAATCACGATTAGTCCAACTGGTAAATCCAGACTGGGAGCTGCAATAAAATTTAAAAGGTTTTCCCGCAAAGTAATAATTTAAGGTTGCGCAGATTTAGGCAGCGACATCATTTTAGAAACTTTGTTATTTTACCTCTTGATGATTTCTGTTCACTTTTTGAGAGTTGTTTAAGCTTTGATCAAAGTGGAAAAATGTTTTGAAATGACTTATCTTGGTTTCATTTTTTTACTTCACAAAATCCACGTACTCCAGCAGTGTTGTGCTTTTTTTTTTTAGATTCACTGTATTCGAGTCCTGTAGCTTCAATAACCCTGGCAGAACTGCAAATGTTGTCTTATTTCATGCAGCTAAAAACACAAGACACTCACGAACCAAGTGGGAAAAACAACAGAAGAGCTGGAGGAGGCTGTGAGTCCCATTTTATGACTGGTGTTGCGTCTCTCATCCCTCCTATAAACTGGGATTACACTGTTTGGAGGGAAGTGCACAGAGGATGTGGGAGAAACTGTTGGCTTATGTGGGTGTCCCAGTGAGGCAGAGGAAGTCACGGTTGGCTGATGAGGTTGTTGAGGTAGAGGGAGCAGGATCTCTCCTGACAGACAACCAGTCACTTGCCACATTCCAGATTTGGTTCTGGGTTTTGAGATTAGCTCAAGCATGGAAATCTCTCCTCGAAAGCGCTCTGGAGGACTTAAAAAGACAAACATAGAGGACCAACTGTGCAATGGACAGTTGGTCCATTGCACAGTGCCAAATGTTTTACTGTTGTTTCCCCCCCCCCCCCAAAAAAAAAAAACATATTTGGCAATTAACAATCCATGACAATACTCTCAAATGACTTCTGCAGCATGCACCATTTTGTACTCCAAAGTACATCAGCTTTAATTTCTTGGATTTTTCTTTAAAAATGACATTTTTAAGAATTAGGATTGTAGAAAAAAAAATAAAAATCTGAATCTGATGGTTTTAAATTAAAAAATGCAGCATTTTGTTGAAAAGGAATAATTTATCTAAATTAGAAAATACAATTCTATTTTTTTCCTTTCCAGGTCCTGGATTCAAGCTACCGTCTTGGAGCCCACATGATGAGACAGAGGCGTACGCAGCGTGTTGGCGTCACAGAAGTGCAGAATTTAATCCAATCAGAAACAAAGTATCAGACATGACAGAGCATGACAGAAAAACAAACAGACTTACATTTCGTTACCTGAGATACTAGGAGACAAACATACCAAGACGTCTTGGAGAAAAGAGCCAGAGCAAAAGCAACAAAGATCGGCTATTTTTTGAATTATTTCTTCCTCTACTCAGATTATATTCTTGTGGGAGGTTCTTGCTTCAAACAAGGCGTCCCTTGCCTCGACCAATTAGAAGTTGTCTCTGACCGCCTTCGAAAACGGCACCTCCCTTCAATTCTGTTCGAGTGATCAAAGAAAAATTTCTTTAGTGAAGTAAAACAGATCCTTCAAGTCCTGCTAAGTTTTATGACTTTTGGATGTCTCAAGAAACGCATTTGGAATTCCCTGTTAATCCACCCAAACAGACAAAGGCACATTTGTAAGCTTTTAAACAAATACTTTTCGGGTAAACTGCAGGTCAATGTGCCCGGGTAGGTTATAAATTTTAAGATGTATTCAGGTTTATTTTCACTAAATGATGTTATCTCCTGAATCCTGCAGAGTTTCCCCCAGGATCTGGCTCCTTCCTGAGCCACGAGCATCAAAGCATCTCACAAGTCTCTGTGAAATTCTGGTTTTCTCCTTTTCTCCCAAAACAAACCCTAAATTCTATATTTGATTCAATAAGAGTTATCTCTGAACTTAATATGCTTTTGCTCTGTTATTCCTCCCAAAGCCTTCCTGATATTAAACTCATACAAAACTACAAAAAGTAATTAGATACAGTTCCTGTTTCCTAATACAAAACAAAACATTTTCAATTGCATTCATCATTGACTGGTTTTAATTCTACAACTAACTAATACAATATTCAAATAAAATACTCAGTGAAAGCATGCAATATTAAAATATTTTATATGATAACAGTCTGAAAGTTTAAAAGTTCACAGCTTCAAAGTTCAGAAGTCTATAGGTCAATAGTTTACCATGCCAGATGTTCACTGAAGGCTCCTTATCTCCTGAGACCTGAATGTCCCCCTGCTTTGAGATGTTTTCACACAGATAAAATTTTCTACCTCCTAGGATATATTATTTTACAACCTCAAAACCTTTCCTAAAAGCTTTCGTAGATCCATCATTTATCTGTGACATTCTGAACCCAGGCACGACAGCCCCTGCATCTGACCTCACTGACACAAAAACTCCTAACTTTAAGTAAAAGATAGAGCTAACTCAAACACTAAAAAATGATTATATAAGTAAAAGATTCACTTAACTAAAACACTACAAATGGTTATATGATTGAATTCAACAAAACACTAAACAATGATTATATTTCCTCAACAATTTTCATGCTGAGCAGTTTAGGCAGAACTATAGGTGAGTATTGTACATACATTGAGCACCGAGCATCTGTGCTCAGTGATCCAATGGTTTCATAATCACCTGGTGACATCATGATTACCTACCATGACTATCATCTGTATAGTTATAACTAATCTGATGTCTTCTTATAACCTGAGCCTGTTGGAGCATGTAGATATTAAATCGAAGTAGTTCCAGGACTGGACCTTGGGGTTCCCCATGTTATTTTTGTCTTCTCCGTCTTATCACTCCTGATTAAACTAACACACTATAAAAATATGGATGGCATATTGTTCTCTTTTCTTGCAATGAAATACATTTCAACAAATATTATATATTATTAAGAGAAGAAAATTGTAAAACTTTACTTGTTCTATCCTCTCTGCCCGGGTTCAGAAAAATGCTGTGCGCAAGGACTGAGATCACGCAGAGACAACAGCGTCACAATAATCAGCATTTATTCAAGACAGATGCAAACTATCACCAGAAAAGCTCAACCATCAGAAACCTCAGAGCACAAACAACACATATATTTACCTGAGAAGAGGAAAAGACAAAAGATGGAAATGACAAACAGACAGCAAGAACGTTCTTGGAGAAGTTGCAAAGAGCAAAATCTGATTTGTTACTCTGTGTGGAAAGTTTTATCCTCTTTTCTTTAATTTATTCAAATAGGGTGGAACTTTGCCCATCCAACCAGGACCTGTCTCTGACCCTTTCTCTAAAGCCATTTTGTCCCTCTTGTCTAAGGAGAACTTTTCCTGATCTCCTGCTGGTTTATGGCTTTCACACATACGTGTGAAAAGCTGAACTTCCTAATGATTGTCTCCCAAACAGACAAAAGGAAAGGACTTAGATATTGGTCTTAAATCTTAGTCTGCCTTAACTACAGGTAAAATAAAGGTCAAAAGGCCAAAATAAGTTATAATTTTAAAACTATAATTAGGCTATTTCCATCAAGTCATGTTACATTTTAAAACTAGCTTATTTTAAATATATTTTCTTAACAATATCCAGCGCTAACAATTAAGTGAATTAAAATTTACTTCAACAAAATGTACTTCACTGTCAAATTTTTATCAAGCAATAAATTTATATATTTGTATTTAACCAGGAAAGTCTCACACAGGAAGGTGCAGCAATAGAAATGTCATTTGCTAATATTAACTGGGAAACAGACACAGTTTGCGTTTTATATTTCTATACAAAAGATTGATGTGAAAAGCGTCGGAGCAACACACACCCAGTGCAGTGAGTCAAATTGGGTAATGACATGGACAACGGACAACAAATGAGGGAATTATGCAGCTGCTTTGCCTTTGAAAGGCTCTGCTTCTCTTTGGAAGGAAAAAGGAAACGTGATTTTTTTTTACATCGGCATTAACTTAAAGTGTCCCATAAATTGTTGTTCGCATATTTACATAAGTTTGTAGAAAAGCTTAATAACCTGATCACATGCTGCACATTGTTCTGCACCAGCTCTGGTGGAATTTAACATTTACAAAAAAAAAATGTCTTGGAGACTAAATTATTGTAATTTCCTGTCCAGAACAATATTCGTTGGCTGAAAGGTTAGTTCCCTCCATTCTGGCTCTGCAGTGCAAAATCAGGGTTTGCTTTTACTTAACTTTTTGAAGAGATCCAAACATCACAGGTGCATTTCTTTCAAAGACCAATTCAAACAACTGCGTCATTTTAATGTGCGTTTATGTATCACTCAATTTATCCAGGAAATAAGGAAAGTCGTGACAAGGTATGATTCAGATTCAGAAACCAAAAGCCAATCAAAATGTGCTTCGGGTTGAAGAAAGTCCGTCTGTTGCAACAGAACCAGATATAGATTTAGTGGAAAAGTGAAATAAGTGAAAATCTTATCAAAGAAAGACAATACTGGTACATTTAAACAAAATTTGATTTCATGGGGGGAAAAAAAAAAAATCACTGGGAGTATTTTTTTTCTTCATAAAAAAATCGATTATACACAAATCTTGGAAGGAAATTTAGATTAAAGTCAGAAAGACATTTGAATGTGTTGATATTTCCTCCTGATGCCATGCAAGGGCTGCCCTGGCAACTGTGCGTGTTGTCGGGAAGTAGTCCAGCACATTACCACGGCCATGCAAAAGTACAAGATGAAATTTTCACACATTTAGATGGAGCCAAGTTGTTTTTTTCCCAGTTCTGCTGCTCACAAAGACGTCTACTGACCCATAGTTAATGTGAGAACGTGCCAGTAATCTTAACCAAATCTTTGCAAGAAAAGTAATGGGCATATTTTACAAAATGTGAAGTCTATTTGTATCACCGTCTGCGATTGACAGCGTACAGCGATACTCTCCTCACATCTAAATTTAACAGCAGTAGTGTGAAATCTGAATTAATTCCCTCTTACATAAAATAAAGATGCAAAAAGCCTGGCTGATTGCTGGAATGACTCAAGTACATGGTGTTTTTATGTAAAACACAGCGCTTCATATGCTTTAAGGTCATTCGCATCTGCAAGTGTCCACCGCCAAAGCAGAGCATATGGAATAAGGATGCAGGGGGCGTCTAATCCCACAGTGTTCGACCTTGAGGAATGGGAGCTCTTATATCCTCATTAACATGGATGAAGCGTGGCTACGAGGTGAACACACCTACCAGCTCGGCTGCTGATCCTCAGCAAGCCGACAAGAGGAGACAACGCATCCACATGAACACGCGGCTGCACTGGGAGCGCAGCAGTCAGACATGTGCAAACCTCCAGCATCTATTTTCATTATTACAATCCCATCAGCTAGAGGCAAGGTTGGTTTGTGTTTTTTTGCTGCAGCTCGCAGAGGCTGAGTGTGTGAGGTGGGCTGTCAATGACACTCGGCCTCAAACAAGACTCGTTGCAAAAGCGTACAGGAAAGCCCCAGCGGGGAGCGGGAGCGCAGAGCGGCTGTGTCTAGTTCACGTCGAGCTCAGCTGTGTCCTCTGCAGGTAAAAACAAAAAAAAAAAAAAGAGAAAACAAACTGATAAATATCCTCCCGCTCAAATGCATCAGATGGCCTGTGGCGAGGGTTTTCTTTTATATGCTGTAATCTTCCCTCAACGAGTCAAAACGTTAGATGAATCTACGCGTCGTGTGCAAGAACCTAAATCATTTTGTTGAAGTACTGAAATTTTCTACTAACCTGCATGCAGGTTCAGTAGCATGCAGGTTAATTTTAAGAGAGAAATGTGAACCTACTAAAAACTTTGACAGGGTTCCTTTATAAATGAATCAGTGCAGCTCTGTGGGGTGGAGGAAACCTGTCTGTGGCTTTGCTAAGGAGGTCTACATTGCTTTGACCTCTGACCTATAGAGATTAGCTTATGTTGATCTAGAACAATAGCGCCGTAAATCAGGGTTTCCTGCAGTGTCTTATAAGCCTGGTGGGCCACCAGGGTTTACTTGTGCCCCCACCAGACTAGCATTACTTATTTAAGTTTTTTTTAATGTTTGCCTTTTTTTTAAGACTTTATAGTTGGTGTTCAGGTGTTAATCTTCTAATCTTTCAATAACACATGATTATCAAGTGATATTTTAAAATTTTAAACATTTTTTAACTGAAAAACAAGATAGCTGCTGGATGAATGACTGCCCTAGAGAACAACCACCAGGCTTAGCATGTTTTCTAGGGGAAACCCTGATAAGTATCTGTACTTTTGACAGTGTGGGCACACACTGATATGAAAGTTAAATCAGCAAATTTCCACTAGCCACGTCTTTCCTTAAAGCAGCAGTATGTAACTTTTATTTAAAACATAAATATGTGTTTTTATGTATTTGTTAAAACTCTCTTTGTCGTGGCAGGTATGAGACGGATTATCTGGAAATAATTGAGCTCCTCTGCCTTCTCCCATTGAACCTGTTGTCATTTACAGAAATACGTCAAAAACAACCAATCAGAGTCAGGAGGAGGGTCTTAGCGCTGTCAATCACCCTTTTGTATGCACTGCTCACAACCTCACCCTTTATCTCTGCCACCAAGTCTTCAGAAACGTTACAAGACTGAAAGCAAACGGAGATCCTTCCTGCCTCCAGCATCACCATGCAAAGCGGCGGTTCTTTGGAGGTACTTGGATGATATGAGTTATGGCATCACTTAATTTCCCTTTAGGATGCATAAAATGTTTTTGAATTGAATTTAATTATCTTTCTTTTCCCTCCCCATCCCATCACCCTCACCCCTAGTTTCTATTTTAATTCTTCATCCAATCTTCTTCATTGCAGAGAGTAAATTGTCTTTTCCCAAGCTAGCTTGGGAAAAGACAATTTACACTCCCTTGAGTCTCCTCCTCCTCCTCCTAAGACTTCATCAGCAGGTCTTCCCAGACGACCACATCCAATCCATCCATCCTCTGAACCCTTTTCTTAATAAACCTTTATTCTCCAATCGGTGATAAGTAGTCCTTGCTAGAGAAATTAATCTTCTTGAGTTTTACCAAAATTAAAAAAACTTTTCAATTATATTCTAATTTATTACATTAAACCAGGAATCACAAATACGTAGCTATTAAGAGATGTTGCAATCTAAACACTCTGATTTAAATTAATTAAAATAACGCCTGTTATAGGTTGTAGTGTTACAGCTTATGTTTAGTTAGTGGAAATAACTGTAAAACATCCCTATGTCTGATGTCACTTGCCTGCGATAAATTGGGGGGGGGGGGGGTGGAAAAAGCAGGAAATTTACACGCAGATGTGACATGTCATCACTGTCAGAGCAGTAGCTGCTCCCCTGGTGGTGCTAAACGTTCAACAAGCAGGACAACAATGTAAATTATAGAGGACAACCCACAAGATGATCTAATCCGCTGACGAAAAACAGGAGAACGATTTCCCGGAAACCTGCATCATAAATAGCGTGAGCATCGCGCTCTTGAAGCATTTGTTGCATAAATTTTCATGAACAGCTGGAGGAGATACTGAGGAATGAGGGGGCTGCGTTATTTGTGAAGTGTCACACCTTTTCAGATTTACTGTGAAACACCTCAAGCACACACAACCTAACAAACATGCAGAGGATAAAACTGCCTCCAACTTGCCTTCGGTGGGAGTTTTCCTTGAATTTGTTTAATCTTCTTTGATTTTTAAATAAAGAGATTAACACAATCCTGGTAAATGTCTGGAAATAATGGATTTGTCTTTGGACCAGACTGAACAGCAATACTGTTTTTAAGAATCCAGCATCAGAAAGGTTATTTGTTTAGGAATATATCCATTTTTTTTCTTTAAGAGTTCTTCAAGAATTATATATAAAAAAGATTTTAAAAAAATACTAGGCTTTTGTTTATTTAGAAAATGAAAATCGTTTGGATGCTTAAGAAAAGTGGTGTGCTAAGCATCTAATTCATGTAATATATGTGTTCTCTCTAACTACATATATTTATACATTAAGACAATATAAATCTTTATCTTGACTCAGAGATTTAAAAAAAAGCCAGCATTTTCAGATCTGTGACAGACAAGAGAACAAAAGCTAACAAGGATATAGATGTTCCTGAGCATCACCGTCAAAACGTCCGCACTCCCGGTGCATTTTCAAAGCAGCTTTATGTAAAAAAAAAATTATTACGCCATCTAAAACAGATTCAACTTTGAAATGATAAAAGTGAAAAATTAAAGGATTTCAAGACTATTGACACTCATATTTGCACTTGCTTAAAGAAAAATAATAAATCAGAAACGAGGTGTGGTTAAAAAACAACAACCTTAAAGTGGATTTGTTTTAATCAGACCTAAATTATAATTTTACAACAACTTTGCAACTCCTGAAACTGTATTACAGCGTTTAATTTAAAACGCAACATTAAAATCTGGAAACGTCTTACCAAAACGTCCAGGAGGCTCCCCTGTGATTGTCTTGGCACCCTGGTACCATACAGGGCATTCACCCTCACATAAGCACCAATATTTATAAAAATTATGTCTATGTTTCATCTGTTTTGAGGTTGTCAAATAAATTATTAGAACGCATGCTGACTGTAGAGAATATATCATTGATGTACCAATCCCAATCTTGTTGTCAGCGTCTAATCTGGGATTTTTCACAAAGCTAATATCTACTGTAGTCGATTCTCATTCCTCTTTCAACACATTAAGATATAACAACAGCTTATCAGTAAATTCTAGCCTTATTTTATTTTCTCCATCAATAACAGAGGCCATGTCACACTGCATGAGATAAATATTTGACATTTAAAACCGTTTTTATTGGTGATAATTAGGACAACTAGTATTACTTAATAAGCATTCACTGGGTGTATTCTCTCTCTCTACATATATGTAGATTAATATAAACCTTTATCTTGTCTCAGAGATTTAAAAAAACAATAGCCAATATTTCCAGATCTGTGACAGACAAGAGAATGAAAGATAAAGATTTGGATGTTTTCATCCAAAACTGAAAATGTAGTTACATAGTGATAATGATAAATTTCCAATATATTGTTCTTTATTGGCATTTCAACCTACATTAAAATGACATAATGTGTTACAAATTCATCTTACAGGGCTGAGAAGTTCACAGGCTGGTCTAACTCAAGCTTCCCACAGTAGCTTGATCCTCTCAGAAATCTGAAGAGTTTGGATTCCTCGTCTTGCTGTGCGACTGCCGTCAGCGTCAGGATATTTGCAGAGGTATTCGTAATATCTACACACTTCACACTGACCTGCTATCAAAATTACATGATTTGTTGTCTCTTTAAGTCTAAGATTGTCCAGTTGTAGCTTAGCAACTGTAAAGTACGCACAGCAGGTCTGTGAAGCTTTCGCTTCCTCCACATGCTATTACAGTGAGTGATGGATTTAATAGGAGCATTAATGGATTTTTTCCCCCCCAAGCGGATTAAATAAAGAAAACCAATGTTTCATTTTCTGTAATGTAAGCTGTAGAACTCTGTTCGTCTCTCTAGCCGAGTTTGGGCCAAAGCACAGGTTTAATTAAGCTTTCATAAGACATTCAGGTGTTGAGATCGCAGCCAGTAGCGTCACACAGTTTGTAAAGTAAAACTAAGCCGAAACATTCAGCGTAAAGTCGGGAAAGCTTTCATCCCACAAGGCGCGGCGAGGCTCAGCTAAGAAGTTTCCGCTGCTGTTGCTGAGGTTTCCGCTCTTGTGGCAAGGGTTAGTTTAAGCTTCGGTACATCAAAACATGTCTACCAACCTGAGTTGTGACTACACAGAGTCTAATAAGGCCACATCGGGTTAGCCTTGAAAATGAGGTTCTTTTTTTTTCTTCCTGCCTGTGTTTTCAAACAGGGGGAAAAAAAAGGAGACATTAACAGAGAGACTGCTCAGTTGAGTCTTGTTTTGGTGCTAATTAGTCCAATTAGCCTTCCTCATCTCACACAGTTCCACACAAAGACAAGCAGCAGCTCTGCTCAGCTTAACCAGGCATGCAGTTTGATGTGTGGCGATGCTGTAAAGCTGCAGAAGCCTCCAGTTACAGACACAGGCTACTTTCAACACTTTCGGGGCATCCTTCCTTCAGAGGATGAAGCTGGATCCTGCCTTGTTTTCTCAATTGTTCCCTGCGAGTCCCTGTAGCAAAGCTCTGGCACAGAAATGGGGGATTCTGCACTCCAGGAGCAACACTGGTGCAAAATTCCCTCAGTTCGAGTTTTGTGGCAGGCAAACCTTAAGGACACCACAGTCCATATTTGTTCTCTTGAGATTAAAGTAATGCAGTAGTAGGTGTGACTGAAACAGATGCAACCAAACGGGAAAGAAAAGCTTTAAGTTTTGACGGTAAAGATTGCTTATGCTTCAACAACATGACAATTTCAAATTGTGCTTCAGTCTTTAAAAGAGCTCACTCTTCCTTTAAATGATAAAACACTGGTACCTGACTCTGGTTTGAATGCGCCGTCTGCCTTTTAATCACAGAGCAATGAGACAACATTTGAATTTTTCAACTATTTCCACCTCGGGGCAGAGTGACTGTAATAATTCATCGGCTTTTACAGTGCCAAAACATTTCTGCAGCAGTTCCACTGAATCCCTGTTTTGTATTCCAGGAGGACATGGTTCATTCTGAAGTTTTTATTTTCTTTCTGTAGTTTTGCAGAAGCTCACCGAGATAAAATAAGACATAAACACAGTTTCTGTAGCTGCCTCTGTGTGCAAGCTGTTTCAATGACCGTGCTAATCAAATCCAAGAATCTCTGGCTATTTGTTTCTCTTATATGTTGTTGTGTATTTGCTCCATGCTGTGATAACCTGAAGTCATCTTTATTTTTATAAAGAATGTGTAGGTAGCAACAAAAAACCAGAAAAAGAACATTCTCTGTGTTGTACACAAAGTCCTGTGAAAATATTATTTCACTAGATAAAAGCATTTTTTTCATAACATAGTTAAATATATAAATATGTGAAGAATAAGATATCTAATCCTGATAACAGACTATAGGATGCAAAAAGAAGAATGCAAAAACCACAAAATGCAATCATGGGACTTTTGGATGATTCTTGTTGCTGCTGACATGAAATTTCATGTCTGAGCAAAATGGAAAAAGGGCTGCAAGTTGAACTTTTATGTAAGCTGTGCAAGGCGGAAAAGTTTGGACTCTGACATAAACATTAAGGCCAGACTGAAATGTTGTCACTGAGAATGTAGACAAACGCCAGGACTTCAGGAACAATGTTCCTTGGACCAGAGTCTAAAATGTTATTATTTGGACACTGAACAGGCCATATGGAAAAAAAAAAAACACAAATGACATATGACATCACTCTACAGCCAAAACAAAAGGCAGTGTTGGGCCAAGTTTTTCAAAACCATTCTGTAAGCTTCATGCAATTTGAATACATCAAGCAAGTATTTTATAAACATAATGAGATTGTAGATGTGGTCAAATAACCAGTACTAAAGTACAGGAGCCACTTTGAATGTTACCTGGATATTTTCTGTTTTTGTTCTAGTGTCGCAGCAAGAAGAAATACATTTGGACATCATAGTATTTCATACTTTGAGCAGATACAAGTCTGCAGGATTGTTTACAGAGTAAATATTTTTACAGCGATTTGTTCAATACACTATTGGCTAACTAACGCTATCAAAGTTCTGGTTATTTTTTAGAAACTTTTGAAAACATCCTTACCGTTAATAGTGGTCGGAGTAAATCCATTAAGTACTGGATGACTTGTGTTTATTTCCTCAGGATATTAGCCAAACCCTCTTGGTTGACCTTTGATGCTCATTAGCAAAGAAAGTTTGGGAACCTTGATGGGTTACCAAACCCGCTGCTTCGCTGTTTTATCGTCTTTGTTCATATCCAATCATGGCGATCCTCTTTTGTGCAATCAATGAAGCAGAAAGCAGCTTCCCTACTATCAAAATGGCGACAGCGAACCCGGATGTTTCAATTTAGCATAATGTGACTTCCTGTGCGAAGTTCTTCTTCTTCTTCTTCTTCTTCTTCTTCTTCTTCCTCTTCTTCTTCTTTAGGGTTTAACGGCAGCTTGCATCCATTTTCGTTGCACTACTGCCCTCTATTGACTCCTACTTTCTATACCTCACAATCTCTTAAAGATCCCAGTTTTTAAAAAAAAAAAAATCTTCTTTTTCCCCTCAATATCATTCAGCTGATCAATCACCTTTTCAAATTTCAGTTCCCTATTAACACCTAGTTCCGTTTTTAATAATCTTCTTTGGTTTGCATATCCTGTGCGAAGTCGCTGCGCTTCTTGTCGAGGCAAGCAGAGCAGAGACAGACAGTTTTGAGCGGTGAATGTTTAATGAGCTGCTAAGGTGTGGTAACGTTACGTTGCAGTAATCGGCGTGTGCACCAGGGGGCACTGTAGTAGTTTTACGATCGTGGGACTGAGCCAACTAAAGAGCCCACGATAAAATAAAACACAATAATAAACATGCAGCGAAACTAATCAGATAAAAACTTTAATCGCAAGCAACTAATTATCCAGCCAAGTCAGCATCTGTCATATAATTTGATGACACCATAATTAGACATAATTTTTACAGGCTTTTAAAAATAATTACTATACTTTTTATCAAATCCCAAATTTGGAAAAGCATATATTTATATATTTATTCAGGTGTGATGAAAATGACACAATTTTCTTTGGAATCAATGATTAAAACAACAATAGTGGGGTGAAAGCATTTTTGTTAGAATAAGTAGTTTTGACTGCACAATTTAGTTTTCAAAGCTTTTATAGCAGAATAAGGCAAAGTAATTATCTAAACTGTTCGCTTTGGGGGTTTTTTATTTATTAATTGTAATTTTTAAAGAGTAATTTTCCCTTTTTTGCCAAAATGTTGTATTCTTTATAATTTGTTACACATTTACCATTTACCATGAATGTGAAATTAGGACCAGAATCAGTTTTTTTTTTTTAAAAAAACAACAAAGTTTAAAATTGTACTTTATTGACAGAATAGTATTTTTAATGATTTCAGATTAAGCCACAACAGTATGTGCAAAAGTGAAAGTATTGTTACATTTAATATGACAGAGCCCACCTCTGAAAGTGATCGCAGAATCATCTTCTCCAAGTGGTTCAATCACTCCCACAGGGATACGGGGAGGAACATGTGTGTTAACCGAGGCTATACTTCACTTAGATGAGGTTCCGCTTGCACATTGGTTCAATGTCATGGTGTGTGTGAGGCACGAGAGGGCACTGAGGAATCAATAATGTTATTTCCACAGGTGCTTGAGATCTCTCATGTCCCACCTGCACCAGACTGGAAGGATTACCTCTTCCCTGACTTATCAAGGAAGTCTATAAAATTAAGGCCAGATATTTACATACACTGCCTTTTTGTTATCTTGCTGTCTGACATCAAACCTTACTGGATATTTAAACATTTTTGTGGGTTTTTTCAGAGTTCAAACTAAATATTTACTTCTGTTCCTAAATTAATATCAACTTGGTTTTTTGCACTATCTTTGCATCTTTCTCATTATTTTGACCATTTCTCATTTTCTGCAAACAAATACTAAATTTATTCTATGAAAATAGAATAAAAGAATACTGTTCATTTTACTCAAATATATACCTATAAAAGGTTCAACCAAAGAAACTGATCATATCAATTGGTTTCTTAATTTTCTCCGTTAAATATGTGTGTGAAAGTTTTTTATACCATAATTTTACTCAACAATATTCCATTAAATTTATAATTTGAATGAGAGCATAATTAATATAATGTAGGTGCTCATACGAACCACAGCAGACTGGTTTTAGAGTGCCTAAAAGTCAGTTTTTATTAATGACTCATGCTCCAATGTCTCAAATTAGTTCAACATTAGTGGAAACAGAGGAGGATAATTGAAAACTAATTGTAGCACAAAGTAGAAATTTATTGGTGAACGGTAAATTCAATTAAAGCTCGAAACGTGATTAACAGAAGAAAAATCATTCCCTTCACCGTCTCCAGCATCAGACACCAAAGTTGGTAAAATGATCAGTTTTTAATCAATAATTAGGCCGTATTGGCTTCAGATTTTATAGGCTGCATGATTTTTCATATGTGCTAGCAATGTTGTATCATTCACATTCTGTCACTTTAAAAATAAAAAGCTGTGGACCAATGTAATGGATAAAAACATCTTAAAGTATTGATGCTTGAGTTCTTAAAGATAATCTATAGTTTCCTCGACAGACTTAGTCAAACTTATGGTCATTTTCTTGGATAGTCTTGGGAAGAAGCTGGAGTACCCAGAGAGAACGCACCCATGCAGAAAGATCCCAGGTCGGGATTCAAACCCAGGACCTTCTTGCTGCAAGGCAACGTGTTACCTGAAGTCTGTATTTGAATAACTGGAAATAGGTTGACTGTAGAGCTATGAATCATTAAAATGGCATAATGGAGTCCCAGTGTAGCAACACGGAGAGAAGAAGAGCACGAAGGTCTTCTTTAAACACTTGTAAAAGCCCGGGGAGACCTAAAACAAGCTGTCTTTGGGTTGTACAGCAAGCTAAAACTGCATGTTGATAAGTGTAACAATATCCTATCTGTCTAGAGACAAGGCACAAGGAGAAGATGAGACAATCTACCCTCTTTGACTTTTACACCCAGGGGTGAGTGTGTGTTTTCGGCAGAGTAATGCTCCAACACTGTGTCCTGGGTCTAATCAGACATTTTCTGTTGTGGGCCTTCTGGCCGTTCCACATGCCTTCCCTTCTGTTCTCTCTGGTAAAATAACTCCTTCCTGCACGATTTCATGGGGATTAAAGGGTGTTCTTCTTATGTAAAGCAGGTATAGCTCCATCTGCGGCGTGATGTGCTATGTGTGGATTCTCGCTCTCCCTCTTTTTTCCGTCTTGCTCTCTCCTTTTTTTATCTCCTGGGCCGAGGTTGGGTAAGCTTTGATCATTGGCAGAGGGTCGCTGCGGTTCGATTTTCTGTGGATCTCCACTGAGAGGTTTTTGCTCTGCAATTAAAAATTATGAGAGAGACGGCAGGGATGGTCGTTTTTCTGGAGCGTCTGGCAGCGGCAAATGGTGACCATGCGAGCGTGCAGTCTGAGCTCGAAAAAAAAAAAAACATTTAGCATATCAGCATCACAACCTGCCATCATCTGCTTCTTAAGGCGACGTTTGGTTTCAAACAGGCGGCAGAAGATTAACGTTTGCACATAATTAAAATATATTTGGTTATATATAACAAATGATCTGAAAGTAACCATTCTTTAGGTCAAGCCAAAAAAGGTTTTTAATTATCTGGGGGATACACTCACACTCTGCAAGAGGCTACGAAGGTTTAGCTTATTAAAATATTGGTTGTTTGCTCTGGACAGATGGTGGAAGAAATGTTTTATGTTTACAGAATTATATGTGTTTAATTATGTTTACAGAAAACAAAAAATGGAAAAGTGAACCTGGTGAGCAACTTACAAGCAGCAGTAAGTGAAACATTTATCGTGTGATTTACAGCAGCATGTGTAGTCG
Source organism: Poecilia picta (assembly GCA_033032245.1). Taxonomy (NCBI): domain Eukaryota; kingdom Metazoa; phylum Chordata; class Actinopteri; order Cyprinodontiformes; family Poeciliidae; genus Poecilia; species Poecilia picta. Next base: position 15,037,104 of record CM065368.1, read on the forward strand.
CATTTCTGAGTTGAGACGTCGATAATTTCTTGGCAAGGTCAAAATCATCTGTGAGTTATGCGAGCGACACTCTGCACTCATGAGTTTTTGGAGAACTTTACAAATGGTTCAGTTCTCTTTCTTGGTGCATGCAAACATAGTCTAACATCTATTTAGAGATGAATAAAAGAATGAAAATATATTTCTCAACAACACAGTTCGAATACTTTGTGAAGAAAAGAGAAGCAGCCGTAACATTTTTCCCTCAAACCAAGCAAAATGCCTCCAGACTTGATGCTTTGGCTTCTCTGTAAGGATCGGATTTATGATCTCTGCTCTTGGCTTTAAACTTGGATTTTGTCATTTATGATTTTAATGTAAGAATGCACCTGGGTTTATTAAGCTTGTTTGTAACCGTTTGAAGTGCATAACAAAACAAGCTGTGTGCTCTGAAAGGACAGTAAGAAAAGCTTTAAAAGTGACCACAGTTACAAAAACTTACTCTAGAGAGGCGACTTAGCTCGTCCAGATTTCTTTTGTGTTGTTTCCTAATAACAAAAACGTAAAAATATGTGAATGAGAGCAGCGTTTCATGGGAAAATTTGGTCATAATGAAATAAAAACCTATGCAAACAAAGACAAAAGCTGCAAACACAATGACATAATCCATATGCTGCTGTTTGATGCCATGAGCTATGTTTCTAATCTGCATTGCAGACGACATACGATTAACAAACTCCAACCAGGTTCAGGCTGGACCTGTGAACTTAGCTGAATGTTTTGGTGGTTAACTATGAACTAATTTATCTTAACTTGACTCAGCTGAATTTTAGAAATAGTTCTTGTTGCAGATGAGCTGGCCCAGCACTCCACAGTGCATTGGCTGCAGAATCAGACGTGTGGACAGGCGGTGATAAATCTTCATCTGGCAGAGAAAGGCAGACAAGCAGCAGTGATGCGGCTCTACAAAATGCTCTGGGTTTGATCATCGTTCAGGTGTTACGATCAGATAAATGTGTTTCCACTGCAATTTATGATTAGTCGACGGGAGATGGTCACAAAAATGTTTATGAAACATTCTGAGATTTAACTTTTTTTAACGTGGATTATATTTACATAAGTGCAACTCATTATTCGAAATTTCCAAGATGATTGGTGTATAGGTGTCACTAGTATTGAATCCCTTACAGAGAGGAGGCATCAGAATGGATCAATTAATTAAGTAAACTCCTGCTTCAATAGAGTTATCTCATTTAAAACGACATGATCCAAACCACCGAGGAGAACTGCAAGTCTGATGATGAACAGAAACACTCACTTTCATGGGATAGCAGGAGGAATTGTTTGGCAAGACATGACAGCAGAAAAAACACACCACTCATCTTTTAGGTTCATGTAAATCTATTAGCTCCTCTATTCATTACAAGATGCAGTTTAAAGAAGAGCCAGTTTGCAGGAATAATTGCAGAAATCATGCATTTTACAGAAAACGCCGGCATCAAAACACATTAGTGAAGCAGCTTTACCACGGAGCTTGAATATATATTTAAATATATTTGAGCCGTGCGGCCACGCTTTGAAGAAGCATCAGCTACATAACGATGATTTATGTAACGTGTTTAGTACAAGCGAGGTTTTAATCCATCAGTCGGTTTTCCTTTGTTTTAATTAAAAGCCATTTCTGACTTTTTTAAAGTTGTGAATCCGAATAATTGAGGTGGCAGTTATTTTCCTAGGGTCAATTTCAAAACCTAAAAATGCTGTTTTCTGAACTCCACCACAGTCATTTACATGTGACTCTGTGTTTTTTTCTGTACATGGTTGTCCATTAATGGACCATGAGCCAACTCCACTATACCAGTAATGTTCCATGAGAGAAACATCCATCCATCCATCCAATTTCTTGACACCCTTGTCCCTCAGTTGGGTTGGGAGGGTTGCTGGTGCCTCTCCAGCTGGCGGAGGCGGGTCACCCTGGACAGATCGCCAGTCTGTCGCAGGGCAACACAGAGACACAGAGGAAAAACAACCATGCACACACACACTCACACCTAGGGGCAGTTTGGAGAGGCCAATTAACCTGACAGTGATGTTTTTGGCCTGTGGGGGGAAGCCGGAGTACCCAGAGAAAACCCACCATGCACAGGGAGAACATGCAAGCTCCATGCAGAAAGACTGGGGCCTGGAATCAAACCCAGAACCTTCTTGCTGCAAGGCAACAGCTCTACCAACTGCGCCACTGTGCAGCCCTGAGAGAAACATGCGACTTAAAATAAAAATGTGTTAAGCATAATGATGAAGTAAAACTATTTTTAAAAAAAGCAGTGCAGTCTAAAACTCAACGAAACAGCATTATTTACATTTACTCTGCTAGGTCACTCTAAATAAATAAGACATCATCTGCAAATTAAATCATCTGTGCATGGTTAGTTTTGAATGCTGTAATTAGAAACCAGAGATGAACAACAGAAATCAAATCCAAAATGGGCAAAGTTTGATTGTCTGAAGGGATTACGTTCCTGATGCCTCAAGATCTAATTTGCTATCCGACACTACAAGTTAAAACTAACGTAAAAAAAAAAACCAGAAATAAAACTTGTCCATTTATTTTATTTTAATATGCTGTGCACCCTGTCTCACACTCTGTGACATGAACAGTAACCCAAAATGAGAAATGATCAATTTTTTTAAAACTTATCATTGTCCAAAACAATAAAACATTTAGATATGTTACTTTATGTGTTGTTGTCTGTGTTTTGTTACAAAATTACCCAAAGCATTGCAAGCTGACCTTACCTGAGTCAAGATCACCTTTCATGATTCCACAGTTCAAAAAATTGGCCAAAAATGGAAAAGATCCTTCTCACACTTCCCAAAAAATATCATGGTGATCTTTAAGACGGAGAAGAAAGCAGTGAATCTCATTGTAACAAACATAAAACTTACAAAGCACTTCAAATAAAAAAAATATTGTATCAAACATGGTGGTGGCAGGGTGATGGTGAGGGATGTTGGAGCATCAGGACATGGATGACTTCAAGAATCCTGAGATCGTCAAAGAATAATTTTATCGTATTTTGCAATGATGCAAATCACACCAACATGTTCGCCTCTGAATGGTAAGAAAAAAATCTATTTGAGACGTTGTCTTGAAAACTCTGCAGTGTAGCTAAATCAAAGCAATTCCTCCAAGATCATGCAAAAGACTCCCGTGCAAATTTCTGACGGTGGTTGTTGCCACAAAGGTTGGGACAACTTGTTGCAAAGTGTAGGAGGTAATTACTTTTTCACATAGTGCCTGGTTGATTTGAATAGCTTTTTCAGCCAAAAACAGATGAATTGGTTACTGCAGAAATAACCACGTCCTGCAGTCACTTACATCAAACCTAAGCATTTTCTACCACAGTTCAAAATGCAAAACTAAATCCTGTCCCATGTTTGTGTACATCGCACACGCTACATCGAATGGTTTTCACTTTTAATAATCAACATGATGACGCAATCCCTGTCGGATTGGCCCTCTTCGGATAACAAATGAGTCTGTAAAGCCTCTTTAAACGTTTCTATCCTAATTGTATGAACATTTAACCGAGCTAGCATAAGTTATTTATAATGCACCATAAAGCTGCACCAGCTGTGCCAGAAACGCTTCAACAGGTCTAATAAATTTTTAATCACATTAAAGGTTTTTTCTCAGCTCAGAATCAACAGGACTATAAATAACCTTTGTTTTGAAAAATATAATTTTTGGAGAGAGAGAGAGGCCTTTCACAGAATAAATATGATTATACAACAAATTTTGCATTTCTGTTCCTCGGTGGAGCCAAAGAAGTTGCGCCTTCAGATTAATCAACTGTGTCATTACAAAGATTAACTAGAGAGCTTTGTCCACGTTACTGAGGCTTTAAGAAAGTTTAAGAACTACACTGGTACAAATGAATATTTAATTCACTTTGTGATCATCCATATTTGATGAAACATAAAACGGGACGGCAGAAAAAAGTGATCATTAGTTCTGTTCTCACTCGTTGCTTGATCACATGAAGAAATAAAAAAAGCAGAAACAGGATCAAAATCTATTAAGACTTTAATTTTTCCCTTTTCTTTCAAATACATTTTGCACAGAAATTGTGTTTTTCCATTAATAAGTTACATCATAAATAAAAGCGAACATACAGTATTTTTGTCTTTTCACAATAAGTCAATTGTAGCAGCAACTGGCAAACCGGATCGCATTTATCTAGAACACTCCAACGTACCCAGTCAAAAATTTCCATCATTTTAAAATAGAAATATTCAACCGGTTACACTTTCACCGAGGTTTTACAGCAAACTCTGCCCTAGTTTTTTTCCTTTTTTTGTGTGGAAATGAAATAAGAAACAATAAAAACAGGAGCATCAGCCCTTAAAGCAGTGGAAGTCACAGGAGGTAGCATCTTACTCTCCCGCCTATCAATTTTTCTGTTTTTTTTTCTTGCAGCAGGCAACATTTATTGATCGCTATGATTATCATAGCCATCCATCCACATTTAACTGCATTTTTTCCCCGTGTCATCTCCATAGAAAGCTGCACTAGAGCTACTTCATCATAAAGCTGTAGCTCTGTGCTGAAGGTTTGCCGATGTACAGATAATCTTATTTTGATTCACTGTCCATTATTTATCATGAGAAAGAAACAAAGAGGCAGAAGTTCTGCATGGGAACATCATGGTCTGAACATTCATGGGAAGGTAGATTTTAAGAAGTCTGCTTTCCAGAGATCGCAATGCAGATGACATTTTCCTTTAAGGAGAAGGAGCCCAGCAGAATATAAAGTGATCCCACAGAGAGGGTGGCCAAATGATTAAAAGGATTGAGTCCAAACCTTCCTACATGACAGATGGGACACGCAGCCAATTAAAATCAAAGTATAATGTTCTGTAGATGAGATCCTTTATCTGGATTACATTAGTGAGGCACAGAAAGGTTAATGGTTCCTGACCTTCGTCAGACTTTGGTTCATTTATATAGTTTTGTTCAGCAAGGTTGGAAAACAATCTACATCCGTACCTGGATGTTTATACGCAAACAAATAAGTGAAACTCCTCAGAGTCAGCAGACTGCGTGGATTATGAAATCAGCAGGAAAACAGGCTGGAACACAAAACGTTTAATTCTTTCATTAATCTATTTTTAGTTTCAGATCTCCCTCAATTCTGGCTTAAAGTTAACAAGGTGATGGAAATTTTCCACAGAGGTTTTGGTCCATATTGACGTGATGTTGCTGCAGGTTTTTTTTTGTTGTGCATTCATGATGTGAATCTCCTATTTCACCACATCCAACAGCTGCTCTGCTTATTAGAGATCTGATGACTGTGGAGGCCACTGGAGTGCAATAAAATCATTCAAGAAATGACAGAAAGATTTGAGATTGGTGACATGGAGCCATCAGAAAACAACCACATTGTCATTATAAAGAAGTGGACACTGTCAGCAATAGTTCTGAGGCAGCCTGTGTTTTTTTTTTTTAGATCATGGTTAGTTGATAGAAAGGGGTCCAAAATGTGCCAGACATCCCTCACAGTATTACATCACTACCGACAGCCTGAATCGGGGATAAGAGGAAAAACGGATCCATGCTTTACATCAAATTCTGACTCAAGCATCTGAATTTCAGAGCTGTGATAACAATTTTCCAATCTGTTGCCATCCAAACGTGGTAAGGCTGTGTGAATTGCACCCTCAGTCCGCTCAGCTGACAGGAGAGGCGCTGAATGTGAACTTTGGCTGCTGTCGTCTGCATTCTCTGCATTCAGACATGGTATTCTGCACACATTGGTTGAAAGAAGTGATTATTTTTCCAATCATCCTGTAACACCAACAAAGTAATTGTGCCCGCAAGATATTTGGATTGATTTCTGCAAATCCAAAAGATGAAAATCCCAGTAGTTTCTGAAATACTCCAAAATGTCAGCCTTGCACAAACAACCATAAAAGTCACCTAGTTCCTTTCTTTCCCAGCCTGATGTTTGGTTGCAACTTCATGCCAACAAAACGACTTAAGACATAAAGTTTCTGTCATGTGGTTGGCTGATCGTTGATGGTGTTGGCAAACAATCTAAATTGTACACCTAATAATGCATTTTGTGTTCTGCGTCTTATGACATGCAGCAGTCATTTCGTTAATGCGTGACAACGGTTGTAAGGAATTAATTTGCACTAAGTGAACAGGTGTCGCCCTGGTGTTTGGTGACAACTTGTGCTAAAATTGGATTAAACTGCCATGGGGTGAGCACTCAACAGGAGGCAGAGGCCACCGAAGGTTAATCAGGGAACAAAATGACCACCTGTTTTTGCTACACAATGAAGAAACTCTTACTCAGCTGATTGGTGCATTTGTATAAAAACTTTTTTTTTTTCCCAGTGGTGGTTGCCTGATTGCTCTCCTGTGGTGTCATAACTTCAGGAAGGTAATGTGTTTTTTTTTTCCTGCTAATTGAAGTTTGTGCTGTAAAAACACCAGTGACGATAAAGGAAGTGAGGACACCGAGGTTTTCTGCATCCTGCTTCATTTCAAGGACCCTTTAACGGTAAGTAAGCAATTAATTTTGCATTACTTGTAAGTAAACGTAGAGAGTTTGTACATTTATGCAAACATAAGCAGACTTATGTGTAGAGAACCACATTAAGAAGAGCAGTAAAAGCATGCATACCTTACAGAGACATACAAGTACATTCGCAAGGTAAGCACGCACTTCTTGTTCAGGGAGTCTGCCAGGTCTTTTCCCTCCGCATGCCGACTGTGCGTCTGGCATCAAGGTTAAGGTCTGGAGACACACGCAAGCTGTGTGCTCTGTCTGGCTTTCACATACTCTGAATGGGCTTTATGAATGGCTGTGACTCAAAGACTGAGCGAACACCGGGGTGCCGCTGCACTCAACCCAATCCGACAACGGGTTCTGGAGGAAAGTCAAAAACCGACTTGTCTCCCAGCACAGCCAGCAACCGTGTTCAACTTAATACGCCGACAGGTTTTCTTTTGCTGCTTGAGCCAAAGTGCTTTTGAACCCCCACCCCTCTGCTGCGTCTCGGTGTTCACGGGGCGCATGACTACATCTCTGTGTTTGTTCTCGTTGTCCTGTCGGAGCGGCGTCTGACTAGACTGACTTAGATAGGAACTGCTCTGTCGAGACCTTAGAGGTTTGTTAAAGGGTATTAGTGAACGGAAAGCTTCATGTGAAGCCGATGGCATGACAACTTAAAGATATGGTGAGCCACTCGGGTCCAAACTGTTTCCCTTCGAAGCCAAACCTGGGAAATTTAAACCTCTGGTGTGCCACAAAAGTAATTAAACCAAAATGCAAAATTATTTTGTTATTTTTTGCTGCTGTCGTTTTACCTGTTCAACAATAAACAACATTTTTATAAAATCTGCATAAGATCCGGTACATAAAAAGGTTGTTTTTATGTCTTACTAAAAGAAAAACAGAGCATTTCCAAATGTTTTGGGTCATCAATTCTTGACTTGTGGTCAGGGCTCAAACAAAATCATTTCAAGGGCCACATGTAGCCCCCGGGCCACAGCTTGGACACCCCGGATGTAAACTATCAGGCTGGACGAGGGGAGCATAGTTTTCAGGTTTCAGAGAAGGTTGACCTTTCGACAACTCTAAAAATACCGCCCCAGCGACTGTGTAATGGTTTATATGAAACATGTTCATATGTTAGAAAGGCCTGGTTAAGATCTAAACTTAAATTCAATTTAAAATCTACATGGTATTGAAAGTTAAAGCTCACAAATGACATTATTTCAGTCTGAAGGAGCTTAAGAATAGACAAAATGAGACATACCTCTAGATGCCCTGCAGCTGTCTTGCACTGAAAATTGGTCCTCTCACTAAGAAGGGCTGAATCCAAATACCTGCCACACTTTTTAGATTTTTAAAGTAAAATCTTTTGAAAACTCCTTCCATGTTATGATCATGCACCACTTTGTGTTGCTCCGTCAAAATCTCAATAAATTACAATTGAGACTTTTGGTTGAAACGTCACAACATGTCGAAAAGTTTGCAGGATATAAATAAGTTTTCGCAGCGCCGTGTTTGCACACCATCTTTTTCATCTTCACCACTGTTCTATCAAAAGATCAAGCACTCGATTCACATTCAGATCCGAATCCAGACTAAAATCGGACTCGACAAACGGAGGTTTTGGCGGGGTGAGAGGGTGGAGGCCTGACGTGAGGGTTTCGAGCCAATCGGCAGCGTCAAACTGTGCAGGAGCCCGCCGTTTCCGAGACCTTCTTGTCAAAGGCGAAGGGGAGGTGCAGATTGGGAGAGGCGGAGGCGCAGGGACGACCTGGCTTGGGTTTATTACAGCAGGAGACGGAGGGAGCTCCAGCAAAAGAGAGGAACAAAGAGGGGACGGCAGGAAGTTGTCATCTTGCTGCTGAAAAGGCTGGGGCTGCTCGGCTTGAGGGGCAAGGGAGCGGTCAGGAAGTGAGTGTGCAGCAGATTTATGATCAGAGGCCTCAAGAGAGCCTGGAAGCAGGGTACAGTCGAAAGGATTAGACAGATACGACGACATTAAACATGCATTTCCAGTTCCCTATTCGAGACTCACCATCACATATAAGTGGCTCATCTAGAATATCATCAATAGATTGTGGAGGGTCCATCTGTTGCAGAGAGAAAGATGCTTCAGTCCTGAGCTCAAAGATCTCCCAGTCACTTCCTTTTTTCCTCAGACCAACCTGGGCTTTCTGAATCGCCTCCTGCAGCTCTTCCTCCAAGCTGCGAACGCCAAGTGAGGTCTGAGCTGGACTCGCTGTAATCTGCAGTGGCAGCTCAAAGTCATGGCCAATCACATCACATGGCTAGCGGCAAAATCACATGATTGGACAAGACAGTTTAAATCAGTCGACAGGTGAGGATGAGTGCTCATTCACATGAGGAAATTGATAAATGTTTTAAGGCACAGTGACTCAGAGTGCAGCCTGGAGTAATTGCTTTTAACGTTAACAATGCTTTGCCAATGTATTCATTCCTCGTGAACTCAACAAACTTTAATGTATTTTACTGGGGGATAATGTCACAAGTCAAATCTTTGAGAACTACCATCCTGCACCTATTTGATTGCACCGGCCTACAGTTTGACAGACCACAGCGTTAAAGCTAACCACAAGAAAGAAAATGTAACAAATGTTGCAGTTTTGGTTCCCGATTGAACCGTCCGCCACAGCGTCAGGTTTGTGGCATGAGGCATAGTACCAACTGGGAGTCTTGAGGCTTTTTTTCTAGGATCCTACCAGATTTGTGGAGTGTCTGATTAAATTTGCCTTGTTGAAAAATTCTTCCACCTGACCTGTCGATCTCAGGAGCTCCTCCAGAGTTATATGAGCCTCTTGGCTAATTTACTGCTCAATATTCTCCTATTAATTAACCTATTTCCAGGTTCTGTCAAAATTCATATTTGCTTCCACTTCACATTTATAGACCAACAACTGCTGTTGGTTTATTTCGGCTTGTGGTTGTAAAGTGTCTGTATGACTTGAGCATATTACCTGAGCAAACAACACCTCTGTTTGCACATTTAGTTCTGCCTTCCTTTTTTGGCATCCCGGATCCTGTTGCAGGAACGGATGAAGGGATCCCTCCCCAGACTGGTTGAGGAGAAGTCACATTTATGCAACACTGCCACTAATATATCACAAGCTTCCCAAATCTTCTGTGGCAAAACACTCACCTCAGCAGCCGCTTGCAGGTAGAAGTCAGTATGCCGGCTCCTCTTCCTCTCCCGCTTCTCTAGCTTCACGCTCAGCTCTAGATGCTCCTGCTGTTCTCTGTCGGTTCTCCAGGGAGTCCCACACTGTAGGGGCGAGGAGGACGACATGGGCAAACTGGGACTCGGAGCTCCTGACGCAGTGCTGGCGGGATCCAAGAACACAGTGCTGCTGAGACCACACTGTTCACCTGCCAAACTGACTGACGCAGCGTCTGCGAACGCTTTTGGGATGGCGTTCAGAGTCCCGTTTGAGTCTCTGTTGGGACCGTCACTGAGAATCCCATTAGGAATCCCTCCGTCTTGGATGTACATCTGTTGGTTCGGGCTGCTGCCGGGCGAGCTCAGCCTGAAGCCGGGGCTGGAGCCAGGGCTCTGACAGGGCGGCAGCGGGGCACAGGGAATGAGGGGCTCCATGCTGGTGCTCAGCTTGCTAAGAGGAGCCGGGGCGGGGCAGGCGTGCTGAAGCTGGAAGGGACGAAGGCGCTGCAGCAAGGCGGCTTCGTTCCAGAGACGGGGAGGCCACGTTTACGCAGCTGCTGCCTCAACTCCGACACCTGGGGGAATGGTCAGCGAGCGTCACCAGCTTCTTCTAGTCATTAAAAATGATTAGTGGGAGAATATGTGTATATTTTACCGTTAGATCAACAAGATTTGCAGGAAGAGGCTCTGGTTTAGAAGTAGGATTTGCGTCCGTCTGAGTTTGGTTTGTTGTGGCAGGAACAGGTTGGAGGCTGAGCGGTGAGGCTCCACAAGACTTCACCAGATCCTTGTGATCTCCACTGGAGGAGTGACAGAGTGATCGACTCACGTAAAATGTCTGGATCAAAAATTCAGATACCTTCACTGCTGGGTGTTGGTCAATTCACCTGATCTATGACAATTCATACCTTTTTCTTTTTGGTAGTTTTATGCAGGGTTTGTTTGGAGTCTTTGCTCTCAGTTTTCCAGATAGGGAAAAATGTTGCATTTTCCAAATTTATTTTCTGGCATCCCAAAAATTTTTTTGGTTTAAATTTGAATCTCAAAAGAATAAAGTGTGTTTTTAGAAATATTTATATTCAGTTTAAATCTATCATTCTTTATTTTCCAACATTTTTTTTGCTTTAATGATACTTAATGAGAGAAGCCACGATATAAACACAAAAAACTACAAAAAGAGCATTTTTTTTCTGCTTTCTTGTTATCTTGTCCATGTTTGAACTTGCTCAAACTATTTAATGGCATCAAAATGTACAAACTCTGCTGCAAAAAAAAAAGGTTTTTTGTATAGAAACACTGTCTTCATTTGGCAAAGCTAACTGTTGCACATTTGTTGATTTAACTTCCGTGAAATACAACATTAATGAAGCTGGACTGAAAGCAACATGCAGGTATCAAAAAGGTTTTTGATTAGGTGCAATGGTGAATTGACCAGACAGCTCATCGGTATTGTTTGCATACCTTGGTACAACTGCAACCTGCTGCGGCGGCTGCAGTCGCTGATGCTGCTGCTGCTGTTGACTCTGCAGGATTTGAAGCTGGAGGAAGACCTGCTGTTGTTTCAGCAGATGGGAGTAGGCGGGGTCTAGCGGCTGCACAGGGGCAGGGCTGCTTTGCTTAGCTCCTCCCGCTGGAAAACATGGGAGTGAAACGTGTTAGCAAAATTAAGGAATATTTCTGCAATAAATGGAGAAAAGCAGAGCTTAAGTTTAACACCTCCACTCCCAGACGCTCCCTTCTGGTCTGGGGGAATGTACTGATGATACTTGAGTTTCTTCATCTTGGGTTTGATGTCCCGGGGTTTCCGTGGGCGGGTAAGGTGATTGAAGTTTAGGGAAGGGGGCAAAGACGAGGGGCAGATCGGGCTGGGAGGCCGAGCTGTCTGTAAACACACACATTGCCAACATCTCTCTAAACGGTAACCATGTCACATACGACCAAGCGAATACGTTCCACATGCAGAGTTTCATTGGAAATGTCAGCTCGCTGTAAAATATTTGACATGTTTGGCCCTTGCTAAGGTTACATTCTTCATGTGTAAATGCCTCACAAATGTCTTGATGACACCGTGTGCCGCGTCTGACCTACACCACCGGAGTTTATGTGTGAATATGTTAACATACATGGGAAGCGCAGACCCCCCCCAACCCCCTGAAGTACAAAATGACAATAATGACTGCAGGGCAGCTTGGCACAGAAAAAAACCCTCAGGATTGTCTGTCCTGTTAGCTTAAAAACCACCACAGAGCTTTTCTGTGAACTCCACCAGAAAATAGGCATGAATAAATTAGATTACTTTTAGATATATTTATTTGTGTTTTGCTATAACTATATCTTCCACATCAATTAAAGAAAACATACAAAAGCGTTGATAGAACCAACAAAAACCAAACTGAAATGATCTTGGATGATACCTTTGGCAGCAGGGGTGTCGTCTGAGAGGTCAGGAACGTCCCGTTGGGTCTTCCAGTTGGTGCCGAGGAGTTTGATTCACCCAGCGTCACGCTCAGAGGTTGTCTGACGTCCGCGGTTGCCGGAAGCATCGTCAGACCGGACTGAAAGCATAAAAGAAACAAAGTCCATTTCAGAAAATGACGTTTTTTTCTGTTTGTAAAGCAAGAAAAAGAACAAAATGCAAACTTTACCCATTTTAGAAATGAATCACCTTTATTGTATTTCAATTGTTATATGTTTTTGGTAATGCGTTTCTAATATACTAGCAAAATGTACAGTGTGGCGCACACACTCAAATTATAACTCGTCTGAGAACGGACTTGAAGGACACAAATAATTAGTCTTAACTAAGATTGTTAAGAATTATACATTTCCAGGTGGGCGGGGCCTCAACGATTTATGCTGGATTATCATAACAGACAGTCTGAGTTTATACAGAAATTTTGTTAAAGCTATTGATATGTTTGTTTAGGTTTCAGAAATACAGGAGCACAGTTGGAATAACTGGGACAGTTAAACCACTGGGAATGTAGATTTAGGGGCTTTGAGGGTTAAATGTTCGTTTGTTGTTTTTTGTTTTGTTTTAATCATATGTTAAATCAAACCATCTTGGGATGAAAGTTCAGTGATCTATGCACATGCTATGATCACCCCCTTGTGGTTAAAGTAAATAAATCTTTACTTGGCACCTTTCGAGAAAAAAATCTCAAAATACATGAACTGAGAAAAAACACAACAAAATAAAAGCCGTTTTAAATCCATCCATCCAGCCATCCATTTTCTGCCTCTTATCCGGGATCGGGTCGTGGGGGCAGCAGCTTCAGAAGGGAGGCCCAGACTTCCCTCCCCAGCCACGTCTTCTAGCTCCTCCAGGAACCCCAAGGCGTTCCCAGGCCAGCCGAGAGACATAGTCCCTCCAGCGTGTCTTGGGTCTCCCCTCCTCCCGGTGGGACCTGAACTCCTCACCAGGGAGGCGTCCAGGAGGCATCCTGACCAGATGCCCGAGCCTCAACTGGCTCCTCTGGACGTGGAGGAGCAGCGGCTCTACTTTGAGTCCCTCCCGGATGACCGAGCTTCTCACCCTATCTCTAAGGGAGAGCCCGGCCACCCTGCGGAGGAAACCCATTTCGGCCGCTTGTATCCGTGATCTCGTTCCTTTGGTCATGACCCAAAGCTCATGACCATAGATGAGGGTGGGAACGTAGATCGACTGGTAAATCGAGAGCTTCGCCTTTTGACTCAGCTTCTCTTCACCACGACGGACCGGTACAGCGCCGCTTCACGGCAGACGCCGCCCCAATCCGCCTGTCGATCTCCCGCTCCCTCTTCCCTCATTCGTGAACAAGATCCCCAGATACTTAAACTCCTCCACTTGAGGCGGGACGACCCCCCCGACCCGGAGAAGGTGCTCTACCCTTTTCCGGCTCAAGACCATGGCCTCGGATTTGGATTTGGTTTTTAAATTCATAAATGAATATTTGGTATTAGCCGAATTAATTAAAGTATAGGTTGAGCTGCAGTCAGTTGGAGCTACTTCAAGTATTAAGTTTGCAAAGACGGCTAACATTTTAGAGTTGAGAGTGCATGGGGTAGCATCAGGTTGAGTGATGTTCATACTGGGTAACTTGACGCGACATTTGTGTAGAACTTGCATACATTTTATTGCAGTGAGTCTTATTTATATGTGGCATCTCAAAGTTACAATGCGCCTGCAACAAGATTTACATTCCAGAACTGTGTCAGTCTGGAATAACCTGTGATCTAATTACAAATGTTCAGCATCAGATGCAGAGAAAGGCGGAGCTGAAGAATTTATTTAAAGTTTCATGCAGCCAGACGGTAAAAAAAACAATGCAGATGTGCAGGTTTCTGACAGGGTTGTTCACCAGACAGTAGTGTTAATGGCTTTCTGCAGTCTTCAATACCTGTGCATGACTGGGACTGTTATTAAGGGTCAGACCCAGAGCTGAGCAGTCACTTAGTGGTTGGTCAACTGGGAGGCCCGGCAGAGAGGAAATGGATGCCGCTTGGAGAGCGGCATGCTGCTCCGTGTTTAAAGACGAGATGGAGGAAGAGATGTCCTCTTCGAAGACATCAGCGGGGAACGAGGCAGGACCTGAGGAAACCACCAGTCCGGGGATGCAAGATCAAAACAGCAAGCGAACAGGATTCTGGGAAGAATTTTTTTCTCCAAACGTGCCGGTATGTGTGTTGCCGAGTATTTATTTACCATTCTCCAGGGGCAACGTGTGCTCAAGCTGTTGCTCTGCGGCTGCTGGAGGTTGCTGGATTCTCTCAGTGAGGGTCTGTGAAGGGCGAGCCTTCCTCTGCCTCAGGGCCCCACATACAGTCCTCTCTACGGGTGGAAGACAGAAGGAGGAATGTTGCAGATTAAAAGGAGAGAACAGGACAGATGGGAGATCAGTGCAGACGGAGAGCGAGAGAGAGAGAAGAATCGGAGAAAGGGAAGCAACAGGACTAGAGAACATATGTGATGTGAGTGTGCAGAACAGCTTCGCCACAGGCAGTGAGTCCCAGTCCAAACCAGCAAAGGCATCAGGAAATAGTAAACACTTTTTCCCGCAGGGAAATGTGTCGCCTTGGATGTGTGCACACACAGTCACTCTCACCGGGTTTTTTTTTTATGTCAGAAAAAAGAGCTTTTAAAGAAATTACATCTTTTTGAAATGCCTGATACTATAATAATAGCTCTTTTAAATCAAAGGCAGGGTTAGAGGGTATGGAAATGAAGAAGATGAGAGTTTAGAAAAGGAAGAGATTAGAGGGAGAAGAAATGATGACTCCGATTGTCAGATTGGCGCGTTTATCATGTGCTGTCAGTCACTGATGTGTCGGCTTCTTTTAAAGCAGCGTTGCACTATACAGCAAGGTCACATCTTAGTTTCACAGACAGTGAAGCACACACACACACACTTCCTCAGCTACTGTACAGCAGATGTAACGCAGACAGAGACGGAGTGCCAAGAGGGCAAATCTGTTATTGTCCACAAATCTGAAGGCAGAGAGAGTAAAGCAAAAGCAGACAGCAGCTTCACCGTCGGCTTGGCATCACCTTGTGCAGTTTCAGCGCTCAGACCACCAGGGGGCAACTTCTGAGTGGCGCTGTCCTCAGTTTGACGCTGCATCAGAAAACATCATGTCCGTTTATTCAAATGAGTCTAGCTTTATTGCACTACTTTCTATATTAGTGATATGACTGGCATGGGGGTAGTCAGATGGCTGCAAAAGCCTAATGCATCAATTATGAAAGCTCAAGAGATGTTTCAAATTAGTGCGTTGAATTGCTAAAGTTACAGTTTTGAGAAATTTGAAGAAAGTTATTGTTTGGGTGCAACGCTAACGTGTTTATTATATTCTCCCACATGCAGTCAACTTCAAGGGTTTGTATGACTTAAAATACACGACTTGCTATATTGTACAACTTACATGAGCTTCACTCCGTTTCTTCTCTGTTTTCTGATGAGTGGAGGCAGATTTCAACCCTGCAGACAAAACATATGAATAAGAGAATGTTAAAAAAAATTCTTAATTATAGTTTTATAAAAACAAAAGAAATGGAAATAAAACCTTCAAATTTTCCATCCCTGCAAGTTGCAGCATGAAGAACCGTAGAAGCGAAGCCTTTCGATCAGCAGACTTGTTATTTTTTTCTATTTCAACATTTCTAAATACATCCAGATGTTGACTCCTCTATGTCTTTCTAATAGAGACAACTGACAATGTGTTAGGAGCATTCTGCATTTACACTAGACTTTAATAAATCTGTATGTATGAACCAACAAAAGAGAGGATTACTTCTTAGACTTGAGCAATTTCTTTTAAATCTGGTTGCAGACAGTTTTGCCAACTTTTAAGTTGATTTCAATCCGTCCAGCATCAACAAACCATTCAGTCCTCGGGGTTTTATGTTTACTTACTCCATTTATTCTGAAATATATTCATATTCTGCTGCAGAAGTGCAATCTCACACTCAAAATAGTTTATAAAGTGGAAGTAAAACTACTATGTGTTTTTGCAAATGTCTCACAAGAAAATACCTAAACTTCTCAGTTACAGCAATAATTTAAAAGTTTAAATGAACTGGAGTTGTTACAAGCAAGACTAGATGAAGTTTATTACCCAGTCACACAGAATAAGCAGGAAAGTGTAAAAAGTAACAATGTCTAAAGTTCACTTACAGAGAACTGCAGCTCAGGGTGGAAACTTGGAGCTCACAACACAGATCAGTGCAGTTTAACTTCATAGTGATTTTAAAAAGTGCTAGTTTCACTGGAAGATTATCTCACAACAAGACATTTTTCTCATAAGTGAAATAATCTGAACTTTTCCAGCATTAAGGAGTTACTGACTTAAACAAGCTCCTTTATTTTGCTGAAAAGTTACTTGAAGGTTAATTTTGTCATTTTTCAAATGTTTGCACTTGAAACCAGACAAATGTACTTGGTAAGACGTTGTGTATTTGCAGTGTGAAAATGAGATCAAATCTCCATAACATACAGTGGACACTATCTATAATTTGAGAGTCACAGCAGAAAAAAGAAGCGATTCTGCTCTACCATCGAGGTGTAAATGTGTGGAGGGTTAGGGTTGGGTGCTGTGGGCCTGTTTCTCTTTCACAGGCCCAGAGAGCCTCGTTAGTGCATCTACATTTCTCAATTTGGAATTCAACTGCTGCAGAGAAAGATGAACAGTAAAATAAATGCTATAACAATATTTCCTCTGCCATTATTGCCATTTATTGCATCACGCTGGTGGATTAAAACATCATGTTTTTAAAGGTTTTGCCATTTCCACAAAAGGTTAATATGAAAAAGTAAATGAGATATGCATTGTCTTTGATTTAAAAGCAGTGGCTCTGCCGCGGTTAACAACACAAGCAGCTTGCTGCCAGAGCAGAGCACTCAATCAAAGGTTAATAACACGAGCTAACCTGGGTCTGCATTGATTTCGCTCAGCCTTCGGTTCTGAATCCTCAGCTGCAGGACTGAAACAAAAAAAAAAAAGATGATGAGCTGTGCTGAGAGAAAGACAGATCTGGGAACAGAAATTCAGCCGAAGAAAAGCAGAAAGTAATCAATCCAGGGCACTTTACAAACAGCTCAATAATGCATGCTTGTGAATCATTTAGCTTGTAGATGGAGTATATATTCTTTAATGCTTATCACATAAAACACGCAGGTGAAGCGCAGGGTGCAGCTGGGCCTCTGGTACACTTTGGTGTGTACTGAGACCTGAGAAAGCAGGTGGGGAGGGGGCTGAGGTTTCTATTTACCCCTCTGTAAATCTATTTCTGTTGGTCCCATCCCCCCTTCAGCTGTCCCGCTCTCTTCAGCCTCTCATACATCCTGTCCTGCTCACGTCATGCTCATTTGTGCTGCTGGCCGCAGTCTCCCCGATTTCCTGTCTCGCAGTACGAAAGCGTAGGAATCTGGAAATAAATTGTCTGAAACAAGTTTGTCGGCTCAGTTTCAATTATTCATTTGTTGTTTGCACTGTAGATGCCATGCGAACCTTTGACTTCGCTTCTAATCCTCTCAAAACTAAATATTGGTGAAGGTCAGGATCAAACAGGGTAATCGTGCTTCTTCAAAGTTCTCTAAAACTAAATTTGCCTCCCAGTAAAACTCGAAAATGAGCATTTGTGATGAAGGCCTACTAATAAAAAAAGATCACAGCCCAAACAGACTACAATATTCCCAAACGCCCAGTCACGACGCTTCCTTCAGAGAGGTTTACTGGAAGCAGCTCATGTATGTACAGACGAGATTTGGAGCAGAGCAGCTGCCTAAAGAATCCTGTTTTCCAGCAGCTGTTTGAACACCTAGGGGACTGGCATTTTCTCGCCTTTCTATTTTGCAGCCATTCACGACAGCTGCCTGGGAATTCAGCAGCCGCTACAAGTCGTAGGAAATGTAGCATTAAAATATGCAGTGATGGAAAGGTTGTTTGTGGCAGAGTGGCTGTTGAATCCTAAAAGGATGTCACGCAAAAGCGCCTTTTTTAGGTGTTATTATTGTTAGTAAAAGCAACTGGTGCGTAGTTTTTTTTTAAATTTATGATTATTTACAGTATCAGGTTCAGTGTTAGTGTAGAGTTGGCCCAGTTTAGAAATCCAAACTGACTTTTTTCCAAGCCCTGCAGCCTATTTTTTTTATGCTTATTATCTTAATGCAAATGACAAAATGACTAAATTAGTGCGTAGCAGCCAAATTCACCCAAGGCTTTTATTTTTTATTGATGACATCAGTGTAAAACATTTTTTAACACTCTTATTCTCCATGTTTTGTGTTGGTTTTACACCACCTGAATCCCGTAGCTGCACATTATGGCAGTGGCTCTCAAACCTTTATGACAAGAATCACTGCAGTTAACATACATGTTTAAAGTACCGCTAAAATGAAAGACATTTTAAAGCAGTTCAACAAAGTCATTTGGTTGTAGTCTGCCTTAAAAAAAAAGAAAGAAAAGCAAACTTATCCAAAGACACTGCATGACTCGAATAAGCATGCAGGGAAATGTTATGCTCCTTTTTTACTTGGAAGCTCAAGTATCCAGGTAAATATCAACAGAAAAGTCCCATAAAGTACCAAATGAAAAATTAAGTTTCTTTTTTATTTTATTTTTTTGCAAACACTGACCTTCGAATTCATAATGGCGTATGCAAGGAACATATGTAACACAGGGAACATATTGCTACACTTTGAAAGCAGAAACTGCTGAACAATACAGTGCTACTGGCTTGTAGCGCCACTACAAACAAAACAGTTGGCAAATCCACTGCAGGTCAAATTTAAAACCGCTGAGGTAAATAAAGTCCTGCATCCACCAGGACTTGTCTAAGGCCTCAGGCTTCTCCTTATGTTTGTAGCTCACCAGATTTTCTCTGCACTTCTCTTTTAAGGAATTTCAGAGAAATAACATAATTTTGCTGCTAAAGTTTAGTAGCTCTTTATCACGGTTTGTTTGTATTCGTCTTGAATTGGTACCAAAATCTCCTCACAGAGCACAACTAAAGTCAGCCAGAATGACACCTGTTGTACTTCCAGCAAAGTTTGAGAACCCTCCGGGGAATGGGTGATGTTGGCACTTTGTGGATGCGTCCACAGGGAGCCGCTGCTAGCTCAATAATCTTGTGAATTTTGTGAAGTTGTGCCTTTGAAAATGGCCAATACTTGATTTAAACCAAGGTTCTGAAACACTAAGATGTTCTGCATCCTTTGGAGCCATTTTCACTGTAATCTTAATTATCTCCTCAGTAAAGACCTGTTCAGTAATCATTCATTTGATTCATATACATTTGAGCAGCAAAGCAATGGAGTGGTGTTTTTAAGCGTCACCTGGTATCATCTGTGTTCTCTTTGTTTTTGCTTTAGTTATTTAGTTTCTGACTCTCAACCTTCAGCCAGTTGCAGAAGATAGCAGATTCTGGGTCCGGTTTAGCTGGAAGTTTCTTCTTGATGAAAAGGAGTAATTCTTTGTCTCATTCTTCCTGGAGATCCTCATCCTCAGGTTTGCTTTAAGGTCAGTGACTTGATGCAGTGATCAGCTACGCTTCCTTTAGACAGACAGCTTTAGCAACTGGCAAAAAAAATGATCCACTGAATCTGACAGGATTCTGATTGTAATTCTGTCTAAATGATTTGAATGGATCGGGAAGAATTCGATTTAATCTGGGCCCAATTTAATTTTATAGAATACAGTCTCCACTTTTGTTTTTGTTTCTCAATAAACAAAAATATTCAGCTGTATCAGTAGTTCGCAGTATCCAAGTTACAACTCAACAGAAAATGCGCTGATGCACTGAAAATCTGCGCCTACAACTCAGATTGAGCCACAGCAGAGACCAAGTCCGTCACGTTGTAGATGCTCTAATCTGTTGACACGGGAATTGAATTAACCGCCTCTCACTGCGAGGTTACACCCACGCTACACACACACCACGGCGGCCGAGTAAAGTCGGCCTAAGGGAGACCTGTCACTTGAAAATCCTGATTTGAAATCTTTCTCCAATGTGAGAAGATGACAAGTGTTTGATCTGTTCCTCCCTGTCCAACCAATTCTGCTCCTCAAGTGCACAGAAGAAGCCAACAACAAATTCGGCGGTGCACCGAAATGGTTTTTGCTACGGTTTCAGCGCTCCGTTCTGAAAAGAACCACATTTTATCCTGTTAACGCCAAGATTTCAAGTCGTTTTATACATCACTGGTCTCAAACGCAGAACATGGACTGGATACTGAACAAGCCCCATGTGTCACTCAACTCTTTTTAATCAAATCAATTTGATTAATTTTTTGCTTGTTTTGTTTTAGATCTTTGTGTAAATACTGTGATATTCTGATATTTCAACACAAAATGAAACCTTGACAATACATTAGTCAAGTCCCATTTCACAGAGAAACTTCCTAGTATCTAGAGAGTGAAATAAAAGATCATACAGTTGTATTCAAATCTGCGCAGTTTGGTTCATAATTCGACTGAATCTATTTTCTTGCAAAAATTTAAATTAATTTTACACCTAAAATATATTCATATGGTCAAATTTTATGCACATTTCTACATGACTTAGCCAATATTTTGAAGGAATCTTCATTCACTCAGTTTACTGTTTTTCATTTTAGTTATTGGTCACTTTAGTAACTAGAAATGCAAATTCCATCATCGTTTTTAGCTTATTTGGTTATTTAATGCGGTTACCACTTATGAGGGTATCTCTCCACCAGCTATTGACAACTGGAAACTGACTTTCCCCTCAATCTTTCAATTTTTGCAAAACAGTTAAAGTATTATGATTGATTTTTAACTGGATTTATGTCTGGACTTTAACTGAGCCGTTCCAGTATGTAAATATAGTCCGAATCTTCAGCTCTGGCTGCAGGTTTTGTCCTGCTGGAAGGTCCAGTCCAGTTTCAGATCATTTGCAGCCTGTAACAGGTTTCATTTCATGACTGTCCTATTTAGTTTCGTGAATTTTCCCCATCAGCTCTGACCAGCTTCCTGGTATCTGCTGGAAAGAAGCGTCAAAACAGCATGGTGCGGACACCACCGTGTTTCATTGCAAGATTGAAGTTTCAGGGTAATGGGTGGAGTTAGTTTTCCACCACACACAGCTTTACAGGTTGAAAATTACCTTCAAGCAGCCACTTTCTTCCAAACTTCGTATGACTTTCTATCACCAGTCGTTTACTCTTTTTTGGCTGCTTCTCTGACAGATGTTCTCCTTGTCTGACTATTATGTTCTGCCTTGTTTTTGTCTCACTGAAGTTCTTAAATTGCTATGTTCAACTCATACAATGACAGACATTCGCATATTTCTCTGATGGTAGTGAAAACTACACCTGAAATGGAAAGCGTCTATTGTTGCAAAGCAGTTCTACTGGTTTAACCAGCATGATTAAAGTCCGGTGGGTTCTCACCTGACCGGAACTTGTTCCTGATGAGAAGCGACCTCTCGGAGGCCAGGAGAGTCATGGCGGAGCGGAGCAAAGGAAGTGGAGCCAGGAGAAAGAGGAAGTTCCTTGCGTCGCCCGACCAGGTGGAATGGGCTTCTGTCCTTGTGTCTCTCGCTGATTGGGAAACATCGGAGCCAAGGAGGGACGGAGGTGGAGAGACAGATGCTTATTAATCTACTGATATAGATAATATATTGATAGAGAGAGACACACACAGGCACAGGCACAGCAGCGATAGACTGAGCAGGAAATGGAGACGTCTCAGACCTGCAGGCTGACTGAACTCTATGGCAAGCAGCTCTGGAAGCAGCAGGCCTCCCTGCAGACAGCCTGTCATAATCACACTGAGTGTCACAGAGGCCCACCCACAGCCAGAGACACAGCTAACGACACACAGAATTAAACAGACAAGAGGCAGAGCGAGGAGCCAGGAGGAGGAAGAGGAAGAAGAAGAGGGGAGCCAAGCTTGGATGAGTGACGGAGACAGAAAGCCCAGCGGATCCTGAGACATCAGGGCCCCGAGGAGCCTGATTGTGACGGACAAACATGAAGTCACAACACCTACAGCGAGCCGCCACATAGCTACACAGTGACAGCAGCTTGTGAGCTGAAGGAAGAAGGGCTGACTCAAACAGAGGGAGCTGGAAATCTGCATAAGCCGCATCAGCTCGCGTGCACACACAACCTATTAACAATATTGATCCGAAATAGCCGGCAGCAGAACACCCAGAGGAAGTCTGTCAGAGTGTACAAACACACATGCTGAGGAACGGCTGAGGCGATGCATGACAATTCAGCTCCTCCTAGTCCCGGCTTCCATGAACACACGCCGACTTTGCTTATTTACGACATAAAAGGGTCCAAAACGAGGCCACTCGCTCGTTACCGCCATCAAGCAACATCGAGCTGATTGAGATTTCGTGTCTGGCAGAGGCGAGGCTTCACTACAGGTCACCGAGGTACAAGAAGGAGCTGCAAACGCTAAGAGAATAAAAGCAAGAGAATGAAAGAGAATACTTACAGGGAAAGGGAGAATTGAGCCTCTCGGGGGAAATTGGAGTGGATTTAAGATTAAATTGAGAGAGGTGCGAGACGGAGGGAAGAGAGAGAACTTCGTAGTGCGGTTAATGACACTTTCTGTCTTTCATGTTCTTTTCATGTCTTTTTTTTCCCCCTCCCGTTTCCACACTTCTTGGCTCTTTGTCCTGAAGGTGCAGAAGCAAGGAGGAGAAGGATCTGCGGTTTCTCCGTCCCCTCACTCTCAAAACTTCTCTCCCTCTGCCCCGTCCGCCCCTGAAGCATCCCAGATCCTTGGTGCCAACTGTGAGGGACTGTCAAGCCTCACCCCCCCCCCCCCCCTCACACCCTCACCCCCACTTTATGACCTCGTCTCCCATCCTCGCCCTCCTCCCTCGAAGCCAGTCACCCTCCCCTGACACCTGCTGGCTGCTTGACAGAGGCTCAGACGGGTGAGCTGCTCTCATGTTTGTACTTGACTCTGACAGGAGCAGAACCACAGATAAAAATTAGTGCAGTTCTTTAAAGCGAGGAGCTGAACTGGCACATAATGTGATGGTTAGAAAAGTGAAACCAGGCTAAGAAGACAGTTTATTACACAGCAACAGGAGAAGCCCCGGAGTGTTTTGGACTCGCATCAAATTATGTGCTGCAGCAGGACTGCAGGCTCATATGCTCCTGTCAAGATACCTTTGGGTCACCCGGTTAAAGTGATTTAGTAGTGTGTGTACATGCGAGTGTGTGTGGCACCGTGGAAAGTCACAGGTCAGTAAGTCTGCACGCTTTACAGCGTCTATATGCACCGGCCGTCAAGCGAAATCACCTGAGTTTCACCTCGGTGTTTGAGCTCACCTGGGGGGACGGAGAGGGGAGGGTCTGCCTGCATGTGCCCGCTCACGCTTTTACATGTGTAACTATAGGCTGTCAGAGGGAGGGGGGGAGGAGAGAAGTGAGGTAAGTGAGTCTGTAGCTGGAGCACCTGTTCCTCCAGTTTGACAGACAAGCCGGTGTGTGTGCTGGTTCAGCAGGTCATGGAGAAGAGAGGGAGGGGAGGCGGAGAGAGAGGACGGCGAGGAGGAGAGGGTGAAGCAACAAGCCGGTTGGTCAGGAGAGGAGGTCCTGAAAGAGAGGAAAAAAGAGGTTAGATCAGTTTTATCTGAGGTGGAGATCCTCTAAGTGCTTGAGGAAGTGTTCGTGTTCAATAAACGGCATCACATTTTGTTACGTTACCACCACAAATGTCAGTTTATTAGGAATCTATATAATGGAGTGACACACAATTGTGAAGTTTGTTTCAAAAAAAATAAAACCTAAAGAGTGCAGTTTGCATTTATATTTAAGCCTTTTCCTTGAAATGCCTCAATTAAATCCAGTCTATTTTAGTGTAACTTATTCTCAATTTAAGCCCCAGATGCTCTGTGAACAACTCAGATCAAGACAATAGCAGACAAGGTAAGGAAAAAGTTGTGTATAAGCTTAAGTCTGACTTCCATTAAAGACCAAATCTAGTGTATTTGGAAGAATCACAAGAAGAAATGTCATTGTTGAAAGAATGCAATTTGTTAAAAGCAAAGATGGAAGAAGTTCTTCTGGTCATCCATCCATTATCTGTGGCTCAGTATGCACAAATGTCTTTTTGTATTCTCCACAATCGCTAGGGACCAGCATGAGTTTTTAAAAATATATACAATAAAGATTTTTTGGGGAGGAGGGGGAATTGTACTGAATTTTCACAACATAAAGATCCTAAAAGTGGTACTAATATATTTTTTGGATCTGCTTTTCTTGTCAATATGTTGGAAACTGTGTTTTTTTTACATCACAAAAAACATATAGAAGAAAACTATATCCACTCACATTTTTCCTATTTTTCCCCACTTTATCTTAAAACATAAAAACAACAATAAAATGGTAGTTCTTTAGAAGTTGCAATAACTTTCCTCCCCACAAAGGCCCAGAAGTATTTGTGGGTCTAAACTTAATTTAAGTCTCGTTTAGCTGGACTGCAGGCAGAAATGGCTTCTTTGGATTGTAAAAGTTTAATACCACTACGAAAGAGGCAGGGTAAACCACAGGAGAGGATTAGAGCCACCGAAACAAAAAAAAGAATTCTGACTTTAATCTCAGAATTCTGACTTTAAACTGACTTTAAAGTCAGAATACTTTTCTTTTTTCGGTGGCCCTAATCCTCTTCCTAGTACACACTGAACAGGTTTCTAGGCTGGATAAAACAAGAAACAAACATACGTGCATGTACACATTTATTAGCATGCATACTTTTGAGCTGTGGATGAAAACCAGCATGAATTCGTACAGAGAATCCAGGACCTTCTTGTTAAACGCTGACAAAATACTTACAATACGAATGCAAAGTCGATATAGATGCTCCTGTGTGAAAATGTAGCCTATCTCACAATTTTGTTAGCCAAAATGTACATTTTGAAAAATGTACAATGTACAAATTTTGAAAAATTTGTACCTTTTTCAAAATGTACAGTTGTACATTTGTTGTAGTAATTTGAGAAAACATTTGGAAATAGTTAGAGGGGTGTTAATACTTTTGCGAGTCACTGTATTCTCCAGCGAAGGTTGCAGTGAAACAACTAATGGACAAGGGAGCCTCACTTTAATAAATCGCTAAAGATAAAACCACTCTTCCAGGTACCGTCCACCCACCACTCTGTCTGTGTTAGTCTGAAAACCTTCTCCTCTCATGCTCAGAGTGCATTTATCAAACACTCTCACGAACGAAACACATTAATAAAACCGGCTGCAAAGACACAGAGAGACACAATATTGTTAGAAAGGTGATGTAATCGCTTTTCCCCTCCGGTCCCCCACCCCCAGCTATTGCCTCTCCTTTGCAACCCGGGACTCCCTTTCTGATTAGCACCTGTTACCCTCCTTCTTTCTCCTCCTTCCCTCCCCCCAACACACACACACACACACACACACACACACACACACACGCTGCAGGGTGGTAAATCCTGCACGCTGTCTGACGAAGAGGCAGACTTGCACGGAGTTAACCTTCTCCCTCTAAAGTATCAGATTTCTCTTGGTCTTTTAAATGATGCTGAAAAGCAACAAAAAAAAAATAGGGGGTGACTTCTGGTTGATTGAAGAGTGTGAGACGAGCAGAATCAGGTGGTTTCATATTTATGTCGCTCTCCGTTGATTCTGTCGTGTTCTTCAGTGGCTGCACAGCTGTAAGGATCCCTCCACCATTTGACAGATAACGAGCCCAAACACGCAGCTCATCGTAAGTGTAAGCGCGCCACCACGTGGTTCAGCTGCGTAATAGCAAAGAAACGTTCATGGCTAGTTTAGCCTCAGTTATTATGTCTCTCAGCGGCTATAAGGAGACTTTCTGATGCAACATTACAGGAAAGTAGGAATTTATGAACATTTATATTAGAGAACAGAGAGCTAAAGCAGGCCGCTGTAATACTTCGTTACATCTGCAGCCCCTTCCTGCTCATTTATCACCTGCTCTATTCTCCATCACCTCCCTCCCCTCCATCCTCTACCTTTATTACTTCAATCACTTGGCAGAGTGCCTCCTGCCTCTCAGTAGGCCCGCTGCCCTGCTTCACTTCACGCAACCCAAACATGCACCTCACACGCTCGCTCCCATTTCAAACACGCTCTCTGTCCGTCATCCATCTGTCTGTCAGTCACTGCACTTTGAAGCTCGGTGCAATCTGGACCTGCACACACATGGAGGGCCATGTCCTGCACAATGCACCAGCTGGACGGCTGATGCCACACACCCAGCCTGCTGAATATTCACCATCATCATCATCATCATCGCCGTGCTGAGAGCACCTTGTAGGGTCATTGTTGCAGCAGCTCCAGCGGTGTCAATTACAGGGGACAAAATCTGCTTTGTGTCAACTTGTTCCCTTTCTTCCTGACAGAACCGTGCTGATTTAATGGCTGAGCTCTCAGAGAACTCTCTGCGGTTCTCTGAGAGCAAGAGTCGATACAAAAGGAAAGTGCTGCATTCGCAGCGAATGCAGCACTTTCCTTTTGTATCGACTCTTGTCACTGCTTTTGTTTTCGGTGTAGGACTTAAAGAAAGAAGTTGAATTAATTTGCAATAAAAAAAAGTGGGTAAACAATTACATGAGCTACGAGGCAAGGGGAGAGCAGAAATAAGCAAAGTGGAGTTGTTAATACTGACTGAAGTAATGTCAGGTAAATGGCTTCAGTGCTGATGAGCCAGAAGGAGGAAATGCACTGTTCATAACAAACATTCAATGCCAAACCTCAATGCATTTCATTGGGATTTTATGTAATAGAAAAACACAAAGTAGTGTGTGATTGTGACATGAAAGGAGTTTTTTTAATGAACAATTCTGAGAAATGCATGATAAATATGTATTTGTCCCCATAATTTACTGTGCAGAACTATACAGGTTCAAGCGTCTTTTGGGACACCTGTCCTTTGCACATTTAAAGACTGATTTCCAGCTCAAGGCCAGTCACATTTGTAAAAACATATGTAATCAGACTTTTCACTCCTCATACTCCCCGTTATATTTTGGTCTAGATTTTGATTAGGTCACATAGTTCAAAGAATTCCTGAAATTTTAACAAGATTCTTAGGATCTTAGGAAGAAAAATACACCGCAGGATCACAGACTTCCACCTTGTTAAAATTAAAGTTTTTCCTCAAATGCATCTTTTGTTTCATGCACAGATCACCCAAGGTGTTCACTTTTGAAAAGTTCAATCTTAGCCTAATTTGACCAAAGGAAACTGGTTCAGAAGACGTTTCAGGACTGCAGAGTAAACTCAGCATAGTTAGGTTTATGATACCTCTTTTCTGGTATATAGACATTATGGTGGCATGTGGGTTCAAATAGTTGTTTCACAAACACACAGCGTAACTCAGAAAACACAAAAAGCAGTTTATAATTTATTTAAGGACAAAAGGCTGTATAAATCAACTTGTAGAAAAGAATGTAATCACGCTTTTAAATGTTGCTGAGTTTTATTGTGACCTTGGGATTTAATTCATGCTTTTATATAAATTAGATTAAATTAGATCAAAATATCTTCGTTTTATTTAGTTCAACTTAAATAACAAAGTTTAAGAAGAAGAAGGTAGATGAGGCATATACATTTTTAAAGTCTGTGTACTTAAAATAAAAAAAAACATTAGCCTATTGATCTTCAGAGGCAACAGGGAGTAGAATTGTGTATAACAACCATTAACAAAAATGGAAATACTATAGATAAATGTATGTAATAAATGCATAGTGTGTATATGAATAGACATGTTAAATAAAATTAACTTTCTGATCTTAATCTACTGACGTTACACTGTACCCCTGGACAGCTATGTGTTTGTGACTGAAATGCTTATTGATGGATTATTTTTAGTTTTTTTTTTAATTAGTTGCTTCTTTGCTTATTTAACACTTTCATTTTAGACTGCTTCGACATCAAACGCATAGCATCTGCTTTTGCAGTTTTACTGGAGCAAATCCTCACTTCTCTCCTAAAATTTACTCTCCGTTATGGCAGAAACTGGTTAGTTAACCTTTCAGCATCTGCCACCTCTTCCGCTGATCCCGTGCAGATATCATTTTACCAAACTCAAACAAAGCCACTCGTAGCGGCCAGGAGCTCCTTTTATCCGTGCAAAGACCAGCTGAGGAGCGGGAAAAGGGACGACCATGACGACCCAGTCGGGTCATTTCAGCCATTCTGTATTCAAAGGCTTATCTTGAGCTCAGCTCCGGTAGGCTTCATGGCTTAAATCGAGCAGAAAATTCAAAGAGCACCAAAAACAGAGGGCTGCCGTCCTAACTCAATTACTCCCTGAAGACAGTCCAAGTGGCCAGTTTGCACACTCAGCCATCCACAATCTTTAATCTTTTTTTATCACAAAGATCCATGCAAAGCCTCCTCTATGGTGATTAATGTAGTGAAGAAAATCAAGGCCAGGGATTAGCCTAAATTAGAAGAGCGATATAGACCCTTGCTCTGGTGCTCGTTATCTAAACGAGTTTCTCATCATTTGGAGGAGAATTTGAGGGGGAAAAAAATCAAGGTTAATCAAACACTTGATTCTGCTCAGCAGCTGCATGACAAAAACGGGGGGAAAGAGAGAGAGAGAGACGAAAACAAAGATGTTGACAAACAACAAAAACGGTTGCAAATATTTTATTCCAATAAATTAGCATAAATCACTTGTGGAAAAGAAATCTGAATGTAGTGTTAGAATATCCCAAAAAAGAAACAATTTAGTCAAACTTTTACTGGATATGGATGAAATCAGAACAGTCACCTAAATAAAAGAAGAAAAACAAAACAGATTTCTGAATTTAAATCAAACAAGTGCAAACAACTCACAGTGTCTCAGACGGCAGGAAAGATTACATCTTTCAGACGAGATAGTGCAGGAGTGCAGCTTTCACAAATACTTCTCTTTCTATGTACAACTAAAGCATGATCTACAGAGCCCTCTGGGGGACACGGAGAACGTTTTTTTTCTTTTGCATTGCATCGCAGTGAGTTTTGGGTTTGCTGGCATATTTTGTATTCCGTCATGGATGTCAATTTAAAATTTCAAATACATGTAAAGAGACTCAGTGAAAACGTGTTCATATATCCTTAACTCTTGGGCGCAAAAACAGATTGAAAGTCAAATTAGTCGCTGGATGTTTGTGTCTGTGTGACACAAAAAGACAATCAAAATGGTCAGATATGATTTCAGTACCCAGAGAAAATAACTCAGAAATAGTCCAAATAGTTTGGATGCAGTTTTTCTTTCTTTCTCTCCTTCTTACGGAAACACTTGTTTATGTCTTAGAAGGGAGATGAAAAGCTCACATGTGGCCCGTTTGCTTTTGCACATATGTTTGTGGTGCATTTCTATCCTAATGAAAAAGATATAAAACTTCAGTTATCTCACATACTAAGACGCATGGAAAAACATTAGGAAAACCTTATGTTATAGCAGAAAGTACAGTGGCCACCGTAAGAAAGACTTAGCATTCGCTTATCCTGCATGAACTGATCGGTACATTATTGCGAGAGAACGCTAAAGAAACATTTTTTTCTCCATGTCCCCTAGGGAGCTGATTAGACTAAATAATCTTTCTTTTCTGAGCACTTTAGGGATTTATCAGATTGCATGAAAACGCATCATTACAGTTTGATATTTTAAATAACATTTAGACTCATATGAGTATTCCCTTTATCTGCAAAGCAATAAATTACAATAATATCTTCCTGTGTTTGATTTTGGCCCATCAATTGGAACGGGATTAATGCACATTAATGCCTTTTACATCTAAAACTGGAATACATATTGAAAGTGCTCTCTTCTTTAAAAATCGAGGTTCAGACCCAAAGTGGTGACGAGTTCCTCTCCCTTCAGTTCGCAGCGTCCTCCTCAGACTCAGAGTTATCCAGGGTGGACACGGCGGAGCTGTACCACTCCGCACTCTCCTCCTCCTTCCTCCCTCCTCCGCCAGCGCCTCCCGCTCCGTCTCCTCTGTCTTTTCTCTCGTTCAGCATTTCCACCGCCACCTGGTGGTACGGGTGCTTGCGTTTGGTGTGCCGTCGCAGGGTGTTGCGCTCCGCGAAGCGAGTGTGGCAAAGCTGGCACTGGTAGGGCTTCTCTCCGGTGTGCACCCGCTGGTGGCGCTGCAGCTCGCCGGCCTCCCTGAAACGCTTGGAGCAGATGGGACACACAAAGTTCCTCTGGCCCGTGTGGATGTGCTTGTGTCTCTGTTGAGAGAAATTGTGAGCCTTCAAAACAGGCGTAGGGTATTTCTGATACGATACAGAGGCATTTGTGGATTTTCCTATACATTTTGTCACATCACAGTGGCTGGATGTAGTGAAGTATAAGTATTTTTGTTACTTCTTCAGTAGATTTAATTGTGTGGGCTTTCTACTTTTGCTCTACTACATTTTAAATGAAGTATCTATGCCTTCTACTCAACTAGATTTCTGTAACGTGCTGTTCTGCGTTGCCGTTTTTTCATTTGTTTATGAGTTTGAAAGCAATTAATCACTTATTTGAGCTAACTGGTTAAAACAACGACTGTATGTGAGCCAACACTCGGATTTACATTTTGAAACTGGTGTCAAGAAATTAAAATATTGTTCACTATTGAGCCATTACATGGTTGAATACATGGTATTTTTTAAACGAGTTGATGATAATAATAAGAATTGTGAACTCAAAACCTTTTTTCCTTCACATAATTTTTCTGAAAATAATGGATCCAGGCTAAACCTAATACTGCAAGTTGGAGACAAAGATAAAAACCATAGAGCCTGGAGAAGCAGAGAAAGAATCTCCTGGAGAACAAAGGATAAAATCCCTTTTTTTTCATTAAGCTGGAAAACAAATAACACTTTATTTTGGAGAATTACACACCACCTCTAGCAGTTTCTGTGCCTCCAGTAGATGGGGAAAAAAACAGCTAAATAATAGTCTGCAATCACATTTGCTAATGAGGAAGCGGCTTTGATTTGAGCTGTCGTGTTTTTCACCAGCATCCGGGCTCTGAAACGTCTCTGCTGCAAATTAAGAGGGAAATAATGTGATCTGGACGAGGTAAAGAGTTGCAATGTTCCATAGCAACATCCACTGGGAGCTTAAATGGGATTTGTAGAAAAGTAGTGCGACTCAGTGATGAATCATAATGTAACATGCAGGGGACGTCCTGTGTCTGCATCAGGAATGAAAATCTACGGTTTTCTAGCTTTTTCTAAAGAACAGAACATATGTGCTACACATTTATATTTTCATATGTGATATCTTCTTCTTTAGATGTAATTCCAGAGTTAAATTAAAACAAGCTCCTATATCTTGTTGAAAATTTAGTTGTAAGTCAGTTTTGTCTTGTTTCAAATATATTTTGATATTTGAACTTGAGACTTTGGACAGGAGTGTCCAAAGTGCGGCCCGGAGGGCATTTGTGACTCTTGGACAAATTTCGTGCGATTCTCTGGTCTGAAAGATACAAACCAATTCAGTAGGTGGTTGATACAGATGGAGACATTTTACTTGTAATCAGAGTGAAGGTATTGCTGACTTAGTGTTCAGTACAACGCAAAGTATTTGTCTTTTTATCACCGAGTTTTCTGATCCAGAGAATTTTACTGGAAAGCCGACTTTGCTGCACCAAATCAACTTTTACTTAATTTATAAAATTTTGCTGAATATAGCAAGCCTTTTGAAAGAAGGTGACCCAAATCCTCTTCTTATAACTGAGAATAAATTTGTTCAATGAAGACAGTTTTTAAGGATACGAAAACTATAACGCCCTTCTTATAGTACAGAAAATGTGCAAGATCCATTTTAAGTTCTGGATCTACAATGAACAAGATCCCATTCCAACAAAAACTACACTATTTGCTTGATCTTGGTTTCCATTTAGTTTATTTTCTTAACATGCTAGGACTTCCGATTCAACAATAATGGCCCATGTGATAAAAAGTTTGGAAAGTAGACAAAATATATATATATATATATTATATATATATATATATATATATATATATATATATATATATATATATATAAGTAACATTTTGTGTTGTTGCAACCCTTTGTATAACCATTTAATAATTTCAGCTACTTTTATAAATTGAAAGGTGTAGATTTGGTCCTCCATTTGTGAGCAGTTTGAGTAAGCGATTATTAAACATGTCGGCAAATTCATCAGCAGCAATAAATCTTTGCTGCGTCACTCTGTTCAAGATTGTTTCAGCTGTTCCCTACAGAGAAAAACAATCACTGTAATAAGTTGCGCCATCCCTTAAAAATGACGCCTGATGAGCCTCCTGCTGCGCGTCTAATGAAACCATAGTTACCTGCAGATGGCTGGAGCGCTTGAAGGCCTTTCCGCACTGCTGGCAGACATGAGGC
Organism: Poecilia picta; assembly: GCA_033032245.1. NCBI lineage: Eukaryota > Metazoa > Chordata > Actinopteri > Cyprinodontiformes > Poeciliidae > Poecilia > Poecilia picta. The sequence goes on from CM065368.1 coordinate 15,069,668, forward strand.
TTCTTCTGAGAGTGTGTGATGGCGTGCCGCTCCAGGTCGGAGAGGTAGAAGAAGATCCGCGGGCAGAGTTGGCAGCACAGCACCCTGCGAGAGCCCAGGTTGGTGGGAGACTCCGCCGGAGAGAGGGGGTCGAGGGCGTCGAGGGAGTCGAGCTTGCCCGACGGGAGGAGGGGTCCGACGGGAGGGGAAGGAGACTGAGGGGGAGGAGCCGTGCTGCTGGAGAAGTAGAGGTGGTCGTCCAGAGGAAGATGCTCTGAGTGGAGATCTGAAGAGTCAAACTTGGATTCAGAGGCCGGAGACCGGGCCTCCGCCTCCGAAGCGGAGGGGTCGCGTGTCGGGGACTCCGGCTGTGCGGGGGGGGCTCCAAAAGTCGATGGCTTGTTGTTTTCACTGGTGATTTCTTCAGCAGATATGGCTTCAGTTCCTGGGTTTGATTGAGAGTAGCAGAGCTGAGTTTGGATAAGATGGCCGTCCTGCAGACCCACGGCGGGCGTGGGGACGGCGAAGGAGGCGAGGACGGGGCCAGAGGTCGCGCTGTTAACACCTGACAGGATGAGGGGGGAGCTGCCGGCGTCCAGTCTGATTACGGGGCTAGGAAAGGCGGGAAGAGCCGATCCGAGCGCGCTGACCTGACCTGAAGGCAAAGGAAGGGACACTTGAGCCGAGGCTGTGGTAACCTGGGACAGCTGACCGGTGGAGGGGTCGAGGACGGCGATGGGGGTGGAGGTAGAGGTGGAATCGGTAGACGTGGCAGGGACAGAGGACAGGAGGAGCAACATGGGCGTGGAGACACCCGGTGAGGTCACTGAGAGGGGAAGCGAGGAGAGCTGAGGCGACGGGGAGGAAGACAGCAGCAGGAGAGGGGCGCCGGCTGAAGGGCTGGTCAGGATCTGGATGGTTTGGCTGGACAGTGAGGGGAGCACGGCTAGGTTAGCCTCCTGAGCAGCTTTAACATTCAACTCTGCAGCAGCTGGAGCGTCAGAGTTCGTCATCAGTTGTGTCTGATCACTGCCTTGTGGTGGCTGATCACTGGCAGAAGGTGCATTTAGTGCAGTCTCTAAACTTTGGCTAAAGCTTGAACCTGCCAAATCTGATGACCCGTCTTCTTCTTCTTCTTCTTCTTCATCATCCACCTGAACCTGATCCGACTGACGCTTCCCTAACACGGAAGCGTCTATTTGTGGCACTTTGAGCCCCTCCGGACTGAGCGTATATGGGATTCCCTGGTCGTCTATGAGGAGGAGGTTTTCATTGTCGCAGTCTTCTGAAGACAGAGACGTGAGGACAGAAGTAGAAAAGTCCTCAGAGCCTTCATCGCTGTCTTCCTCCACCATGTCTCTGTCTCCGTCTCCCTCGAACTCATCCACCTCCATGATCAGGGGCCCCTCGCAGCTCAGGTCCTCCAGGAAGCGCCCGCAGGTCCTCTCTCTTTTCTTGGGCAGACTGAGGTCCAGCGGCTCCGTCTGCTCCTCCGCCTCCCTGGACATCCTCAAAGACTTGCAGTCCACTTCTTGCACAGTTGGAGGAACATTTTGCTCCGTTTCTGTCTCCGTAGGTTCCTGTTTAATCCAGTGATGGCTCAATAGTTTAAATGCAACAGTGTTTGAGACGAGGTCAGTCTCTGACCCTTCCATGTGTGTGATTTTGACTTTTCCCTCTGCCTCTGGGGCATCTTCAGTGAACTCTTCTTTATTCCCTACAGCTGATATGTGGATTTGACCGCTGCTGTTCTCTGCAGAAACCAAAGCAGCTCCCTTCAAATGTGACCCAGCACAGTCTTTGGTCTGGCTGATGGCACATTTCGTGATTGGCCTCTTGCACTGCGGCGGGACAACAATTCTGATCCTTATTGGTTGCTTCCCCAGGACCGGCACCCCAGGCTTCACTCTAATTGGCTGCCTGATCCCAGCAATCTTACTGGTTTCCTGAGAGACCGGCTCCGACGTCCCGCCCACCTCTGCCTGTTCCCCGTTGACTGATTGAGCATCTCTGCTGATGATGGTCACCGCAGCTTTGACGGAGCAGGTCTGGAGGTTACCCGGTTTGGTGCTGGGTGGGATTTTTTTATCCTTTGGGTCCAAAGCGACCTCTGTCACGGGCCCCGGTGCCTCTGCACGCTGGCTGCCATTTTGGACTTCCAGGCTGCCACTTGTCAGGACTGAGGCCAACTGAGAATCCATTTTGGGGCATAACTATTCCTATTTCTATAAAACAAAAGAAAAAAAAATAGAAAGTTCAGTTAACAACATTAAATCAAAAAAATAAAATAAATGTAGCACATTCCCGAGTCAAAAACTCATTATTATTATTATTATTATTATTATTATTATAAGGGTCAAGTCGATATTCATCCAGAGTTTTGGCATTTTATGATATTTAGATCGTGCAGGATTCTTCCTCATGAATAAGGATGACCCATATTATGTATATTATTATATATATTTATTAGATATTATTACGCGTATGACCCAACATTACAACCTCCTGATGCTCCTTCTGTTTATTTTCCGCTCTATTTCTAATTAAACTCCAGCATATGGCCAACAGGGACTGAACTCGAAACGCGACGGAGCAAAGAATCGAGAGAATTTGCATTTTCCAGCACCGTTCGATCACCTGAACGCAGCACGAAATAAAAACGCTTAAGCTTGATTTCGCGTCAGAATATTGTTCGGACTATTCTCGGATGGCCGGTATGTGGCTGTTCTAAATGATCGCTGGGGATAAAACCGAGGAGAGCCGTCCGTGTAGGACGCCATTACGCACAGCCCTGGGTCCGAAATGACCGTTTGTTTCATTCTAAGGGAGCCGTGTGCGCTGTGACAGCTGTCGGACCTGGGACAGGACAGCGGCATCACAATCGCGTCAGTCGGAGCGGGGGCGGGGTGGGGGGGGGGGGGGGGGGGGGGGGGGAGAGAGAGAGGGAAACGTGTCAGTTCGCAGCCGGAGCGGATCCCGTCCTCCTCGGTACCGCAGCTTCCTCGGACCCACAGCCAGCCATTTTATGGAGCCGAAGGTCCGAGCCGCCGAGAGCGCAGCTTCGGGGGGAGGGAGGGGAGGGGGGGGGGGGACTTTCCCGGCGCGCTGTCCTTCCTAATTCCTGTCTCTGCTCGTCCAGCAGCCGCCGGCGCCTGGATGGACCGGACACGCTTTACATACATTTAAAAACACTGCATTAAAAAAAAAAAACTATTCTCCACCCATACTCCCGCTGCATTGGGACTGGCTTACCCGAGCTGTGGATATTTCCGGAGGACCAAATATGACTGTGCAGTGTAAAAAGGGGTGATGCTGCGAATGCTGAGGGAGGGAGGGGTCAAAGGGAGTTGCTATGGTGTCGCAGCCTACCGGGTCCGAGCAGCAGCCATGTTCAGCCTATGAGTACTGTTGAACCTGCAGCACAGGAGGGTTTCATCATGTGGCATTAAAGAGCCAGAGAGCGGATCGCTTTCACGTCGTTTTCCTTTATTTTAAACATCAAAAATATAAAACTCACAAGCCCCGCAGGCTTGATGTCTCAGACTGAGCGGGGGGGGGGGGGGAGAAAGAGAGAAAAAGATCTCACAGTGAAATTTATCACAGTCAGTTCATGGATAATATATCATCTGCTAATGAACTATACATCCAGTGGCGGTTTTTGATGTGGACAATATGGCTCTTTTACCAGGGCAATAGTCTAGGGGGCGGCACAAGGTGAAAATGTTATACCGGAAGCAATCCTGTTCACTCCGACCTTTAGAGTCAGGCAGATCCATACAAATTAATGATGATGTCAATGCTAAGTCAGCATCAGCATCAGATTAGTACTAGTGTGTAAGACTGATAGTTTAGTTTCAGATTGCCTTATAAAATCCTATTTTATTTTTTTCCTCAAAAAGACTTTGTTTTGATTGTATTTTTTAGGAAACAGCACACTCAAATTAGTTTTGTTATGTCGTTTCTGTTGATCTTGTTAATATGTATGTTGTAGGCATTTATAAACTTAATGTTTTAACAATATATTTCCAAATAATAAAAGCACCCAAATGTTAGAGGTTTGATATATTAAACTTCCATAATATAAATAATTTTGATCATTATTGGTATCGGTAATACTGGCCCCTTGTTTATTTGGTATATGATCAATACCAACATATGCAGTATCACACCCCTCTAGTCTGAGATTTGATTTAAATATATCCCAAGGATGAAACAAAATATCTAAGTGTATCAGTCAATTGATTTATCCATCTGCTCCTCTAGTTACCATTCACAAATCCTCATCCCTGCATATCCATAGGTTCACAATGAACCTTTGGTTTTATACCTTAAACATGCAATTCCTCCACATTTTTTATGCCAATATCCCCCATTTTTTTCAGTCTGAATTACCAGAGTTCTCAGTAACCACATTCTGTACGATAACAAAAAACTGATTATGCAAATTTTTGAATTTGATTTGCGATTTGAGTTTTGTAAATAATTTGTACTGCGCTTGGTCATCTCCAGTTCAAGAGCAAACATCCTCATCCTGATCAAATCAGGTCCAGGTCATTCTGCGCTGCTAACATTCTTTAAAACAACTTGAAACTGTTGAAATCATAGAAAAGACCTGAGGGCATTTGTGGCAGATAAAGCAGGGCAGGCGACTCGCCCTGGGTGCTGTGCAACCAAGAACCGCCACTGCGTACGTCATGATTAAAGTCTCTACTGTATGGAGCAACTCAAGCTGCAGCAGGGTTTGAATATAACTTGTAATGTTTGAATGTAATAACAATGCCTTTTGATTAGTGTGCAAGAAAAACAGAAGTATACCTAAACCCAAAATGAAGAGCTTAAACTAATTCACAATAACTGTCAAAAAACAAACAAAAAACACTAACAGATGTTGAGCAAAGAATATCTAGGTGACCATAATTAAAGTACATGAAGCTGTGCTGAGTGTTCAGGGGGAGTTCTTAAACGGATGTGGGTCGAGATCTCGGGCCATCACTCCACGTCACCGGGCGCACATGCTTCGATTTCCGACACCAGCCGATGTGGGAAGAGTTTGAACTGCAACCATGTAGGCTCTGAAAGATAAAAGAAGAAGAGAAATGTAGCGCCTGGCAACAATATTCAAACACCTTTAAATATTAACCAGTTTCATGTGACGGACCAACACAGAGCAGGAAAAAAAAATAGACGCATGTTTTAATGACTGACAGGCCAGATAAGGAGGATGCTAAAGCTAATTTCCATCTGCAGAGCATGGCAGGTTGATGCAAACATGAAATCACACATGTAGATTAAGAGTATTACGTTCACAAAAAGAAATGAGAAGGAAGTTTTTTTTTTGTTTTGTTTTTCTCACCAATTTTAGATCTAAGACAACCTGATGAGGAAAAAAGCAAAATAAGCTACACAAGCAGTAAAGTTTAAGTGAAACTGGTGTAAAGACCTGTGGCGACCAGATCTTGTGTAAAGGAGTTTTAAACTTTGTACTGTGGAAGAAGATATAATAACTAAGACATGCTTTCTCTTTTAGCATAACCTAGCTGTTTCTGCCATTTCTTCAAGATTTTATTTCCACTTTATTCTCAATACTTTGATTTTAACCAGGAAATACCTTTTTTTTCCCTATCAACATTTAAACCTTATTTTCTGAGTGACTTTTGACTTTTAGACTTTAATCTGTAATTTAAAACAAAAAATAAAACACCAAAAAACATCCATTCTTTATTTTCTGCTCCAATTGACCCTAACACTCAGTAGTTACCAGCCACTGGTTGATGGATTTGGAGAATAATCCAAGCATGACGTGGCGGTCAGAAAAAAGCTATTTTCCAAGAGAAACCTTTCCTGAAAACTCACAGTCTCCTTCAGTCATTGCATGTTTTTCCTCCGTATTTTCCTCTGATGTAGCCCTTATGAAAGTCATATAAACTAAACAAACTCATGTAAGGAACACAGCAAGCATGTGGAAGAAGGAGCTCAGGACATAGGAGACGAAAGTAAACATTTATGCAAAGAGTTAAGTGTTTGGGTAAAAATGAAAAGCGTACATCATCTTGAATGCATCACCAGTGGTTAAGCATGGTGGTGGCAGCATCAAGCTGTGGGACAGCTCCTCTTCAATGTGAGCTAAAAACAGAGTCTATAAAAGGCTGCAGAGGCAGAAGTTCACCTTCCAGCAGCAGGATAATTAGGGACTACTTTGGGATAGTTCGAGTTGTGTTGGTCTGTCGTTTAAAATAAGAAATAAAAAAAAAAAATCTCTGATGTGGTAAATAACCGGAAAAGGCCTGTTTGGGTTTACCAAGGTAGCACTCTGGTGTCTGCAGCTTCCCGTCAAAACAGGCCTGAGCCGCGGTGAAGCTGCACTGCTTCTTGGAGTGTTTGCAGTAGAATGTCACGTTTTCCCCGTGGGGAACCATGGCGTCCGTGACATCAAACGGCCAACGCTTCACCCCACCAATCACAACACGGCTCCGCTCAGCAGGGATGACACAGCGAGCTGCGTTACGAAAATATGAAAGCATCACGAAAGCATCTATGTACATGTTTATTCTCAGAAATTCCAGGATTCCCTGAACCCAGACGCACTGATCCGCTCCTCACCTCGGCAGTGCGGCGGAGACGCGCTCCAGCTGCCGTTTGACAGACAGGTGATCCTCTGGGGTCCGTCCAGCCGGTAGTTCTTCTTGCATAGATAGTGGATGTCAAAGCCGACCTCATACTCGGTCTTCTGGACTGCCACCACGTAGCCCTGCTGCACTTCCTTTGGAGGTTGGCAGAACAATTCTACAAGGCAGAGTGGTTTTATTGTTGTTAAGAAGTTCATTTTACGATAGAAAAGTGCTGAATGGAAAAAAAAAAATCATGCAAACTTAAAAAATCATGCAATTGAAAATTGAATACAGAATATTGTGTAACAAACTCAGCTCAAATGAAGTCAAGCCCCAATGCATGACAAATATTCAACTCTGAAGAATTTTGAATGAATATCTATTACAACAACATTGAAAGTATTTTTGAATTTGAATTGAATTTTGAAATCCAAAAATCCAAATCTATTTTTTTTAAACAGGTTTGCCAAAACTGCTGTTTACATTTAAGACAAAAACCAAGATAAAAAGCTAATCCTGCAACAATAAACAATTATTCAATGATAAATTAAAATGACCTCAATAATTTCCATTCTGAGGATTAATATTTTTTGAAGGACAATTTTGTGTACATAAACATCATAATAGGTTTTTTGATGTCAGTTGTGTGTTTTGTTTATTTCCATTTATTAAATGTTTTTGGTTGTTGTGTTTTAATTTGGGTATTTAAAATATCTTCCAGTTCCAGTGTTAAGTGTTCTTTAGAAAATTAAAGTGTATTCATCTTTGAGAGAACAAGATTATTATTATTATCAACACAATACTTGGAAATGGCCTAAAAACAACAGTATTATTGTCTACTGCAATCATTACTGAAACAGAAAAAAATTATTAGTGTGACATGCCCACAAAAAACAAATATTAAAATACTTGATTAAACAGAATAGAGAAAATAAAAACAGCATGTTTTTATTTTCACTCTGGGCCAAACTCTTTTAAGAGACATTTAAAAACACAGGAAGCGAAGATGGTGATCTAATTTTTAAAGACAACGTGTTTCAAAGTTTGGGAGCCACAACAGAAAAATGTCCATCTTCTTTAGTTTCTGCCAAGTTTTTGGTCTAAAAGCAACTGGTTGAACCTCAAAGAGTAAATCAGAGAGCAGCTAGATCATCTAGTCATCTAGACTTTAAAGGCCAATAGTAGCACATTAAAATAAACTATTTGATGCATAGGGAGTCAGTGAAGAGGTGCGATGTACTCATGTTGGTGTATATCAGCAGCATTGTGAACAAGCTGAAAGGAAACTTGACTGACTGCAGATAAAAGACCATATTATTCTCTCAGTCAAGCCTCAACAAACCTGGCTTAGATTTTGCTATTTGCCTGAACTAGAAGACTTTTTTTTGGTAAACTGAGCTGCTGTGTTTATCAAATTTAACATCTGAGTGCATAATAACTCACAAATTTGTAACAGAGTGTTTGATGAATAACTCAAGGCAACCAAAATTAATAAGGGTGTTGCATGAGGTTCTGTTGGGAATGAATAAAATGACCTTTGTTTACTTGATGTCTTCAAGGCAATTTCATGGAGGATGGATGGTACATAGAAATAGGTGCTGGAGGTAAGTAAATCTGTGAATTAGTGGAAGGAAATGCCATGTTTTCTAAAAAAAAAAAAAAAAAACATGGCATTGTCATTGTAAATTTTGTATATTCTGTAAGTAAAAAATGCTGCATTTTTAAGAATGTTTTCTGGGTGGGAAATAAGGAATGACTTCAAAGATAAGTAGCTTTGTACTTTTACAGCGAATAATGACACTGCATTTTTGCATTTATGGACATCTTTACTGGTCTGGCAAGCTGTCTGTTAACAAGTTAATTTAATAGTGAAACTAAGTCGTCGTTAATTTATCTTCACCAAAAGTCTCTGCAGAGCTGCGCAGTGTTCGTAGCACCGTTCCTTTCTGCAGGAAGAGGGTCCAGTTTGTCTTTCAGCATGGAGTTGCATGGATGTTTTTTCCCCATCCTGCCGATCAGTCCAGAAAGTTTGATTTTTGACCACTAGAGGGCAGGAGAGGACTTTGAAACGAAGCCTGGCGCTTGAAGTGTGTGTAATTGTTCAGCTATTTTATTTAGGACCAATTCTGGTATAGTTACTAACTTTAGTTAGTAGAACAATTGGGCTACTTTTGGTCCCCAAAAGGCTGATGAGCCTTTTGGGGCTGATGAGCCTTTTGACCACAGCCCAGTCCTAATTCGATGGGCCCCCTTGTTTAAGGTCAGAGGTTAAGTTTAGGGATATGGGTCCACTTTCACAAAGGGAGGCCATTTGTGACTTTTTTTTTTTTTTTTTTTACATTGATACAGGTTAGATTTAGAGGTACGGTGTAAATTGAGTTTGGGCTAATGTTAGTTTTATGGAAAATGTCTTGGTTATAAATGCAGCTACTAAAATGAATGGAAGTCAATCCAAACTAGTCCTCTGTTTGCATAGAAGAACAAGGATGGGTGTGTGAGTGTGTCTTTTTTTTACACCACACTGATAGTGTAAAAAAATGCAGTTTCCAAACTAACACCTATTTTCAGTCTCTCACTCACTCACACATGATTCACTAACCTTCAGAAGTGTGTAAAGTCCTGCTGAGAGCGAAGTGGATGTATTACACACACACACACACGCACACACACACAGTGGCCAGTCTGCACACTTACTTTTACAGACTGGGTGAGGATGCATCCAGGTCTGGTTGTCCTGACAGAAATTTTCCCTGCTCCCAACTACATCCGCCCTGCAGGGTGGGAAAAGGGGAAAAGTGAAGGAAGCAGATGGCAGGATGACACATGCAGCAATGCCAACTGAGGAGCTTCATGAAGCACAAAAATGATATTTAAAAAACAGTGTGAATGCATCCTTTGCTTGTGCGTCTTGTCTAAAGTGTGTGTGTGTGAGCATGAGTGCAGCAGCTCTGGCTGACACATCCACTCTGGCTCATCCTTTACTGTGAGATGACTCAGTGTGTAAAAGGGAAGTCGATACAAGATTTGACTGTAATGACCTAGTTAGCTCAATGGAGGCATGATCAGCTGGGAGATCAAAATGAATTCCCTGCCATTCATCGCTCATCACACCAGCCTTCTCCATCCCCCCCTCTTTTTTCTTTCCTTCACACTCCATCTATCACTTCCTCCGCTCCTTTCTGTGTAACTCAGAGCTGCACTCGCTCACCCAGACAGGCAGCTGTAGCGGATTGAAGTCCCCACAGAGGCGTCGCCCTGGATGCTGAAGGTGTTGATCACCTCCTCTGGCAAAGGGCAGGTCGGCGCAGGAGTGTGTCCAGGTGACTGAGCCTCTGCGGTTCAAGGGAAAAGCAGGAGGTGTCAAAGAAGGTGAAGGAGTAATAGGAGATATTTACTATTACATCATTTGTGATCAAATCTGAGCAAATTTATAGGACATTATTCACTTCATTCATGTTCAATGAACCAGGCTCACTGCTGGTCTTCAAATAATGAATTCTACAAACGATTAATCGGATTCATCGTGATGGATCGATTATTGAACTAATCGTCAACTAACCTAGTAATCGATTAATCACTAAGTGGAGAATAGAGACTCAAAGGAACAAGTCATTCAGAGCATTGATTAAAGCCAAACTGCATCTTTCATTTAAGATGAACAAAAAACTTTTGCCTCCTTATATGTTCTTCTTAAAAGTCCTCAAGTGGCAAAGTAAAGTAATAATGTCATTTTACTGCAATTTAGGCAATAAAATACTTGCATCTTTTAATGAATGTCTAATATTGTATTTTTAAAAAGGCAGAATGTAATTTTTTTATCCAACCTCTTGTTTACTTGTCAGACTAATCATTTGAATAATCAATTACTAAAATAATTGTTAGTTGCAGAAATTTACATGAGAAAATTCTCCTGTAAAGTAGCACAAACAGTTTTTTTGGGGGGGGGTTACACATGGCTCATACGGGCATTTGCCCAGGATGGCATTAGAAAGGGGGCGTAAGTGCATCTAATCTGCAATCAAAGGAGAGTTGGCACTCCAGTGTACTGAGTTGGTTGGGCACTTTATTCCAGACTCAAGGATTTCCTCCATTTTGAATGGTTTAGGGCAGCAGAGAATTGAAAATTAATCAATGCAAATACCGTCATTCCTGTCTTACTGATGAGCTTCTGTTCTGTAAAGGAAAATGAGCAAACGCCTATGGATGCGCAATAGTTGTAGAAACATAACCTAACAGACAAAACAGTCGTAATTGTTTTGTCTGAAAGCCTCCCCTATAAAATATATTGAGGTTTGTGGTTGTTATGTCACAAAATGTGCCTCATACACTTCGCAAAAGCACTGCAGAACCACAAACCCTGCCCGAGCCTTTACCCTGCCCACTTTAATTATGTAATTTTATTGGGTGCTGAGTTTTATTGCAACTTTGTTTCTTTTACTTAACACATCTATGTACGCATCTCTACAACCCCATAGTATTACTAAACTGTATAAACCCAATATATCCTGAAACCTGCCTTGTTTAACCTTCCTGCGACCCAACAGAGGCGTTTCACCCAACGTCTCATTCTATTTCAGCAGAAATAACCTGTCTTAGGTAATAAACCAAAGTTCGACGTGCAGGTGAACCACCGCCTCAAACCTCTCCAAGCTTTCAGGTTGTATAACTCCTGGCTCTGATCGTTCCCGCAGCTGAGAGCCTCACGCTTGTGCAAGTAAAAATATCAAGAGTGGTGCTTTGCAGAGAGAGGCTGGAGTGACCCGAGCGGTTTTGAACAGGAGCGCAGCTTTGAAAGGCAGAGACTGCTCTCGCCTGAGGACGATCTCTGCCTCTGAAATGGAGAAACACTGAGATAAGAATGTAAAGGCACCTATGGGAGAGGGAGATTTTTTCTTTCTTTCTTTCATTTTTGTTGGAGTCAGATGAGAGCCGGATGCCAAGTTCTGTTTTCACATACCGCCCCTCTCCTGCCTTGTACTGATGCCGCCCCCACTCACAGTCTCTGGCACCAAACTGCAGTGAAACAGGTATATCAGATTCATCTCCTTAAAACTACAAAAAAAAAAAAAAACGGCACATTTGAATGAAACACGGCGAAGAAAATGCATCATTTTTGACTAAAAAACGGATCTGGTTATGGGGTTTCACTCGCACAAGCATGCACCTTGGCATATCCACGCTATGCGAACTAAACACCCCGAAGCTGCATGCCTGTCCTTGGCTCCTATTGTGGAGAGAGACCTTATCGGAGGCCTCAGATGCAGAAGGATGAGCACAGAAAGAGATGAGAGGAGAGGAGGAACGGACAGAGAAGAGAAAGGCCTGAAGCAGCATGAGCGAGAGAGCTTTCTGACTCTCCCGTCTGTGATCTGTCGCCCACACACACACACACACACACACACACAGACAAACAGTGTGACACATCTGCAGCCCACCCCTCTAACACATCCACATCCAATCTATCCGGAAAAATACCTTCCTGGTAAGCAAACACACACACACACACACACACACACACACACACGCATGCAAGCAAGCATTGCACAAGGCACATACTCTGACAGGGACCCGCTGCCCACCGCCTCACAACAGACACGCATCAACTCTCTCACACCAACACACACGACGCAAATGCTCTCACACGTTCAGAACCCACCTACCTTCTGCCCGTCTCTCTGCGACAGAGAGCGAGCCGACGATTTTTATCCTGATTTCACGTCTTCCGAGAGATGAAATGCATATTTTAAGAGAGAACGCAGCTCGGATGAGGACTTTCCTCGGAGAGCACGTTCGGTACAGCTGGAGGTGTCTGACTAATGTGGTCTGTCTCAGATGGTAAAAACTGACAGCAGTGACAGGTTGACCAAAGATAGTCAGGGAAAATTCGAGATAAGTACTGATTGATTACTATTCTATTTATTCATGAGCAGTTTTAGGTTTCTGCCTCCTGCTATATTTTAAAAAACATGAAAACACACACAAAAAACTAGCTATCACCCAGTTGTAGATATCCAGATTTTATAGCAGCATAATCTCAAACTGAAAAATATATTTAAAAATTATTTGAAATTGCATGTTCAGTGCAGAAACAACACCGGTCAAATATGCTGTTTTCACAGACGGGGTAAATGCAACATGAAATCAATCAAAATATTAGATGTTGCAAGTACCAGTAATGTGTATTCAATCCATAGGGCAGATCTGGAGTCTTACAAAACTAGCCAATGAGGTCGAGTCTTCCTGAGTAGTGCAACTCAAATACACTGAAATGTCTGGAATGTAAATGAAGATATTCGTGCTTCATTTTTATTTCATTTTCTTTGTCAAAGTGGAATGAAAAACAGATTATTTTTCTCAAAAATGAAAAATGTTCCTGCTTTGTCTTAATTTTTCAGAGACATCTATTACATTTGCAATCAGAAACAAACTTCTTGGTTAAATCAAATACATCTAAATCTTTCGGTCTACAATTTCAGCAGCTAAAGTTACTTTGTTAACAAAATCAGTGAAACTGAAATGCCAAGAGGTGACCAAATTGTGACTGTAAGGTCATAACATTCTAGTTGTGAGACTAAACTCAGATCGTTTTCATACTTCAGTTTCTCTCCTGTTCACTGCTTTCACTCCAATCAGTTGACTGCTTCGGTTTCAACCCTCGTCTCTGGGAAAGAAACCTGTGATTAAGTGCCTTACCCATTTGGTAGCAGAGAAGTTATCAAACTCACAACATTTCAATTGAATGATGTTTCTTCCCATGATCCTTTAAAAGACAAACAAGCCCACAGCTTCACAGATCCACCACTATGCCTGACAGTTGTCATGGTGTTGAAAACCTCAACCTGAGACTAAAAACTCAACACAAACATTTTAAAATGCTTGAGTTACTCAGTTTTGTCTCCACACAGAATAAATGGACTCAGATGAAACACATCAAGCGTGGAATTGTCCTGCTCGGACAATTCCATAAATTCCATTTCCATTTAAATTCCATTTCAATAAAAGACTAATTTATTTGAAGCCAGAATTATTGCTTTTTATATTTAGAGAGTAAACTGGTTATAAGTAAACAAAAATGAAAGATCTCTAAAATCGAATCCGTTTGAAGCTCAAGTCGCTCGTATGCGACCGTTCATTTCACTATTAATTTAATTTGATGCAATTTATGTGCAATTCATGTGTTTCGAGGCATTAATGGTTCACAAACTGCAGCTGAGTTGAACACAAAATGCTGCTGTTAAACTAACAAGTCGTTGGAAGTTTTTTTTTTTACTTTGATGCTGGAGTCGTCGCATTGTGTTGATTGATTCCCTTATTCTCAACATGTTCAAGCAAGAAAGCAAAATATGTTATATTTCGTCCACCACACAGCAGCTCACAACCTCCAGGATACTTTCTTACCTGTCCAGTTTGTGAAAAGCCGCTTTGACAGAAAAACATTTTGACATTTTGTTGGGCTCTTATATTTTCTGAATTTGTGTCCATTTGCTACTGCAGCTCATCAGATGGGGGAAAAAAAGCGACAGTCCACAAATATCTAGAACCGCAAGAGTATATTTTTGTGTGTGTTGTGTAACATCCCACCCGTAAACCGTAAGAGCAATTCACACATATTAGCAACTCCCTCTGTAAAACATTTTGACATTTCTCGATCAATTTGTACTTGTGAAGCAGGTTTTTAGCACAATCACTTGTCATTTTGTGGACGATGCTAAATTTGTGACTTCTTTCGTGTTTACTCGCAGATTTTTGCTCATTTGTTCGTTTGTGTGGCTGCAGAAACAAACGTATTAAATTCACACGCACAAAAAGAACAAACTCAGGAAATATGAGCTGAGGAAATATGAGGTAAAGTGTGCAATGGTTTATTTTTGTTTGTTTTACAGAGCAATGTTGATTTATGGCAGTCAAAGGGTTGAATTGGTCAGGAGAGGGGAAAAGAGACTTGTTGCACTGATGAGATTTTTAAAAAATGGTTTTGAATGTCACAAAAAGTAAGATTTATTCTCCCTTCCAGTGTGGTCTGCCTGAAATTTGTGCTTAAAACTATGTTGTCCCTTTATAAAGTGCATAATCCAAACCTAATTAAAAGGATCCAACAGATGCTTCAGATACCAAAGTTAAAATATAATAATAATAATAATAATAATAATAATAATAATTCATATGAAGATTTGTCTCTATTGTCCAAGTAGGATCACTCAGGAATCTGTTTAATCAGTGAAAAATTATCAGCTATTTCAAATATTGCAACTTTAGCTGACACATTTCTTTAAATGAGTCGGCTTGACACACATTAATCCACTCAAGTTCGCTGTTATGTAAAATATCTTTAAGAAGTAAAATAAATAAATATCTAGATCATATTTTTCACTTCATCTTCTGTGTTTTAGGTTGAAAGGAGAATCGCATATCATAGACCAGAGATGTGTGTTTCTGTGGTTGCTCAAAAACAAAAAACACACATCTGCTGGAAGTTGCTGGTGCAGAAAGAGAAAAGCGACCTGTTGTGCTGTTGGGTTCACAGATTCACTGAGGTCTGCCTGGTGTATTTCTAATCACATAAATTGTATTTGAAATGACGCTTGGAGGCCTGTGTCCACAGTGTTCAAGCAGAAAGTGAACAGAGAGGAAATGTGCTTCAGTATTTTAGTATCACGAATTGAACCACAGACTTTAGAGATGTCAAGGACTAAAATTTATGAGGTTCTCGCTCTGCCTTCCCTGAGAAAAAATACAAATAGTTTGATTTTCTGCCATTTTGTTTCTTTAGTCTGAGGGAAGAATGATTTGCAGAACAAAGCTGCAAATTAAAAAGAGTTAAATGCTTAACTAAAAAATGTTGCTATTGACTAAAACCGAATGAGATTCATTCAGAAAAAGCTTTTTTTCTTTTTTATTAAGTCTGTTTTCATTGAGGCGATTGACAGCCTGATAAAGACTGGGTCGCTTTAACAGTTCAGCAGCAAAATCTTGGATCTCTGAACACTCTGGTTGACATGGTGACGGGGAGAATAGGTCACAGTTGTGCAACACGTTTAAGTCGACACATTCACAGAGGGGTTTCAGTAATGTTTATCTGCCTCTCTCTTTTTCTCCCCATCTGGTGCAAACACACAAACTCCAATGCTCATTCCTTGGCCATAAAAAAGAACAGTTCCACACACTGGTATTTTAAAGTGTCAGGCCTAAAGAAGGCAAGCAAAACCTTTTCTGTACATTTCTGGACATATAAAAAAGTGAACAATAAACCCACCTGCGCAGATGGGCTCATCCCCACTCCACTGTCGGTCACCCTGACACCGACGAATCGTGACATCCGAGCCATCGGGCAACGTAAAGCCCGGCTTGCAGCGGACCTCAAGCAGGGCAGAGAAGGAAGGAGTGGCAGACACGAGGCGAAACACAGAGTTTTCACTGGCGGGAAGAGGCCAGGGACAAGTACGACCTGCGGTGGGGGGAGAGGGAGAAGATCCAGGAGGGGAGGAGAGAGGGCAGAAAACAAGAGGGTCGGGAACAAAACAATTCTTAGGAAGTGTTGGATGGCAACCAAAGAAAACAGTTACAGCTGAATCCCTTTAAAAGAGCACTAATGAGGTTGTATAACTAAATTGCTTGCAATTACAATGCCCTACTTTATGACACACATACATAATAAAAGCTTGTGTTCTGCTTTTTGAGGGGCTGGGGTTGTTGGGTTTTATTTTATTTTCCAGCAAAAAACACCCAAAACAGATTGTGTGTTGGCTCAGATACACAGAGGCAGATTTATTATGTGCGATTGGGCTCACAACCCAAGGCGCTATTTAGTCTGGGGCGTCAACAGAAAAGCTCATGAGGTTTTTGGTATCAGATTGGAAGCACATATATATATATATATTTTTTATATAAAAAATGTTTTTGATTAACTATGATTAAAAAGGGGGAAGACGAGGTTGGAAACACATGAAAACTACAAAACATAGAGTGGACAGACTTGGAACAAAAATACCTTAGAACAGAACTTGGATTAAATATTCTTTTCATGAGAGACAAACAACAACAAAAACTTGTTTTTTAAATATTGCAACAACAACAAAAAAATCTTCTCTGATTCTATCAAGTTAATTTTGCCTTAAAAATATAACGGTCGGGTGTGTGGAAGTAAAAGTGTCTGTCTAGTTAAGACAGACACGTTTCTGTCCAGTTAAAATTGGTAATTACTTAAAAAAAACACACACATAACCTGACACTGAGAAGATTTTTCACCCTTTTTTTTTTCAGAACTTTGTTCATTTTTGATTTCGGGGGGCTGCAGCAGAAAGAGCCTGCCCAGGTCTCCTCTCAAGCAAGGGCCGCCCCTGCACATGCAGATGCAGATCCGCATAAAGCCTTTCGCAGTGAATCATAGCGAATCCAGTTACCTGGAGCCACACAGCTCAGACCACACTCGCCGTCGCACAGGCACTGGCGCTTGCTGCCGCATTCTGCGTCAGATTTGCAGGTCCGAGGACAGGCTCTCGTTTTCCTCTCTCCTCCCTGAAGTCTTTCCACACACGACCCTGTTGTGACACCAATACTCATCACACACCACCGCACTAATCATACGATTGTTCACATCTTGAGAGACTCTGTGTGCCAGCTCTGCTTTTGTCTTCTTTTTGGAGAGGGGGGAAACATTTGCGTGGGTGGCTGAGTAAACGAGTATTTCCATGGTGGGTTTTGTTTAATCCCTTCTGTTCAGCTTTCGGTCTTCCTTCTTCTCTAATAATGTTTCATCTGAAAATCTTATAACTGCACTTAATTTGAACAATCTATTCCTTAAAATGGTGTTCATATTGATTTAACTTTTTCCACATTTTCACAAGGTACAACCGGAAATTTCTATTTAGTCGAAACGGATTTTAGATGAAAAAAAACAAATGAGAGAGAAAGTCAGAGCAAGCATCAGAAGTTAGCTGATTAGTTAATAGAGTCAACCTGTGTGTAATTTAATCTCATTATAAATGTAGCTGCAATGAAAGATGAACAAACAACATCTCACAGATCACAGTTTTAATCCGTCAAAGTAGAAACAATTTGGCACAACTGCAAACCTACAACAAAAAAAAAGACTGTGCATAGATGGCATTTGTCAGAAAAGCAGCCAAAAGGCCCAAAGTAACCACAGAGGAGCTACAGGAGCCCTGGAGATCTGTAGACACAACAATTATCAGTTGTGCCCTCAAAAATAATCAGTTTCTTATAGAAAAAGACGAAGCCAAAAGAAGGCATTGCTAAAGGCAAGAGGTTTGCTATTGTAAACAGGTTTATGGCAGCAGCAGCATCATGCTGTGGAGATGCTTTTCTTCAGCAGAGCCTAAGAAGCTTCTCGGAGTTAATTGGAAGATGGATTGAGCTAAAAACAAATCTATATTGGAACCAAATGTACAGACAACATATAACGGATGCAAACACAGAGAGCTACGATTAGATCTAATGGTGCACTAGGGCGGCCCAGTCAAAGTTCAGATCTAAATCCAAATGAACATTAGTGGCTAGGCTTGAAAATTGATGTGCACAGTTACTATGTCTGATCTACGAGTCGCAGACACACAGCAGCGACTCGGCTGGATGCAAATGCACACCGTGCTTTTGAGATTGTATTTGTAGAAAACACTGAAAGCCGTGAATCAGTTTCCTCCTAATTTATGATTACAGACCACAATGTGTCACACAAAATCCCAATAAAGTAATTTCAAAGTGGCAACATGTGGAATAAATCAATGAGCAAAAATACTTTTGCAAAAGTGCTGTATGTGCAGCAACAACCACCTTCTTCCACTGACAGCTGCGCATGTTAAGCATCAGTTTCGTACAACTTTAAAAATGTTACAGAACAAGAAGCAAGGGTCATGCCAGGACCCAAACTTTAACATGTAATATTTTGTCTTATAAATAGAAGACTGTTTTAAAAATCTGCTATCGCCTGATCAAAATGCTAGTTTTCAGATGT
Source organism: Poecilia picta (assembly GCA_033032245.1). Lineage (NCBI taxonomy): Eukaryota > Metazoa > Chordata > Actinopteri > Cyprinodontiformes > Poeciliidae > Poecilia > Poecilia picta. The sequence continues at coordinate 15,088,226 of CM065368.1, forward strand.
TTTGCAGAAGAGTGTTTAGTGCAAACTCCAGGAGTTTGGTGCTTAAATTAAAATGTAATGTGTTTCATTGACACAATAAGATGTGCCGATATGTGTTCTTATTAAACCTCATTTAGTGAAATGTATTTGCAGCTGTGATTTTCCCTGAAGAGGAGCCTTACCTGAAGCCTGAGGGGAAGCCGTTCCAGTCAGAGCCCAGAGGAAGAGCAGCAGCAGTGCAGAGTCCATCATTAGAGCCAGACCTCAGGATGATATGAGTGAGGGACAAACACACATGCAGCTTTTTTAAAGAAGTAGGTGGAGGGGGGGGGATGGACACAAAGGGTGGGACAATGCAGGGAGTGGGTGGGGGGGTGGTTTCAGAGAACCCAGGAGCTCACATCTGTTTTGTGTTGAAGACTAAGAGAAATGAGGAAAATTCCACTCTGAGGGACCTTTCACCCATTTCTGTTAAGACAGCACAGACTGACAAGCTTATGAATAGACCTGTAAACAAGTTTTTATTTTGACAACACAGCTGTGGTATAGCTGACACTTTCAGCTACATTCAGCAGGTTAACCGCTTCGGGAGAATGTATGTACCTTGGAGTAAAAAAGCATTTAGTGAAAAGTATATAAAAGTATATATCTGATTTAATATTTTAAAATGATGCCATCAGATAGAAAAAAATATAAAGATATGTTAAAATTCTGGTATCATAAAGAACAAAAGTTTTTAAAATAACAAAATATCAAATTCAATTGGAATTTTTTTTTCAAATCCCTTTTTGTTAATACTATTTGAAGGGGTGTGCTTAAGACTCACATTGCATGACATAAACATGATACAACTGTCATGAAGATGAGTATTCATGGATGACTATTACTGTGGTCATGAAGTGTCTTTCAGTAATGACACTTTTAATATAGATTTGCATTAAAAGTTGCATTAAAAGTACATTATTTCGCATTAGTTGGTAAATAATTACACTTTTATGCAAAGTTGCAATAAAACTTACATTAAAAACCAAGTAAAAGTGTCAACTTTGCATTAAAAGTGTCGTTACTTATCGAACGAGGCTTCATGACAAGTCGTAAACATTCATGAAGACTCCCTCATGTTCGTGATATGGATTATGTCAGGTTTATGACAGCGTCTTGTCTTATGCACCAACCTTCAAATAACGTGTAACCTAGGGCCTTTTTAAATAGAACATTTAAAACTAATACTTACAAACGTTAATTTACTATATGTTAGAAGATGCTAAAGTACTTCCGGTGAATGTAACAAAGATTGTGTCCAAACAAGAGGTCTCACTTGAACATAAAGTTCATGTAGACATGTAACTTTTTACTCAAGTAAGAATAACGATACTTCATAATAACATCACTCAAGTGAAAAAAAGTATGGTGATGTAAAACTCCTCTTAAAAGTATTTTTGTTATTATTATTATTATTATTATTATTATTATTATTATTATTATTATTATTATTGTTGTTGTTGTTGTTGTTGCTACTCACCTCTGTCCCACAGGTCATAGGAGAACTTGTAGAAGAATATGTATCATTCAAATGAAACTGAAATATAACTTTTTGGGCAACATGCTTGGGAAAAATTAACATACCATCAAACATTGAATTCATCCTCCCACAGGGATACATGGTGGCAGCAGCATTATGCTTGCAAGGTAATAATTGGCTAATATTGATTTTAAAAGTACTGCCTTTACCTACAGATTATTTAACTTATAAAAATGTTATTTAAGTGAAAGAATCCACCAGTGGAACAAGTACTTTTTTAAATAAACATTAATATATTATTGATTTAATTTTGCTGAGATGTTACTTATAAGTTAGCTTTGTTTTATTTCTAATATACTAAGATTTTGCCCTGGAAACTAGCCCAAAAATACTTCAGAAGATTTTGTGTTTTTGCAGTAGCTATACTTGAGCTTAAGCTATTTTGCAAAGACAAACAGGCAAATATTTCAATCTCTATATGTGCAGAGTGACGTCCCCAAAAGACTTGCAGCTGTAACTGCAAACAAAGCTGATTTATACAAACCAGTAGATGTTTTCCTTCTGCTTTACAGACATGTGCTCCTTGGTGCTGGTCTATCACACAAAATCCCACTAAGATACATCCAGTTTGGCTGTATTAAGTGTCAAAATATGAAAAGGTTCAAGGGAGATTAATACTTTTCCAAGGCCATATTTAACACCATGTCTAACGATGATGTTAAATATTTCCCAAATATCCAAAGGGACGAGCACAGAGTTTGTGAGACAGCTGACAGGCTTAGGAATGCGTGCAATGTGAACAAACAAGAAGAAGATCAAAATATCAGAACAGCCCTGGAGCATCCCAAGACAAATTTCAGTCTGGCTATCACTCCAAACTTTGACCGACTCTTTTCCCCCCTCTAGAAACACTTTATTTCCAGATGGAGCTAATGTGAAACACAAACTTGTGAAGAAACAGTCAAAACAGAGCAGCAGTGGATGAGAACAATCTTTTATTGGTGTTTTTTTTTTTTTTTTTTTTGCTTTGTTTTGTTTGGGAAGTTGCGACTACATCCAAAACCAGCCAGCTCAGACTGGCTGGGGAGAGGGAGGAGGGGTTGGGCACCATGAACACTACTTATGCAGCAGTCACTACAAGGTTCACCAACCACATCTGTGAGGATATTGGAAACCGGATCTCGTTGGGTAGAGCAAACAATCACTGAGTGAGATGATGATACAGGCTGTAAGGAACCGCCGAGGAGCGTTGCAGCCGTGTGCACAGTCCTTACGCAGCTCGAAAACAGAAGAGAAGGTAAAATAAGTCTGCATGAACGTCTACGTTCAGGCCCATGAGTCGAGTTTGTGAAACCAACTGGGGCGGAGGAGACGGTGGTGGTGGAGTCCGGAGCAGAATGAACGTCCAGGGCGAGCATTTCCGAGGAACACTCAAAAAGATGCAACAGATCATGTCTCTCCAAAGAAAGAAAAACATTCAGTAATATAGAATAATAACAATAAGAGGGTAATCATCATAATTATAACAATAACAATAGCTGTAATGGTAACTACCATCATGGTCATTAAAGGAATTAAAATCACACACTTTCGCTAGTCATCCCTCCCCCAGGAACATAATAACACTGTGTACCATGCCCTTGTGTAGGTGTTGTTAGATACAGTAGAAAGCAGACAGGTGGCTATTGGGAAAAAGCACTAAAAAGCAACAAGCTCTGTGGATCCACACGGGGAATCTTGGCTTTTGTTTGTCCCAGAAATCTGGGAAAATGTTACACTATTCCAGTAAATGGATGGGGGATAGAGGGGTATTCAAAATGTTTCTCCTTCTAAAGTGTGATTATTTAATACAGTGAAGTATCGGTGTGCGCCTAACTGGTTGGGGGCTGGTTTCAGAGTATGTTACAACACTGTATGGGAAGAGTTTAACCGTGGGAGCAAGCAGAAATAGAAGCATGGATATATGGATTCAAAGAGGATTCAGAGGAGCAGGACTATCCAGGGCTCCATAACATCACAAAGCACTGCGCTGAGAGAGAGAAATAAAAAAAACAGATCCCGATATAAACGGATTTCAGAAATATGCACCAGTTGACAGAGTGAAATTATCTATTGGAAAGATAAAAAGGAAAAAAAAAACCCCACAAGACCTGGTCAAGACAAGTGCTGAACACACCTCGTGTCTCTCATTCTGTCTCTACTGAGCATGCTCAGTGACCTTTACGTGACAGGAAAAAAAAAAAGGAAGTGCTCGAGAAAAAAATCCACAAAATGTTCAACAATACGATTTTTAAGATAATTTTTGCTCTCTATATTACAAATTATTACATACGTCCTCAGCCGTGCTGCTGCATCGTGACTAAAGCATCAATGGCTGACAACTCCAGACTCATCTAAAAAAAAAAAAATGATGTTCACCATGGCTTCTCTGCATCTCTGTGTCCAAAACATGTAGAAAATATACAAAATTATTCTCTACATTTGCTCTCCCTCTAAATTTTTCTTAAGTATTATAAAAATATACAATTCTCCAATAACAAAACCCTTAAAAGTCACATCTTTTTTTAATCAGTTAAATTACTCTCTCTCTCCATCAATCACTTTTAATAGCTCAACAAAACAAGACACCTGAGCTTCAGTACACAACCCTTTTCCTTGACTTATACATTCATCGTTTTAATCGTCAGTGTCCTTCTCTTTATGATTTTCAACTCATTGAGTCCGTCAAACCATCCCGGTAATTTGGAGTCTCTAGTTTAATTTGTCTCCTCTTCCTGATTTTTCCTCCATCACTGGTCGCCCAGACGGTTCTCGTATTTACTAAGGATGTTGCGGCAGCGGCCCAGTTCTTTCCGCATCTCGGCCACTTCCTGTCGGAGGGCGGCGTTCTCTCGCTCCAGGTAGGCGGCCCGCACCGAAATCTGGTTCTCCTTCAGGCGGCGTGCGTCCCGGGAACGCTTCGCCGCCTCGTTGTTTTTGTACCTCCTGGTCCAGTATTTCTCGTCCTAGCAGGGGAACAAACGCAGGAGGGACATTTGGTGGTTTTAGCATGTGAGTGAGCTTTCACCAACAAACACAAATGAAAACTTGAAGACAAGGATCTACAGTTTTCCCCCTTACAGAGTTCTTCTGTTTTTTTGCTTGTTTTGTCAAACGTATTTCTTTAATAAATTAGTTAAACGTGTGTAAAAACAACTTGCCCTTGTGGTAAAATCATGAATTAACTGTGATTAAATGCATTTTTTGGTTCGATTTCACTTACCCTGATCAAATAGGAATCAATTAAGATATCTCAAAAAGCAACACATGTCCTGATATAAGGACTGGATACGCCTACAAAGCCATTTCTAGGGATTTAGGACTCCACTGAACCACAATGACACTATCCACTATCCACAACATAAACATGCACCAGGAGTGGCTGGCCAATCAGAATAACTTCAAGGTGGAGCCAATGGCTCATCCAAAAGGTCACCAAAGAACCGTAACATTGAAAGCTCTCTGTTCAGCTCAGAGTTGATCATTTTTGAATGTTTCCTTGTTGCCATGTGCCTAATTTAAATGAATGAGTTATCATCAGGTTTTTGCAAAAGTTGATTCAATGGTAAAAAAAAACTAATGCAATCGTATAAATTGTATTTAAAACATGCAGGATAATGGAACCAGTGGATCAAAGCTGATGACCACTGTGACGTAGTGTAACTTTATATACAACCAAGCATCTTCCCTGTTATCTGTAAAGAACATAAACATGGGTCTGACAGCAAATAAACAAATTTCATGTCCAGCGTCCAACTCTTGGTAAAATCCCCAAATTAATAGAAATCTTACTATTAATTCACTGTTGACCATTTTATGTTGCACCATCACTTGTGCCTAATTTCTGATCTCAAGTCTTCGTAAAGCTCAAATTGGCCAATTTTAAATTTTCTGTATTATAATATAATAAGGTACAGCAAAAACTTTCAAAATACTCTTCATGCATTAAGCATTATTGATTATTTATAGTACAGGAGACGTCACACCATGTGTCAGAACAGTTTCTGTGTAACCGAATTTTAACCGTTTTTGACAAATGACTGCAGACTTTACATTTTAAGCTACATTTAGAATCTGCTCAAGGTCTTGCTCTCTCTCGCTGTCTCGCAGCCAGAATGAACCTCAGAAACACTGTAGAAAATACAACTTCCTACATCTCTGTGCTAAAATAACTAATATAAGTAACAAAAGAGCTAATAGTCTATAGTAAATGTAGTAAAAACTTTCACATTAAGGAGTCTTGTTGGAACTTACGTCTACTAATTGGAAAAAGATTTTGGAGTTTCTGGAAATCGAGTGATTCTTGGTGCTTCGCTGATTTACCTTTTATCCATAAAATAACATATATTCTTAAAGCTAAAACATATACAGAACAGATTATCAGCTAAACAAACTTTTGCAGTTTTCTGTAAAGGCAACATTTCTGAACTTCAGACTTATTTGTTAAATATGAGCAGAGATCTCTGTGTGCCTTTTTCTGAATAATCTGTTATGAAGGTCAGCTATTTCTGCACTGTGTTACTCATTTGTATCACAGGTTAGTTTGTGATTCATTTAAAAGTGAATCACGGCTAAAAGTGTTATTTCCTTATTTGTCGATTGAGCAGAGGGCGTCTGTCCAGTGAAAATCCAATGTGCAGATTTTGGGCCCTTAAATGTCATCGATAACACCAGAAAGCTCATTTTCATGTGTATTTAACAAACAAACAGTAAAATCCTGCAAAAGTTGATTGAAATCTGTACTCCTTCGTCATTTTGCCTCTAACCTAACATCCAATAAAGAAACAAAAATTACAGAGTCTGAGTTTTCTTTCTGGACTCACCTTCATGTTATCAGGCACCAGGATCTTGCGTGCCTTTTTGATCATTGGCTGTGGTTTCAGCTCTTCCTCGCTGAAGGAATGCCTTCTGGGGTCAAAGTCTTGCTCTCCAGAGGTGCTGGACATGGCCATGTCTGATCCATCCATCTCAAACATTCCAATCGCATCCGGTCCACTTCCCGTGGGCGTCAGCAAAGGAGGACAGGAGGAGGAAGAGGAGGAAGAAGGCGATTCGCAGGAGTCGTTCATACTCGTCTGGCCACCTGGAAATAAAGGAGGAAATGAATTAAGTCAATTCATGAGCAATAATCCTACAGAGGTTAAAGTGGCCAGAGATTTGAATCTCAGAATCTCTCCCAAAAATGGTGACAGTGTTGTCATTCCTTTAATTTAGATTTAGATTCAAAGCTACTACTAGTTCCATCAAAAAATAAATTTAAAAAAATATATATGTTTTTCATTTGCTATGCTAAAGTTTAATTAATTGGTAAAAATTGAAAATTGGCACAATCTGAGAAAATGTTAAAATAAGTACTCACTAAGATAATTTCAAATTGTAAACATTTAAAAGTTGTGAACATCGCCATGATGGCCACCAGAGGGCAGCAGAGCGCTGCTTTTCTCGGTGCCAGAGACATTCCTGAGCCTGCAGCTGATTTAGAGGTGAACTTTTTCCAGACAGCCTTCATGAAAAGGTGCGCACGTTTCTCAGACTACCTGAATTATTTACAAAAACTTAACGAATAAAAAAAATTATTATATAACATAATATACATCTTACTAACTTTTAGAATAACACAAAAAAAATTATAAAAAAAAAAAAAAAGTATAATTTTTTGAAATGTTTTTTGTTGTTATTGTTTTGGAGATTAAAAACAAACTTGTGTAAATATAACTTACAAACTGCCTACCAAGAGGCGTACTGTGTGTATTTGTTCCGCTGTGTAAACTATAACCACAACAACACCGGATCGATCTGAGTCAAATAATCAAATCAGTTATCAAGGCAATAACCCTTATATTGTAATAAAACTTAGGTCAAAAGAAAGATTTACAAATGGAAATGTTATATAACCAGCCCCCTCCCTTCTTAAAATATCTTTCTTTAGATGGATGGGGCCAACAAAGGGCCATACACTAACCCCAACCAACTTCAGGTCCACAGCTGGTTACTTTACCCCAATGAGTGCACAAATATATTACACTGATTTAACTATCTCTGTACAAAAATATGTTTTTTAAGAGCCTAACCATAACTACCTGTTAACCATGTGAAACCACATATCTATTGTACACTGTGCCATTATAATGTGCTGGTGATATGAGGGCATAGTTTTATACAAGGTGCGTACTGTTTACTTCTAATCTCGGTGTTCAAAAATGCCAACGCCTTAATCACAGCAAAACAATGACCATATTGCCCAATCGGCAGGATTACCATCACTTTACAGCAGGAGAGCTAGACTGCTTGTGCCATGCTTCAGAGGCCCAACATCAGGAACCAGTTAGCCCAACCACCTGGTAGAAGGTTTTCTTGAACTGCATGCCCTTTGTTCTGGGTGGCTCTGATGCTGGATGATGTGCAAACTGCTTTTGGTGCGCTCTGTTGCTCACATGTTCTGATAGTCAATAGCTGGATTTTTATCTAGAGGTGATGTGATGGAAAAAACTCTACAGAACTTGTACAACGGCATTCTACCAATGACAGAAGCCTCTCTTTTCTTAACTTATAAAGCGATTAAAACCTAGTCAGTTTGACGATCTTAGTCTTCTCTAATAGCACTTCACACTTGTAAATAATTGTGGTATTGCAAAAACAGCCCAGCGGCACAGGGAAGGAAACTCTTCCTGTTGCTCTGTTCCTCCCCCCTCCTCTCTGCGGGGCTCCTCCTCCGTCTCGGCCTGGCCCTGCCTCTAGTTCCCTCACTGCAATACTCCCTCCCTCTTCACGTGTACCGACGCGTGCACATGGCCGTGGCGTGTGAAGCAGGGAGAGATTAAAGACGCACCACTGCAAACACTCTGCACACTGCTCTCACTGTGTCTTTCCCTCACCCAGCAGTGTTTTGACCCTGATGCACATCAATTATTGGCTGAGAGAGGGAGCTTGCTGATCGCACTGTACACTGCTGTACATAGATCGCATTCCAAGCTACAGCAAAGCCTCTCGTCACTGCTGTGGAGTTGACTCATCAAAAAAGCCAAAGAGTTTTCTTGGGTACTATCCCTCGGTGGTCTTACAGCTTTCCCCCCAAAACTCAACCAACTTTTCACTAGGAACCTAAATCCTGTAGCTTATGTTTAAATTAGATTTTGTCCTTAGGGCCATGTGACTCTATCTCATGCCTTCATTGTGACCCCAGACAACAGAAAAATGCTTTGTCACTGGTATTTGTTTAAACTCAAAGAAGAACCAAATGACAGACACTACATTACCTTGGCTGCATTTAAACGACCATTAAATAATCTCAAATCAGTAGCATGGGACATTTTGTACTTTTAAGCTTGTAAACTATTAAAAGCTGTGTTGAAGTATCTTCCATCGCTGCTGCTGCTGCTGCTATGGACGATATAGAAGTATCTTCCAGAGCATATCTTCCATCTGCTATGGAAGATACTTCCATATCTTCCATGTGCTATGGAAGATATGGAACCATAGCAGATCTCCTATCTGATACTTCCATATCTTCGATATCTGGAAGATATGGCATATATGGAAGTATCTTGGAATGATCTTCCATATCTTCCACACCATATACTTCCATATGGAAGTATCAGATAGGAGATCTGCTATGGAAGATATGGAAGATCATTCCAAGATACTTCCATGTCTTCCATATCTGGAAGATATGGAAGACATGGACTTCCATATCTTCCATATCTTCCAGATATGGAAGACATGGAAGTATCTGGAAGATATGGACGATATGGACGATATGGACGGCAAAGACAAGGAAGAGATATCTCCCATATCTGCTATAGAAGATAGCAGATTACAATTCACAAATGGTCTTCACAAACCATTTTTGTGAAGACAAACCTGAAAAATGGCGTCAAGAATTGGGCGATATGGAGATTAAATTTGATTGTTATATTTTGTGATAACCATTGCAATGAATTAAAAAAATTGCACACTTTTTAAACATTAATGAGGGTCATTTTGGCAATAGTTCTGCTATTGCATAAAAGTACAAAATATTGATGTAATATCATAAAAACTTCACTTGCGTTGAGTCATTTTTCCAAATATACTGTTATTTATGGATGCTTGCATGGAAATCACATGGGAACAAAAATGCAAACTCAAACAACCAGAGTCAGGATAAATCACAACTTTTATCTCTTTTTTTTCCAATAACCACCAACTCACCATGTAGACAGTCGCTTCCTCCTCCTTGACTCTGCGGCTGGGCCACCTCCAGGCCAATAAGGGACGGCGAAGACGAGGAAGAGGGCGACGAGGACGAAGATCCAGGTGGCGACGAGGGCGGTAGGCACTGGGAGCTCTGGTTGGGGATGGCCGACTGGGAGCTCTGTGAGGGGATCTGGGCCGAGCTGGAGCTGTTGTTGTTGTGCATGCTGCCCATTCCGTTCTCGGTCAGAAACTCCTCCAAGTCCATGTACTGGAGCTGAAAGAGCCCGCCGTCGGCAGGCAGGGTGCGATCCCACATGAGAGGTCCCAGGAACTGGTTGAAGCCCGAGCCGCCATTTCCTCCAGCACTGCCACCTCCACAGCTGTTACTGCTGTTGTTGCTGACTATCCCATTGCCGTTCCTCATGGAGCACACTCCCAAAGAATCCTCGTCTAGGTCCAGCCTGTCTTTGTCTGCCATAGAAGAAAAGCACAAAATAAATACCTGGATAAATTGTTTGTTTTAGAGATTTTCGATTAGAAATGCATGCAAAAGCCACTCAAAGTGGCAGGTGGATGCACTTATTCTCCAAATCTCTGTTGCACAATCATAAACACAAACTCCCAGATGGACCAGATGGTAGTCGAACTGCAGTATAATTTGCTACAAGAACATGAAAACAAGTTCCTGAACAAATCTCACAATGACTGTACTTCTGTCTGGCAAAAGAAAGTGTTTGTGTGCATTATGCAGAGCAGCTTAAGGTGAAACATCTCAACAACTCCATTGTAATCTGGATCCTAACTTTAAACTGCAGCCGGGTTTATAATCCAGGAGAATACTCATGAGGGTCATAGGGAAGTCATCCCAGGCATGTGTGCTGGCACATGCGACTGGGGTGTGAAGCTTTGTGCGTGAATCAACTGCTCCAAGGTGATACTACAACAAAAATGGGTGGAGCTGGCATAACACAAACACAGACAAAGTTCCTCACCTTTTGCGTCACAAGGACTCTTCAGCCGGTGGTCTCCCTTCATGGGTTGCTGCAGGAGGGACTTTAAACCGGCCATGGAGTTAACGTGGCCCCCAGTGAGGGAGCCTGCAGGCTGAGTACAACTCCCAAACTGTGGGCTTGCACCAGCTGGCAGGTCAGGGGTCGGAAGCTGGGAGAGCTGCCTGGACATCCTGGACTGGTTGGGAAGGGAGGGGGGGTGTTGCACCTGAAGTACTGAGGCAATCTGACCAGAGAACCTACCAATAGGACAAGTACACTGGCGGGCTGTTTGTTTGTATGCAGGAGGGGTGAAAGGTGATGGACACACAGAGAGAGAGAGAAAACTTGATTTAATATGAATTCATGATGAATAAAATAGCTTTCATATCACAGTTACACCGTGTAAAATACTTATAAGACATTATTAATGAGGTGAAACTATTTACCTTGCAGTTGTTTCTATAGAGATCCTTATTTCCTAGTATAAAAATTCTCTTCAAAGTACTCCATAGTTATTGGATGTTATTAAAACTGTAGAGTAGATCGAGACGTTGCAGTGAGAGGGACAGTCAGGCTGATACCGTCTATAAAAGAGCAATAAAACCCGCACAGCGGAGGCAAAACAAAATGTCACAACTCACAACTGCGAAGCGGTAATCCCGTATTTCTCGTCCTGGACTCAAAAAAAACAACAACAACAACAACAAATTTCCCAAAACAAAAACCAAACAACAACAACAAAATCCTTCCGCCGTTACAGCGAGAATAGCCTCGCAGGAAGAGAGCGCATGTAGAAAAACAAACAAGAAGCAGCAGCGGTCAAAGGAAAAGCTGTGTGTTGGTCAGATGACAAGTTGTGTTGCTGCTTGTCTTCTCTGCTGTGTCGCTCTGCTGTCCGTCAGCGGGGGGAGGCGGAGGGGGAGGCGGAGGGGGAGGAGGAGGCGGAGGAGGAGGCGGGCGGCTCGTTTCTTCTTTCTGTCTCTACTGCTTTGTTTTTTTTTTTTGTTTTTTTTTTTCCACATCCGGTGGATGCAGTCACGGGCGCACGGGCTGGGATCTGCGTTCGGGCCGCGCGACGTCCACGTCCGATCGTCCTCTGCCTCTCGCGCTCAGCTGGAACGGACACGGGCAGTTCACGTGACGTCACGCCTCGCGGAACAGGCGAGAGGGGCGTGGCCGAGGAGTTGGCAAGATCACTCATTTATTTATGAGACACGCCTACCCTCGTGCGCACCTCGAGGAGAGCAGGCTGTGTATGGCAGGTCGTTGGGACATAAAATCAAAACAAACTGCCCCCCCCCCCCCACCCCCCCCCAGCCTCAGGGTCGATTCATCACTCCCTGCCAATTTCTGCCCGTCTTGTTTCCATTTCTTAGAAACCCTTTCGTACTAATGTATTGCAATATAATTGTCCACTTAATGGTCAATTATATTCTTGAATTATGGCGTGGAGCAGAGGCGGGTATATACACAGTAAAAATGCCAGTGTTGAATTAACACCCAAAAGTGTCTATATGTGTCCAAGTCAGCAGATGTTAAAGTAACACTTTTTAAAGTGTTAAAAGATTGACACGCATTTGTTTTTTTTTTTTGTTAAATTAACATTGGTCTATAATACTGTAATGGGGTTAAGAAAAGTTAAACTTTCCATTTCTGTGTATTGTTTTGAATATTTTCCACTGGATTCGATTGATATTGGCACCTTGTGGGTCAATTATTTACTTTTTTAACACCACATTATGTTTTGCGATCAACACTACACTGGTGTTACTTTTAACATATTTTAACACTAACACTGTTGTAATGTTAATGTGACACTCTGTGTTGTTGAATTTGACACCAGCTGACTTGGACACTTATAGACACTTTTGGGTGTTAATTCAACACCGGCATTTTTACTGTGTAGCAAGTTACATTATACTTGAGTAACGTTTTTGGGGAAAAACACTACTTTCTCTTTTAGTTTTACCACACTGTATTTTTTACTTTGCCTGGAGTAGTATTTTTATATCTCTGCTCTTACTTGAGCAAAATTTCTGGATACTCTACCCACCGAGTAACTTCAACAAATTAAGAAAAAAAAACCCGACACGCACACAGCTAAAGTTAAAGTGAGATTTCTTGTTTGTGTACAAGGCTTGTTTTTCTTATGTTTTCTTTTAGCTGCTGAGTCTGCCATGCCATTTAGCACTGGAAGTACTTCACCCTGTAGTACAACACAGAATTACCGACGGTAAGTATTAGTTTGGAAAAACCTGAATCTGTTATTTTGTAGTCATGTTATGTATTTGTTGGTTTGTTTTTTTATTTTAGCCTATAAAATACCAGAATTTTGACATAACATTTTTGTCCAATGATGCTATTTTTATAGATTTAATCAAAATTTTTAATCAGATACTCAATACTGGAGTTGACATTTAACCAGATAATTTTGTATTCTTACTTGAGTAATATATTGGATAGTTACTTTATATTGCTACTGAAGTGGAGAGTGAAAGGCCATTTTGTCTACATATTTTTCACAAGGAGTCTTAGTTGCAAACTTAGAAAAGAATGTGATCAATATATTAAAATAGAAAAAATATACTGACACAAGATGGAAACTGAATATTTATATTGAAACTCACTGTTAATAAAGTAGGTAATCTATTAAAATCTCACCAATATGATTAATTAAATAAAGGCATTAAACATAAAACAAACCATTTTAACTATTAGTTAAAGAAAAAAAATCTGAAGGGAACAGATTAAAAGCTTGGAGTATCAGTCGGAGATGAAAAATTTGACATTTATAAATGTCTATGTCTCCGAAAAGTAAACTGAAGTTCTCACAGACAATTTGGGTTTCTAACTACCTGATGTACGTCAATATGGAACTTCTGCATGTTTATTCAATCAGACTACAAGATGGTGTCGTCAGAAAGTCAACAGCTGTTTTCATGTGGCACAAGCATTGCTCCTCTCTCATGGACAGTAAGTAATTCAGTACGATCATCTGGGTTTCTGGTGCACAGAGACAAAACAAACAAAGTTGGTTGGAACTCAAAGATTAAATAATGAAAAAAACAACAACATGAAGTTAATAATTTTACTGAGCTCTCGCATAATATTGGTTCTTAGTCCCTCCTTGTGAGTCAGGGTTCTCTACATTTTTCTCTCTTCAGCATTAGAGCACACAGAAATCACACCTTCATAAGATCAACAGCCCTGGAGGAGATTAAATCACATGTTTTGGTGGCACTTTATAATCCCAGAAGTAAAATTCTTTCAAATCTGTTTGCTTATTTTTCAGAAAGTCATGTTTCAAAACAGAGATATCAAAAGTCGTCTTTGCCAACATGCACGGAGACACAAGTATCTTTGACTTGAAGGAGTATTATTTGGCATCTGTTCATGTTCATTGTAAACGTTTCATAATTGTAAACACTGCATTTGGACATCCTATCATATGTGGGATAGAATATTATTTCAGAACAATGCATTGCTCCGATCAAGACTTTTGTCTGAGTCTTGATTGGATTGGGATATGACTACAAAAGATTGGTTTTAAAACAGTCTCTATTCAAGTATATAAACTGGATGCAGGCTCTCAGCCAATTCACCAATTCATACCATCATTTTATACCAGAGTGGTGCTCAATTCAACCTTTTGCCAGTCTGTACTTTTGTAATTTTGGTTGTTTTGTGGTGAAGTTCATGTTACTAAATTGTAACCTCTATCCCAGGACATTTTCTACCAACTTTGCCTGAGTTTGTCCACGTCTGACTGAGGGAAGTTTGATTCCCACTTTAACAACAGTCTAAACCAGTTTTTATATTGTGCTCATAGTTTACTGTGAAAACGTGATTTAATGACCAACAAATAACAAACACGAGGTCACTTTGAGTTATTTTAATATGTCCAGGTATAGTAATGTCATAAATTCATGAGTCACCTGGCTCAAAGGGGATCAAAATAAATAAAATAAATGGACATAAGTGACACTGCGATGATAAACTTAACAATATTTGAACATGTTGCACAGTTCTGGTTAGAAGACCTTATCAAGCTATTATATGCTAAATTAGCTTGCCATACAGTTTGTTTTGTCTGTCTGACATAGACCGTATGGCTTCGTTTTGTTTTCGTATTTCTTCTTTTAAACTCTCGTTACAGCAGCAGTATGTTTGAAATCAGTTTTATTATGGGTACATGCTTTTTTTTTTTTTTTAGTGTGAACTTTGAATAATACATATCAAAAACATAAATATTTATAAACGTATGTTTATTTTTTTGCATTGTAAAAACCTACAGATTTCGAGCCTCGAACTATTCTAGTTAAATCGGGCATCCCTTCTTTATAATGGTTGGTCACAATTGCACGACTTTTCCAGTTTCCCTTGTAATCCACGGAAAACGTGAGCGTGCTGTTTTTTCAGGAGAGGACGGCTTCTGCACGTTGCCTGCCGGCGTACAATAGCTGTTCCAGCTCACGTGGGTGAGACACGCGAAGAGCGAGCCTTGTCCGCTCGCGCTCCGGGCTCTGATTGGCCTAATCCAGCGGTTGCCCCGCCCCCCGGAGAGAGAGCCATTGGCCAGAAATAGGTCGAACAAACCCGCCCCGCTTGGATTCCCCCCCCCACCCCCACCCCGCGTGCATGCCACTGCCGCGTGAGAGAGGGAAGAAAGCGCGAGGGTTTGTCTCGTCTACTGTACGTTGCAAAGCGCGTGCGAAAACAAAGCGCGCCACAGGAATTCACCTGTCTTCCTCCTGACTCATGCAGAGGTTCACGTAGATTAGACATGGCGACATAGCGATGCATTTCACGGCTGTTGTACGGATCGACACGTTAGGCAGTGAGATTGTTGATCCCAGTTGTTCCAGTTCAACAATGTTCCTTATTGGTTGACGATCACTTAATCTCACATTAAAATGTATCGACCGCATATGTTTAAAAGTGCAAGGAAACTAAATCCCAAACTCAGCTTTACTGCTCCATATTTAAATGTACAACAGAAGAAAGATCAAATTTTACGTTGTTATTTTTAAAAATAACTTTGACACGGCTGCTAGATTACTTTGGTTACTGTGAGGTATTAATCCTGTAGTAAACAAAAAAACAGCCACATCATTCACATACTTGATCCAGCACCCAACCTCACCAGACCTCTCCTATCACAGTTTCATCCATGTGACCGCCCCACTCATCCCTACCAGGCCAAGATTACTGTAGCGAGTTGCTTACTGCCATCTAGTGGCGCCACGAGTGAGAGCCAAGTATTTTTATAGCAGCTAAAGGAGCGTCTCAAAAATGTGAAAATCAGATTTATTATGTTAGTTCACTTCAAAGAAATAAGCCCATAATTCATCACACATAGATCAATATATATTCAACCACTGGTCAGTTCTGAAGCTGTTTGCTTGTTATAGCCCACACAACCCTTCGCAGAACTGACTCTTTAGAATAATAAACGGCAAAATATCATTCACAGAGTAAAGTATCTAATTGTGTTAATGGAAAGTTAAAAAAAAAGTGTGGTAAGCTGATAAACAGGGAAGCCACCTGACCTAAACCCCCTCTAATAGACCTCATCTGGTCTATTTATTGCCTAATAGACCAGATACCACAGCCAACAATGAAGACCAGGCATTAAAACCTGGGCGTTAACACCTCAGCAGAGCCACCTCCATTCCCCAATGCACTGGCACAGTGGTTCAAAGGGTTTTTTTGTTGTTCCAGAGTAATATTATTTCCTGAAAAACTCTGGACCTCCCATCCACTGAACATGGAAGCAGCGATTGGAGAGTGTTAAATTTGATTATTGAAAACCACTAATTATCCTCAAGCAACTGACACAATGAAATGTATCGTTATAGTAACTACGTCATGAAAGACTGATTCACTCAATGAATTGCTAACTTTGGATAAGGTTCACTTTTTTGTGTGCTTATACTCCAGATATTGCTTGTATGTTACTGATATGAAATAAAAGAGCAACCAATGATTACACTTAAGGTTTATTCATTGCTGAAATATAATCAACTACTGACTTCTCAGTAAATAATGTGATAGAAATCTACTAAAACTAGAATTTTTTCTTTAAGAAAACAAAAACTTGACAGGGGTATGAACATTTCATATGTGAATAAAGTGACATGATGTTCTTAAAAATGTAATTCATCAGATTGAGTTGAACAAAAAAAGAAACACAAGGTTTGACAGTGAAAACCTGATTGCAGATCAGCAAACAACTCAAACATATAAGGGGGTGAGTAGAAGACTGGCATGAAGACCGATTAGGTTACACACAAATACATGGAATATTACATTTGTTTATCATGATAGGTCCTTGTTTTTAAACACACTTTGAAGAAGTACTGTAGAAATAATCACTGCTAAAAAGAGCATACAAATAACATGAGATTAACATGTTACAGTCAATTTGTTTAACCTGTTTTTAATCCTGTGGTATAAAAGCTATCCTCAAATAAACAACGTAAAGTGAACACCGTAAGCAAGGCTTCTTCATTTTGGCAGGAGAGGGATTACTGTAATGCTAATTACCAGAAACTTACATTTCATCTATATGTGATTAAATCACTAAGGAATATAGGGGCAACTCTCAAATCAACTTTACACTACAAACCTTTGGGGATATACTGAATAAACCATCACATACTGCAGGAGTGATTTAACAACCTCAGCAAAAAACTTGACCATAGAACAAACATGCACTGACATACTATTAACAAAAAAAGGTTTTTGTCCCCATGTCCCTATTCCTAATAAATGCACTTTACATAAAAAAAACTCCTCAGAGCCTCTAAGTGAACAACAACAAGACAAAATACACAGCAGAGACGTTATCATACAGCAAGAGGTGTAGCAGGGATCTTTAGTTGTGGAAGGGGAAGATACATTAGCAGGTCATTTCACCTAACTTGTCTAGATAACTGCACAGTGTCAGCCAAGCATAGTGTCAATGCACTTAAGGGGTTAATTTATGATCCTATGGAAACAGTCACGTCTTTGAAAACACCTTTGAACATCTTCCAATATAACCTGGAAGAATCTCTGGTGATATTTAATATAATGTTCTACAGTAGTTGTTAACACACTCATTCTAATAGCAGAGTAGATGCAACAGAAAAAGAGGCAAATTCTCCTGAAGGCAGTAGATGCCTTTGTCAGTCCCTTTTTTACCCCTCTCTTTTCTATTTTAGAACTGAACAACAAAAAATCCCTCGTTTGCCATTTCTTTCAGACGCCAGGATCAATATCTGTACGGTGCTTGTAAGAATGGCATTTCCTCATGACTGTCGTGTGTCTGTCTTTCTCCGGGTCTCTTCGAAAGCTTCAGCCTCTTAGCATCTCCTCTTTGCAGTCTTTTAGCCCTGCGGCGGCAGGACGCTTTGTGCCTGTGAAGAAGTGTAGCGTTCCAGAAGCGAGCGGAGCAGTGACGGCAGGAGAAAGTCCCTCTGGCACGATGGGAGGCTCGATGGATGAAGGCTGTCAAAGGCCTGTGAGACTGCTTCCCACACACTCTGCACCTCAGCCGATCCTGAGCGCTCAAGGCCTTTCGTGGGTGTTTAACTGCCATGTGGATCAGCAGCCCTGCTTTGCGGGAAAATACGGAATTGGGGCATATGGGACATCCGAACCGTTTCACTGGAACTTGGAGAGATGACAGGATCTGTACTTTCATTCCTCCAGGGTTGATAAGCCTATACCCACCACCACCAGATCCCCCCCCTCGCTTAATCGTCAAACGAAGAGAGCCTTGTTTCTTATTCTGCTGCCCTCTTATTGTACAGCTTATCTTTTTCTTCCGTTTGACTCCATCAAATCTCACTAAATCTTGGGATTCCCAGTTATTTTCCCTCCATTCTCTGTTGTCAGACTTTTTTTTTTTCTTCTTGTGTCGTCTCATGTCATCTTGGGGCAGAGGGATGTTGCACTCAAATGGTTGGTGCGCCTGGGTGTCTAACTGATGATGGGGATGATGGTGGGAGAGGTGATGATGGTGATGCAGATGGTGATGTTCAGTGGAGGGCAGTTCAGTGAGGGGCTGGAACGGGGCAGTGGTGTGAAGCGTGCGGCTACGGGATCCGGCTGGATAAATGTGCTCTCCTTTCACCCCAGCAGGGGAATGTGGGTGCTGCGGGGGCATGATTGTGGAGTTTGGGGGGAGTGGCTGAGAGTAGGATGGAGCACTGGAGGTGGAGGATTGGGCTGTTGCAACATCATAAAAGAGGGGGGAGTAACCAGCTGGTGGTTGTGGGGGTGGTTGCTGGTGACTATGAGTGACCACACTAAGACTCTGCCCTCCATGGCCTTCAGTGGATGGAGCCATCTGAAGCAGGGCATTGGTGGCAGCCTCACTTTCAGAAGCTGACTGATTAACATCACTCCCACCTCTGTTTTCTCCAGACCCACTGCTGCCTTCTTGGGAGTTAGACTGTTCAGCTCGGGTAATTCCATGCTGAGACTGCCTGTGTCGAGTGAGGCTATTTGAGTAGGCAAACTGTTTCCCACATACCTCACAGGAAAATAACTTGTCGCCCCCACCTTCATGAACCATCTGGTGATGGGCAGTTAGCTGGAAGTGATGACGGTAGGATTTCCAGCATATAGCACAGGTGTAGAGACGAGGCTGCGGTGGAGGCTGCGACTGGGGTGGGGGAGGAGGCTGTTGCTGAGGGTTGGAGTCTTGAGGCTTGACGTCTTGAGAGTAGGGGTAATAGGAAGAGGTGCTTGGTGCTGGATTCTGGCTCCTGTCCTGTGCCACGCTACATTGAGTATTTGGATTAAAGCTGTTGAGGCTCTCTGGGGCTGGTGTTGTGGGTACCTCTTCCAGCTCCCCTTTCTGGTGGAGTTTGCTGTGCCTCCTAAGGCTCTGGGAGTAACCAAACTCTTTCCCGCAGATTGTGCATTTGTAATTCTTTGCACCAGAGTGGACTGTTTGATGTTTGCTGAGGTGAAAAGCCTCTCTGAAATACTTTCCACATATGGTGCAATGGTGGGGTTTTTCACCAGTGTGGATGCGGTCGTGCCTGCGCAGAGTCTCGCGGCGTGCAAACCCCTTGCCACAGACACTGCAAAGGTGAGTGCGTGGGAGCCCGCTGGGTCCCATTCTGGGGGTGTACTGCCTACGTTTTGGGGGCTGTCCACCAGCTGCAGGATCTTTTTTAGCTCTTGGTTTGCGAGGACGTTTTGGTTTGGTAGTAGGATTCTGTGGGTTGCTGCTCATAGCCTCTTGGCTCCCACCACTTCGGAAATTCTTATCCATGCCAGACGTGGAGGAAGGTGAGCCTAGAGGTCCTAAACCAAGACCACCTAGCAGACCTCCTATTATGTCTCCCCTATCATCCCCTCTATTTCCGCTGTTGCTAGCTGCTGTTATTGCAGAGATTGCATTATTGACAGAGCTAGTGACATCATCCTCTGAGTCATCCAGTAGAGAAGAAAGAGGCAGGTGGGGCTGCTGTTGCGGATGGTGGTGCTGGTTGTGGCTCTGTGAGTGTGGATGCAGAGTTGGGGCCAAGGGAGCCTTTCTCAGAGCTGGGCCCGCCATCCCACTTCCACAGGGGGAGGCACCAGAGTAGCACGGAGATGGATTACCTTGAGAACGGTGGTCATCATGGTAGCCTGTGTAACGATTCCGAGAGTAGTCAGTGGGGTATTTACCATCTGTTCTGTCCCTGTCATTTGAATTCCCTCCCCTTCCAGATTGAAACAGACCATCACATCCTAAACCAGATTTAGGTTCTCCTTCACTCACAATGATTATACCATCCTCTTCCTCAGTTTTCCCATAAATAACCCCTCTATTGCTTTGATAAGTTCCCCCTCCTCCATTACCTCCTCCACCCCCTCCCCCGACTCTGTCCTCACCATCAGTTCCTGTCTTGCTGCCCCGGTGTTTGGGTCCCCTACCTGGCTTGCCGCAGGTGCCTGAGGCAGCATGGTTGAGAAGAGAGGTGCTCTCTCGGAAGGCACGACCACAGGCAGGACATCGGAATGGCTTTTCCTCATGAATCTTCTCATGACGTGTCAGTGACTCTCTACGATTAAAAGCTCGAGAGCAGGTGGAGCAGCCATATGGGCGGGCTGAAGAGTGTATAACTCCATGTTGCAGCAGGTGCCCCTTTTTCTTAAAGCCTTTGCCACAATCAGGGCAATGAAATATTTTGTCTGGGCTAGGACAAGAATTTGACGAGGGTTGGGGAGTTTCTTGGGTCGAATGGGGAAGGCTTGGGTCAGACTGAGTTTTAATGTAAACGGGGTTGGGGCCTGTAGTGGCAGTATTGCTAGTACCTGCTGTGGTTGGCTCATGCATGCGCATATGCCTACGAAGGCTTGATAGGTGAGGGAAGCTTTTGCCACAATCTCCACAGCTATAAATGGGCTCTGAATCAGACTCTGAAGCGTTGGGTTGCATTGAGCTCTGGTTATCAGATTTAGAAAGCTGAGAATCATTAGTAACCAGTACTGAGGCAGCAGTGGAAGAGGGAGCAGAGGAGGAGGAAGAAGAAACTACAGATGAGGATGAAGATGAAGAGGCAAGAAGGGATGATGGATCTCCACCCATATTTGTCATACCAGCCCCACTACCAATTAAAGCTGGGGGCTGGCCATGACTTAGCCCTCCATTACTACTAGTGCTTGGATTACCACTGTTGCTACTGTGAGCATGGCCGCTACTGCTATTACTGCCGCTATCAGATTTTCTTTGAGGCAAATAGCCAGCCATGGCTTTTTTCCTTCTACTACTACTGCTGCTACTACCACTACTTCCGCCTCCGCTGTTTTCCCCCTTTACCATCTTCCTTCGATAAAGATAAGTGAAGTGGTAAGGGAAGGGGCAGACCTGCTTCTGCTGCATCAGAGAGCTATTGATTGATGAAAGCACGGAAGTGGAAGTCAAAGCCACTAGCGATGAAGCCTGGAGCTGGTGTGGAGAGGATGGTGAGGATGAGAATGAGAGTGAGGATGAGAAAGGGAAGAGGTGGAAGCTGCTGCGTGGGAGGTTGCTGGGAGGCTGCTGGGGCTGTGGGGTGGAGTGGCCATGTGAATGGGAGGAGTGCAAAGCAGGAGGTGGAGCGAGGCTAGTGCTAGGCTCTCCAGCTGCCTGACTAACCAATCCTAAGTGGTTATGAGTTCCGTGCAGATTGCAAAGAGGGCGTGGAGATGCGATGTACTAATTCTAAGCTCCCCAGCACTCTCCAGCTAGCTGCTACTGCTCTAGAAGGAAGTTGTTAAGCGGCCACAGCATATGGGTGAAAGGTCCGTGAGCCTGTGCCAGACGGGGTGCAAAGGGCGCAGGTGATGCGGAGTAGCCTGAACAGAATTGACTCTGAGCTAGGGCTCTGGTGTAGCTCTCTTGCTGCTAGACGGTTTAAAAGCGCAGAATTGCAGGGTACTGAAGAATGAGACGAGATGCTGGGTACTGTGACTGAGCGAGGGTCTGTGAGGAAGGTTGTATGTGAAAGGTGGGGATCTTGGCAGGGGCAATCATGCAAAATGGAGCGAATCAAAGGTTACCTCTTGACCCCTGCAGGGGGCCCAAGCCAAGTCCAGACAGAAGAGCTCCAGAAGACTCAGCCTGCTGCTGCTGCTGCTGCTGGAGTTGATGCTGGTGTAGTTGCACTTGCTGCTGATGCTGTAGCTGTCGATCTAAACCAAGGCCTTTGAACTGGTGGGCCTGGTGCCCACTTAACATCTCTATAATGTCCAGATTGTATTTTCCAAATTGGAACATTTCCCACTCACTGGCACATGGGGGTGCAGATGCCAAACCTCCAGCGCTAGGAGCGGCTACAGTAATCCCACCACTCACTGGTGAAAGACAGACTTTACCCCAAGAGTGGGACTATGCTACTATGTTCTTACTTTGGAGACAGCTTAAAGTTCATCTCTCCAGATTGTTTATCTCTGGTGCTGCTACTCCTCTTGATCATCCACTGCCCACACTATACTTCCAAACTCAGTGGGGTAGCTGAGGTGATAAACTGATGATCAAAGGTAAAAGGTAGACGAGTTCCACCCAACTGCATCAGAAATTAATTAAAAGTGGTTTTTATTGAGGAACCAGTTCAAATGATGGTTTTCTTGTCTCCTTTGAGAATAACTGTGTTCCTTCACCTAAGATTCCCCATCCATGTTCAGCCAAGAAGTTCCTACAGCTGAAAACACAAAAGTCAAAAAGGGGTGAAAGTCATAGAAGGGCTTTGTATATCTTTATATTAAGATAATAATCACTTTATGCAGACCGACAGATTATTCTTCAACATACAATAACATTAAAATACAGGCTGCAGTAAGTAACCTTTACAAAAAAATCTGTTTACTACATATTTGTTAAAACTGCCACTAAATTTAAATTTAACACAGTGGAGGGCAGTATCTCTTCCTCCAAAATATAATTTGGGACAAAAACAAATTTTTGCATCATCAAACTTTAGTTGCAGCAAATCTACACACCCATTTATATTTCTGAAGCAAGAGTGAAATGAACAGTTTGTGCCATATCTGAAAGTTTGACCTTTTGTAGCATCTGCAACAAACAAAGCAAACAAAAAAAAAAAACATTCAACATTTTATATTTGCAATAACTTACCTTAGAGTGGTTCTGCTGGAGTGGTGCCCAATTAAAGTAGCTGTATAAATGCCAATTGTTTTTATTATTTGTCTCATACTGACTACAAACACAAAGGTATTTTCTTTTCTTTGTGAATGAATATTGTGCACCTTGTAGGCGTCTGTGTGAAAAGAGGCAGATTTTTGCATATTTAGCAAAGCACTGGAGAGAGTGACCCATTTTACTTCATTACTATACTATCTGACCATTTATTCTTTCCATGCTGAATCTTTTCTGATGTGAATCACACATAGTACACATAAGAGAGCATTACGCAGAATATTTATTGCAGAATGGATGGATATTAGAGCGGTTTTAAATCTTTGTCACAGACAATTTTGGACATAACAAATTAACATTATCACACAAACTAAGTAAGAAAAAAAATAGTGGTAAATATTAACTGATGCAAAATATATCCAGGTGACTTTGCCACTCTAAGTACTCTGATTCTGTACCTTCAAGGGGTCATGTCATCACAGTCTACTTCTTTTTCATCTGATTTGATAAATACTATTTTGAAGCTATGTAATTATCCATAGCATGTTGCATGGTAGTAAAAAATGCTTAAAAACACTCATAGAATTTAATTATAAATTCTTCTAAATATACTTAAAGTTATTAGACCTCATTTCCATTGCTGGTGATTCTGAGCTCCATGTGAGCCAGTTGTCTCTTGTGGAATATGAGAGATTTTGATCGCAATCAAATCAAAATAACTGATTTACATTACCACAAATCCTGACAGCCAATTAGTTGAAGAGAGTTGCTATGAATCACTGGTAGTCAACTAGAATAAACGGCTGAAATCGGCTCTCACTGTCACAGCTGTGTGACGAAAATATCATTATTTTGTTCTCAGGCTCTTATTGTCCACCCCTTCTCGTCACAAACCCTGTGGTGAAATTCTTGCCCCTTTCTGCATGCAAAGCTATTGCGTGATTGATCAGAATTTTGTGGCCGTGTTTGTTTATGTGGAAAATTGTATCTGTTGGACCAAAACACTGAACTCGCCCTGCTTGGTTTTAGTTCTATGCAATAGGCAAACATCCTAACGACACCTTCTGGTTTTTTTTTTGTTGCTTTTTTAAAATCTTCTAATAATATGAAAAATTAAATACCACTTTCCAACTATTATTGCCTTCCATTCCGAACTTGTAAATTGTTTCTCTCTTCCATGTTCACTGGAAACACCTGCGGCGGGAGGAGATTCATAAGAAATCAACATGATGCATCTTGTGGACTTTGAAGGGTGTGCACAAAAACTTGCAACCACTCGACAGTGGTCCAAACAAGTTGGGCCCTCAACGGAGTCTGCCACTTCTAACTTTGCTCTTAAATGCAGAGAAAATAATAGTTTCGATTCTTTCCGACTTTGTCAGATGACCCTAAACTAAGTAAAGATTTTAATAAAAGCAAATTGCAACCTGGCAGTACTTTAAGAGTGGCAGCAATGGGATACTGTTTTTTTTAAAATATCAGATTTAGTTTGCATTCCTTCAACTTAAAAAAGTGAACCTGTTAATGAGGCAAGTTCTGATAGATAGATAGATAGATAGATAGATAGATAGATAGATAGATAGATAGATAGATAGATAGATAGATAGAAGTTGTGAGAATGTGTTTAGATTAGTAGGTTTACAAGGTTCACATTTCCATAATGATCTCAGAGTTTATAGCTAAACAGTAATGATTGTGTCATAAAAGCTAAATAACCCAACTCGTACAAGTAAATTAACTGGTACCTATTTTTACCATTTATACAGTTTTGTAATACTAAATTCCATTTATAGAAATTTTCAAATTAAAGCAATTTTTGTAATTTTGGGTCACAACTTCTCACAGCTTTAAAAGTAATTCCCTAAAAATCTTAATTTTGAACCTGTGTCCATAATTTTGGCATCATGTAGTTTTTAATGCTTCAGGTAAAATCTTTTTATGAAAATTTTAGTTGCATACATAAAACCCACAGGGGAAAAAAAAAAACATTCGACCTTATAAAAATATTTAAATATATGCACAAAAGAAAAAAAACTAAATTTCAAAAACAAGCATAGAGAAATAACACTGAGTCACTAAATGATAGTTCAAGTTCACCGTGTTCTGTAGACTTAACTGACTTTAAATGTGTTTATGCTCACCTCTATAAATCTTACCGTTTCCTCTAATTTAATAGATGAATCCTTGGAGGGGGATTTGTGCTCCCCTGGCAGATGAGGGAGATTATCTAATGCATATCTGACTGCCTCTCATTTTAATGCACATCAGCAATCCTGCAAAAAAATAGAAAAAAATGGACCAGAAATGCTAAAATTAACACCAGCTTTCCATTCGCTTCACCATGTAAACATTAGTTTCAAGCGCGAGCAGTAACGGTTGCTCCTGTTACAGCTTCGGCTAACATTTAGTAGAGGGGAGAAAAAGAAAAACTAAACTTGGCGGTTCTCTTTAGCATCATGTTAGACTCCGGCTCAGTGTGTCTGGCTATGTGCAGCCACACGCATTTTTTTTTTTTTTTTTTTTACAAAAGCCACATTGTTGCTAACGTTAGCCATCCTCTCTAAGCACAATTGTAAACGCACGCCGACTAACGTTAACTTGACGATGCTAGCGCTAGCATATACATCTGCGTAACCTATATTCAGCAAATGTTTACCTACGCATCCAGTAACAGAGCAGAGTTTGTAGATGGATGAGGCCTGGCACGCCTTCTTCTTTCTTCTTCTTCTTCTTCTCTTCTTTCTCTTCTTCTTCTTCTTCTTTTTCCTTTCTTCTTCTTCTAACTGCCTGCTGGCTTAGCTACGGAGCGCTTCCATTTCTGCGTGCTGTTTTCCAGTCGTTAGCCAGAGCCATTTTCACTGATGCTGAGCTGGGTGAGCGCTCGAAATCAACGCCGACGAACACCGCTGCAGCCTCCTCGCCATTTGGTTACCGACCGCTCTGCGCTGGCACGGAGCTCATTAGATTATTATCTAGAGGGCCGAGGAGAATTTTTTGGTCAGTCGGGGGTGATATGTATTTTTTGGGGGGGTAAAAGTGAGTGACGTGTGCTCCCCTAACGTTGGTCCTTTCCGGCCCCTGTAATGTTTCCGGGTAGCGGCGGCGGCGGCGGACGGTGTTTTAGGGTTCAGCGCTTGGCTTCATGCTGCTCCGTTTCGCTTTTTTTTTTTTTTTTTTAAGCAATCTGCATTTTGTTTTTTTTTTGTTTGTTTTTTTTTGGTTTTTTTGTTTTTTTTTGTGGGTTCAACCGTTACATCTCAGTTGAAGGGAAAAGCATTAGGGCTACTAAAAATAAATAAATAAATACGAGTTTAATCCGAGAATTGAGTTCTCAGATTAAAGTCTGAAAGTTAGTTCTCCTGCTGCATAATTCACATCATTGTCATGCTTGTTGCTACCAGGCGCATATTTGCATTAAAATCAGAATTTAGGGGAAAAAAAGGTCTAAATTCTTAGATTAAAATCACAATTCTGAGAAGAAAAGTACGATTCGGATTTTTTTTTTTCTACTCTGA
Organism: Poecilia picta; assembly: GCA_033032245.1. Classification (NCBI taxonomy): domain Eukaryota; kingdom Metazoa; phylum Chordata; class Actinopteri; order Cyprinodontiformes; family Poeciliidae; genus Poecilia; species Poecilia picta. Next base: position 15,115,070 of record CM065368.1, read on the forward strand.
ATTTTGTAGAAAATTAAAAGAAAATCTGACATTTTCTTTGAATTCTGAGATAAAATTAAAAATTCTTAATTAATTAAGTGAAATAATTCTGAGATCTCAACCCTAATCTTGATCAAGCCAGTATAAAATTTTCAGAGTGAAAATCAGGAGGTTATAACACTCATGTTACAGAAAGTAATTTAATTTGTTTGATGCCAGAACAGTATTTTTTATTATCCCAGCATTTCTTTTATTAAACTCTGCAGTAATGGCATAAGGGGTTATTTTACTAACAAATGTTCTCCTCATTCAGTAGATTTATGCTAGGCCCTTATATACCCTAGGCCAGCCAGGGGACATAACACATGCTACATTAAATTGTTTTATACCAAAGCAAAACAATTTAATGTTTTGCTTTAAACATTAAATCACTATTTCTTCATCGGGAGTGTAAAATGCATACATATTTTAGGCTTTTATTATTGTGGTATTCCTGGCATTCAGACAAAATAAGTGTAAGAACTACAAATTCATTGAACACACTTATTAATAATTTACATTTATATGGAATTCTTCATTTTTTAATAACTTGTGAAGAGTCCGAGAATTTCTTCTGCTGCTGAGGTTCAATAATGTTAACAGCCTCAGAAAACACCCAGTTACATCAGTTTAATTGGTAAAATAAATCATTTTTATTTGTTTGTTTTTGTTTCATTCATAAACCTAATATTTGAATGAAAAGGAGTAGTTGGAAGAAAAAAAATCATACAGCCTAGATCTTCTCTCAAAAGTTAGTGATGAATAAACTGATAAACACAGGCAAAGTGTATATATAAAAATATTAACTTTGTATTATCTTTGTAATGATACAGCACTCTGCTGAGTCAGTATACTTCATTGTATTGTATTGTTTCTTTAGACAGATTGTTTCACACATTTATTCCATAAACAGAAATGTAAAATTTCATTTATTTAGGTCTAACTTTGAGATAAAAAAAAAAATCTCAGATCCTCTTGCATTATAAATACTATCTCTTTTAACAAATATTTTTGGCAAATGTGTTGATAGTATACTGTTATGTATTTTGATTGTAACTACATCTAGAGATTAGCTATTCAATAGAACAATCTTTAACAACTGAGGTGCAAAGAAAAAAAATCTACAGAGGAAACCCTGTAAGAGAAATAAGTGTGGTTAGTGTAAGGAAGCACAAAGATACTGGCGATTACAGCAGACCCGATGGCGTCTGCATCTGTTTCTCTCACTGTGGAGGACGTAGGAAGAGGTGCGATAGAGTGATCAGGCTCTGCCGGACAAAGAAGACGGAGTGATGGAGTGTTTAAATCACTAAACCTCGACAGTCACCCGTACCTAAAACCACGTGGGGCGACCTGAGAGTAATTGGACCCCAGAGGAATAGAAAGGAGCCAGAAAGCGCTGGGGACGTCTCTGGTGAGGCGAAGGTGCTCCAGGGGACGACCTGATGAAGCTGGCTTCGATTTGTTTTTTCCAGAAGTGTGAAAGCGCTGGTATTGAGATAAATGGTGGCTTCAACCCCCAAAGATTTGTTTTGCTTTTACTTATAGTTTGGTTTAACTCGATTACAACTAGAACCTGTACGATAACAAGAAGTAGGTTAAAAGATTTCTAAAAGTGCTAAATCATGCGATCTAAAATAATTCAACAACAGATTAGAAACAGTCACTGACATCAGCCTGGAAAGGCATAAGGTCAGAGTTCACGATTTAACAGTAGGAAAGAAGACAGGGAAAAAACTGCATCAGATGAAGAGTCCAACGGCCAAACCGACTGCTGACCAACAGGAACACTCCAGAAAAATGTTCCTACATCAGGTTACGTACACTTGGATTATACAGTGGAACAATAACCCAAAGCACATCAGGAATCCAGTTTGCTATAGTGAAGGTTTGAAGTGGTCTAGACAAAGTCTAGACTCTAGACTTTAGATGTCAGTAGTAAATTTAAAAACTCAGTAGTTTTTATATTTGTTTTATGAATGCATGTTTTGTAGACGTTGTAAATCATAAATGGTTTGTACTTGTATACTTCTTCCTCAAGTCCAGTCATTCACCCATGTACTCTTGTACTTTATAGAAGAGTCATGGCCCATATAAGGCAAGTCGCAATAATATTTAGGTATTTTTCATTAATATAAACAGTACTCATGCATTAAAAAAATTATGATGTCATAGTATTTTCTGAGAACAACATGAAGTTACTGGCCACAGGATGATGGAGTAAATCCAGTTGGTATCATCAGTTCATACCCAGTTATGTATGGTTTTACCTATCAATGTAATGTAATTTGCTTGTCAGAATCATTTTTATTTAGTTGATAGGACACTGAATGATAGAGTAAATTATATCCTATAGTCAGACGGTTTAACAAAAACAACCTTTCATTTATGAGCCTCTGCTCTGTGTCCAAATCAAGCTGAATGTGAATCGCCTGGTGGTGAAATGTGGAACTGCAAGAACTCAAATGCATCTTATTTTTCCTGTCCTTTGTGTGTTTTCTTTGTGTTTCAGCTCCACAACAACGTGAGCTGCCGGCTGCTCTTTCATTTCAACCCGTACTCTTCTCACTGCAATAAATGTATTCACAGGAGGTTGAAGATATGAAGTGCACAGTCTCCGTCTTGCTGCAAGGATCCAGCAGGTGCAGTGTGATATAACTCTGCGTTCAGAGGATCTGGAGTGGATTTCATTTAAAAGTACAGCTGTCCACTCCCAGTAGCCCTCCACGGCTTTTAATGTGCCTTATACAACATCTCACACCTCGGTGATGTACAGCTTTAGTTTGTTTACTGATCTACAGACGACTGAAGCGTTTTCTGCTAATATAAGTAGCTGCAGCTTCTGCTTTGACCCCTTATACAACATTAATTTGTTTCCTGATTGCTACTATTAGAAAGCCTATTTCATAACATATTACTGCTGAGCAAGCCTCTTGTGTCTGAAGTGTTTACACAAATGTCTCTCAGACTAGTCTGATAACAGTCAGTCTGAGCATTGGACCAAATATAAGATGTTGAATTTTCATCTTCTCTTTGGTTTAGTCATCATTAAAAACACAGCATGAACTCTTGGTTTTTGTCATTTTGTATTCGAACTCGGCTAGATTCTCCTGGCCTCAACATTGTTCTGTTTATTTAATTTTGTTTGTTTTTTTAAAGACTTGAATGTTGTATTGGTAGACATCTCAGGGACGTTTAAGGTACCACCAACCAGCTTTAGTAGAAAACCTGGAAACTCATTTTTTTTATAAACAACACTTTGATTCAAAGTGAATGTGGTAGTAGTTTCTATTTACCAACTATGTTTAAGCGCCCCTCGTTAAGATGTGTAAAATGCTTTTTAAGTAAATACATTTTTCATTGCCACTATATCATCTCACATTTAAAAAAACGTAGAAAAATACAGTTTTTAAATCTAGTATTTATTCAGTGGTGGCAACAACAGATTATCACAAAATCCAAACATCCATTCGTTGCCTATGCCTGTTTTTTCTTGCAGGTTTTCTCCTGGAGTGTTCGAGAGATGAGGAACTGATAAAACTTACAGGTTTATTACAAACAATTGCCATAAAATACTCATAAACAATGCATATTTATTTCATAGCTTTACTTACACAGTCCAGTCACATTAATGTGACCATCTGTCAAAAGCCAGAATAACCACCTTTCGCAGAGCGAACTGCTACGAGACGTGCAGGAAGAGAGTCACTTAGGTCCCTGAAGGTCTTCTCTGGGATGTTGAGCCATGCCGACTCTAATGCCGTGGCCAGCTGCGCTAGATTACGCGGTTGAGGATCCATGGCGCGAACAACTCGATCGAGATGGTCCCACAGATGCTCGATTGGGTTTAAGTCAGGTGAGTTTGCTGGCCAGGGGAGGACGGTAAACTCATCCTGGTGCTCTTCGAACCACGCACGTACACTGGCAGCTGTATGGCACCTCGCATTGTCCTGCTGGAAGATGCCATCATCCTGAGGAAAAACAATGCGCATGTAGGGGTGGACATGGTCCGCAAGGACAGATGCGTACTTGTATTGATCCATCGTGCCTTCCACAATAATCAGTGAACCCAGAGAATGCCAGGAAAACATTCCCCAGACCATAATGCTCCCGCCTCCAGCTTGGACCGTTCCTGCAATGGTTGCAGGGTGGTTCCTTTCAGAGGTTTCACGCCTTATACGCCAACGTCCATCTGTCCGATGGAGCATAAAACGCGATTCATCTGAAAACGCTACCTGTCGCCACTCAGTGGACGTCCAGCTGCTGTACTGGAGTGCAAATTCTAGCCTTCGTCGTCGATGAACACCAGTCAGCATAGGTGCACGAACCAGGCGTCCGCTTCGGAGGCCCAGACGCAGCAATGTTCGCTGAATAGTGGTTTGGGAGACACTTGTGGTAGCCCCTTGGTTCATTTTAGTGGTCAGTTGCTCAACGGTAGCCCGTCTATCTGCCCGAACGCATCTCCGCAACCGTCGTTCGCCTCTGTCATCTATGGCCCGTGGTGCACCACATTTGCCACGTCGTTGATTTTGGACAGTCCCATTTTGCCATGCACGGTACACTTTTACCACGGCGGCACGCGAACAGTTCACAAACTCAGCCGTTTCGGAAATGCTTCCACCCTTGGCCCGAAAGCCAATGATCATGCCCTTTTGGACGTCGGATAAATCGCTTCGTTTCTGCATTACGCCAACGATTGAAATGTTTTCCGAAGCCCACACACACCCTTTATATACGCTCAACTGCACTGTGCTGCCACCTGCCTTCTGTGATTGGTTATTTAACTCTGAAGTGGAAAGTACGTGGTGGTCACATTAATGTGACTGGACTGTGTATATTAACTGATCAAACTGTTTCTGTCTCTAAATATGTCATAGTGGGAAATTTAGATAAGGGTTCCTTTTTAAGTGATGAGTTTAGGAAATGTTGGTTTAATCTAGAAACACTGCTGTGTCATAGAGAGAAGGAGTTTCTTAAAGAAACAGAGGCCCAATTTGAAGGCGCTAAATTGTGAAGTCAAATTTCTTTTAGATCTTGTTTGATGTGTAGAGAATTTTTAATAACAACTGAAGGTGAGAGATACTTTATTGTGTTATATAATTGAAAAGTATGCCTGGAAAACACATGAACAAATGAAACTTTCACAAACTAAACAGAGCGAGGGAGCAAGTTCATTTAAGTGAGGAATTAGGTAAAAGAGAATAATCTCTAACATTCACTATTAGAAAGCTGCAGTACATTATTCAGCTTTACTCCAAAAGAAGATTAACAAAAGTGCCAATAACTATGGGCATGTCAGTAATTAGTGTATAATTCATCTTAACTTCATTAGAGAATAAAAGTAAATCCAGAATAAAATCAGTCTAGGAATAGAGGAAGGTTTTCTGGTTTAAGTTTGGTGAGGTCCTCAAACAAGGGAACAAAATGCCAATCAGTGCATCTCTGTTGGTTTTCAGTAATGAAACAGTCTAAAAATCTAGCGGACTATTCCAGATTATGGTGGAGGAGGTTACCCAGGGCATCATTCATGCAGGCAGCACCCCTGCATTCATGCATCAACTGCAGAAATTAATTAAACTTTTGATTACCTCCTGATTTTACAGTAAACTGTGACAATATCCAATAATCTTCTATGTGAGAGACCTCACACTCTAAATTAAAAAAAAGGACAAAACATTTTTTCCACCAACTTTATTATACAAATTCTTTGTCACTGTCGTATCCAAGGGAATCAATGCATTCAACAATAACAAAAAGAGTTTTGTATTTAAATCTATCAGCATGAAAATAAATCCATAAATTTCCTTTACTGAACACTCTCCCGGTCCGCTTCAGGTGGCTTTTATGCATCTTCCCTTCCAAATGAATTCATCATGGTAAAAATAGACACCATATTCATTCATTTCTCTCCAAATAAAACAAGCTTCTCAGTGTACCTGCTTGCGAATTACTTCTCCTTTATGATAAAAAGAAATAACCCCTATATAGGAGGATGCTATGAGAATAAAAAGACAACAAAATGTTATGAGCTTGGCACTGTACAGTTCATTAAATACTAACACATAAGGTTTTTTTTGTTGTATCCTCAAATTAATGTTGAAGAGATCACTCAAAATATTCTGATTGTACTAGCTATACAAAATACAATACTTCCACAAATTAGATTAACCATTTATAAAAACTGTGATGAGTATTAAATGGATATGGCTTGTGAGTTATTACAGACTTTGCTACAGACCTTTTTGTGGCTCTATTTTAAAAAAAAAATTGAATACAACTTCTACGTTGTCTGTCCTATTTCCCTGAAAAAAGACACTGCACTTCAACGCTTTCGAGTTTCCGTCTAGACCTCTAGCTCGGCTGTAATCAACATTCATCTGAACATACAAACATTATGGCGTCGTAGGGTTTTGTGCGCGCAGCCCGCCAAAAGTTAGCGGGTAAAGCTGCCGCAGAAGAGACTTGTTCGAAACTCTCTCGACACACGTCCAGCTAAGAAGGCTGCAGAATTTTTCGAAACGTGTTTTTTTGTTTTTTTTTTGTACCCGAGTGGAAACCTTAAGTAATCACTTGAGACAAATAAGTCATAAGGCTGATGTCTAGGCACGGTACATACAGCTGGAGGGTTGGCCATTCGAAGCATTGACGACCCTTTAGAAATGCCAGGCATGCTTTTCTTTTTGTCAATGCCTCTCAATGAAATGGAGCTGGCATGCATCGAGGTTTGGAGTCTTCTCAAAATCTTGATGACCAGAAAAAAAAAAAAAAGATAGAAATAATAAAACAACTAGTCATGAAAATGTAAAGTCATCTAAAAACAATAAACACTTAAAATCCCACCAAGTAAAAGAACATCACATATCATAAGATAATTGTTAATAATGACCATAACAGTTATAATAATTATTAATAATAACACTCCATCAAATTTATAACAACTACATTTAGCACTGTGTATAGGAAGATTGTCCAAATGGAGTCGTGTGTTTCTGCTCTTCGGCGTTTCGCCTCGTTTTATCCTCCAGCCGAAACGTTCCCTTCCGTCACCCGCGCCTCTGATTTCGCTCGATAAGAACAGAAATTAAAAAAAAGGAACAAAAATAAACCCTCTCTCAATGCAGTACCCTCTTTCCATAGATGAGTCGCGCTCTGATCGCGCCGCGGTCGTGCAGAATGTAAACCTTGAGGACACGACACGGAGCGTGTCTGGTGCAAATATCAGGGGACTTGGTTTGTGCAAAGTTTTGTCTCTGTGTTTCTCTTGGAACTGTGCTTAAATTGCTCTTGTTTTATTTTTTTTTGTGTGTTTTTTTTTGTTCGTACACATTGATACTTGATACATCATGACGATATCAACACAAAATCGATAGAAAGAGAGAGCATTTTATATGGACCACAGATATCACATACTACAGTATATAGGATAGGATAGCCCTTAGTATTGATAAGCGTTGTTATTGATGATTTTTTTTCCTACTTTTTTATATATATTTTTTTCTAACTCATACTGGCTGAAGTGCATTATGATACAGCAAGTTCCTTGTCTTGAAGATGTGAAGGGCTTCCCAACCGTCCGAGTCTCTCACCCCCACTCCGGACTCTGAGGATGTTCTTCTCGCCGGCTCGATCCAAAGACAATCCTTTGACTGTACAAAACATCACTGGCTTGTATCATTTGTAGTAATAACTAAGTGGTGATTGTCAGACCAGCTTCCAGGATTGATACTTCCTTTGTATCTCCAAAAAGATGGCTTTGAAGGACAGTTGTGTAAGTGCAACCTCTTTGTGCTCTTTGTATGCAAAACGTATTACACAGCGAGTCGCCTCTCTGGAGGTAAACTGAGCACATGCTTCTTCGTTTTGGGTAATATTAAAACAGATGGCTCGGTATTATTTGGTAGGGCCTGATCTGTGAATGGAAACAGCAGAGTAAAACTTCAGCCCTTCCCTCCCCCCTCCCAAAAACGATCCTGTACCGTTTTTGAATCTCGGCTTCCTTGTAGCGTTGCTGTGGTCAGAGTTTGTGTTCCTCTGATGATTTAAAATCTAAGGTCACGTGGAAAAATTAGGCAACCCAGGTGTTGGATTGTTAATTTTGGGTCCGTCCTCGGTTTGAAATTCAGGCGAGGAGTCCTGCTGGAAAACAGCCTTGTCCACCAAATTAGGAAGCAAAAAGCGCAGTTCAGTCTCCTTGTGTCAGGATGAGGTTTTGTTCTGCAGAATGTAAAATATCCAAAATGTTTCACCATGCAGGCACAATGGTCTTTGACACTGATCTGGTTTCCTCAGCCTAACACGTCGACATCAGTCCAGGCAGTTGGCTCTCCTCTGAAGTCCTTTGCTTCCTTAAACCAAGTTTTTAATGTCTCATTCTTTATATCTAATATGGCTCCTGAGTACTTCTTGAAAAACATATATATATATATATATATATATATATATATATAATATATATATATATAATATATATATATAAAATATATATAATAATTGTGTGTGTGTATGTCTATATGTATATATTTATATATAGATATAGAAAAACTAAATCATGAACTACTCCTCTATTGGTTTTGTTTCACCAGTCCTTCTACGAGTAATGGCACTGCTGTATATGGCGATATGGCAAAAATTGGTTAGAAAATATGGCTGATGTAGGCTATCACAAAGGTGTCCCCACCTAGACTTTTAGTTTTATAGGTAGTCATATTCAAACTAATCTGATTAAAGAGAAAACTAATTCGAATAGCCTAAACACATTACTGTTACTACTGAATACTTCTAGGTTTATTTGTAGTTGTGTCTAATAGTTAAATGCAGAAGGGTGAGCTGTTCCCCTACGTCTAAGGGATTTTTACCTTACACCGTCACCTCGTTCTTACTGCCTGTCCTGATCCCCTGACTGCCTCCTGCGCTTCCTGCAGACCCCCCGCCACCGGCGCCGCCTCCTCCTCCTCCTCCTGGTATGAAATGTAGCTGCTCAATGGTGTTCTGCCTTTTCGCTGCGAAAGCCATCCTCCTGGCGCTGTGGCCCCCCAGCGTTCCCGTTCCCATGACGACCCCGGCTCCGGGTACCTCCCCAGACCAGCCCACGCCCCCGCTCACGTGACTCGTCATGCCCGTGCTCCTCTCCTGCTCCCGGCCAGACGTGGGGTGAGAGTTCATCTTGATCATGTGGTGCCGGTCGAGGGAAGGCGTGGCACACACGTTCTGCTGGGACTGGGCCTTCTGCTGCCGCGGCAGCGTGGGGACGATGCCGGTTCCCGTGTGGGCGTAGGGGTCCACCACTCCCATCCCGCTGACCCCCATCCTGTCCTCCAGGTGGTCCGGGGACATGAGCATCCTCTCCTGCCTGTCCTGAATCTCCTGCCTGTCTTTCGTCTTCCTGGTCAGGGTTTGCATGTTGGTGTTCTTGTTGGAGGCCGCCATGGCTTTGTGGTACTGGTGTTGCTGGTTCTTGGACATCCGAGACAGCGTCCCGGTGTTGCCGGGGACGTCGCCCATGTTGAGCAGCTGATCGCTGGACTTCACTTTCCTCGGAGGCTTGGACAGAGTGTCGTAGTTGGGATTGTACTGGGGCTCAGGAGGGTCCAGAGGGTAAGGATTGGGTGTGGGAGAGGCAGGCATGCCAGAGGGGGGCGGCGGGATCCAGGGACGGATGGCGTGTCTGGGGAGGGTTCCTCTCCCACTGAGGGTGTAGTCTCCACCCCAGTGGAGGTGGTGCTGGGAGGACTGGAGGGCCGGCTGAGCCGTGTGGGGTCGGCGCTTGGTGGTGCAGTAACCAGACGAGTACTCATCGAGTCCTTTCTCTGAAAGCCAAAAAAATACATCTCTGAATTAGGGCTGCAAATAACGATTATTCTCACAATTAATCCGATTTAAAAAAATGTCACATTCTGCAGATTTTTCACTGAACCACTTAATCATTCGTAGCACAGGATACGTCTGCAGATATAAACACTACAATCGTCAACGTTAAAATCTCAGCCCTCGCTCCTTGTCTTACCATCAATGCACCTGTTCACTATTTTTTGATTAACTGGTAAATAATTGGATATCAACAAGTGCAAAATAAAACATTTTGCTTGTTTTTTTGTTGATTTCTTTTACAGAATTTGAACCAGGTGAGACTAAAACTTTACCACTAAGGAGTTCTGGATAGAACATATTTACAAAAGACAAGAGATTTTTATTTATCTGAAATACAAACTGTATGTATTTTTTGTACACATTTGGCTTAATTACTCCTCTAAGAATATTGTTCTTTCAGCAACTAGTCATCTATGAGTATCTATACAACAGTTAACGATTCATCAATTACTAAATTAGATTATTTCAATGATCAATTCATCACAATTAATCCAATCGTTTCAGCCCTAATCTGAATTATTGACATTGCCTCAAAAAATATTCACAGCTCTTTAACTTTTCCATATTTCGTCATATTACAACAACAATCTTCAGCACATTTTATTAGGATTTTATGTGATAGGCCAAAACAAAGCAGACATGATAGTGGAGTTCAGAAAAAAACAATACGAAAACAATACGAATAAATAAAAGCAATTGGTATTTAGTAGTCTTGTCAATCAATTAAGACATTTAATCAGATTAGTTATTGATTCATTTCTACATAGTACTTTAAGCTTGAAATGTAACGTTTTCAAACAGAAAATCTTTTATTATCACCAAACATCTCAGTTTTTCCTAGTTTTAATATTTAGGAGGGTTTAAAATAAGTCATTTGGTTTCAAACATAATTTAGAAATGCTAAGTATGCACTATTTTGAATTCCTGCAGCTTTTGTCGATTCTTATTTGAAATTCCAAACAGCAAGGAATTGCAATAATTCAGCCATGAAGTGGTAAAGGTGTGCAAGGCGGCTATAAAACCTGGTTTTATGTCAAACACACATCGCAGTGTTTTTTAAAGCGCTGCGTACACCAACCTGACTGCTGAACGCAGTACAAGGCCGCGCTGCTGTGAACTGAGTAACCCTATTGTTACAATTAATCTGCTTTATGTAATATTAACACGTTAAACCTTTTACATTAATTGTATAAGTTAACATTAATTACTCAACCTTTGAGTAATTTGCTTCATTTTATTGATGACTGTGCTTATCTTAGGGGTTTCTTAGAGAAGATTAGCGAGCAAACAGCGTCATGAAGTCCAGTGGAGGTTCTCACTTGGCAACTGTTTCCTTCTCCCATCTTCCCAACCAAACAAAAGGAGAAAATGAGATTCTAGGTGGGGATAAATCGCAGTGCAGCGCTGCACAAAGTGTGTAAGCTAGTGTCACTATTCTCAGCAGCGAGAAAAGGATGCTCCTGAACACAAGGGGACGCCCACTTCTCTTTATCATGCATAAAGCAATAGAAAACCTTTCAATACAATAAATAATTAAAAATTTGCATGTCGGGCTTGATCATCTGCATTTGGCAGGGTTTTATTGGACAACTGCCGATAAAAACCATATTAAAAGTTGCCACTGAAGAAGATAAATGACCACAGCAGAAAGCTCAGAGAAAACATTATTGAGGCATTTAAAGTAGAGCTAAGACTATCAAACAATATTACAAGCTTTGAACGTCTCACAAAGCACTAATCAATCCATCATGTTAAGAGGGAAACAGACTTGGTAAATAATCTCACATCCAGTCCAAAGTCAGACCTAAATCATGTCGATAGTTCTTGGCAAAATAAAAAAGATTCATACTGGCAGACGACCTCAATACAACCCTGAAAAGCAAATTAGGCAAACCTTTGAGGATCCAGATGTGCAAAACTGGTAGAAATAACCAAATAAGACTTGCAGCTGTAACTGCACAAAATTATTTCTACAAAGCAATTACAACAATACCTTCTGTGAGTTGTACAGCCAAGTATTAGGCTAAGAGAATTTGTTTTATTGCAAGAAAATAGTTATAGTAGTAGTAACTTCAGCAAAAAACAACATCTTAAAATTATAAGAAAAAATGCTTAATGAAGATAAAGATAAAATTTCCTTGAAATTCACACAGTTGTTTGAATGATTGTTGCAAAAAAATCCAGCTACTGATAATGATTTTATGCCGATGTGTTAAAAGCCTTTCTGTCAAGTAATAAGTAATATCTGTAAAACCTGTACCGAAGAATAACTTCACAAGATGCTCAACATTCCTAATTTTATTCATTTTGTTGCTATTTTTTGAATAGTTCTCATAAAACCACCAGTTCCTTCTAATTTTACGACTGTATTCTTGTAACATTATAAGGAACATGGTGACCCTGAGTGTGCTGACATCACTCTGACATCATTAGTGGAAAAATAATTCACGTTTTCCAAAAAAATTAAACCTTCATAAACCAAAAATTTGATTATTCGATTGGTTGTAATGTGACCCAAGTTAGAAAAGGTCAACGGGTGCAAATGCTTTTGCTCCACTGCAAAAAACGAGACCAGAAAACGATGAATTCTGCTCCAACTGCGTCGCCACGCCGAAGGGGTTGTGAAACATCTGCAGGAGCAGCCCTGTGCGGCGGGTAAAGAAGGCGTCTCATTTGTGGGAGACGGCAGCACTCACCGAGGCGTTTGAGTGAGGAGTATCTGTTGAGCTCGGGCTTGGTGGCGCTTTCATAGGAGGGCGGCAGCTGGGCCAGGTTGTGCAGGGAGTGGTGGAAGGACGGCTGGGACTTGGTGTTGTTGTGTTTACTGGAAAGCAGGGTGCCTCCAGCTGCCAGCTGAGCATTGTTCATCCGAGGGGTGCGCTCTGCAAAAACCACAGGGAGAAAACGACTGCGTGTTAAATGAGATTTGCTCCTCTGGATGCGAGCGCGCTGCGTTTTCGCAGGGTGCGAATCCTCCATCATTCACTGGGAAAACGGGAGACCGGTTTCCAACTCGCTTTCAGCGCCGACACAAGCAACCGAAGCTGTGATAATCATTATTATTGTTCGGCTGAATGAGCCTACATCTGAGCTTAAAATGTAGGTGAATGAAGCAAATGAAGAATCTGGGTGATTGCATGCGATTTACATGGAAGCCGTGATGTGAGCAGCTGCCTTACCGATAGTCGCAGTGTGTTTGGGGCTGGAGCCTGATGAGTGGATGAAATTGTGCTGCAGATTGCCCACTGTAAGTCAGAGAAAAATAAGGTAATCAGCTCACAAAATGGATGTCAGGCAGGTTTGAAGATGAATGGTAGTTTAGCAAAAAACAATGGGGCCCGCACACGAAAGCCTCCCGATGCATGTTCATTTAGCAGTTTTTAAGCCAGAATAAGCCGTTTCTGCAATCATTCTTAAGCACAACACCACAGGGGATGTTTGTGTCCTATCTAATCATGGAGAAATCTCAGTGGTGGAGCACAGGGGAGAAAAGTACACAGATGAGCCCCCTCTGCATATGAAAGATGCTGTTACAAAAGCACTCTCTAATTCTGCAAGAAGCCCTCACATCTGTTGTCCTTGCTGGGCACTCCCGGGGCGTAGAGGTTTTTCGGAGCTCTTCCCAGCGTCCCCTGTCCATCCGCCACAGTCAGAGCCACGCTGTTGTTTCTTTCGTCCTGCTGGACCGGACTGGACTGGTGTCGCAGCATGTCAACCAGGGCTCTGGTGGTAAACAAGAGACGGGGGGGATCGGCCACAGATCAGCAGCTGTGCTCTTCACACTGACAATAATTCAGCATTCAAATCGCCAGAGAACAGTTTTAATGATTTTTGATGTAATTAATTGTAGGCAGGAAAATAATGTCAGTTTGATGAAGAGACAAGAGCTTTTGCAGTACATTTCAAAATGACCTGCAGCAACAGTGCTCGTAATACGCCTAAGAGACAAACAAACACTCGATGTAGCTCAATAGCGATCGTCATCCAGTGCCGTTTACAACAGTGTCCTCTTAAAAAAATAGACAAAAACAAATATCCTGACTGATTTTAGGCTACAGTTGCTTTAGGGCTGGACAATAAATCAATAACAATATATATACTGCGGTAGCACATGATCAATATCAATAGATTATTATGTCTGCTAGAATGTTCAGTATTAAATTTGTACAATATCCACTAAACTCTGATCTAGAACCGCACAGCATTATGGGCAATGTAGGCAGAGGAAAGGCTTTGACCGCTCAACCTCGCCAAGCTATGCAAAGTTAGTGGTATCAACTAACTCTCTCTTTGGTTGCCAAGCAACTCACTCATTCTTTGGTTACCTAGCAACAGTTCAAGGTTCCACCACCAGGCCTCATAGCTGCCAAAAAAAGAAAACCAGAGGCGTAAAATGAGAACTGTTGACAAAGCAGTAAATGTCGCGTTACCAGTTTGACAGAATTTCAGACACTTTAAACAAAATATAACTCAATAATTATTTACATCGACTGATAAGAAACTCTTATGTCGCAATACGTTTTTCAGCCAAATTGTCCAGCCCTAGGTTGCATATTGGGAACTCATGAGAAATGACAGTCTTATTTGTAATTAACCCACATTTTTTTAAAGGTTTTATTGGCTCTAGTGGCCTTTATTTGTTAGTTGGTAACGAGAGAGGGGGAAGACATGCAGCAAAGGTCGCCAGGCCAGGAATCAAACCTGCGACAGCCACGTCGAGGACTGAGGCCTCCACATGTGGGTTGTGCTTAACCCCTGCGCCACCACAGCACATCCATTAACCCCATTTTTAATCACTCAGTCATCATCATGCTCCCTGCGTTTACCATCTGGGTCATCAAATTTTTCTGGGTGATACATTGCCCCAGTAGTTATTGAGATAAAAAAAAAAACATCATTTTTAGACCATTTTTAATTAATGTTGCCCTCTCAAAAAACAATAATTTTTAATTTTGTAAAAAGTTCTTACTACTGGAACTGGAAGATATTTTGAAATATCCAAAATAAAACACAACAACCAAAAACAACAAATAAAACAGGAATAAGAATACACACAACAGAAACCACAAATAAAATGGAGCATGATCTCTCTGTAAATAAAATAGCCCTTGAAAAATTATTAATCACCGAAATTTGTGACAGGTTTAATTAAAGCCTAGAAATATAATATTCCTAGGCTATAAATTCAACTTACAATTGAATACATCATGCACAAAACCATCATACTGTTCCTCCTAAACACCTTTTGAAAGAAACGCAAGATAATGTGTTGATGTAACTTGTTACTACACACTGCTGGTCAGCTGCTTGAAAGAAGGTTCCTACCCTTTTTCCTTGCTGAGAAGAAAACTAATTTAGCTGATAGTAAATACGTATTTTTTCTAGTTTTAAACTAGAGTTGGTAAGCTAAGACTAGCATGTCCACTATAGAACTGACTGTAGCTCTGGCTACCTTAGCAGATAGCTCCACTAGTGAAGCAGCTAGTGCTAGTTCATTGGAGTCCAAGTGTTATTTTATGCTGAAACAGTTTAATATTCAAGAGAAACACTTTTACATTAACTACTTTAAATTTAGAAGTAGTTTAGATAATTTCCTTTCACTAGATTAAAGTAATAATCTAAACTGTTTACTGCTACTATATTCTATTTTCATAGTGAATGGAAAAAAGAAATAAAAATACATCAATTCTATACATTTGTTTTACATGTCAAATCAAAAACTATATATATTTTTAACATTTATATATTAAATATAAAACTTATTTTAAAATCACATATTTACTATTTTAAATAAAGCGTATTTGTCTAATTTATGCTAAAAAATAAAAAATACAGGAAAAAATACAATGAATATATTATTAAAGATGTTGTAAAAAGTTTTAGATTTATATAGATAATTCAATATGTAACATTATCATCATGATCAATATGCTATATTTTGTAGCAGTAGGAATAATTGGTAGTTTCCATTTTAAATAAATTAATTATGTTATACATTTTTCTTTAAAATGTTTCTTTAAAAAATACCCTGATGCTATGAATCCATTCTGTTTTTACTTACTGAGACTCTCATAGTAGCCTACTTGGAGCAACCAGGAGTTTTACTGAAGCTACATAAACAAGGTCAACTATGTGTTGTGTGATAATTAACAGCGTTATTCTACACAACCTGAAGACACGTTTTCAGCTAAAGCGATGAAGTGTGAGGATGTGGAAGCCTTACCTGGGCATATTCAGGTCTCTCTGGTTTGCCTCCTGTTGGACCTTGTTGAAACACACCTTGATACCCACAGCGACGGCCACCATGAACACAACAACGCCACCGATGACAAATCCCGTGTTGTGGCTCTGCTGCTTCAGCGGATCGTAGTCCGGGTCGGGACCCACCTCTTCTGGTATCATCATGGCCTCTGTCTGTGGCTTGGCCCAGTCTGGAGAGTTGTAGTTTGTACAGAGGTCCTGAACCAGCTTGCGGCTTTGGTCTGGACAGCAGAAGCGGTAGTGGCATGTTCCGCAGCAGTAGATGTAGGAGTCCTTGGAGCAGTTGAAAGGATTGTCAAAGTGTCCCATCACGTCGTAGTAACCCCAACAAACATCTGTCCATCCATCCATGATGCGAGGTGGGAAGTGGGCTGCCCCAAAATGGTCCCCTAGGCCCTCTGAAGAGGTCGCGTTCTTCGGAAACGTCACCTGGGCCAGGGGCTTGGGAAGCGGTTCCAGAACTCCCTCTGAGGTGTCTGGAGGCTCCTCGGGGGCTTTGGGTTTGCTTCGGAGAGCGGCTGGCCTGGCATTGGCCTGGATGGCAAGGAGCAGGAGAGAGGAGCTGGAATCGGCGTCCGGCTGCTCGGTGAACGGCCTCCCTGAGCGGTCTACATGCTGAGGAGGAGGAGGAGACGAAGAGGGCTCCACCGCGCTGGTAAGAGGGGCAGCAAAGAGGGACAGCAGGGAGACGGCGAGGACTCGGAGATAGGTGGTGGGCGTCATTTTTACATGACTAAGACACCTATTTTCTGTTGTTGAGTCAATGTAGTTACAAAGCTTTATCCGCTTTTCCAGCTTAACCCACTAAAATGCCATGTGAAGAATTTAATGTACAGCCTTCTGGATATCCAAGATGTATCACGGATTTCATTCAGGATTGCTAAATAATATCATTTTTTAAAAGAAAAAGCCTCCTTCCGTCAGTTTATGAGCGCATTTGTGTGTGTGTGTGTGTTAGTATTTAATGGTAATGGTAATAAAATTGTTTTTATAGCGTCTTATGAAGGACCCCGAAAGCATAATAGCTTTGTTCTCATCTCTCTTAAAAATACCCTGTTGGATACAGTTTCAATTCCTGGCCCCAATAGTTCTTTATGAGTACCAAATTGATTCAATAAAACAAGACATTCGTCTGCTGACTCTGGCACTTGAGAAATGGTTCACAGGGAGTGTTTTGTCTATTCTATTCATCTTCCGCTAACTAGTTCAGTCTGGCACTTTCTACATTCAACACTTAATTAATTTGTAGGCAGAAACTACTATCAGAAGAAATGTATGAGAAATGTATGCTCTAACAGATTTGGGGATTTTATGCCTGTCAAACAATGTGGATCAATATTGTCCATTAATGCAGCCTCATTTCGGAGGACTCCATCGGGATCAGTTTGGTCAGCGCTCGCCTGGCACAAGCTGTTACTGTGACTGGACTGTGGGTGATAATGAGGAAGGCTCTGCTTATGTGCTAGAAGGCGTAAAAAATTACGAGCACACATGAAGCAGAAGAATGACTGCCGGCCTTTTAAAACGTGCAGCAACAGGAGCTAAATGCCACGGCTTTCAGGCAGATTTTTATGATAAAAAAAAGTCGCCCTTGTCACTCGGCTGTATCCTTAAATAGATATGAGATGAATGGCACATTGCTTTTGCATGTGACATGTCAGTCGGAGCAGAATTATTCCTGATTTATCTCCAGGGGGTTCAGAGAATATCACTTTTGTTGAGAGATATGTAAATGTGTGAAGTTATTGTACTGGAGGTGTTGGCAATAATAGACAGAGGCAGATCTGTCTCCCACAGAAATTATAATTATATATAATTATCAAAACGTCCCTATCTGTGGCAGAGAATGTAGGCACAGATGGGGGAGACAGAATGCTGAAATCACCGAGGGCTCCACTTGTTTCACTTACATGCTCTTCTAACCTTCTTAGGAGGGTTTGGTTGTGAAATAAAGAGTCCCACAAAGCAGCAGTTCGTCCACTGACTATTATTCCACGGGGCGTGTTTCTCTTCTTGTTGTCTTTAAAAGGCTTGATGGCCAAAACACTCTCCAGGTTAACAAGTCGACAATCAGATCTGCAACATGTAACAGAACAAAAAATTAACAGATGTCTTGCCAACGTTGTGGCTTAGGAAGAGCAAACTCACATGTTTTAATTTCTTGGATTTTTATGTTTTTGAAAACAAGGACATCGTAGACTCATATGTAATCTGAACCTTGGGTTAGACATGGTCAAACAAGTTCAAGTTAACAGTAAGTTTTAAAAGAATACATCAGATTTTAAAATTGTTATCTGGAGTTCCAAGATTTTCTACCAAATAAATCAGAGCGATGGTTGGCTAAAAGCTAGTCAGATGGACTCATCATTTTATCTAATTTAAACAAATTAAAACCCTTCAAGCTGAACATAATTTAATCTATATGAGACAAAGTTATATCAGCAGAGTTTAAACTTTAATAAGATACCATGAATCTTTTCCCAGCCAAAAAAACTTCTGTGTTACTACATTAAAGTTATTCTGATCTTCTTCTTCTTCTCGATTTTTTTTATTGGCGGTTAGCAAGAAACGTTAGATTTGCATTACCGCCACCTACTGGTTCTTGAAGATTTAATTTAATTTAGCGATTTAAATCAAGATATGAATCAAAATATAAACACTACATTAGTGGATATTAAATTTCAACACTTCAGCATAATTTTGTTGCTGATTTATAAGCCAAACCAGTTGCTTTGCTAAATGTAGGTTGATGGTGATGGTTGTATAAATCCTCACAGCAGTGGTAATATACAGGTAATATCCAAATCTATGGAATACAACACTATGCCAAAGGAGCTGTCAACGAGATTGTTTTCAGCAGGGCACTGTCCGTATTGCCACCCTAAATCTGTGCTGGCTGCATCAATCCACCATCGGCTGCTGTCAATCCATACTTATCCTGCATTCCAGTTGTTCTCAGAACTGGAAAATTTTGACTTCCCTGTTGTAAAAATCAAATGGAACACCTACTAAAGTCGGATTTCCCACTGGGAAACTGGGAGCAACTTTGATTATTCCCAGTTACAACTTGTAAGGTGGACTTCACATTTCAATATGGCCGCTCCTGGCATCAGCAGTGGTAAGATGTGTACATCTAAAACCAGTGTGACATAAAGTGCCCGCAACTCTGAGCCGAACAAATTTAAAGTGGTGTTTGCTTATGGAAAGTAAGATTTAAATTGATATTTGAAACAAACAATGTTTATATGTGTCGCCATGTTGAAATTCCAACTTTTTAACTGGAACGCTATTACCATCCAATTGTTGTGAAGCAGAATTCACTAAGTGTTGGAGTTTTACCAACTAATAGGGAACGTGAGATCTAAAACATAGAACATTTTCCTCACAATTACACTCACAATGATGATGATGTACAAAAATGATAAATCCAGTAGTTTCTGCTGGGGAAGTATCACATAGTCACACAGATGCTGAAGCCTTATGGCAAAGTGTTTTGACATAATATTGAAGATATTTTGAATTATTATTCTGACTAGTCAGAGTGTAAATGCATATTATCTTAAATTACAATTCAGGATAGTCGAAATGCAATTGTGTCTAGTCACAATACATTTTTAGATATTGAGTACATAATTATAGTCACACAAAACCAATTCTATGGCCTGCCATAGTAGTCTGACCATTGCTACTCTTTTTCACTCGATTTTAATCTCACTTCACTGCTCCGTCTGGGCTTTCTCCCATTAAACGGCATTTCTCTAGCAGAATTTCAACCTGGTGAATCAGCAAACAGAAGGAGACGCTGTGAACGATAACGTTTTTCTGCTCTGTGTTAGGACCATAGTCTGCCTGTAGTTTCAGCAATGGCAGCAGAGGAAGTGAACAAAGCCATTCAGTCCATGTTGGTCATGGTTTAAAATATTGAATTTGCATTAACAGCTGTCTTGTTCAGTGCAGTACTTCCCTGTTCACAGTGGAGGATGGTTGTTTACAGCACATGCAATTTCTGGTAAGCTTCATAGCATTGAACTAGCACATTACAAATGTCGCGGCCACATGTTAGCCTTGGCCGTGGCAAGGCTAACGACTGGGTAAAATGTAGAACTTCAACAGAGTTCACCCTTCCAACAAGCAATCTTTTTTAAATAGCTGAGAGTTCAGACCCTTTGTACAAAGCAAATAGCATAGAACAAGGTGTTTTTAACAGTCTACAAATGTTGTTCAACTGAGAAAACAAAAACTTATGAACAGTCTTTAGTGAAATAAACATTTTCAGCTTGAGTTGTTTTATATTGGTAAAATAACTAAAACAGGGTAATAGCTATTAGCCATCCACCTCTGAGGATTTCTTCACATTTTGACAAACGCATCGTAACTTGATGTCTTTTTGCTGCAGGCAAGGAAGCTGTTCCTGATCATTAAAAAAAGTCTGAACCATTAGTTTTAAGGGCATGTTACACTTTGTTTTCAGTTCAGTGACATGGGTCAAACTGCCACATATAGGCTTCAAATTGCAACTTTAACGTTTGGGATTGGTACTTTGGTATGCATGAAAACATTTTAGCAATAAAGGACATTTTAGCAATAAAAAGCAGAGAGCCTAACTATCAATCCACTGTGATTTACAGGCATTAAAGAAACTTGTGTGGGTAGTTGACCGAAAGTACAGTTTGCCCAGAGGCCCACAACCTCGTAACTCCTGACCTGCACATCGCCAACCCTTGAATGTGCTTAATTTTTGGGGCGATGCACATGTTGGCGTGAATTGTGGGAGAGTGTGGATTGCATATTAGTGTCCTTGTTTGGTTTGCAGGAAGGAACACTGAATCTCCCGAAAAAGCCAGGGATGGAAAAGAGTGCAGAGGGATAAATGCAGGGTAGGGATTTAAACGAGCAAAGAGATTGTGGCGAGCGGGAAGAGCCAGAGGTATAGATGCAGAGACGACCATGAGTGGGAGGGCGGTGTGTGGGTGGCACAGAATCAAGTACATTTCTCCCAGCACTTACCAATACAACACGGCACATCACACAAACAGCAACACCAAACAGATCTGCTAATGCAAGTCCATGCCACACGCAAGAAGGAGGAGAGTGGTGATCAGGAACGCACATCGGCTCCTGTTCGAACAATCAAAGGGGTTTGAACCCGAAACTGTATGTGAAGGATACAGTCGGCGTTCTGTAAAACCTCCATGTAGTCTCTGCCTCTCTTTTTATTCTTCCTGCTCCCTCCTTCCCCTCTTTCTCCCTCGTTCTACCTTTCTCTCTCTTTCTCAGATTCTGTGCGTGGGTTGAGGCAGCTAACTCTCTCAGAATAGCAATGCAGCTCTGTCTGTGTGTGAGTGAAGGAGGAATTGAAAGGTGGGGGGGAAAGGAGGCAGAATCCAATCTACACCTAAAAAAATAAATAAATAACTAAAAATCAGACTCCAGAGTCACATCTATCCATCTCTTTCTCGACAAGATGATACCCGTGTCATGATCACATCGACTCAGCGACTCCACTTGCGTCAGACCAGGCGTTCAATAGAAAATGTGACTTTGCAGCTGGCACGGATGTTTCTTTCTCAAACTTAATCTAACAAATCTGAATGCACCTCCTCAAGTCTTGCGCTGTGCTATTTTCCAGTGAAAGTGACTCAAGCCTTCCTCTGGGTGCTGCAGTAGATGGGAGTCAAAGGTTGTAGGGTGCACATACATTCACAGCCTTGAAGATGCACCCCATCCCCCTCGCCCCCCCCCCCCACCCCCCCCCCCCCCCCCCCGCCCCCACCCTCCTCACCCCACTGTCCTCTTCCTCCTCCACCGAGTTTGCTGCACGGCTACAAACAGTTTCAAAAACGCTCCACCTTTAAATTGCAACACAGCAAACGAGGGCTCCATCATTCCCACTGCGGGAGAGAGCGTTTGCACGTCTTAGCATACACAATAATCTCAACAGGTGTTTGTTGGGAATGAAACAAAATGGCCACTTCCCCCCCCCCCCCCCTTCCTCGTTCTCACAGAGAGCGCACTGTGATGTCAGTGGGTGAAAACATCCTGAATACAATCGCTATGCATCTGAGAGTCGTTTAATTACAGTGACAGCCGCGGATGAGAGACTCTCTGTCAGTGAATACGTGCTGCGCAACGTTTGTGCATCACCAAGCGGTTGAACTGGACACCCCGCTCCTCAGACACGCTCTCCATCCTTCATTAGGTTAATAAGTTGCAACTTGCACGGACATGACTTGCATGTATTCCGCACAGGCTGAAAGTGCGGGGGTGTATCCGTGCCGGTGTGTGCGTCTTATGAATGGTTTAAAAAAAAAATGTTCATAACGCCGCAGTGCTGTCGATTAATGCGCTCAAATGATATAAAAAACAAAAACAAAAGAGAGACACCCGTGAAAATGTGACAGTGTGGCGCAGCTTTTATCTAAATGGTTTTTCTTGTTGTTTGTATTTTTTTTTTTTTTGACGCGCAAAACTCACATTTTCGTGCACATGCAAAGACACAGAAAGTACCGAGTCGTTTTTAAAGATGTTAATCGTTAAGTGGTGTTGCAGTAATAAAAGGTGCATAATGTCGTGTCTTACCTGTGCGCTGCTCTGGGGTTTGATGCTGTGGAGAGCCTGCGCACTGTACATCTCCGCGCTCCTCTGATGGCAGCCTGTTATCGTGGCAGAAGATGATGAGGACAGATTGAACCGCTGCTGCTAGATGTGCCACTTGTTTTATTTGACTTGATTGTTATTATTATTTCTTGTTCCAAAAGCTCTTCCGATCTCAGTTTTCTCTCCTCTCCAGCAGGCTCGCTGATAATCCAGAGGTAGACAAGAAAAGAAGAGGGGGATGAAAAAAAAAAAACTCACGAGATGTTCTCAGATGTTCTCAAACATGTGACAGTTCATCTAAACCCCGCAGTGGAAATGTCAGAATTTCTATCCAAGGAGGAAACAAAAACAAAAAAACGCGCAAAAGTGTGAATTTAACTTTCTGAACCTGGAGCTGACTGACTGAGGCTGGTTCCTCTGGTGTCGGTGCCTAACTAACTGCGCCTGGCCTCACGGAGGTCCGTCAGTGGCGGAGCGCTCTGATTGGTCCGTCAGGCTGAACGCTGACGAGACCCGACTCCAGGCTGCTGACGGTCAGCAGGTCCATTCAACTGGTGGCGATCATCTCCATTTAATCAGCTCTGAACTGAACTGCGTGACCCCATTATGACATGAAAAATACATTTATTTTAAAACTTTTTATTATTATTTTATTCTTTTAAATCTTTTTTTTTTTTAGGTTGTTGTTGTTTAAATAAAAATAAAACAAATCAGACGCACTCCAGCGAGTGTGGGGTAAAAATAAATAATAAAAAGATCTAGATCCAGAGATGGTGTTTGCGTGTTATTTTCTGTTGCTGATTTGCGTGTGTGTGTGTGTGCGTGCGTGCGTGCGCGCGCACGGCGGAGAGGAAGAAAAGAGACACAGAGAGGCACGGTTGCCACAGCAACTGTGTCATTATGTTGGTGGCAATTATGAAAGCGATAAAAACGGGTGAGGTGCGGGGAGAAGACTGGCGCAAAAGCTTTAACACTGGAGCGTGAACGAAACTGTCAATTAGACTCTGAGCTCCAACACCGACAGTTCACACCGCTTTCAGTGCGGGACGGGAGGGAGAGCCTGGAAAACCAGGAAACGGGGAAGACTGGTCGGGAATGGCAGTGGGTGAAACTGACTCCGCCATCAGAACCTGAGAAAGATGAATGAAATGATCTTTATATGTATAAAAATATAATTTGCACCAGGCTTACTGGGTGAGTCATAATACGAAACCAAATGGATTACCCAGCCTCCAGTATCACTCTTGATTAGAATAATTCCTGAAATAAAAGGTGTGGGCCCCCGGGTTTATCCATGAGGATCCAAAGGAGGTGGATACCAGCTGGTGGACGAGGTAAGCACTTTCTAAAAGCTCAGGGGGATGAATACGGGGGTTATGTGGAGCCCCAGGTGCCTAAGAAGGGCCTGATAATTACCTGCATGGCAGGCTGCTATTTCTACACAGGTGGGTGGGCTGCTGCGTGTCTGAGGCAGAGGCCGGTGGAGCCCGCAATTATGGTCCAATGACGCTCTGCCGGGTGCACTTTCACCGGCTAGTTTGCAGGGGTGGATGCAATTAGCCTTTTCCTCATAATGATTATTCCATCAGAGCAGGAGACCACTCTAAACAAAAACAGAGCGCTAATTTATATTGCCAGACAGTGAAAATATCACATTACTTAGGAGGACTGGACCTGTATGGTGGGCAGTAATCGCAAGATAAAATTGGGCACGTTACTAGAACCGTGTCGAACCAGCTGAGTTTAATCCTCATGGTACGCAGAGACATCTCATAATTTATTTAATTTCCCTTTGGGATAAAGAAAGTTTTTTTAAAAAAAATCAAAGTATAAAAAGCTATATATTTATCACTCGTTTCATAAAGTTAAACTTTATTGTAATTTTGATTTATAAGTTTTACTGACAATAGAAACATTCAGAGTATCAGAAATACTACGACAAGGGTGAATATTGGAAGCTCAGAGCATCACATCCCAATTATTATGCTGTGTCCAAGCCTATTCAAAGAAAGTTGAGTGGAAGGAAAATATCCACCTGCAACAAAGAACCACAGTCTTGAGAGGAATTTGTAGATTTAGGAATGAAGTCTGGAGTCGGCACATTAAGAACCATAATGTACAGTCGAATCCAAAACAGGCTACAAACGATGCAGAAGACTCTTATGAGCTAGGAGGAAAACTATCTGGACTGTTGCTTAGTGGCACAAAGTTTTAAAACCTTGCCGATACACTCAGTTGTTTTACATTGAAACAAAAATAAAAAACAGCAAATAGGACTCGATTTAATTTTACTTGTCATATTTCAATGTTTTATTATTTCAAATAATTTAAAATGGACACAAAATATCCAGCCGTCAGCTGATCCCATAGCCGGAGTTTCACAGGCGTCTTTTTCAGAGCGTTTCCTCTGGACCTGTGGATCTCACATGCATTTAGAACAGCACAAAATCTGCCTAAGAAATGCTGCCAGTGCTGTGTTTGAGGAAACTCGAGCCAACAATGGATGCCTTCTCTAGCTTCTGAAGGGAAACTACAGAAGTTTCAGTAGTGGGAAAGAGTAAGTAACAGATGCTAGCTATGCTGCACCGGATGTAAATCAAGCTGATTTTGTTGTTTGTTTTGCATGTTTTTATAAAAGTTACCAGCTTACCCTGCTCCCTCATGGCGACTGCTCTACATCTTCACGCACAACCACAACACAGCCGAGTGCGGACATGTCAAAGATTTGAAAATACTGGACAGTGAAAATATTCTTTTTTCTTTCTTAAAAACAAAAGAAAACAACAGATTTTCTATAATCCAGTGTTAATTCTTCCATACCTTTATCACATGTAGACCATGATATGAAAAATACAGGTTACAAAAATTCAGCTCTGCGCACTAGCATCGTTTCTGTCCCGATAGTGAACCTGTGTACTTTTTTTTTCTAGCAAATTTTCCATAAAAATCCCTTGAGCGCAATTTCAAAACTTCGTCCTAGTTCAGACTCGATAACAAGGCGGGCTGTGCAGTACACAGTACCACCACAGCAGCAAGAAACACTTTAAAAATACCTGATAAAGTCCAAAACAATAGGAATTACGCGTCAATAATAGACATTAAATGCCGTATTTCAGTGATGTAGCGCCGTCAGACTGGCTCAAAGGAAGAATACAGATAACTGGAATTATTCTGCTGAAAATCTGTATCCAGAAGCTTCTCAGTGTCTTCAGGTATGGAAGTAATTAACAAACCTGTAGAAGATAAAACAAACGGGAGGCAAAACGGAGAGGTACAACAGGGACAGTCTAGTAAGAGTCAGAAAAAAAAAAAAAAATTCTGTCAACACAATTCAATATTTATATTTACACTCACGCTCTCATTCATACGTACAGAAATTCTGCCAAAGTATTAAAGTCGCCTCAGAGCTCGCTTTTTATCTGCTTTCTTTTTCCCTGCTACATTATTGGTATTACTACTACTGTTGCTATTGCTGCTGGTGGTACTGGCTCCGTTGGCTCCGTTACCCAGAGCTGCTGGTACTGCTGCCACGCTGGGCCCCGCTCTCTTCATGGGGTCACCTGCGTGCTTCTTTGGCTGTGGGCCGTCGTTGGGGTCCTGAGGAGCCCCGGAGGTCCCGCCCGGCCCCCCCATGGCGTGGATTTCTGTGAGGAGACGGGCGCGGGACTCGTACTCGGCATAATCCTCCAACAGCAGGCGCCCAGCCTCTTCGTTTAGCGCCGACTCAGGGTTTGGATGGATGAGAAGACACTTGATGGTCTTTTTATTTTTTTTTTTTGCGGGGTGGGGGAACAAAGCAAAAGTTTTAGAATTATGTCGTAGATGTGTTTCTGTTACAAAAGTGTGCGAGATCTTAAATATAAATCCATAAAATAAGAAATTAAAGTAAGAGTCACACACGAATAAGCTTGTTCACACGTTAAAAATCATTACAGCCATGGATGTAAATTCAACCTTGGTTTGTTTGGCTTTTTTTTTTTTTTACTTTTTTGTCATGTCACTGTAAATTCATTTCAGGTTCTTAAAAAAAAAAAAAAAAAAAAAACTAAAAGTGAACCTTACAAGCAAGATATGTCGGAGGCCGAGTTCTGCCTTCCAGTCCCTCTTCAGCACATTGACACAGATCTCTCCTTTGTGACCCACGTTTGGGTGAAAAATCTTGGTCAGGAAATACCCCTTGGGTGGAACAGCAGGGAAGTCCTTCCCGAGGACCAGTCGCATTCGGAAAATGCCGCCGGCAAATGGTGTCCCCTCTGCCAGAGTATGAAGAATTCATCACATGCGCATGCATCTCATTACGGTGTCAAACCCAGTCTGTACAAATGTTTTACCCTCCAAAAAAAAAAACAAATGGACTCACAAAGCTGCAGCTGGGGGGATCAAAAATAACAAATGCCTACAATCTTATAGGTTCTGATATCACTTTCAAACTTGGAGTGATGCAAAGTGCTGCGTGAAGGAGTGAAATATCTGATCTGCCTCCTCTTGGTACAAAGGAACAGGGGAAAAGAAAACAGACCCACAGCGATAACATGGAGGCCACTGACTGTCGTTCATCTATTTAATCTGACTCAGACAACACCGATTAAGTACTTACATGATAAAAATAGGAGCAGAGTAATGGTAGTATTATTATTTTTTTGTGTGTGTTGCACAGACTAACGTCATCGCAACGCTTTTCTTGCACATAAAAAAAAAAAAAAAAAAAAAAAAAAAAAAAAATCGGTGCAGTGCCAGTTTTTTTTGCTACTTTTCCCATAAATAATAATATATGTGATATTTTCCTGTTCTAAAATAACTGATTGAACAAGATTTTAAAAGCTTCATAACCATTTCCCTGGCAGGTCTGTTTGTTCCCTCGACTTCATGACGCCTTTTGTTCTCCAACAAAATTTTGAAGGCTTTGCTGAACAGCTGAATTAATACTGAGATTAAATCTCGGTAGACTGTATTTACATAATTCCTGGGCTGGATTCTGAATCGAATATATTGACGTTTTTGGCACATATTTTGAAAAAGTTGAATGAGTATGAATACTTTCCTAAAGCACTGTCATTTTTGTGCCTTATGTTTTTGCTTCACTATGGTTATGGAGGAACTTTTTCTCATGTCTTGTAAGGTACATAGTTAAAACAATAATGCATTCCCTTTTGAAACGATAAGATTAAGCCATTACACAATTACAATAAAAAAAATTCTAACGTTATTTTTTTTCTACTTTGCAGTTAATTGCATGTTTCTATAAGCCGTTATTAAAGCTGATTATTATACACAATCTGAATAAGATTACGGTCACCTTAAAAAGGGAAGGGAAGAATTTTAAAGAATTAAACAAATAAATGCAAATCAGAAAATTCCTATTCCTATGAAGAGGTTAGTCATGCACCAAACTTTACCTGGTCCTTCAATAGACGTGTGAAGTTCAGTGATGTCTTCTTCACTGGGATAGATCTTGATGCCCTCTGGGGGGTCTGCAGCCAAAGCGGAAACTTCTTTGTAGACCAGCCGCAGAACGTGGGGGGGCAAATTCTCTACATTAGAGTTCTGAAGAGAAAGATTATTAAACCTTTAGCAAACAAGAAGTCGTGTGATAAGGTAAGCCCATTAGAAAGCAAGTAAATACATTTTTAATATCCCTAAAGAACTTACAACCTTGCTGAGCAAGTGGTAGGGCCAGGCAACATCATATTGTTTAGGTTAAAAATTATTATTTAAATTGTGATTTTTTTTTCTACTCAAGAGTAAAAACCACCTTTGGGAATGTGCTGCAGTTTCATAAAGGTTAAAGTTCAAAATCAAACTGAAAATTAAGGAAATATGAAATTATTACAACATATGGCTTTGACCCTAATCTATTTTTACTAACCTGAAATAGAAAAATATTTAAAGTAAATGCTGTTGATTGATGGAGTTTGGATAAAAATGTTAGATTTTTTTAGCATACCAATCAACTAAACAAACAGGACAATTTTCATCTCTGGATGAATTGATTTGTGCATAATGTAGTTAAATGTCCATTAGATAACACAAGCCAATATTATGACTTTTGTCTCTGACATGATAGAAGATCAAACATTTTGTTCCTTAGAACTTACAAATTTTGAGTACATAGCATTTAATACCAAGAAGCAAAAACATTTTTATTAAAGCCACTGGTCTTAACACAGATTATTCTCAAAAATACCGATTTTGCCAGTCTTTCCTACTTCAGACGCATTTCCATTGACGGTTCACTTGAAAAAGACCGTCTTTTTTAATTTATTTCAATCTGGCATGAAATAAACTATCAGCAGCATTTCGTTACACTCATTTTCCTTAAGTACTCTTTAAGTAATTTAGTTTGACTACAGAATCTGTTTTAAACCTCAATGTATTTTCACTAATCTTGGATATAGTTTTGAATCTCTTGTGCCAGCGGTCAAGACAAAGTTTTTTCAAAAGATTAAAATGGCTTTATCTGTTTATCTGGCTCTTACCTTTTATGAAAAAACACATTATAATTTAGCATTAAACGTAAGTTGTCTGTAAAGTATTTTATTGAGCATCTCATAGAGAAAGTTAATTCTAGGAAACGGTTAGCATTGCAAACCCTAGCTTAGGACAGTTAGTATCGAGTCTTAACAGCTGGAAAACTACCCGTTTCTTTGTAAATCCCCCTATTGATTTGACGAAATGAAAAAAAGTTATCCTATTATTAAAGCACACATTTATTTCAACCAAAAAAAATGAAATACTCAGGAGAACCTTCGACGAGTAAATGTGGGCTGTAGCTAGCAGCTAGCTGTTAGCAACAGACTCGGTCATCAATCTTACCATCTTCGAGAAGGACGACGAATGTATGGCTTGTGTCGGATATTAAGACGTTTTTCTAATATTTTTTTATAATAACTGTCTCTGATGAAAACTTAAGCCTGCCTCGGACGTTATTGTTTTTCTTTTCTTCTTCTATACGTTGACACAGGAACAAAAATACCTTTTACGGTTTAACCTACTGCCACTGACCAATGATAAGGTTGGTTACGTGATACGTCAGAAAGGTTTAGCCAATCATGGTGCAGAATTATCGTTTCATCATACAGGACGGTCCTATCAGCTTCAGAAAGTTAAAATCATGAGTTTTACTCTTCAGTCATTGGTTCTTTTGAAAAAACTTACAAACCCGAGCAATACAAGGTCAGCATCATTTAAACACCAGCATAAGTTAGCGGCGCCTAAAAATGTGGAGTCTCCATACCGTTTAAATCAGGCCAATGATTTTAAAACCAAGCATCAGTATTCTACTTTTATGCTTAAAAAGGGCAAAAATATTTGTTTTTGTTAAATATGTGGCATTCTGAAGTGGTAAGCCTAACAGTAATTATTAATAATATTTCTTCCACATGGTGTTATTATTACGCAGCTGACAAAACATTAAATCTTAATTGATTATGCTGTATAACTGTATAAGAATTAATGTGTATCAACTGTTAGTAGCAAATGCAATTCTTCAAATTTACCGGAGGCCAGTGTTTCTTTGTAGTTCAAATAATTTCTTCCATTAATCATCATTGGCACAAATCAAATCACTGACCATACGCCCCAAAAGAAAGAGGAGTAAGAAATGCAAATGAAGTGGATTAGCAGTGTCTACCAACAACTGATGGTGTGATCAAGGACAACTGTGAATATTGTCTCTGCTGGAAAATGACCTGTCTTACATGAACTGTCTTCAGCCAGAGGTCTCTGCAGGTTTGTTGTAAGACTGACTATTACTGGAGATCCTTCCTGCCCACCATGCAAAATGACTGAAGATATTTGAATGAGATGAGTTGCAACAACATTTAATTTTCCTTTGGGATAAATAAAATAGTTTTGAATTGAAGAACTGGATCAGAAGTCAGAACTTAAAACTGAAATTTATGTCACTCCTCGCCTAACTTGTTTAAAAATCAATAAGATTAGTTTTAAATTCCCAAGCTAACTGCTATGATAAATACAAACTATTAATCACACAAAATTCTCAGAAATAGATGTATTCAAAAATGTAAAGCATGAAGTTGAATTAGATCTAATTATCTTCTTTTAGGTCAGCTATAATTGCTAAAATTGTTTATATTGCCCTAAGTGTGTGCATGGTTGTTTGTCCTGTGTGTCTCTGTTGCCCTGTGACAGACGGGTGACCTGTCCAGGGTGACCCCGCCTCTCGCCCGGAACGTTAGCTGGAGATGGACACCAGAAACCCTCCCGACCCCACTAAGGGACAAGCGTTTAAAGAAAATGGATGGATGGAATTTGATATTTGCTCATTTCCAGAGAGAAAGAATATATCAGATATATATTTATTAATTTCTTCCGAACCAGAAGTTGTGTACAATTATTTCTCATTCTGAAGACACTGATAAAAGCTCAAAAAATGTTAAAAATAGATCAAAAATAAGATTAACAATAACAACAATGATAGTAACTATGTACTGAGAAAGATTGTAACCTAAAAGACTGCAGTAGAATGGAAATATTGTATTCATAATCCAAGAGATGTGCCACTGAGAAGGATGAATTTTTAAAAATTACATAATGTGAAAATAAGAATAAGAGTGAATAAGAGAGTTAAGTCATAGAGTTGCAGCAAATGAGACAGAAATGGTTCTGGTTTGGTTTTTGTAATCTTACTTCCCACTCAGTCTGGGTGTCTTTGCACTCATTAAAAGGAGCAGAGGTCCATTTCCACACCTGTACCAAAAGGTCCAGTGTTTCCTAATCTCATCCAACAGCCCTGCAATGAGTCTTTCTGCCAAGAAAACTAGTCTTCTATAAATATAAATAAACGTACAGACTTATTCTAAGATGTTTTCAATTAATTTTTTTTCATCAAAATTCTACGCATAGTGCCTCATAACACAAAGGTAAAAAAAACACACACAAAAAAACAGAGGCTATTTTTAAAAAGTAATTAAAAAATAAACTAGCAACACAAGGAGTTGTCTGTATTCTTGTGTGAAAGGACAAATCTGTCTCAGATGTCTACAGACAACGGCTGGGACTTTGTAGCTCGGCTTCTGTTCTGATATCCACTGTTGTGTGTAAGACTTTATATAAGACTGTTCCCTTCCAAATCACATCCAGTCAGATGAAATTAACACATTTGGAGTCTATGAAGTTTTAAATTACAGTTTACAATTATAGAATAGATAGCACAGAATAAGACAGAATAGAGAATGTATAAAATATTATCTTTATGTGCTATTGCTACATATGAATTTCTCCACATAAATGTTTATTCTATTTCATTTTATCTTATTTTTACAGTTTGTTGTTCTATCTATCTATCTATCTATCTATCTATCTATCTATCTATCTATCTATCTATCTATCTATCTATCTATCTATCTATCTATCTATCTATCTATCTATCTATCTATCTATCTATCTATCTAACCATGCTGGTTGTTTTCCAAATGGTCGCAATCTTACACTTCACAAGACTCACCACTAGAGGGCACTGCAGCACAATGTCACCCTCTTTGGAGTTACAATCTTTAGAAGTCGTAAGTTAGCTTCATCGACTGTTTTTAGTTTTTTAATTATTATTACTATTTATTCCAGTAGGTTAAATCTATTATTTGACACTGGGAGAGTTTATTTCACCGCTGTGTTCGGGGGGGGGGGGGTGTGACAACCTCTCAACAACAGCAGCATCACAACAACAACAAGAGTTCTACTTCCGGTTTTAGACTCCAGCATCATTTGAGGGATTTGCTTTATCAGCAGGTCAGTGGTTTCATTTGGCTTTTGTTGAATAATAATAGTCCACTCTGCCGCTGCTTTCCCGACTGCCTGCGGCCGAAAGCAGAGCACCATCAGCGGGCTGTCTGTCACAAATAGGCTCGGCGTCAGGGTAAGCAGATGCTAACTAGCATGCGAAGAGTTGTAACGTATAACGCTTCTCTCAATCGTTACTTTTCTTACTCTCGCTCTCGTTGTGTGTGTTTGAAGTTTTAGTATGAACGACGGCGAGGTGTTTCACGAGAAGCAGCGCTTGGAGCTGTGCGCCATACATGCGCTCAACAACGTGCTCCAGGAGCGGGTGTTCACCAAGGAGACAGCCGATGACATCTGCAAACGGTAACCGGGTCACTTCACCCTGGACGTCTAAGTTGGGAGACATAAATATTATAAAACAGCAAACAAAATTCCGTTCAAATTGAACAGTGCCTTATTAAATGTAACGCTTACTCAGTCATCTTAAGAGTCGGTGTAGTTTGAGATGCTGTGGGAAGGAGACGTTTACAGCAGCAGTCAGTGTCGCTGTAAGTTTGATGAAGCCTCTGACTGAAGACTGTTGCTGCATGATGTGCCATGACATGCCGACAGCTCAATTTCCAGCCGTCAGAGATGATATGTCATAACAAATGTCTCCTGGATGACACTGTCACCTGTTGGCAAGCACTTTTAAGGCATGTTTTTGTTTTTGCCGCTCCTCTTTAAATGTCTGTCAATGTCCAGAAAGCTGAGGATGTCACCAATGGACAAGATTGTTTGATCTTCTTTCTTCACATTGGTTCTGCTCTTCACAAATGAAGCCTCCTTTTCAAATGTTCTGGTATTTGTGGTCATTTTATTGTAATTTGGGATTTTAATGTTTCAAAGATAAAAAGTAAAGGTAATTTTATTTATATAATACATTTCCAACAACAAGGCAATACAAAGTGCTTTACAGGAATTAAAAGGAAATACAAACAAAATAACAAACCAAAAGAATGTTAATCTAAAAGTACATAAACTAGATACTCCCATTCAGGGCTGGTAGATAAGTAAGTATCCTCTGGTTTAATTCCTGAGAAGAATAGATTCTTAAAAGTAGTTGCTAAAGTAGTTATCCAGGATTCTAAGTTTGTTCTAATTTCTTTTCTGGGTTGCAGTAATAGGAGTCTCTCTGCATAACAATATAATTAATCTAATATTGGTCTATAGTTTCACTCCATAGTTTCTAAAAAAAAAAGCTAAAGAGTGACTAATAAACTAATTAACTAGAGTCTCTAGATTCCAAGTTTGTTCTAATTCCTTTTTCTGTGTTCAAAACTGTAGTTCTGCTGACACAAAAAGGCATCGTGTTTCCCAGGTAATCCACATTCTGGGGTTAAAGTTTCTAGCTCTGGACAGCAAACGGAGAGTAAATTAGGTGACAGGCAGCCTTTAAATTGGTGAAAATACCAGCTTGTCTCTCCACTAAGTGGACAACCACGGTGCTTGCTGAAAGGGATTTGCTACATTTCAGACAAAGTCACTGTTATGAAAACGTAAGAGGAACCTTCAGGGAAAACAACGATGCTGCTTTGCACAAATAAAGCCATTGTGGCTGGAGAGACCACTGCTCACATTGTTGGTTTTCAGCCTGAAGGAGCATGATGCCGAATGAGTCATGATCCTGGTGGGTTTTTGACAAACAACTAACACTTATTTAAAGAAGAATCTGAGATGGATAAAAACGTGTTTTTATTCATCTCTAATTCCTCTCTCCACAGGTTAGCTCCACAGTGTGTGGTAAACCCCCATCGGTCAGTGTTAGGCACAGGAAACTACGACGTTAACGTGATCATGGCAGCGCTACAGAGCCGAGACCTGGCCGCCGTGTGGTGGGACAAACGCAGGTGAGCGGTTGAAGTCGTCATGAAATGTCTTTTTGCAGGAGCAAGCCATCACGATGTTATAGTACCTTGCAGCATTTTAATGTTTTTTATTATTATTACACATCATAAACACAAACTTCAGTGTGTTTTATTGGCATTTTCTGTTACAAACTAATGCAAAGTGGCACGGAAAAGTATATGATTTCGCACATCTAACGATAGAAAAACCTTGGCAGAAACCATTTTGTTTTTTTCTAACTAGCTTTGAACGTCTGACTTAATTGGGTTTAGTTCTGGACTTTGACTCTTCTGAATGTTTTTATTTATCGCTGCCTTTTGTAAACCTGCAGGACGGTTCAAAGTCTCTGCATGTCAAAGGTCCAGGGTTTTATTCTCAACGTTCCCTCCCGAGTGTCTCTGGGCATCGTGTCCCTCCCGCTCCGGCGGCGGCACTGGCTGGCGGTCCGGCAAGTTAACGGACACTACTATAACCTGGACTCCAAACTGAAGGGTCCCACCTGCATCGGGGGAGAAGCAGAGCTACGGTAGGAATGTGGCCCACTCTGGATTAGGTCAAATCTTTGCTCTTGTTGCCCTGCTTGAACTCCGTCTCAGTGACTGAGTCACTCCCATGTGAGCCGTCACAAGGCTCTTACTTCACTCCTTTTGTTTTGTTTCTGCACTCTGTATTCTTCTTCTAACACTTTCCTTTCTTGCTTTATTGCAGAGCGTTTCTCAGTGAGCAGCTGTCCCAGGAAGTGGCAGAGATGCTCCTGGTGGTCCGACGGGACGTGGAGGAGGACGGGTCATGGTTAAACCCCGACAGCCCAAACAACTGATCCATTTTGTAATGGAAAAACAAAACTCCTCGGGGAAAACTACAGACTTCTTTTTTTTTTTTAAACACTTCATTAAAGAAAAGTATTCAGGGAATGCACTAAAATACACTTAACAGACACATAAAGGAAAATCCAAAGAGAAGCAGAGGGTGAAGTTTACTCTTGAAATGAAGAAGTTTGTGATTGTAAAAGCTGTTGAAGATTTCCCTCTGGTATGACCCTGTGTCTTACAACAAGTATGAAGCTGAAGTGGGGTAGTTTGAGACAAATACGCTAATGAGAACTGACTGAACTGTTTGCGGTTTTACTTGTAGTCTGTGTTAATGGCTGGACAGCTGTGTTAACGGTACCTTAATTACTGAAACGCGAAGGTAAACGTGTCCTGAGGTGATTTTTTTTTTTGTCGTCGTCTCAGATTTGGGTGATTTTCGGTCATATCAGGACGTGCCGGTGAAGCAGCTGCGTTGTCTTTTTCCTTTTTGTCGTTTCTCTTCTATGCACTGCGGAGTGGGATTTGTGAGGTTGTAAATGTGTTTGTGTTGTGCTCATGCAGGCGCACGCACCAGGATGGCTGAACTATGAAGCAGGGTCTGTGGCTACGAATCAGGAAACTTTGTGACTCTGCCTGCTGTGAGTTCGTATTGTCACAACGGCGGATCTTGTCTGCTCTGTTGAACTGAGCTGTAGGCAGCCCAGGTTGACTTTGCTTGGTATAAAATCAATACACATAAACACACATGCCAATCATTTTCAGTGGAAAAGCCCCAACTTTTTCTACTGAATGAAAGTGTTTTCTTATGTTCTGCTGCCTCTCGCATTCCCAGACAAGAATCATTATGAAACATCTAGATTTCTATCTAGGAGAACAGCTGATTGGGTTATTGAATTAGTTCCTGTTGACATTTAAGATGTGGGATCAGAAAGAAAGTTATTACATTTCAGAAGGCTTTCATTGCAGTTTTTCTTGTAGTTTCCAGTCTCCTTTGCACTGAAACAAAAACCATTTTTCTGATACTGGTATTTCTCCAGTTCCCAGATTGTGGCAGTATTGTTTCCTTTTCGGTTGTTTTTGTATTATATTATTGAGACTGCACAGTACTCCAACTATTTTGCTTTCAATTCTTGTAATTTTATGTAAATATTTAAAAAAAAAAAAAACTGCCGGCACTACTAAATGCAAAGAAATATTTATCAAAGTCAGGTTGTACGTTTATTTTGAAACCCAGAAATATAGTTTTGGCCCTTTTGTGCATTAGTGTGTGCTCCCAATTTTTCTTCTGAAAACTTTTTACAGTTCTGTAGATTTCTTTTTCACCCTGGAAAATGTCAAATACCTAAAAAAAGAAACCTAAATTATTAAAAGTACTTGCAGATGACAGGTCTAAGCATCAAAAATGTCA
This sequence comes from Poecilia picta, assembly GCA_033032245.1. NCBI lineage: Eukaryota > Metazoa > Chordata > Actinopteri > Cyprinodontiformes > Poeciliidae > Poecilia > Poecilia picta. The sequence continues at coordinate 15,151,658 of CM065368.1, forward strand.
CACACTGAGTGTTCGGTGAGCTTGTTAGGGGATGATAGTTCTTCTAAAGAGCTCCCGCATAGATCCATGTCTCAATTAGGGAAAAGCAGCGTCACAGGATTGAAGTTATCGAGCCAGAACAAATTAATATTGAGTGTTTTGAAGCCTGCTTCATAGTTCCCATGTGAATCCTCATCAAAATGTACAGCTTAATGCAGGCAGTCTTATCTGCAGTGGTGTTTCTGTTTATTTTGATGAATTATCAAATAAATTCAGGTCATTTTCAACCATCTGTAACACATGCAAAAAACAAAGCTGTTCTGTGACTGGATGCTGTATTTATGTTTGTATGTTTGTCTCGCCCGTTGAACTATGCATACTCAAATAAGTAGGAGCGCCGTCTCTGATGGACACTAGTGACTAATCCTGGACCTCTTGAGTTCCTGCCGTTGATGCTCATTTATAAAAATAATAATAATAAACGTGGACCTCTTGTTTTAATCTACTGCGACGCACGCTCTGTTTTGTTATAAGAAGGAAGCAAAGGCTGTTTACAGGTTATTGAAGTTATTTTTATTTATATTAGACTCTCGAGTGTAAAAGGATGCCATTCAAAAGGAGCATTGGTAACCATACAAACTCAATTAACAGGGTCAGTTGGCAGGGAAGGGGGATTCGATGAAATCTCAAATCGTACCATATATACACAAAACATCTTGGAGAGATCCCAGAAACCCGATGCTATACATAGTTATTATTGCTTGTTACGGTAGAGCTACTGCAGCACCAGTAGCAAGGGTCATATTGCTATGTACCTGCTGTGATTTGCGTGGGATTTGTAGTTTTTCCACTCCGAGTGGCAGTTGTAGTTCTCCATTAAACAAGGTAGAGGTTTTCTCCTTTTTTTTGGTTTTTTTTTTCCTTTCAAAGGCTCATGAATTATTGAGATACAGTCGACAGTGAAATATACAGAGTAGCATTATTAAGTAGTACAAGGAAAAGACAGAATTGCCACCTATAAAAAGTAATAATAATAAAAAAAAGATGTATACCAAGTGAAGGAACTGCATAACCATTCACAGAAAAAAATGAGTTGTTTTGCTACGAGCCAGTGTGTGTTTTTTTTTTTCCTACACCATATTCATATAAAAACATGAAAATAAAATGGGTGGTACAGATACATGTAAGAATATAAAACTACAACGCTTGTAGCATCGATACCGTTCAGACTGGCCTCGTCACTGTTCACAGTTTACACAGATTTCCAACAAACAAAGGGGGAAGAAGTTAAGACCGTGAGGCGTCGATTCGTAGCTTCGCACCAACAACCGGCAGCATCGCAGCTGGTTACGTCAGCAATCCCTTCCATTTTTTAAGTGCTTTTAATAATATTTTTTTCAGTGGTACTGATTCACATCTAGCATTCACTTTATTTAGATTATCTTCTTTTTCATTTCATTAAAGTGTCCATTCATATGAAAACTAAACATTTTTTTTCTATACATTTTCTAGCAAAAAAAAAAAGAATTAACGTGAATACAGGTTCCTCGAATGGGAGGGGTTGGGGTGTGATTGATTTCCCCCGTAACCAGTCAGCATGCTGGGAGAGTACTGCGCTTCCACAAAAACAGGAGGTCGAGGTGGTCCAGAGACGTCGCAGAGGGGAGAAAAAAGAAGAAAAGACATTTATTGCTCAGACATGTGAAGATAAACACGACAAAGGTTTCGAGTTTGACAACAATCAATACATCCGATACGTGTTAAACATCTTTAAATCATCTTCTATTGAACTTTTTCATCAATTTGAGGAGATGCTGATTTTAACAAGCTCGTATTTCTTGCTGAAAAGTTACATGCAAGTTAGTTTTCTCTTTTTTCAGATGTACTAATATATTTGCATTAGAAACAAGAAAAGAAAGACAGTAGGATTTTGTGTTTGCAGTGCAACGCAGCATTAAACGAGCTTAAGTACCGATTCTGTACACCACTGTCGTAGAGTTAAGCTAAAATTACAAATTATAGTTTTACCAGTTTAAAATCAATGTAAAAATCATGTTTTACAGTGTGACGGCATATCTGCTTCAAATATAAACAATGAATCAGTATAACGACAACTGTTATATAGTTCTTAAAGGGAAATTGGCATCAGGAGGTCAAAGCCACAAAATTCTGATCGGTGTGTCTCTGTCCCTGGCGTGAGCGCGGACCGCGATGGAAAAATGAAACGCATCATGATGGCGTCATGGACACAGAGGAACTCACAGAGGGGGTGGGGACTGCCTGTCAGTCAGGGGTAGGCTCTCATAGCCAGGGTTGCCATTGGAGGAAACGTTTGGAGTCCTGTGTGGAGACAGAAAGAGACAAGGACAGAAGAGGGAGGGAGAAAGGAGCGGGGAGAGAAGGGGGGAGGCAGGGGTGAGACACAATCAGAATAACACGGGGGACGAGGGGGGCCGCAGGGTGACGGGACCCAAAGACAGGTAAAAGGAAAGAAGAAGAGAGAGATTAGAAATAAAGTGCAGAAAAGCACAGCAGTTAGTGTAACTATAAGCACCACTGGTCCTCAAGGGAAGCGCCAGACAGGCACACAGTCCACTCCTGATGCAAACAAACCTGCGTTTAATTCATCACCAACAAACCAGCTCTGATGTTGTTGCTCTAATGAACTTTGACTTGTAGAAGCTCAAAACCTCACCAAGTTTTTCTGGTCTAGTTTCTAGTGCAAATACACAAAAACTAACTTAAGTAACTTTTCAGCAAGAAATAGGAGCTTGTTTTATATAAATAAGTCATTTTATACTGATAAAAAAAATTACTAGTTATAAGTGAAATAATCTGCCAGGAAATTTTGGTATTAGAAGTGAAAAAATCTGCCAATATGGGAGTATGTCTTGTTATAAGTGAAAGAATCTGCTGGGGAAACCAGCACTTTTTCATCAACATTAAGGAATTGTTTACTTTAAGCAAGCTCCTGTATTGTGCTTAAAAGTGACTTTTGTCTTATTTCAAGAGCACAAAGGTACAGAACTACTTGGTAAGATTTTGTGTTTTTACAGAGATCTGAGTAAATTTAAAATGAGTGGACTATGCTTTAGTGCTTGCTCTCTTCCTAAGCTATGTCAGTATATTTGTATCTGTGTGATAATATCTATGAGATTAATCAGAGTAATGTATAGCAAGATAGCACCAAATAATTTGAGGGGAGGGAGGAGCGTAAAAGAAGGGGAACCAAACGGGGATCAGGAGGATCTTGGAGAGAGAGAAGCAGCAGGACAGGTCGCAGGGAGGTAATAACCTGAGCGATCCGGACACCACAGTGAGGAGACGGATGAGAGCGATGATGCAGGAGTGGGGGTGGGTGGGGGGGCCGAGGGGATTACCTATCGACAACCTGAGCCTCACATCGCCGGAGGTTTTTACGAGCGCGGCCTCGTCAGAGACGCCCTCCCCCTCCGGCACAGCAGTGCACCTGGACTGCTGTCCAGGAGACAGGAGGCCGTTTGCAACCAGATCTGTGAAATGTCCCCGAGCGGCACTACATCGTCTGTCCTGAAAACACCTGACAGACGGATAGACAGACACACAGACAGACAGACAGACCGACCGACCTCTGGAGCTGTGTCTGTTCCTCTGCCTACACTCTGCTTCACACTGACCTGTCTGTGTGTCTGTCTGCAGTTCATGTGCAGCTCTGTGTGTGTGTCTGTGTGTGTGTGTGTGCATGTAAAACTGAAACTACAACTGCATCCCCAATAAATCAGAAAGAGTCGATTTATTTCCGTAATTAAATTCAAAAAGTGAATTCCTTTTCATCTTTATTCTGCACAGAGTGATGCATTTTGAGATTTTATTTCTGTTCATTTTGATGATATTGGCTTACACCTTTAATCAAAACCCAAAATTAACTTTCTTAAAGGGCTAGAACAGGTTAGTTTAGATCTTTAGAACATGTTCATTGCAGTTTTTGAACAAAATTATTCTTAGAAAGTGAGATTTCAGTTTTTTAGGGCGTCTTTACACTCTACACCTGAACATGACTGCAAACAGATGTGCAATTACACAACCGTACGTCTTTGACGAGCAGAAGTAGAGCCTCCTGCGCATCCAACAAAAATGTAGCAAGTGGTTTCTGGATGTTAAGTCAACAACAAAACACTTTTTTTTTTCCCAGCGCATACAGTCAACCAGCTGACCAAACAGTGCCTGGGTTGCTAGGTGACGAGGCTAGGCTTGGCAGGGGTTGCTAGGTAATGGCGCAGTGCCCATCAGGTGTGACTTAACAACTGCGATATTTTTTGAAACAGCTTATATTCCAGACACCAAAAAACATTAACTCATTGCTAAATAAAATAAATGATTATTGTTTTTTTTATAATGCTTGGTCTGTTTCTCCAAGCAGTTGAGACCCAAATGGAAGCACATGTACAACGTGAATTTTACATAACAGGTCCCCTTTAAAAACTTAAATAGAATATAAGACTAATGAAAAAATGTATTTAATACAGAAATGTTGATCTGCTGAATAGTATGTTCATGTATGGTATAGTAAGTCCACTCAGCGCTCGGTCAGGGCTTCTTGCATGGATTATTGCATCAATGCGGTGTGGAATGGAGGCGATCAGCGTTTGGAAGTGCTGAGGTGTAAAGGAAGCCCAGCTTTCTCTAAAAGCAGCCTTCAATGTTGGGTCTGGTGTCTCTCGTCTTCCTCTTGACAATCTCTCTATAGATTTCTGTGGGGTTCCGGTCAGGACGGTTTTCTGGTCAATAAAGCATAGTAACACTATGGTGGGTGGATTAAAGCTCATCTGCAGAGGGAACCATGAACTGCTCTGACATGTGCTGACTTTGGACTTGATATATCTCCAAAACCCTGAACCCCAAATCACCATCGATTCGTCAAGTTTCTTGTGTCCTGTGCCTCTCTGCTACAAACTCTGCTACTTTAAGCAAACAAAAGGAGAACTTTGGTACACTGGGCAAAAGTAACTTTTCTCCATCTTTAGCATTTATCGATGTTGTCTCTGGTTCATGTTTAACACAACAAAAACCACAGTTTTAGGCCAAGCCCGGAAACGTCTGTGTGTGGTGCCTCACAAATTAAAGTCCACTTATTTTGAATCTTCCCCAAAACTACACATTTTTCTACAAAGTGTTTTTTCCTTCCACTCAACTTTCTGTTGGTATTGTACGCAGATGTAGGCAGAGGAAAGACTTTAGCAGCTCCACCTCTCACAGCCGTCTAAGCAAGGTTGGTGGCTTACACCGACTTGTTCACTCTTTGGTTCCCTAGCAACTCACTCACTCTTTGGTTCCCTAGCAACAACTTGTTGAGTAACTGACACACCACAGCAGCAGTTTAAAACTTCGCCTCTGTGCCTCATAACTGCTTAAAAACAGTGAAAACTGTGGATTAAAGAGAAAAGGTCACACCACCAGTATAATTATCGATATCAACCGATATGAGATGCTTATATCTTTAAAGTTAACCTAGTTTTAACGCAATATTTCTGTATCAAAATGCTTTCATCTACCGGTCTCGTGTAATTTTCTTACTTTCTCAATATCCAAACATTAGTTTTTTGCCGTTAGTAAGCCATGATCATCAAAATTGACGGAAACAAATTCCTGAAATATTCCACTCTAAATGTAGTTTCACCTTTTTAAATTCATTTACTGGAAGAAATTCAAATTTACTGGCGCCACCTCGTGTCTAACCTGCCTTTCTCTGAGCAAAGATGAGCGTAGCTTGCTGACACTGTGATAAATCTGTGTGCTGAAGTGAAGGACTAGGATTTCAGCTCAAAGCTCTCAGCATTGATTCAGACTCTGTGTTGTGTTTCTCTCCTGATGGGCCCTGGTCTGAGATGGGGGGTCAGCAGTGTGGAGGTGCCAGATGGTCCAGATGTGGCGACAGAATCACAAGGTTGATGTGTGTCTGAAAACATTCAGCATGTTTCGTTTGTCTGTCTCCCTGTCTGTCTGTCTGTCTGTGTGTCTGAGTGTCTGTGTTACTCACGGGAGGGGCGGCGCACTAGAAAAGGGGGGTGTCCACCCGGCCCCCGGGTAATTATAGAAGGGGGCCATTGCCCCTCGCTGAGACCCCGAGGATGCCTGTCTACGTGCCTGATGGGAGGTGAAGGGGTCCTCACTCTCGCTGTCCGAGTCGTCGTATTCCTCTGATTCACTGTTGGCGTCCATGACAGAGAGAAAAAGCAAAAAAAATGGGGAAACATAAGAGCAAGGAAATGGAAACCATTGAGTCTCTGTAATTAGTTATAGTTGGTAGATTGAGTAAGTTCAGTGTCAGCCACATTTATAGGAACCCACCTTTGATTTGAGTAAATCTGTTCATTGTGAATTGGTGAGGAATCCATGCACTACTGTTTGTCACAGTTATTGGTACTTTAGCTCACAATATTCTGCACACTTAACATATATTTTGGAGAATTATGTAGCTGAAAAACCCACTGATGCTCTATTTTCAGTCACTGTAAAAATTATTTCACAGATCCTCCACTGACTGGAGACTGGACATGAGGTGCTTTTCCTGAAGCACATGGACCTGGACTGATTGACGTTGAGACGTTTACACCTGGGACTCATGTAGTCGGGTCTTTATAAAAACAAATATCTTTGCTAATTGTTTAAAATAAATTATATCATACACATGAGATCAGTTTCAGAATAGATTTTATCCACGAACCTCCAAAATTCTGCCCCTCAGTGTTGTTTTAAACATGCCACACCCATAGGGGCAGAATAGCACAAAGCTAAAACCTGTAAGTCTATCAAATTGCTCCAAAATAACCACGACTTCCTGTTAGGAATTAACCATGGCGGCAGAAGGCTCATTTGCATGGACAGCTATATAGGTTGAACTACTTCAAAGTAGCAATTTCAAATAGAAAGTTATTAAAACACAGGGCGATGTTGATTGGAAATCTTGTCAAAACCACATAAGCACCGCAGACTGTAATGCACCGGACGCTAAATCTCCGTTTTCCATGAACACACGCAAACACAAATGAGAGTTTTCTCAAATCTCCTCTTTGTCAGTGACCTTATAAATAATTGGTTTTAGTTTAAATTAAACTGAGACTGTGGACTGTGAAACAGTGGAGTAACAAATTCAGCCTGATATGAATGTTCACCATCGACAGCCGTAAACGTTAAGGAGCAACAGATATCTGAGCCATTCGAATGCCTGCATGATGTTTCTTTTTCACCTGGGAAAGCTTCTCCAGGCTCCAGGCAGAGAGCAAAGGATGGCAGTGAAGGCCAGGCCAGAGAGGAAAGAATAAAGGGAGAGGTAGAGCAATCCCTCCATCCCGTCATAACACAGGCCTTTGAGCGAGTCGATGTAGTCCTAAAAGGAGAAAAAAAGGGATAAAATGCTCAGACAGTTTGGAGGTTTTGCTTTGGGAATGCATGATTTTAATGCTGCACCTTATTAAGGATCCTGCAGTTCAGCAGTGCCACCAGCTGATGAAAGTTGCCCTCTGTGCTGTTGAGTATCTGCTGAACCTCCCTGAGTGATTTCTGCGAGTGGCACAAAGTTGACAAAGGTGAGAATTTTCCTTTTGAGTCTTTTACTTGCATTCTTCTGTGCAAAAGCTGCTCCCTACCTCGGCTTTGGGGAACTGTGGCAGAGCATTCCTGTCCAGGCTGGAGAGGTGTGTGTGGATGCTTGACAGCGCCCTCTGAGACTGGGTCAGCAGCTAAATCCAGAAATTCACCACGGTCAGTGCCATCACATGCTTTTGATTTGCATTTTCACTTTTACTTTGTGTTTTGTTTTGAGTGTAAGTGCTAATCTGAGTAATATACAGCACCAGTATGATGTTCATCATCAAGACTTTGAAGTATTCTTATGCAATTTTTTTATGTTTTGTGTATTTTTCTTTGCAATGCAGACATGCTCAAATAATTCTACATTAATAATTCAGCAGATGAGCTACACCACACTGCAGAGATCAACAAAGCATTAGATGGTTTCCTTTCACAGACTATCCCTCCATCTAATCATAACACAGGCATTTGTGTTATGACACAAAGCATACTCTATACATTTTCCTTTTTTAAATATTCATTTTGGCACCAGTGGCTTTTATTGAACATTAATTAGACAGGACAGAGGATTAAGAGAGAAGGGGAAGACATGTAAATGCTGTAAAATCGAGTAAAAAAGTTGTTTTCTTCTAGTGTAGTTTTCCGTAAAGAAAATTACACTGCTGTTCTACACTCAACAAGGCATAAGCTAAACAATGGTTGGTCCTTGTGGACTCTCTGGAGCAAATGCCCAAAAACAGTTATGAAAGATTGCTATTAATCTATACCGTTATTGATTTAGGCCTTTCAGTCTCCACTAATCTCGCTTTGCGATTTTACGTTTCTGTCCACATTCTGTCTCAGTCTCTTCACTGAAATACTGCTAAGAACTGACTGTAGATTATTTAGCAGATTGTAAATTTCCCAACCACAAAACTCTGCTGCTGTTAGTTTGTGGTGTGTTTTCTCTGCAGCTGGATGAGACAGATTTATTCAAATGATCACAGTTGGTTTGATCTGATGAGTTTACGTAAACAAACTGGCCGTACATGAACATCTATACCTCTGACATTCCACTTTCCTACTCAGTGCTCAATGTGCTGAAACATGTCCGCATGGCTGAAAGCGATCACATTACCTGCTGGAATGGACTGTTCATGCTCCTGCTGCAGGTCAGGTAATAATCCAACACGTCTGAACGGCCAGCAAAACAGCAGCACACAAAAGATCAGCGCACAACAGAAAGGAACATTCATCTGGTATTGTTTTTGATTCTGCTATCCGAGGCACATTTAGGGCAGCAGATCATGTACAGGGTAGGGGTTTATTTTCTTTCTTTTTTTTTCCAGAAGCTGTGCCATCTGTACCTGAGCTGGTGCCGGTGGTGATCTGGGTGGAGTTGAGGACGAACGTGTTTGGTTCAGAGCAGAAGTCGCTGAGGGCCTGCAGCAGGAAAGATGGGATGACATAAAAGCAATGATGGGACAGATGGATAATGGACAAGAAGAAATGAAGAAAATGATAGAAGGAACAAAGTTAGTAGACACATTGGCCAGTTGAAATGTTTAACTTATCTAACTGCAGCCCAAAATTTATAGCAAGCTTTGGTTCGGTTATGATGAATCCTCCTGCCTTTTAACCTACTTTCTATTTATTTTAATTTTGATTTAATCTTTATTTCACCAGGAAAATCCCATGGAGATTAAAAATCTCTTTTCCTGTAACAGTGCCGTTAATAAGTGCTTTCCCTCCTGAACTTATTTTGAGTTGGAGATCCAGTTATTTGCAAAAGTGTTCGGACTGCTCTAACTTTTAAACATTTTTTACAAAGGAGTTTGCAATTTATTAGTCTATTGTGTGTAAGACCAACTAGGAGTCTGCATTTGTTGCATCTTTTATTACTTAATTTATCATAATAAATTTGTTGTCGTGCTAAGAATTTAGATTTATGATAAATCCCAACTCATGTTTTTTTTTTTAAACCGTCTGGGTTGTTGTTTTTAACCATTTCCTCTGCTGTTTGTTCAATCAATAAATTTGAAAACATGATTAAATACGGTTACTGTGTGAATTGTAGTACTAATCAAACTTCTTTTATGTGACTGGTGTCCTAAAAAAGAGTTTTACAAATGGGTATGTTTCTCAAGTTTTGCAGCCTTCACAGTGATATAGTTGCCTAAAAAAGTAATAAATAGTTCTTATCATCACTTTTATTGTTTTCGCAATAGCAGCACAGAATATTAAAATAAAACTTCAAGTCCACATCGCCCCTCAGATCATCACAAAAAATTGGTGAAGTGGAAGGAAAATTTTACATGAGCGCTTTGGACTCTGCAGCTCCTCCAGAGTTACCATGGGTGTCTTTGCTGCTTCTCTGATTAATGCACTCCCAGCCAGCCTGATTAGGTGAATATGATATTTTAATCTGATATTATTTAAGGGTATTAAAACAAAGTGCCATAAATGCAAATGCACGCCACAGTTCCCATGTTTCATCCAATTCACAGTAAGACCCCATTCTGTGTTGGTTTAAATCAAAAAATCCCCACAAAATTTGAAAAAGTTCAAGTGCAAGAAAAAAAAAAGTTGCAACTTAAGATGGCCCCACCAGAAGAGGGAGTGAGAGCCCCACACAAGCAGGCCAGCTGACAGACTGGGAACCACTGACCCAACACAGCACAGACTGGGCCGCCTCACAGCTGCTCCATTGTTTCCCTGTCAGTAACCAAGGACAGAGTGGCTCTGTGTGGATGCACACACTTTGGGACATCTCCCACCAGCCCTACATGACACTGGGAAACTGAATAGAAAATATACCCACACTTTCAACTCTTTTGACGAATGAAAGCAGCCCCTCCTCTGAGACAATGGCTGCACTTTACAACTAAAAACAGACATTCTTCAGTTGCACACGTAATCAGGCTCTTTATGCTCCATAAAAGTCAGCCTTTGCTCCCAACATTGTCAATGTACATTAATTTCACAATTTTGCACGCTTGGTCTTATTACCCAATAGGTCAGGCTGCAGCAAAAGCTTTGAGCTTATCCCACTGACAGCAAGCTGATTGTTCCTGCTTCCTGGTCCTAAAATGCACTCCCCAGCTCTTCTTGTCCCCTCCTTGCTCTCGCTTAAGGCCCTTCTCTTCATCTTTTATCTTTATTTCTCCAAGCCAAATGCCCACAAACTTGCGAGTACACTTGCATGCGAGAACACGCACTCCGGTGGACAAATGCACTTTGTTAACAAGCGCCCACACGCTCATTGAATCTTTAATCTCTGACCCATTTTCCTGCTGTCTTGGTTCTCTGCCATGACTGCAGCATTCCCTACGATGCTGGGCTTTTCACAGTTTAGCACAATGGAAACAGAAATTAAACACAGGCCTGCCATCAGGGGTCAGGCCTCTTTAATCCATCATCTCTCAACTGCTGCCTTTCGCTGACAGTTCCTGCTATTGCTCCTGTTCCTGCACAGTTTTTCTGGATACTCACCACCACCGTGGCCGTTTCCAAACCCAGGGAGCCCCAGCTGAGGAAGAGAGCCAGCCATGCCAGAACGGTCATCCTGTGAGGAGGGAAGGGAAGGTAAACGCTGCTCAGCCAGAGGGACACTCAGTACATCAGGCCAGAGCCGTTTCAGTCTGGAGATAAAAAAACCGAGTTCACTCACAGGATGAGCAGCCAGCGGGCTTGCTTGGCCAGTCCAAGCAGGATGAACAGACACACTATGAGGTCGAGCAGCAGCAGCAACACGTACGACAGCCACCTGAAAGAAACACGGAGATTTTCACATCAGTGACCAAACAAGCAAAACCAACTTTATCCTAAACGCAACACAGTAAAGAAAGTATCATTTCAGTTGATTACATTCAACCTTCAAGTGTTAAAACTTGCATCACAAGACATGAAGGGTGAAGTTAAAATTCATCGTCAAGATAAATAAATAATGATGGTATTAAGTAGCATTTATATTTATTCCAAACTACTGGTACAATGTTATTTATCATGGCAAGCAAAAATTTAATATTTTTTACTGTCTGACTTTGGTATCCTGTTTAATTTTTGTTTGATTTTACTTAACAAACAAAAACATTGATCAAAAATGTGTTTTGATATAGCAAATAAGATCATTTAGGTAAGTTGTCGAAAATGTATCAAAAATGTTGATAATTTTAGAGAATTTATCAACATTATCAAAAGATTTATAAAATTTATCAAATTTTTCAAATTCAGAATTAATACATTTTGAATCTATCAAATCAAATTGATACATTTTGAATTTGTCAAATAAAAATATCACTAATAATAAGAAATCATTTTATTTTTAATGTTTGAAATTAAAATATATCCAATTAAATGATCAGGATACCAAAGTGAGACAGTAGAAAATACATCAAGTTTGCACTATTTATACTTGCTATTTATAGTAATGTGAAATTGTACATTGTCGTTTTTGCATAAATCGTATTTATCTGTGTACTGTTAAAGACAAAAGGATTGAATAATTTTCCACTGAATAAATATTTATCCACAGAAATCTCTTTAAAGCTATGATAAATAACCTCACCTGTAGTCCTCATTGACTATCAGTGTGTTGGCGGCCCAGCCAGGTGTGAAGGGGTTGGGCAACAAGCTGCTGGTTGGCACCACCGTGGGAACCACAGAGGGCGGGACGGGCGTCAGGGGCGTGATGGACGCCCCGCTGTCGTTTCCCGGCCCCGCCTCTACGCTGGACCGAGCCAGGGAGATGGAGGACAGGAGGTTTATCACGTTCTCGGACAGCCTCCGGCAGTTCCGCGTTGACCCAGGAACGGCTTGCTGCCGGAAAACATCTCCTCCAAGGAGCTGAGGGGGCCAGAGACGGAGAGCTGCAGTCCAGTAATGGTGTCTGAAATCTACGAGGGGAGAAGAGGAAGAGTGTGAGGGCTAGCTGAGTGGGATAAAAACCACAAAATAGCCATAGTGATGCTTATAATTGCACATAAAAGTAACTGCATAGAGAAGGAGATAGTGCTAATGCATTTATAACCTAAAACATCGCCAATAGATTAGAGAGCAGCTCCCTTTTAGAAGGGGCCGTCTGAGTCAGAGCATCGAAAAGGAACTCTGCAGATTTCTGTAACCAGGATATTCAATCAATTAAGTCCCTAAAGTCCCAAAAAACTTTTCAGTGAGTCAAACTTAATCAAACCTATGAGCCGGGTGTTGATCATGGTGAAAGAAACGTCTCCTAACGAGACAGAAATGTAATCTCTACAAGCAGATCCCTATTAATTTGCATTTACACTTTTTTCTAACAGTCAGCACATCGACAGACTTTGTGTCAAGGTTTTTCTCTCACTTAATCTGTCATCGGTCTGAATCCGTCACCACAGAGATTAATCTGCTATTCTACAGTCACAAATGGAAGCCTTTGTTTTTTTAAATCTAATATTATTTTTCTAGTAAATTAGCTTAGTTATGATTCAAATGGTAAACACTCAATGTTTCTGTTTGCAGCTCTCACTAGATTATAGACGCCGCTTGTGAAAATGTGCAATTAGCCTTGAAATAATACTAATCTATTATTGCAGGAGACCACTCTCATGCTAAAAACATTGAGTTTTGAAAACTTTCTGAACCTTTATCACAATCCTACTCCCTGTCTGTGATGACAACATTAAGTCTGCTTTGTCACATTTTCGGTTGTTTTAAACTATTTTGACTGTAAGTATAGGTATATTAAGCTGGGAAAGTGTTTTCTTGCAAAACAAAAACACATTTGTCTCACAAGAATTGGATGATCTATTTGTATTTCCCATTTTGTGGACTGTCTAGAAGAAGTGGGCCTCTTTATCAACTTATGATTTTAGAGAAAACAGAAAATGATAGATTTCTGATAAAAAAAGAAGAAGTTTCAGCCAATTTTAAATGATCAAATATACATTAATAAACGTTTTAGTTCAATTTTTTCATAGATGTTCAAAGATGCCAACAGGCGAGGGAGTGTTCATTAAACAAATTACAGATCAGGGATTTCAAAAAAGTGAGATTATGCTGCTGCAATTCCAGAAAAATAAATTTTTAGTGTTCAGTGGCATTTTTCATTCCTGCTCCTGTGGTGCATGTTTTGGAATCAGTCAAACATTTATATGTTTTGTGAAAGGACCTTAACTTAGTTAATTTGCACTAAATAACACTTCATATGGTATTTCTTTCTATTATGGAGCAAATTGCTCAGGGCAAAAATCACAAATAGACTAAAGATTCACTGGCACATTCAATAATTAATCACATGACGAAAAGGTCACCTTACTGTCACTCAAACCATATTTAGATTGTTTAGGATTATGCAGCTTTTTAACTTAAAGTCACACATAATATATCTGTACCAATGAGAATCCCAAATCCAATCTGTATTGGTGTAACTCATAAACATTCACCTCTGCTGACACTTAGGCTGCGTTCACACTGCAACACGAAGTGACCCAATTCCGATTTCTCCAATGTGGACCGCAAACGACCTGAAAGTGTCCCGCATGCGCAGTGGAGGACGCAGTAACGTCACACACGGAGAGCGTGCTCAGTGCTTGCGGAAGTAAACATGGATGGTTAAGGTGGAGCGTAAAGCTTGCGATTTTGAAGTTGTTGGCCTGGGTCGCATTCGGAAGAAAATCTGACCTGTTTTTCAAACTCTCATAAAAAAAAGATCATGGAGCTACAGGTCGCACTAAGGCAAAAATAAAAATAAAAATCTGAATTGGGTCACTTCGGGCTGCGGTGTGAACGCAGCCGTGTTAGCCTCATTATCCTGACCTCATGGAGGAGTGACATTTAGCAGTCTGACTCACAAACCGCTGCCGGACCACAGGACAAATCGATGAGTTTGCATCTGATTCTTTTTCCTCTGTGAGGCTTACCACATGTGAATCTGCCCCTCTCTCCTCCCCACACAAACAAACAAACAAACAAACAAACAAACAAACAGCATCAAGCAGCGCAGATAAACACTCCGCATGACATTTTCCTGGGGTGGGGTGGGGGGGAAGCAGCACTCACCAGCAGATCGATGGAAGCTAGCGTGTAATTGGCTGTGAGAAGAGACGAGGTCAACTGATACATCCCATCGTGAGCCTCGCTGTTGCCATAGAAACCGATGCCTATGGCAACACTGCAAAAAGGGGAGGGAGGGAGGGATGGTGGGGCGGGGGGGGGGGTAAAGAAAAGCATGAGAACATTGTTGGAGGGTGACAGGCAGAAAGCAGGAGAGAAGAGCAGATAAATGCAATGTTTAATTCAGTGTGTACATTTTAAATGAACGTGACACGGGGGAAGATGTGAAGTGCTTTGGATGAGCGTACCAAGAGTGAAGCAAAAAGGAAAGGAATAAACAGATGACTGCAGCAATAAAACACAAAATCAGGCGCCTGGTTGTTAACGCATAAACTCCAGGGGAGGGGGGGGAGATATTCAAAATGTTAAACATAGTGTTTACACATTTCTCTGTTATTCAAATATTCAGATTAAGGCACGGGCCAGATGTTCATCAAATCCCCTCGAACCCAGGAGAAATGGTATGACCCAATCCTCCACAAAGTATGTGACCCAGATTAGAAAGCAAGCAGGGGAAATGGAGGAATATGTGTTTTTCATTCCAAGCTGCCAAATGTGAACCAAGCCAGCTAGATCCAAGCAAAGGCCAGCAGCTGAGGGCTCATATTAGGCATATTCAACATTATATTTGCTATTCATGCACAGAGAGCTTTCATGTTGGGCATCAGTGAGGATGAGGCCCTAATATTTCATCGCAGTCCATAAGGGGGAGACACGAGCCACTCTATCATCCTGCAATTGTGTAAACGAGGACAACATTATGGCAGCTGAAATCAAATTTGCTGCACATTACCCCCCCTGCAATACAGCGATACAATCTGAACGCATGTAAAAGTACAGGAAGTGGAACGTAATGAGCATTAAAAGCATTAAAGTGCACTTTGATTTCCTTGCACCTCACAGATGGCTGAAGCTTTGGATGTACAGCAGAGCTTCCCCTGAGTGACTCATTCTTCCATTATACAAGAGGTACATGTTGGACAGATGTCAAGCAGTGTTTCTGAGCACTGTACAGTAACCACAATGTGCAGATCCGATGAAAGCACAATCAGCGGAGACGTTGGGCGGGGGGAACAACTGGTGGGTAAAGGACCAGCGGTTTCTGCGCTGCGACGCTCCGCACACGTAACGCTGTGGCAGGCTGCGGTTGGGAAATAGGAAAATAACATGACTGTGTGGAAAACTGAAAGCCACATGATGGAAGTGATGATGTGTGACCTGTGATTCACAGTCGGATGTTTGCACTTTTTACTGCTCAGTATAATCTCAACCACCTAAATGCGGCTTAGTGTCGTGCTTTTTTTTTTTTTATTTCCTCATTTTTTTGCGTGCTGTTTTGCTCTGTCACGCTGATCAAAGAGAATTTAAGAGGAAATTCAGCTTACAATGAGTCTGCAATGACTCATCGACTCAGTATTTTTAGAAATAAGTTGACACTGTTTGAATGAGGCTTAGTGCTAATGCACTTTGAAGTACTTCCACACTGGCTTCACTTTCCCGACAACGTGGCTGCTTCTAACAGTGCTAATGTTTACTTATGCAGTTATGCAGCAATGCTGAAGAACAGCCAGACACTGTGGTAACATTAAAAGCAATTTAAAACCACTGAAGGATTGGCTCTGGATTACTGTGACTTCAGTTCCTCTTTTTTCTGTTGCAACACATCCTCAATTGGTCATTGTTGGCTTTGGGATTGGCATTAAGAAAGATATGTGCTATTAAAAAAGTCCCCCTGACAAATTTAATGTGTTTTTCTTCTTTTGTTGCTCAAGTGATGTAAATTACACTGCAAAAACACAAAACCTTACCAGGTGTTTTTGGTCTAGTTGCTACTGCAAATACTGTATCTTAGTACACTTGAAATAAGAAAAAAAATTAACTTATAACTAAGATGTAAGTTTGTTTTAAATAATCAGTTTTTCACTGTTGATGAAGAAATTATTTAACCAGATATTTTTCCCATGTTGTAAACAAAATAATCTGCACCTTTTTGTCAATGTTAAGGAACTGTTTACTGAAAACAAGCTCCAATATTTTTCTGAAAAGTCACTTATAAGGTAGTGTTGTCTTATTTAAAGTGCACTAAGATATTTGCACTTGAAACTCAAAGTTACTTGGTAAGATTTAGGGTTTGTTTTAGTGTAAACAACAGCTGATTCCACATGATGATAACCAGACCAAGCAAAACCACAAATTTTTTAATTATTATATGCATTTTAAGACAAAAAAACACCAAACTGGCTCAGGGTGGAAAACTGATTAAATCTGCTCTTAAATTGGGAATTATCTGTCATTATAATTATTATGTTTTCTTGAGCAGGTTAGGAGAGGTGGTCTACAAGTATAGTAAACCTGTTCACTACATTTTTTGCCCAAAATTGGAAATCATTCTTAGCCTCCTGCATGACCAACAAGTGGTTACTGAATAATAAGTCAACAACAACTCTATCCTATCCTATCCTATTCTACTCTATTCTATTCTATTCTTATTCTATACAGTGGTAAAACCAGCTGACCAGACATGCTGGGCATTTGCTTGGGTTGCTACGGAACAGCGCTGGGCTTTGTTTGGGTTGCTAGGTAACAGGGCTGTGCCTGCCAAATGTGACTCAATATTCAGGAGGTTTTTTGAAACGGCTGAAAAAAACCCCCATTAACTTAAACATTAACATTAAAAAAAGAGCTTGATGTTTTTTTTAAGTGTTTGGGAATTTATTTGGAAGCAGCTAAAACCCAAACGGAATGTATAAAAACATGAAAAAGTGTTTTTTTTTTCATATAGGTCCCCTTAAAAAAAAAACAGATTTCCAAGTTTAATCTTTCTGTTTCATTGTATTTTCCAAAAATATAGATGGGCTGCATCTAGAATTAAATATTGTATTGTAATATTGTATTTACATTTATGCACTTAATGCATAAATGTATAATGCATAAATCTAAAATGTGTCTTTTTGTAAAAAAAAAAAAAAAAAAAAAAACACTTCAAATGTGTGACTTTTCCTCGCAACGGTCTTTTGTGAATCTCTGTGGTGCTGATGAAGCGCGGCGCGGCGCCCGCCTCTCACCAGCACAGCGTCACAGCCGCCACCGCCACCCACGTCACGCAGCAGATGCCCTTCCCCTTCTTCCCGCTGTAACCATGACCCGTGCTGCCGTCCTCATCGTCGTCCTCCTCCTCCGAACCCTCGCTCCGGTCCCCACGGTGACAGCAGCAGTAATGTATGAGGAAGGACAGGACCACCAGGAGGGAGATGACAAGAGCGATGGCCGATAGACTGGACAGAATGAGCAGAGTCTGTGGGTTAAAAAAAGACGAGAGAAGAGGGAGAGGGTGAGAACAGCAGATGAACTGGGATGTGTTGGGGAAAAAAAGTCATTTTAATTCAAATAATTATTATAACATGCTAGCCAGCTACACTAGCCAGAGACTGAGCACCAAAATGCACCACAAATCGGAAATCACTTCTTTCTGTAGCCATCAGATTAAATAATACCCAACTGAGTGTCTTTAAGTCTCTCATTTATAGACAGTATTTCCATGTGTCTTCTTGTTATTATTTCATTTATTTTATATTTAGACATATTTGGCTAACACACTTATGTATATATTTTATAAATGTTATATTTCTTATGGTTCTATTTGTATTTACTAATATTCAACACCTTGGATGGAGTAGTTGTTGTATTCTATGCTATGCTACGCTACGCTACATTATGCTATGCTATTCTATTCTATGCTCTTCTATTCTAGATTAGTGTATTCTGGTTTGGTCTCTTGTAATATAGATGATTAATTTGAGAACGTTGAACTCTAGAGCCAATCATCAGGAGGATACTTCAAACACATAATGTAAATACTTTAAAAGATTTTAAAAATGCTGCAATTCTAATTAATTCTTTGTCTTCTATCCTTCATTCAGAGGCTTTCAGCTCTAAAACCTTGACGTCTCTCTGCTCTGTGATGGATTTCAACGCCACTAAGCCATATCAGACTCTGCTTTTGACCAGGCTCCATGTCACAAAGTCAACATCACTGAAAGGCATTTTGCTCCGACACATTACTGTGGCATTATCCTTCATCCATCTGCCCGTCTGTCACTCCTCCACCTTACTCCCTCTGTCTCACCTCCTGTTCTCAGACTCCCCTCCCCACCCCAGCAGTTTCCCTCACGTTCTCCCGCTCTCGTTCTCCTCTCCCCCCACTCTGCCGTCTCTTTCTTTCTTTCTATCCACACCACTGAATCTCTATTAATAATCTGTGACCTACTTAAATACATTCGCTGCCACTCTCTCCGGCTCCCCGCTCTAACTCTGTTCGCCTTTCCCTCTCTGCCCAGTTTTCCGCTCATCAACCTCCACGTATTACTCATCACCACTTTCATCCCGTCTCTCTCTCTCTCTTTCTCCATTTCTCTGTCTCCAAGCACTTTTGGTCTCTTGTCTTTCTGTTCTGCAGAATAATTTCTGCTCTTCCTTCCCCAGCCCACCTCCTTTTTTTGTTTGCACCACGGAGTAGTCACCAATGGAAGCTGAACCAAAAAGATTGAAATTTAGCTTTTTGCTGCAGAAATACCTCCGTCATCCAAACAAAAGCAACTGTGGAAACGTGCAACCTCAAATTGCTTTACATAGCTCCAATTTGCACAGAAACGCTGCAATATATCAGCAAAGAAGAGCTGGGCAAGAGTTGAGAGGTAATTGCACGGCTCAATGCAATCTTCCCTCCTGTAATCGGGTTCATTAATAAACAAGGACAAGAGGTTTAAATGCCTTTAAATGCTGTTGTGATGGATCTGCAGGTTTTTATGGAGCAATTAAGAGTCTTTCTGGACAAACAGTCCATTATCTCACGAACATGTATGAAACTGTACCTGCATACACAGAGGAGGCAGTGGGTTTACAAGGTGGTTGTGGTGAGAGCCCATTACCTGCTGGTACTCCCAGCTGTCGGGGGCGAAGATGTTGTCCCTCATCTGCATGCTGAGGTCCAGCCGGGGCAGGGCGTGACACATCCTCACCCATATCGAAGGAGAATAGCTGGGCACTGTGATCATGGCGGCCATTTTCCACTGCCAGCGGTCCCCTCCGCCACCCTGCAGGAGGGAAGACACAGAGGTCAGTTGGATCTGGATGTGGGGTAAGAACTAAAAAGAAGGAAAAAAGGGAGTTGCAGGTTTTCCTAAGTGCATCTTGTGTGCGATGCTGCAGAGACAATGAGGTCTTAGCATCTCAGAATCATTCGGACAGGTGATCAACTGGACTGAAAGGTTTTGGGAGGTTTTCACACATTATAGTCTGGTAGAATCAGTTCAATTCGGGACCAAAATTGCGACATTTGTTACATTTTCAGCTACCGTGGCTTGATTTCACGCCGCACCATGTCAAACAATCAAAACCTTTGAAAAACCTGTTTACTTCCTCGCCTTTGGTGGCGCTGCATCAAGGACCACAGAAGGAAACGACACAAAAACCTCTGAAGAAGACAAGAGAGCAACTTCCATCTTTATGAAATATAAACTAAAATGTAGTTGCATCAGATTTTAGCAGCCGCATGATTTTACTTTTGTCTTTGGTAAAAGACTATAATAAATGTTTCCCTCTAGAGTTAGACTCTCACATTTGCTTTGGTTGTATTTACCTAGAATGCCATGCACCATAGTCCACTTCCTGCTTTTAACGTGACCTCTGGTCCACCTGGCATTCACACTGCATTCAAACTGCACCAGAGTTCAAACAAAACGAGACAGAGGTTTGCAGGAAGACTTATGTTCAATTGTGCGTTCACACCTACCCAAACAAATTGGACCTTTTAGACAAATATGCTGGACCTGCAAATAATCCATCAAGTGAAATCTTTGAGTGCTACAGCATCAGAACATGTGTGTGTTTTGCAGCATATTTCATCTGTATCTGTATTTCCCAAGTTTTTAATTGTGAAAGACTACTTCTTCATTTTAGAGACTTTTAGTCAAATGATTCCCTAAGTTGAGATGTTTAAAATTGCTGTTTGTGTTGTAATCATGTTAATTTGATACCCAGGGATGATTAAAAACCCTGACAGAAATTATATAGTAACATATAATTCTTAATTTCTCCCAACTACTGCTCCTTTCAGCTCTATGAATTAAAACTGAACTCCTCCTTTATGGATCATTTAGTCAAACCCTTACTGCAAGTCAACCTGGCGAGATCATGTTTCACAGCAGGCAGCTGGGATCACAAAACTAATAGGGGGGTAACTTACAACTCAATACGCTTTAGATATATGTGCAAAATTTAGCAGATTCAGTGCTTTAAACACAAAAAACCCTATTGTGCACCAACCGGGTGGTTTGTGGAGCTACTTCTGTCAGTGTTTGTATCATATGACTACCACACACTCTTAAAGAAACCTGGTCCCTCTCACTGCAGTCATTACAGCTTCATGATTACCTTCCAAGGTGTACCAGAGATGGAAGATCGTTTTATGGTTTTCACCTCCTGTGCATTCATGTTGCAGTTTTTTATGTTGACCATGAAGCAAACGGAACAGACACAGATCAGGTAAGAACAATCCGAACAGAGCTTGCACTAGAAACCCAAACCGGATCAGTTTTCAATGGTTTTTCCACATCTGGCTTGACTTGTTCTGACTCTGACACCAAGACAAAGATCCTTAGTAGATAGATTTGCTTTGGATAGAGATGTGAGAGGAACCAAATGTGTTTTTGTTTTTTCATTTAGATTGATGACCAGCAGTCTGAATCAGAATCGGCATCGGGCTGACGGAATGGGAAAAGTTGTTGCTGAGCAAAGAGCTACTTTTAGTATCAATGAGATGCTTTAGAATAAAACAAATCTCCATTATCCAGTTGAGTTTTCACATTGTGTAAAGAAACATGCTGGATTTGACATGCATGGAAATCTCATTTTCAGTAATAAGAATAAGATGCACAGAGATTGTTTTAGTAACGCTGGGTGCACCCAAAGTGTCTATTGTCAATTTAAGATGCTAAATCATTTCATATTTCCTTTAAAATATTACTGAAACCTGCTCTCTCACACAATTTGTCACATCTGCTCCTAAACAAATTAGGACCTCATATTTCAGGATAGCTAGAAAATAATGTTTGTAATGCTATTTTTATATTATTTTTATAGCTCTTAAACAGAAATTAAAATCAGCTATATTCAATATAAAGGCAAAATTCCAATTACACCTCCAGTTTAAATCTCCGGTTTTCTAATTGATCCAAATTCAGACTCTTTTTCTTAATTTTGAGATAACTGGTTGATTGTTTATTCACCTCTGTTTTCATTGAAATCCTTGAGATGGTTCATAAAACCAGTGGCATTTATGAATTAGTGGTGAGATGATAATAACTGGACATACAAATAAATGATACAGAATGATCCTACAATGTTCTGCATTCATATCATTCCAAAGCTGGTCAATGGGGGCGAAGAGGGAGGTCAGACCCGGTTAATTAAAACACACAGAGGAACCGTCATGATAAAGATGGAGGCATCAGGAGGGGCATGAAGGAGGCTGGTAAAACCCCACCACACAGTAGGAGCTCATACGAAGAGAATACAGAGAGAAGCATTTATAACAGTTTCAGAGCTCTGAACTGTCCAGCTCCACATCACTAAGCTGTATTCAAAGTAACAACGAATCATTCAATAAATAAAACTTTTAGCATGCACAATGTTCTACTTTATTTCTGTTCCTATTGATTCCTCACACAGTGGCGGCTCAGATGAGGCCAGACCTCTGCGAGCTCAATACAGTGCATGATAAAAGTTTTGATTCTGCCACTTGTCACACTCGACGACGCCCACAACAGTGTCACCATTCAGATTTGGGTTGGGTTACGGGCCGAGAACAAGTTAACAGATCGCCCACAGGCCAGACAGGGCCCTGCTCTAAGCCCATTACAGTAAGCCTGTTCACCTTAATGGGTCCAGCAGCCCAACTGTCACAAATCAACTCACTGCCAGAACTCCATTTCTCTTATTAAATCTGTGCCGAACAAATCACATCACATCCATCCACCCATACCTCAGCGGTGTAAACACACGTGAGCGCTCTGGTGTGTAAACACGATGGGTGAATTAATGGGATTATTCCGCTTAAAGCTTTGTGAGAGACATTTATTAAACTTTGAGCAGGAAAACATGGAAGAGGTGCAATAATATGCCATTAACTTCACGTGATAATTCAAATTCAGTCATCTCAGTTTGTTTCATCACAGAAGACAAACTGGTTTTATCTGGTTGTTCCAACTGACAGCACCTTTAGCTTTGCTTGGTAAAAACCAGCTGCTAGCTCTACACTTTGTTTTGTATAGATGGTGTTTTAGGGTCAGAGTTGATGGACAAAAGGAGAACATTTCCGGCAAAAAAAAAAATCTGAAATTTTCAGAGTAATCTCAGAAACTTTCTAGAAAAAAAAAAACTGGAGATTTTCTGAACTTGTAAAGCGAAAGGTTTTGACACTTGGAAATTTTCTGAGTTTCGAAAATTTAATTTTTATTATTTTTGCATCTCAGAAAACTCCCAAGCTTTTTCTATAAAATTTGAGATTAATCTTAAAATTTCAGCTTTTTTTGTTGTTGTTTTTGGCAAATTTTTGTAGCTAGAAATTTTCAAGCTTTTTCTTGAAAATATAAATCTCGAAATTTCTGAGCTTTTTGAGGACATTTATTCATCCTTTTTTATAGGCTCTGGACTTTGTTAAAATTGTGTTTTTTTTTCCCCAATAGCTAACATTTGTTCATATGCAATGTGAAGTAGCTTACCGAAATTCCCTGCACTGCAACCATCCCCCACCGCAAAGAAAGAACGACTCAGCTGTTAATTCAATATTTGGAAGCAGCCTTTTCTTTCCAATAAACTTTATTATTAACAAGTGACAATAAAACAACAGAAGAGTGGACAACGTGGACTGAACAAAGCTGCTGTTGCTAAAACTACAGGCAAGAAAAACTACGTCATCGCTCACAACTCCTGTTCCCCGAATGACCCGGTAAAAATTTTAGCGAAGAAATTCCCTTTAATGGGAGGAAACCCAGACGGATCAGTGAAGTGAGATCATAATCCAGCAACAACCAGTGGAAAGATTACTGGACCTCTTTTCTCAGGAGTGTTGACACCTCACCGACCAGACGGCGCTGAAAATTGTGTTCAGTCTTTTGACTGTGTTCCCGTTTGACTCAATGACGTGGATTTGGAAAACCCTAAACCTTACGCAGTATCTATGATGCTCATCTAAAAGGACGGAGCGGCGCTGGTCATCTTATATCTGTTCAATTCAGTTGCTTGTTAAAAAAAGAAAAAATTCAAGTTGCGCTACATTCATGTAACAGCAACTTGATAATTTATTTATAGCCATAGATGCGATGAAGGTTGGCAGAGAATGGTGTGGAATAAAAATTAGGCCTATATCCAGTGCGGAGCAATTGTTTGGATGTTAGATGAAAATGAAATAACTGCGCTAATCATCTCTGTGTGCACAGCAGCAGATCGGCTACAGCAGCTGAAGACCACAAAGGGAGGAACTCAAAGTATGGCTCCATCCTGCCCTGTTTGACTGGTTCGGGCTGCTGGCAGTGCGGGAGGTTTTCTTCACACACTTTGATCTCCTCAGTACCAAGCGAGCTTCACTTAAATGCCACAGCCTCCCTACGTATTATGTCCATCTCTTTGTGACCACAGAGTACCTCAAGCAGGAAAAAAAAACACACTTTGTCAAAAACCTCAGATCATCTCAAACTGGTTTCTTGGACTTGACAAGAGTCTTCACAAAGCGGAGCAGGTTAGAGTTCCCAAAAGCTGTACTCAAGTAAGAGCAACACCACTTCAACAGATTTTTATGAAACCTCCAAGACATTACACAGTAAAAATGCCAGTGTTGAATTAACACCCAAAAGTGTCTATATGTGTCCAAGTCAGCAGGTGTTAAATTCAACACTACAGAGTGTCACATTAACATTTACAACGGTGCTGATGTTAAAATATATTAAAAGTAACACAAGTGTAGTGTTGATCACAAAAAATAATGTGGTGTTGAAAAAGTAAATAATTGACCCACAAGGTGTCAATATCAATCAAATCCAGTGGAAAATATTCAAAACAATACACAGAAATGGAAAATTTAACTTTTCTGAAACCCATTTCAGTATTATAGATCAATGTTAATTTAAGAAAAAATGGGTGTCAATCTTTTAACACTTTCAAAAGTATTACTTTAACACCTGCTGACTTGGACACATATAGACACTTTTGGGTGTTAATTCAACACTGGCATTTTTACTGTGTACTCAAGAAAGAGTAGAAAAGTATTTTGTAAAACGTTGATAAGCTGAGTAACTGATCAGAACTGAATTAATATATAAACATGACGTCATCACACAAAAATATGAAGCTGTGTCCACATTCTGGTATTTTAAAGACTAAAATAAATAAATAAACAATCAAATAGATAACGTGATTGAAAGATAATAGATTCAAGCAGCATTTCTCAAAAAAAAAAAAAACCAGTGAACAATGCAATATGCCAGAATGGGGTGAAGTACTTCCAGTCCCAAATAGCACAGCACTCTCAACAGATAAAAATAACAAAACAAAAAAAAACAAGAAGTCTCACTTTAACTTCAGCTGAAGGTGTGTCTGTATCTGATGCATTTTCATTCAGTGAAGTTACTCACAATGGGTAGAGTATCCAGAAATTTTACTCAAGTAAGAGTAGAGACACTTCATAATAATATCACTCAAAGTAAAATGTACAATTAAAAAGTTACTCAAGTAAATGCAACTAGTTACTTCCCAAATCTGCTTCACATTCAACAGATCTGGATCCAGTTAGCCACATGGATCTGCATAATATGAAGCCACTGTGACGACGTCATGTCAACATGAGTTAAAATCTCATGAGGAATGTTTCCCTCACCTTGCTGAATCTAAGCTGTGAATAATTAACGCACTAGTACCACAATGTACCTATTAAAGTGGCCACTGAGTGTGCTGGTGTTGGGCTAGAGTCCTTTTCCATTGATAAACCTACAGACCAGTTATTGATGTGATCAAACCCTCCCTAAAACACTTCTGTTCTCAGTTTCTGACTTTTAAAGACCCGCATTATTGATCCACTTATCTTACCTCAGACTCCATTTTCATGTTTGTCATGGAGCCAGTGTGATCCACTTTAAATTGATTGATTTTTACACAGAACCAACCAGCATCATTTGAGTAGCTGTCCACAAAGCAGACTCTTCCCAAAACTCTGTCTGCAGCCCAGACGTGCTGAACAACTCCAGCCTTTTGAGAAGAAAAACAAAATCTAGGGGATTAAGACATGAACCTCCCGGTTTTAGACGTTTTAAATTTAGTCCTTTTCTTTGTAAATCCAGTGTGCTGGACTCACAAGTCTTGATGGTAATTTAAAGTTGCTCACCTGTTCAGACTCAAGTTAGACCCAACCAAATGGTACAAATGTTTGGATTCTTGCAGTAACAGGTGTGGCTGTGAAAAAGCAACTCTAATCCATTTGCTTTGGACATTTTCTGCTTCATGACATATTTGGAAGGTTTTTCACACCCTGAATGAAGCCCAGAATGTGAACCTTTACTTCTTGTTTTTTTTCCCTCAGTGCTGAAAAGATTAATTCCAATAAAAACAGCAAATATGATCAAGTTGATGAGATCTGGAGACTTTTCCTGAATTTCATTCACGTCTTCATGTCAGTGGTACTGAATTATCATCCAACCAGTTTCTTTCTTTCTTTTTTTTGCGTTTGGTTGTTTGCCTTCCTTTAGTGGAAGATCATGGCGACATGTTCCGATCTTCTTGGATCTAATTGTGATACTGCATCTCATATACTAAGTAAATATTAAATATGAGCATCTTTGTATCAACACAAACTTTTAGAGACATTCTAAAGAAAACACCGTCTGAAACCTGCACACTTTTCAGCTGAAATATTTATCCTATCCTGTAACCTCAGCCTTGTTTTTATAGTTTTGACCTCAACAGTGCTGCTAATATTTGATAACTGTGAAAATGTGCTGCTTGATCTTACGTGTTCTTATTGCAAACAAGACTTTGTAATAAATATACCAGTATGTATGCGGTGCGAATCAGTCATTAAATGTAATAAATGTAAAACGTAATATAAGTCTTTCATCTGGGGTGGAGTTTTGTGTTTATTTTTAGTAGAAGCTTATTTTTACAACAAAAATCCACAAAGAAAAACGAACGAAAAAATTATTTCACCTGTTGAGGAAAAAATGCAACACTGTGCATTTTAATGTAAGAACAAGAAGATGCAACACAAAGTAGATCCTTAAATTAAGATCTTCAGGAAGTTCATAAAACAATTATTTAGCCTCCATCTCCATCTTTCGCACATTAATGTGACTGAAGAGTTGAAGATTTATGACACTTCACGACAAGGTTGAGATTCTCCTCCAAACCTAAAAAAAAAGGAGGATATTTAATGCGTCGTGGAGCAGGGGGTTCACTCAGCAGCTGTCGCAGATAGGAAACCTCAAGGAGACGTGATATCTCTCGCCAGCTTCTTCTGATAATGACTGTTACTGTTGCATAACTGAAGACAAATAAATGAAGCGAGTCAAAGGGGACAACAATGGGAAACACCAGCATAAAGCCACTGGTTCCAACCTCAGGAGGAGCTTGAAGGATTTAAAAAAAAGAATACAATCTGTTGTCTTGTTTGTGCTTGAAGCTCACACACAACTCTTTGCATACTGAGACTCCATGATGTAAAGAAAAAGATCCATTTTGTGAGGCAGCTAATGGGGACGAGGTTGAAGCTTTGCCTGTCAACTGAACTTAGAATCATCTTTAGTGCATGAAAAATCATTGGCACCTTTCCCCCCCTCCCCCTCACTTCCTTCACCAAGACCGATGCTCTGAATCAGACGATATAAATAACGCGCATCTGCAGCCGAAGTGATGCATGTTTCATTCTGCCTTGTGAAATCAGTTTCGGTTACATCCCCAGCAGTTTGTCTTACAGCTTCATGTATGAGACGTCATGTAAAAAGCTTTAAATCCAAAAAGTGAAACCCTTCGAAGTGCCGCTGACCGGAGCCGTAGGGGAAGTGTCCAGCAGGACGTGAAGTTGAAAGGGAGAGGGCACAAAATGTGTCCTCCTTAATTGACCAAAATCAAATGACTTTTGGCAAACCTCAATTTTAAGGAAAAAAAAAATACTGGAATGCAATCAAACCATCCCCAGTGTTATCAGCGTAACTGGATCTTCTGTAAATGTCAATTAGTGGCTGCTTCTATTAGATTTATGAACCACCCACAACTGAAAAGGATAATGGTCCCAGAAAGACTGATCAATTAGCAAAAAATAAATAAATAAAAGGTGCAACAAAACTGCATTGCTTTTTCTGTGCGAGATGCACATCTACACCGTCTAATGTTTCATCCCAGTGATTATTAATCCCCGCAGCAACAGCAGCAATTAAGACATGGCGACAAGAGAGGGATCAGTTTCTTACCTCAGTTGGCTGCTGGGAGATTTCTGTCTCCTTCTGTCTTCTCTCTCTTTGCCGGCGTCCGTGAAATATTTACCCACTCAGAGAGCTATAGTGCCTGTCGTCAACGCTGGACGCTCTTGAAAATTGATCATCCTCAAAGAGACGGCTCAGAGACATGCCAACGTGAAGACGGGATGAAAAACGAGGGTGGTAACTGTAACAGCTGCTGAAATATTAAATGGTCAATAACTGTGTGGTTGTCTGGTGACAGTGGAGAGGTGCTTGTGTTGATGGATGGGCGAGGAGCTCTCGGCGAGCAGGGGTTAGCGAACGAGAGAAAGAGAGAGAGAGGGAGGGATTAGGATTGAGGAGACACCCCTGAGGGACTCTTTATCGTTGCATTGTAGCCCTTCGTTGCTGAACGCCCAAGTGAGTTCAAAACGCTGCCCTGACACGATGTTGCTCCGAGATAATTAATCTGTTAACGCGGATTAGTGGGGTCTAACCCCTCACTCGCTCCCTTTCCACCGCCGACCCCCACTGAATATCTAAAAGCTCGCTCGCCCGTCCGACCAACCAATCTCTGCCCAGAACACCAGAGTGAATCCAGTCCAGGTTACCAAGGCGAACTGTAAAAATGTACCGACTGGAAAATGATTGTGGAAGCTGCAGCACACCACTCACACCTTACATGAAAAATTGTGCTTACATGAAAGCCGAAGGGGTAAAAGCAGAAGAATCACGAAGAGGCACACAGAGATGAATTTGGGGATGAGGAGGAGGGGGGTGAGGGGGAGGGATGCAGAGAACAGGAAAACCTGAGGAGAATAAAAATGCGGGTTCCCATGGAGGGATGCTGACAGAAAAGAGGGAGGGAGGGTGAGAGAGATGGAGCAACTAACAATGAACAGAAAGGGGCAAAGCAGCGTGCAGTGGATTTGTAGGCGAAGGCAGTTTCCAGTGGAGGCTGCAGGACAGCATCAACACCGATTTAGTGACGGGGGAGGCGGCGGAGGACGTGTAGCGACGTGACTGATGTGATGAGTGCACGCTCAGAGAGATGCCCTCTCAGGGACTGGAGCGACAAGAGTGCAGGAAAGACATGGAGGTGAACTGCAGCAACAAAAAGTGTTTGCCTTTCACTGGAGAAAAGGGGGCAGAGGCACGAGAGAGGAGAGGAGAGGAGAGGGAGGGGGCGTCGGAGTCGGCTTTTCTGTGTCACTGAAAGGGAGTGGGGGAGGGGAGATAATGCAAGCGAAGGGAGCAAACAGTGGAGAAGCAGGGAGCATACTCACACACTCACTCAGCTTATGGATAGTGTACATGTGGGTATGCATCTGGAAGGAAAACGGGGAAGAAAACAAACAGATTCATTATCCTCGGCTTAGGGAGCGAGTATCCGTCACATCAGCGACGAGAGAAAAATCACCACTCACAGCTCTTAAAATCATCAGCTTAAAGTTTAATTGCAAAAGCAAACTAGTGGTCGCAATAATTGGTAGGAGAATACAGAGTGATCGCTCTTGTGAAACACAGTACATTCAATATTCATGATCGAATTAATCATGAGAGGCAGCAGAGAACGAGCCCAGTAGCTAACAAACCCTTTACAATATCGAGATGATAAAGGTTTCTGCACCTTTAACAACCATTTATTTATCACAAGGGTTTAAAAAAACAGTATAAATATTGTGAATGATGACGAAATGTTAAAAATAAAAAACAGGCCAAAGTTCAAACCAGTAGGAGATTAGATCCATCAACTTCAGACAAAGTCAGATGAAATAAAATACATTTCAATTTAGACAGAACCCAGATTATGTAGATAATTGATCGTCTACTGATGGTTTTTTAGACTGATAAAAAATCTGATAAAAAGCCACAGTCATACAGCTAAACTTTCACACAATATAAATGAAGAATTATTATTATTTCAAGTAAATTCTTCTTTATGCTCGAATGTCTAATCCCAGCAGCTTCATCCTTAAAGTCTAATGGGAATTTCTAGCAACTCAAAACTTTTTAACTTGAGAAAACAAACAGATCAATTAATTTCTGCTCCAATTCAAATGCTTCTGTGAGTTTCTGTAAACAAAAGGCTTACAGAAAGTTCAGATGAGCTGCATTTGCTTCAATAATTTAGCTTTTGTGACTAATTAAACTTCAACTACCAATAAACTTATTTTATTTTTGTGCATTATTGAATGTGCTCATGCAAATTGTAAAAGAAAAATTGACCAGGTTTTATGTTTTGGGGGTCATTTTTATGCCTTGAAACTAGATAAAACAATCTTTGGTTTTATACCATCATTACAGTTTGATTTGGTTTTATTTATTTTTCCAATATGTTGCACTGAAATACATTCAACACAACAGAAATCGATTCTGTATGATGAGGACTGAAATTAATGATTACAAAAACACTGATATATAAAATTCCTATGGCAGTCTTTACAAAAGTATTTCTTATGTTCAATGGACACTGTTGGGTCACTAAATGAAGGGGATCAGAGTATATAAAAGTGTGTAAAATTAAGGCAAATATGAAAAATAGTAAAGTATAATCTATGTGAGAGAACTGCATCCCTTTGAATTTATGACTTCATGCTTGGATAAATACCAAAAACCTTGCCTTAGCGTCAGGTTTACTGAAGTAATAAATACTGTATAAGAAGTAAACATATCCTATTGCACCAAGTCATGTGCTGTTTAGTGATTTACAGCACTATTTATAATCTATATGTAGAATAGCGCAGGTGATGAGAGATACTTCTTTATTATCGAAGAGCTACGGTGCAGATGATATCATAAAAACCGTTCACCTCGGCGCCGCTAACGGTACAAAGGTGCAAGGTGTTGACTGGCTGCCGGCCAAAATTCAACCCCTTCCCCACCTTCAGGTCCCACACGGCGTCAAAAATCCTCTCCCCCTCCGCGTTGTCTACCTTAGCCAGCGTGAGGTGGTACCGCGGGTTGAAGGAGCTCCGGTGCAGCCAGCCCTCCTTCCTGTAGGCCTCCTGCAGACCGCTGTTCAGGTGGTGGAGGCGCAGCTGAGGCTGGGGGCTCAGGTACAGCACCTTGCCGTTGAAGTGCTTCAGCTTCACCGGGAAGGTCACGGCCACGGGCGGGTTGCGGTCCAGCTGGGCGAACCGGCGGAGCACCTCTGCGGCGGCCGCCACCTCGGCCGGGCCGCGCAGCACCAGGAGGCACAGGGTGACGTGCAGCTTGGAGGCGGCCTGCCAGTGAGGAGCAGAGGAGGGGAGGAGGGCGGTGAGCTCCTCCTGCAGCTGCTGGAAGCAGGACAGGATCGTAGGCGTGTTGGCCCGGAAGGTGATGAAGTGAGTGGGTTTTTTCTTAGGAGGACGCCTGCCACATTTCTCTTCTGCCTGCTTCGGTGCTGGATCCTAAGGAGGAGCATCAAAGTGGAGGTAAATTAAAAACTCTAACTGCGACGGTGTCCGTCAGAGGAAGGGTTTCCGTCCACACCTGTGTGTCTTCATGACTGTCCAAGGTCTCCTCCCAGTCTTCAAAATGCTTCTCCTCTCCGTCCTCACCTACATCCTGGTCATTTTCTTGACGTGAGGATTTTTTCTCAGTTGAGGATTGGAGTCTAAATAGACACCAGGAAAGGAAAATAAATACATATGGCAGAATAAAAATGACTTACTTTATTAAAACAAAACAATAGCATTGTCTGAAATCTAATGATTCATTCACCTGCTTCAGGAAAGTTAGTGACTATATCAATTGCCCTCTAAATTTTAAAGGTAATGCTTCCTTGAACAGGTTAGAATAGATCTATGGGCTATACAGAACATAGTTTGCAAAAAAAAAAACATTCTTAGATAATGAGATTTTAGTCTGCTCAGTTCTGAATAATTTAGCTCCTTTCAGAATGAGCAGTTTTAAGGAGTCTTGTCACTTTAAAACCAAATTTACTGCTGGTTATGCCCCCAACTCAACATTTACTCTTGCACATCAAAAATGGCTGCAAACACAAGCACAATTCTACAATCGTACATCTTTAAAAAGCAGAAGTGGAGCCTCCTGCACAACCAACAAGAAAGCAGCAAGAGGTTTCTGGATGGTGAGTCAACAAGAAAACACTTGTATTTTCCAGCAGCCATTGTTACAGCACATACAGTGGTAAGAGTAGCTGACCAAACGTGCTGTAGCTCAGCTTGGGTTGCTAGGTAACAGAGTGGACTTCACTGGAGTTGCTAGGTAACGGGCTGAGCTTTGTTGGGGATGCCAGGTGAGGAGCGGAGCCTGCTGATTTGTGACGCCACATTCACACTCATTTTTCAGACACCAAAAAAAATATAAAGTTACTGACAAAAATGGCTCTGTGTTGTATTTTTTAAGCGCTTTTGTAGCACCTTTACTCTTCCAGTTGGAACATAAATGGAAGTAGAAAATGTGAATTTTGCTGAATAGGTCCCCTTTAAAACAGCATCTATAACTCATTCAATCCTAAAGGCTCTGATATGAATCCTCAAAGAGGCCTTGTGTTGTGCAATTCTGAGCATTTTATCCAAACTGATGTATTTAAAACACACATTTTACTCAAATGTGTTTTTTTTTTCTACACAGGGCATTTTGTCTGCAATGAGTTAAAGATAAAACCTGCAGTAAGACTAAACACCAGACCTATTTGCAGCCTCCTCTTCAACACATAATCCATGAGAATCCTGCTGTTCTTGAGAAGTGTTTCCTGCACAATGTGTGGGGGCAAAAGTGTGATTCATCTCATTCAGCTCCTCTTCCTCCTCATGTCTGTTTTTGGTACGAGCGCAGTCTTCCTCCCGACCACCCACAGCACCTGTCTGCTCCACTGTTGTTTCACAACAACCGTCTTGTTGCTGCTCTGGATCCGTTACCCTGCTTCCATCTGAAACAAAGGAGAATTTTTAGTTTGAGAAATTGTACAGATGTACAGGAGTATTCATGCCACTTGAGCTTTTCCCATTTTGCTGTGTTACAACTACAATTATACAAAGCAGTGCATAACTGTGTATAATACAATTGTGTAAATGTTTTACAGGAGAAAAAATCTAAACGGTGTGGTAGGTATTTGTATTCAGAGTGAATACTTTGTAAAACCACGTATACTGCAAGCTAAGTATTTCTAAAGCAGTTTTCCACATGTTTCTTTCCAGAATAGTTTGAGCTCAATCTGACTGAATCTCTGAACAATTTAATCAAGTCTTTCAGTAAATCAGAATACTGACTCCAGCAAAGCCTGTTTGTAAGATTAAAAGCAGCTTTTGAAAATATCAACCTTTAAGCACATATTAAATATCTTTAAATTAAGCTCACAGTTCTATACTGTAATGTAATCTTCTGTAGGTCTGATGTAATAGTTTATTATGAAATGTGTTTTCATTCTCTGCAAGAGGAAAATAATGATAATTAATGGAAATGTTTGAAATCATCTGTCTGTGCTTAATGAGTTTAATGCATTTCACTTTGGGAATTTAATAACTGAAGTGAATCAACTTTTCAATAAAAAATTCTCATTTATTAAATATGGCTCCATCCATTTCCATTATTGCCCATTTTCCCCATGATGCGCCAACCAGCTTTCTTGATGAGGAGAATTATCCTCATAGCATAATGGCTCTATTTTCAGACGATGGACTCAAAAGTGTTCTGTGAGATGTTTAAAACTTGTGACAATAATATATGAACTAAGCCTCCACACGTCTCCTAGACGTTTCAGATTTTTGCTTGCAAACTAAATTCATAAAACTTTGTGTAAGTTTCCATCAGTTTCCTAAATGCGTCCCGCTTTATGATGATCTTCTGCAAAAGTTTCCAGCAAAAACATTTTAATGGGACAAAGATCACATTATTTTGCTTTATGCGGATGGAGGCAGAGAAGGGTCTCACCCTTTACTTCCTCCTCCTTTCCAAACGGGGGAGCCAGAGATTGACCGGTGGAGCCAAAGACCCTGTCAGTTCTGCTGTGGCGGTCCCAGACGCGGTGCCCTCTGTAGGCGAAGTACTGGATCCGGTGTCTGGGCAGAGCCAGCTCTGTGGTGTAGTCGCAGTCACACGGGTTGGTGTCCCAGTTGAAGTCACAGAAAGGGCGCTCCAGCACGCCGAGGAAGCGATCCACGTAGCCCACCACAAACTCTGAAGCGTCCACTGATGTGTCCCACAAGATGCGAGAGATAACCTCATCTGCTGTGCGCATGCGGGGCTTTTTGTTCACATCTGCTAGAGAGGATTCAATCATTTCCATTCAGACAGAGAACAAAGAGAGAGATAAACACATAAAAGTCTCTTCTGATTAATCGTGAAACATCCAGATGAATAAATAAGTACTGACCTTTCCCCTCGTTGTCTTTCGGCTTCGCCACTTTGCTCGCAGCGCCTTTTTTCTTCTTGTGCTTTTCCATCTTTTCTTCATCCTGTTTGTCATCCATGTCAGGGGACAGAACCGCTGACTCATGCGGTGATGGGTCACTGAAATAAATGAGAGCAATAGAGGATGGGGGGAAAAGTAAATATGGTCACAAATGATGACAAATTAAAAAGACAAGAGCCCTACATTAATCTGAAACAGATGTTACTTAGGATGTAAAAGCTTACACGAAATTAAAGAAAAAAAATCTAAAGAAAAGATCCACAATTAATAATAATAAGAGAAATACATAATACATCATGAATTATTTGCATCAAAATGCAGATTAATATAAAAATTTCCCAATCAAATCCAAACAATAAAAAAACCATGCCTAAATAAACTATAAATGGCAAATATAACAAAACAGGAAAAAGTGCACAGGAACACTGAGTTCACATGGATTTTCTCCTTAAAAATGAAACAAAATAAACTGTAAATTGTAAAAATGTTTTATTTATCTAAAAGAAATAAGTTTGTTGAACGGTCTATCATTCACAAATAGAAAATTACATCGAGCCTTTTCTCTTCTTACTCTGTCTGGAGGTAAGAAATGAGATTCCTTCTTTCTGACCTGCTGGTTACCATTTTAATTAATTACTTTTCCCCCACGACTAAAACATAAGGAGACATCATTTTAGTGTGTTTTGTAGGCTTTCTTCTTCCCATTTATATTTTTTAGATCAGCTCCTGCAAAACTGAATTTTGTCATTTAAATTTTTTTTTAAAAAAGAATCAAAGTTGGCAATTTAACTTCAGCATCTCATACGCATGGGGTGCATGGTCACCAGGAACAAAATGGTAGTCTCTCATTGTGTGTAAAAGGAGAATGAAGATTTTTATCATTATTCTGTCATTTCCAAAAGACGTCCAACATTTCTAAACCCAGTTAAACTTTGCGGTGATACTTTTAGCCTTGTTGTTAAAGATTTGCTCTCTGTTCCTTCGGCACACATGTCTGGACACGTTTCATGATAAATAGTTTCTTACATATTTTTCCTTCCTGACTTAAATCACCGCGGACATTGAAAATAGCTGACTCAAAACTCAAGACTCTGACTCCCTCTTTTCTCTGGTCGAACCCAGACTGTGGTTCTTATATGGTGTTTTTAGTGTCGGGAATAATTTATTTATTTGAGTTCGGTCAGATGTGATTATGCTGAAATCATCTGAATCCAGTAACCGGCTGATTGGTCTCTGAATCTCTAACTGAGACTCTATAAACAGCAAACCTATATACTATGAAATAGTGAAAAAGTGCAAACAGATAGTAAGAGATCTCCTTCTTGTTACTTATGAGAGGCAAGTGGATTTGAGCAAACCTGTGTGATAAACGACATCTTCCTCCGAAGTGACACTTTCCCTTCTGGAAAAACTGGCACACTTTTAATCCATCCTTGTTCTGCTCTGAAGACTCTACAAATTAGAACAACAACAAGGACGACAGAGAGAAGACATGAAGTAAAATCTGAATGAAAGTTTAAGGAATGTTGTCTTTAACATGTCATCAAAAGAAAGAGAAATCTGCTCAACAACACATGCAGTCATGTCTGGTGTTTCTGTGTCTTCTTACGTAAACACACTGACCAACATTGTTTTTGTATGAACATAATGAAGATGAATGTATGTTGGCAGGCAAAGTGTAAGTGCAGACATATGAGAGGCCCCAAGGGACAAAGCCTACAAACTCTCTTACACACACTATCAAAGTCTCTCACATTCACTATCAAACTCTCTTTCATTCACTATCAAAGTCTCTCACATTCACTATCAAACTCTCTTTCATTCACTATCAAAGTCTCTCACATTCACTATCAAACTCTCTTAGACGCACTATCAAAGTCTCATTGCAGACCAATGAGAAAAGTAGAATTTTAACAGCCTTCCTGTTTGATCAAATTAACTGCCTTTCCTAAAAAAAAGTTTAGTATTAAATGTGAAGGAGTTTGACTGTGAATGAAAGAAAGTTTGATAGTGAATGAAAGAGAGTTTGATAGTGAATGAAAGAAAGTTTGATAGTGAATGAAAGAGAGTTTGATAGTGAATGAAAGAGAGTTTGGTAGTTTGACAGTACGCGCAAGAGAGTTTGTAGGTTTTGTCCCTTGAGGCCTCTCATACAGACATGTTAAAAACCACCACTACTGATCATTAATTATTTGTTAGTCTAATGTTTACAATAAAAAGCAGAACTCCGGATATTATATTTTCCCTCCAACTCAGTAACACTACAAACCATATAACAGGTGGTAATGATTCAATCCAGATGACTGAAAAGTCATCCAAGAGTTCACACCACACTTCCTGTTTTTCTATTTTTGGACAGAACTGGATGTAACTCTCAGCCCAAATACCTAAACTATAGCTGTAATGTCTTTCTTGTGAGAACTGAGATGACTCCAGCTGGCACAAAACCATCTGACCCTAATCCAGGCGCAATAACTTACAGGAAGTGCATTTTTTTTTCTGTACATGTTCCTTAGGAGTTTTACTGGGATTAAAAGTGATAGATGCAGATGTTGAAGCAGACAGTGAAATCTCTCTCCTCATCTGGGAGTGAGACTCTTGAGTCATTTGCTGAAGCCAGGAACTGATCCAGCAGAACATTCTGTCAGGAAGTCAGAAACTTACACCACACTACTCCATGAATTCAGCTGCCTCTGTCAGTGTGTGAGGGTCTAGAGACACATGATAACATAGTTTACCAGAACTGAAACTGCTCCAGGAGAGAGCGAGAAACAGGGTTTGTTTGTTTCCATAATTGCCTTATGACAATGATGCAGTAAGTGGAAAGGACACGTCTCAATGCAATATTTTAAAGTCGTATTTAAAAATAAGGGTGCACCGATTTATTAGTCAGCTGATTTATCAGTGCCGATTTTATTAATTTTGGGAGATCGGTGATCAGCCGATACATACTTGATCAGCAAAGGTCTAAATGTCAACCACTGTCCTCTTTTTTTCTCCAGTGATCAAGGTTTGACTGGTAGACCAACCCACCAGGTCATGTCTGCACATTTCATAATAATCACTCCACTGTTATCAACTCAGCAACTTTCTTGCAATATTTTGCAACAAAAATCGGCATCGGCAGGTCAGAATTTTAAAAGACTGGCCAGAAAACTGCAATCAGTTCACTCCTAATTTAAAAATATAAAAAATAATCAATTAATTTCCATCAAAAAGACTCAAAAACTGTTGATTATCAATACCTCCATTATGATTCTGATAGCACAGTTTTCTGCATAAAAAGACAACAACTCTGGTAAAATATGCTGTTTCTACAAAGAAGTTAGTTCATGAAGCGAAACGTAAAAGGGGAACTAAAACTATGAATAATAAAAAACAATGAATAGAATTTCATGTTCTAATCCTTTGTGACTTAAAATTACAAAGTCCAGTCCTACGCAGTAATAAACACATTTCTTTCATAAAATATCTCTTATTAATATGTGTGCAAGCATAAAAAGAAATTGGACTGGATGCTCATCATCCAGCCGTTTAATGGAGATGTGGAGTCCGTAAGTCAGTTTGGTTCAAAGGTGAATCACACTTTTTACTGTTATTTCTACCCTTAGTCCTACCTCTATTCATTAGAAATTAATAGTTGTTCAAATGCGACGCTGATAAAATTTGTTTAAATTACAGGCAACACATTGATTCATTTTCAGTTCTTACATTTGTTTTTCCATAAATGTACATGACTGAACGCTGCTGCTGTCAGGTAGGAAGTTAAAATCCTGGAGCTTATACGATTTATGTTTTATGCTTGTTAGGGAAGAACATACTGTACTGAATGTATTCGAATGTAAAAAACAGATTTAGGTTTCTGATCATGTACTGCTGGTATGCTAAAATATATATATAATGTATATTAGAGCTCCATGATAATAGGAAACATGAGATAATGTTGGCAAGTCTTTTGATACTGAAATGACATTCAATGAACAAATAAATAAAAAGTGTTTATTTTATGTCTGTGCTTT
Source organism: Poecilia picta (assembly GCA_033032245.1). NCBI lineage: Eukaryota > Metazoa > Chordata > Actinopteri > Cyprinodontiformes > Poeciliidae > Poecilia > Poecilia picta. Next base: position 15,190,159 of record CM065368.1, read on the forward strand.
CAGTTGATTGCTAACGTAGAACATAATGTATCCAAATACTGGATAAACTGGAAATAAATAACATTATTTCCATCTGAATAGCTGATTCTGGCTACATTCTGATGTTTGGCATTTTTTTCTTAAAAACATGACCATTGTACTTCCTCTATGCGTTCCAAGGTTTCTCCCAGAAAACCTATTAAGCCTGGTGGTTGAGCGCTGGGGCAGTCATTCATCCAGCGGCTGAATGTTTTTAATTTAAAAAATGTTTAAAGTTATTAGGAAATTTTAAAATATCACTTGATAATTATGTGTTATTGAAAGATTGGAAGATTAACACCTGAACACCAACTATAAAATCTTAAGAAACTTAAAGACTTAAATAAATAAGTAAAGCTTAGCCTGGTAGGGGCACAAGTAAAACCTGGTGGCCCGCCAGGCTTATAATACGCTGGGGAAAACCTGCTTTCTAAATATGATACTTGTTATACAACGTGCAGTTCTAATTCTTCAATTATTCATACTTAGTATTTTTTACTACGGTAATTTATCAGAATGCATTAAACTAAACATTAAAGTGGTTTTGCATTTTCATTCTTGTGACATACTTAACACACTTTTTTTCCTGTTTATATTTTTCAGTGTTGGCGTTTTAAATACAACTAAATGAGATACCAAGCAGAATACATTGATATACATTGAATGTTAGGAAAGAAAAATATTTAATTTTGCTGTGTTTATGTTGATTGACATTAATGTCAACTGTTTTGAATCGGGACTCTTCATCTAAACATTAGTTACTAAACCATTAAAAATACCCGTGTTAAGAAAACATCTACATTTAGGAGAGGACCTGAAGGCGCAGCTCATATCTTAGTTTTTCAGAATCATGTCCCTTAACATTCTCTCTACTCCACAAATATGGAGAGCCATATTATGGAGAGCCATAATTTTGGCTGAAATGGCTCTCCATAGTTTAGAGCCAAGAATGAGGTGCAAAAGGTGAACTGGGATACTGCTTTAATAACTGTGGCTTTTAGAGGAAATAGAACAAATCTATCAAAAACACCATCTGTGAAAGCGATGAGCAGACATGAAGCAATAGATTATCACTGAGACATTTACCTCCCGTACCTTCCCGGGTATCATCGCTCCGGTCAGTTTCGGTCACAGCAGCAATCAGATCCGGTGAGTCAGTCAGGGAGGTGGGCGTCAGGAGGCTTTCACCTCCGAGCTTCTGGTTCTCCATAGAGTCCGAGGAAACTTCTGGACCGTCTGACGCCATTTCCAAATCAAAGAGATATCACTGTAGCGTTTCACTGACAGACTGGCGTGACATAAAGTGTGTCTCTGCTACCTGGACACCTGGAAACACAAACACGGAAGTCCCGGGTTAGCCATCCGGTACTCCAAGTTAGCCATCCGGGTAACTTAGATTTGCATAGTAGTAAAAATATATATATATATACATGCAATTTCCTCTTCTTTTTTTTTGACAAAGAAAAGAAGCCAAATGAAGTTCACCAAAGTGATCTCTGTGTTTAGTACTCTTTCACCCAGTCTGTAACCCTCGAATGGAATTATGGTTAATGCAGTTTTATTAAAAAATATCTGTAGGCGCAGCGAATTTAAATGTACAAATGAAAGCTTAATATTACCATGAAAAGCTAAATAAATAAATAATTAAGAGCATATTTTTATTTTTTTTAAATAAAGTTTCGTCTCAACGTTTATCTAAAAGTTGTGATGTGACGTTAACCGTCCGGCCAGTCGGCAACGAGTCAGCGCGCGCGACGACGTGCCTCAACGTCATGTGACTCCTCTGTTTGCTAACGTCATGTAAACAGAAACGGGGGAAGTAATGCAAATATCCACTTACTCTCGTCCAATAATGAGTTTTTGGTAAATATGTTTTAGAAGATTAATTTATTTTTTTTACTTTCGCCGTTGTTCGTCTTTATATTTTTTAAACACAAGCAGCGGAAGTCCAGTGAAGCAGCTGTGTTGTGTACCAATCTTTGCGCTGAAAGGTAAGACTCTCCGGTTTAGCTTGTTGTTATGACAACGTAAAGCCCGGGTACTGGCTAGCAACAAACGCGATCCACAGGATGTAAATTGTACGACATCTAGACTTTTATTCAGCAGTTTATCTACATATATCACATGTCTGTCAGATGAACGCGCTGGTGGCTCTGTGTCATTTCTGCGAGCTGCATGGCCCCAGAACACTGTTCTGCACCGAGGCGCTACACCCTCCATCCCCAGACCCCTCGTCTCAGATGGGGACCCCCGTGCCAGGAGACAGGGATGGAGACCGGGAGGGGGAAGGTCTGACTATGAGGGCCAACAGCTCAGCAACACACAGAGGAGAGATGTGTGAGGTGAGTGGACTGAAAGCCTGTTGTTTTTGACAATAAAGTCCTGTAGTCTGTTTCAAAGTTACTTATTGCCACCTTTTCTCTCCTCACAGGGTTGCCGATCTCTACCTGCATCTCATCCTGGCTTTGTGAGCATCGATGATGAAACGGGCATTCGCTTCTTGAGCCATCAGCATCCCAGGCAGTCCCAGCTTTTCAGTGTGGTCAGACAGGCCTGTGTACGCAGTCTCAGCTGTGAGGTGAATTAACAGTGACTTTAAAGTAGAAGTTATCTTGGGAAACGTATTCAGAAAAAGTGAACAGATCAGTCCATACATGACGAAATACAGCAGTAGAATTTAATATTTACATTATAGTCTGAGGATCAAACGTAACAGTTTAAAAAGAGTACTCAAATATTATATTTGTTTCAGACTTTGCCAAAAGAAACAAGCAGTAAGCAATATAAGCAACATAAATTACTCTCACAATATACTTGGAAACATTATGGGTTACTGGGAAGAGAAAATATTTGTAATTTGCAATGGAAAATCATCAGTTTGTGCCTTTTTTTAAAAAAAATTTTAGTTTTTTTTCTATCTGAGATTACAGTCTGTCCTGCTAACAAAGGAAATCTTCACTCAAGAAGATAATTTTCATAAATTACAGGGTTTTATTTGTGCCTTCTGTGCAGTGTTGGTGATCTTATTAGAAATAATGCATTTTTAAGTGATAGCAGCTTCTTTTTTGGCTTTTCTCATTTTGAAACCATTAATAGCACCATAAAGTTGAAAAATTAGGCATCGCAGCTAGACAAGCCATTATGAGAAAATGCTTACACCCAATGTTGTTGGGTGTTGAGATTTTCACCCCAACTATACAACACTGGTATGAAAATCTCAAAATCTCAGAGGGAAAATTTGGAAGAGGATGGAAATCATATATTATCTAAAGAAATACTGTTTTGTTCTCTTAAGTGTCCGTGTTTTCACAATTGGGGCCAATTCTAAAAAGACAAATTTGTCTTTCTTTTTATGAAAGAAAATGTGTAGTAGCCTTGTTTCAGCCAGCTGACCAGTAATATGCAGCAACAAGTGGGGAAGGGGCAGTGCTGAGTTACTTATTCTCCATGGCGCTGTCGAAAACTCTGGTCGCTGCAGTGCTTCCTGAGACTTCTAATTAAAAACACTTTAAAATGTAGGACTGACATGACAGGAAATGTTTGTGGTTTTGAAAACTTCGTCAAGCTTTCATATATCTTGACACCATTAACTGCCCCACAGCTAGTCTGAACAGGGCAAATGTGATATAATGCTAGATATTAGACTTTTAAGCACTTCATTTGATTCTCTGTTTTCTTTATATTTCGAACAGTCTCATTTTAAATATGTTTGGGCTTGGTTTTGTTCTTTGTTTTCAGGTGTGTCCTGGCCGTGAGGGGCCCATTTTTTTTGGCGATGAGCAGCATGGGTTTGTGTTCTCACACACCTTCTTTATCAAAGACAGCCTGGCCCGCGGTTTTCAGCGATGGTACAGTATAGTTTTGGTGGCCATGGACAGGATCTACCTTATCAACTCCTGGCCTTTCCTGCTACGTCACCTCAAGCTCACGATACATAGTCTGCAAAGCACAGCTTTAAAGGTAGATCAATGTTATGGATGCTGTATGCCGTTAGTATTTTAAACATATAGATAAATGACCTTCATTCTGCTCACATATATTTCTCTTTTCCCCATCAGGTCTTTGACACTGAGCAAGGAGGTTGTCCCCAGAGAGCTCTGCGGATGAACAGCGTATTTTCCCCAGCGGTTTTTCCACACCAGAGGAGTGGGAATGCGGCTCGATCGCTAACCTCCCTGACCCAGCACCCCAACCTCTGGGCTAGTCTGCACTGCTCTTTTAGCTGGTGAGTTGAAAAACTTCGCCTCACTGGGACAGACAGTTTCCTTTTGTCATGCTGATCTGTGTTTTCCGTCGTTTTTCCAGGTTGCTGAAAGCTAGCGGCAGTCGTCTAACAGAGAAGCTTCTTGAGGGAGCTCCCACTGAAGACACACTGGTACTTATAGAGAAACAAACAGGTACGGCATTTCCTCTCACCCAAGCACGTTTTCTTTTAGCCTTTCTGCAGCACAAATATTTGTTACATTCACATTTATCACAAAGAAAAAAATGTGATATAAGCTATTGCGTAATGTGGTAAGGCATTGTTCTCTTAATGATAGGTGCTCTCAGTCAGTGCCACACGTTTGCTCAGTCTTAGTTGGTTTCCCTATTTCTAGTCTGAAAACAGTCCTGATAAAATCCTACTCACTGGATTGCTCAGAACTTCGTCTCTGCAGCCAGAAAACCATGACAACACTCAGATAACTTGTCCTCTCTCAACAGAGCTTGCCCTATTCTGGTCAAGATTTACAAAGTGGTAAAAAGATTTACAGAAAAGTTTCTGAGTCCAGTGCAGCTTTTAGACCAACTGTCTTAATAGTCAGTTTTATACAATTCAGGACCACAAATGGGCAAATACACAGTGAGAGACAATCTGCTAAAGGCTTCAAAGATTTGAGACGGGGGCTAAGATCCACCATCCAGCAAGACAATAACCCCAAGTGAACATCCAGAGCTGCAGTAAAATGGTTCATAATATATATTTATGGCTTAGGCCTACATCTAGATTTCAGGCTAGATGTGCAAAGTGGCTATAGAAGTAGCCTAAAAGGTGGTTTTGCAAAGCAATAATTCAGGGGGCTAATAAAACTGCTCAACATGCTTTTGAGATCTTTATTTATAAAAAAAAAAACATTTGAAAATTATTTAGCATTTTGGTGCTCTGTGATCTTTTAAAATGTACTTTGTGGTTCTAATAATATAATAATATCAACTGGTTATTACTGTAGTTTCCTTTAAAAGTGTGATAGGTTATACTCCTGTAATTACCACATCATGACTCTCTGAGTTATTTGTAACCCTTGCAGATATATTTATAAATACCTGAATTTGACTTTCTGTTATTGGAAAGCAATGTTTCAGACTGCTGACCAGCAGTATGCAGCAACGAGTATGGAGTGCTGTTTTACTGAAGGAAACTGGAGTTGGTCCTGAACTTTCTTTAGCATCTCAAATTAGGAAGCTAGCAGTCACTAGGTTATTATTCTGCCTTGCTCATGTAAACAGGACACAGACGACTTACTTTGTTTGGATTCAAGCTTTTGGTAGAGTGGAAAAAATATCAAGCCAAACTACATCAGAAACATTGTAATGTTTTCTTTTCAGTTCAGAGCAGGACTCACCGCCAGGCACTTCACAATACAAACATTTTAATTAAGTCCAGTCATACGGACTGATTCAGATGTAATAAATACCTTCATGCTCGACCCTTGACAACAGTGTCAGGTTCAGTTTATTCAGCAACCTTGAGAAATGGGTTTATTTAAGGCAGTGTTTCCCAACCCTGTTCCTCAAGGCCCACTGTCCTACATGTATTAGAGGTTTTCCTGCTTTAATGTGACAAATTCAACTGATGGCAGTTCAGCAAACGCCTGTTAATCAGTCATTGATTGAAATCAGCTAGACTGATGCAAGGAAATACCTAAACTATGCAGGGCAGTGTGCCTTGAGGACCAGGGATGGGAAAACTTTGGTTTGTGCTCATTGAAGGTACAAATAAAAGTGGTTTTCAAGCTAGAAAAATAACATATAGAGGCTAACACAGACTAATCATTGTGCCGTAAATGTCAATAAAGTAACACTTTGTTCTCCAAAATCTTTGATGAACTTGAAATGTCCGTGAATACAATGCTAATGTTTGTGTAGAATCAGCATTCAGGTACAACCTGCCAAAACACAAAGTCATATCAGATGTTGAAAGTGTAAAAAAAAAAGACATTTATTTCTGCATCATGTTTGCATTTTACTGACTTTTCCGTCCTGCTGCTTCATGGAACACGTGTCTGCATAACCTCAGTCTATTTTAATAAATCTCTGGACCATAAATGACTCCAATCCCCAAATTCAGCAACGTTTTATATTGACTTGAGCAATGCTTTCTGAAGATTTGCACACAGAGTTTCTGTGCCGAACTAGTCCCACCCGCCCCCAACCAGCCCACATGTTTACCCCTGAGCCCTGCACTTCTCTGGAAGCTGTTTGTAGACCCAATCATATTGCTGTTCTGTTTCTTATTAAACCAACACATTTTCATTTTTTTCTTTCTTTCTGTATTTATTTGTTTGGGATTTGGTAATGTTAGATAAATTCAGTAGTTGTCCTCATCCCAACTCTTTTCAAAGAAGAATATACTTCCCTCACTATGATCCAATCCTAGAAAAATCCTCAGAAATTAAGAAAACAAAAGGACAATGGTGGGATTGTTACTGTCAGAGCAATTAGTTCATTTTATCACAAAAGTGATCCTAACTCAAAATGGCCTGCCATCGCTTTACAGATCAAAGCATCCACTGGACTCCTTCCTGGGCGCAGATAACAAAACTATTCATTTATTGTTTCTTTTTTATCTTTGCACATAAAATCGCATCATTTACAATGACTTAAAGACTTGAATGGGGATAAAAGGGAGCTTTTAGGATCCTTGTCATGGATTTTAACCAGCGGGTTTGAGTTTCTGTTTTGCCATGTGTCAGCATTCCTTAATTCCCTCAGAACTGAGCTGTTCAGTAAATACTGAATAACTCTGTCAGTTTCACGATTGCTTTTTTTGGGTGGAGGGTTGTTGCAGTAACAGGTTGAAAGAAAAAAACAAGAGGCCCTATTATTCCTGCCTCAAAAAACGTTAAGCCTCTGGGGAGCAGGAAGAATTTTCCTTGGTAGTGTGATTCACCGCAGAGAAGAGCGTTATCACTCTGTAGTCTTACAGTAACTGCCAGTTTTTTTGATGAACTGTTCGTTTTATTACAGGAGTTTAAGTAGCAGTGTTCCTGGTCCTGTCCAAATGCAGAAAAGAAAATAAATCTGCTTTTTACCCTGCAGTTTGAAATGTGCTTGATAGCTTAGTCTGGTAATTTGGAATCGTTTTTAGTAAATGCTGTGTTAAAAAGAGTATAAAGGGAACTGAAAATGTTTGTTAAAAGTGGGTTTTTTTAAAAGATACAAACCTAAATTTCTGTATATCTAGATAGCATTATTTGTTAGTTTAAATTTAACGTTCAACGTTTTAATTTTTGTGTTTCTGGCTGAGAACCTTCAGATTAAAGGACTCTCCTTCAAAAATAGCAAAACACCAATTAATCAGCCAGAGATCTAAGTCTGATTTCCCCTTGATTGGCTTCGAAGCAGAAAACTTATTTTCTCCTATTTATTAAATGCATCAAAAGTAAGAATTTCTACTTTTTCCAGTCTAGAATGCATCAACAGCGTGTACATTGATTTTATTTTTGTAGCTACTAAAAAAACTGATAAAGGTACGACACTTGCTTTGAAGTGCAAATTGAGATGGTTATTTACTTCCTTAGTTTGGGGTTAGATTCAGATCTCCTGTGCTATTAAAAGACCTGCAGCTCATATATTTCTCTCTGTTATCGTCCTTAGAAAATAAGTTGTAGTGGACAGGTCAGTAAAAAAGATCGGCATCGACCTGGAAATTCTGGTCAGTTTATTTCCAGTTCTGAACTTGACCAGTTCGTATTTTGAGTCTGTTTTTGTTCAAGCAAAGCAGTGGAAAAACTATTTGATGCCAAATTGGAAGTCAACCTCCGCATTGTACTTTTGTTAAAAAAATAAATAAATAAAAAATACAGGTAACGAAGGTATATGTTTTGTACTAAATAAATCTTAAGTCTGAAACTTTAAAAATGTGTTCAAATACAAAATTTTCAATGTGTATTTGAAAAATATGCACTAGTTTATTCAAAACCTACTTTGAATAAATCATAGATTCAAACTAAAATCAAAGATTCTCTGGATGGGATTCAGAATATAAAAATGCGGAAACCAGTGTGTTCCTAGCAAAGCAAACACATATCTGTAGCTAATCATTTTAATATTTTGTTTATAAAATTAACCTTAACCTAGCAAGGCCAACTTCTGCATTCGCATCATAGCAAGAACTTTAATATTGACTTGTGAAAAGCAAATATCTTTATCAAAAGCAAATATGTTGACAGATTTTCATCCAGAGTAAAGTCTGTTTATTTTTATTTAAATATGTGACCTGTCATTTAATGGAAGTTTCCTCACTACGGTGAGAAAGCCTTTGTGAGATGTGTAAATCTGTTGATCGATAGCTGTATTTTAACCACAGGTAGGTTTTGTTGCCATCCATATAGAAAGAGATGGAAAGCCCCCTGAATGACGGAAAGTCCCTCACGGAATTGTGGTCTTAAACATATGAGTAAAAGTTGCGTGGGTACAACACAAATAACAAACACTGTAGCACACAGTTTGCTCTTAAACTGCACCGTCAGTTCGTTCGATGATTAAGAGTAATTAGGAAACTTTTTGGTGAACAGTGAGGAGGCAAAATAAGAGGAGTCATGCGGAGTCGCATCCCAACCTGTCCACGTGTCCTTTGTAATACTTTCCTGTGAAAATTCCCCAAGTTATTTTAGTTATTAGGTTTTCAAGTTTTCTTTATGTCATTGTTTGTCTTCCAAAGAGCAAGAAGAAGAAATGAGTTGCTGGGAAGGAGCAGAAGGAGGCGGGTCAGAGTCACAGTTGCTCCAACCCGACAGCAAACTGGGTCTGCTGTGTGAAGCTTCAAAATCAGACGATGTACCTGGTCCAAAATTTAAATCACTGAGACACTTTAGACAGGTAAACATGTCTAAAAGATACATAATTCTGCTGTGCATAATCACTGAACACTGAGATTGTATTGCTGAAAATGAAAGTTATAGAGAAACATTTTATTCATTAATAAAAGATGTTTGTTTGTCGTGGACTACACTCTGTCTGTGAGCTGCTGTTTGTGTTTTTGTCTGCAGGTCCTCGGGGCGAATGACTTTCGACAGCTATCATGGCATGTGCTCATGGGAAATCAGGTCATATGGAGAAGTGCAGACCCCGGACTCATCCAGTCAGCATTTACTGTGCTAAAGGTAACTCAGCTAGCAAGCCTTACCTTAAAATAGAGTCCAATAAAATGTAAATGTACTAACTGTACATCTCAACACCACAGAGAATAGAGATCTTTACATTAATCTCTGAGATTTCCCAACAGGCTCTTTGCAAGTCGGGAGTCTGTGAAGTTGAGCCAGAAACTTTTAGATCTCCAAATTTATAAACCCATCATCTTCCATTACACTCAAAGGTTGAAAGCTCCAAAGGATGAAATAATGTTGCTGTACTTAGGGCTGCATAGCATTAGGAGAACTTGTGAAATGTGATCACTTTAATGGATGCCGTGATGCAATATGACATCAGATAAATAATTGAAAACCTTTTAATGCCTTTCTGTTTTGGCTTCAGCTAATGAGTAGCCTGTCCAGCTGCTGTTAAAAATACCAAATAAATAAATTAGTTCCATTTAAACAATAAGATTTTATTGAAAAAGTTGCTTCTAGCTGATGCCTTTTGTATTGGCATTGAGATAAATTACTTTTATTTCTGCGTTAACCACCAAAGCACCTTTTAACCTCCTAAAACTTGTGCTCCATTAAATGACAAGTTTCTCTAAATAAAGCGATAGAGAGACTATATGCATGATACTTAAATAATTAGCTAACACTTATTGCAATCCAGTCAGTTCTTGACTATGTCTACATTCCATACTTTGTTGTTGAATTATCTGTAAATTTGTTATATTTGGTGCATCCCTCGCTTCAAGATGCTCAGGCTTCCTGTTACCAGCTGAAAGCCTTGCTCTCTCTCGCTCTCTTGCAGCCTGAATGAGCAATTGACATTAATTTGTTTTTTACATCATTGCGTTTCTTCTTGTTTAATTTTTTTTTAACTCACTGATGCTAAAAATGACCAACTTTGAGTTTGCTTCACGTAATAACAACATTTTCATCAACGACTGATGTGGTCAGCGACTCGGTGGCGCCTTGATGGTGACGATGGGTCCACTGTTCTGAAGTAGACAGGATGTCACTGGTCCAGTTCTGCTCTCCAGTTGGTTTCTTTGTGCATCACTGGTTTCTGATCCAACACAGCTTACCCTGTGAATCTTTGTGCTCCTGTTAGTCTTTGCTGCCAGTGGGCTGCGTGCGCTCCGTCCCATACAGCGCTCAGTACGAAGAGGCCTACAAATGCAACTTCCTGGGTCTCAGCCCAGACGTTCCTATCCCGGCCCACGTCAGCTCCTCAGGTACCAAACGACCCCCTGATCTCAAAGTTACCTGCAGGCCACGTTGGGATGAATGTGTGACATCTGCTCTGTTTGTCATGCAGAGTTTTCAGTGCTGGTGGACGTCACGTTGAAGGCCTGTCAGGGTCCAGGTGCAGGCGAAGATGAAATCTCTGCACTTTATCAGTTCACCATCAGCAGTGCCAACACACAGCCGACAGACAGAGGTGAGGCTGTAAGCAGGTAGAGGTCGGAATATCTGATTTGCTGTTTTTATCGAGCATCTTGCTGAGATTCATTTCCTTGTAGAAAACGCAGCACTTTTATTAATAAAAGTGTTTAATAATATGACTGCATATGCAACCATATTCTATAAATGTGGAAAAGTACATTTATATCAGTATCTACATTCGCTAAGTGAAACACATTATAGTGGTTAATTACACACAGACTGATGAATTTCTGCTTATAGCTATTGAAAACACAACGTTTAAGGTTAAAATATTACAAAAAATATCAATAAGAAAACATTTTTAAAACAGAAATGTGGACTTATTATGTTTAACACCTGGTTAAATGTTGTTTTAGTTTGGCAAACGAACCTCCTCAGAATGCTTTTCTAATTTACCAAAATTAAAAATTTCATTAAATTCTCGTTTACAGAGGTCAAAAACCTTTATTTTAAAAAAATTATGACTGTATTAAAAAGAGGTTATAAATATACTGTTCTGAGATCTGGAAGGTAAATAGTATTTATTACCATTTAATAAAGTCCTGAGATGCAGAAGACAACTTAACTTGATTCTTGTATATCTGCAAGATAAATAACAGAATCCTGCATATATTGAAACTTTACTTTTTTGTGTGTAACCTGGTAGCTATTAGGCACTGTGTTTGGAAGAAAGATCAGATTTTAGTTTTAGTTTTCAGCAGTCAAGGCCAGACAAGCTCAAAATTTTATTGTTCTTATGTACTGCATTTCTACTAGAGAGTCTAAACTAGATATAAAACAGTACAGACAATTGTAATACGGGAAAAATAAGTTAAAACATAATTAATCTGTCAGTGAAACTTGCACTTTTTCACAGATATTAGAAAATAATAGAAAATATGGTGTACTTTTCAGTTGAGCCTTAAAATGAATTGTAATACTGTATTTTGGACTAACCGGTGTGATATGTGAGGCTACTTGTTAATTGTGATTTAAGCCAGAGCAGCGGTTGTTGTGCAAGTTATGAAACTGTTCGGAGCATAAATAAACTTCAAGGATCTGGCTTCACGTCAGAGAGTAATTATCTGGTCACTGACTCTCCAGATTTCTCAGCTTGAAATCAGAATTGTTCTGTAAGCAAGTTGTTCAGACGGCACACATCAGAGGCAAACCTGGGTAATCTGGTTTGTTGTGAAACTAAGATTTATTGACTCGTTACATTTTCTTTTTCCAGGTCCAACATTGCTGAACAAACTGGAGGTGGCCCTGTCTAACGAGAACTTGTCTGTGGATGTTGTGTCTCACTGCCTGCTGTGCCTGAAGGAGGAGTGGATGAAGTGAGCATAACGACAACACGGCACAAACCCAAAATCTAACCAAGTAGTTTTGGTCCAGTTTCTATAGTGAAAATGTTTTAGTATACTTGAAATAAGGCAGAATTAGCTTACAAGTAACTTTTCAGCAAGTTTAAAGTCAGTAATTCCTTAGTATTGATGAAGTAGTACTAGATCCACTGCCATATTATTTCAGTTTTCACCAATATTAAGGAAGCATTTACTTAAAACAAGCTCCTAAGTTAGGTTTGTCTTATTTCAATTGTAGAAAGACATTTGCAGTATAAACTCGATTAAAAACAGGAAGATTTTCTGTTTTTGCAGTGTGAGGTCAACATAGATGGGGAAAAGGTTTCAGTGTTCTCACCGCAGGTTTTCACTCTTTCAGCAAAGTCAAAGTGCTGTTTAAATTCTCCAAAGTGGACGGCCGGGGCAGGGAGGACACCCAGAAGGTTCTGGCCCTTCTGGGCGCCACGGGGCCCGGCGAGGAAGACAACGTCAGGCTGTTGAAGTACTGGATGACTGGACTGAGCAAAACCTACAAGAGTCATTTAATGACAGCTGTGCGAGGAGGGGAGAGGAGCCCCAGCCAGTGATAAAAAGAGGAGGAGGAGGAGGGACAGCAGTAATATCTAAAGCTAAACGAAGCAAGAGTGAGTCTTTTCATGGGTAGTTTTGTTAACTGTATGGATTCAGTGTGGAATGAAGGAGCACTGTGAATGGATGACAGGAATGATTTTGCTCATCCATTATTGTCTTTTTAAGTAATGAGAAATCTATTGTGTACTCGCCTCAGATGATTATCCTGCTCAGATTAATACATGGAGTAATTTTGGATAAAGCATCGGGGGGGCTTTTTTTGTGTTAAAGGGAATCGGACCTTCCATCATGCGAAGTTTAACTTATTACTACAAGTTTTTCCACTTTGTTTATTAATACAGATGCATCCTAAAGAAACAAACTCACTCTGATGCACTTTATTCCCAAATTAGCTCCATCTGGTGGTGAAGTGGGGAAGTAAAAGGAGTGAAAGTGCAGAAGGAGTGTTTCTCCTCCAGCTCCCACTCACTTGTTTGACTGGCCATCAGCCAGCAAGTCTCAAGTGGTGTAAGACAAGACTTTTAAGGTTTTCTGCAGCTCAAAGTTGTACAAAATGGTTGCATAACAAGTTCTCGCACTAGTAGGGCAGCGGCATCTGCACATGTTTGGCTCCTTAATGAGCCAGTCACACACTGATCCTCTGTGCTTTTTCTGTTGTTTTTTTTTGTGTGTGTAAATCCAAAGCGTCTCTTGCTTTGCTGAGGTCCGCAGACTTCGGTCAATAAAATCCAGCAACATACGGCTCTGTTTAAACCGGGTAGATTTTTCTTTTTTCCATTTGGTTTTACTTGACCTGAAACTATGTGATGATTGTGCAACCAGGGTTCCTGCACAGTCTGAAAGACTATGGATCCTGGTCTGGATAAGTATGGAAAAAAAACACAAGAGAAAAAGATTTGGGTTGCCAGACTTAATTTCCTGTCCTGCTGTCAAAATGTTGTGTTCATCCACCCATCCACTTACCAATCCTTTTATTGACCATAAACCCACAGTCATGTTTTCTGTTAATATCTCAATATTAGCCAAAAAAAGAACCAGGAAGTCTGGGATTTTGATACGTTTAGAAACCCTGTGCAATGAAACAAGTTTGGGCTCATGCTCTGCTCCAAGATGAAATTTAAAAATACTGGATTGACCGGCGCTTTCGTTCTCGATGCAGCGTGTTGACTAACTCTTCTGGTGTTATGCTTCTCCTCTCATAACTCAAATCTGGATTTCATTTGGTCTCCGACTCTCTGCTAGATCCAAAAAAACATTATTTCCAAATTGCTTGCATACTTTCTCATCATGCAAGTGAAGAATGAAGCAGGAAGACGACACAATGGCTGAATATTTATAACTCTCATTGTAGCGCATTGTAAAGGTCGAAAGGTTTCCACTAGATGAGGCCTCTGGGAGTTTTGGACCGGGGCTTTTTTTGTGTGTGTACGGCGGGTTTTGCTGCTGCTCTGTAGTTTCCATTCCCCCTCAGCAGAGCAAGCGGTCCACTTTCCTTTGACCTTCAATCGGAAAGAAGATAAAGAGACACAACTTCTTTCCTCCTTCCTTTCAGTAGTAATTAACCTCCTTCATGACACGTCGCTGAAATCCGAAGCAACAGGATGCTGCAGACGACCTGAGGCCTCGCATCAACACGTTACAGACAAGATGTTGACAGCTGTTCACAGTGCTGGACTTCAGTGTCCCATGAGGCGCATCTGTGAAGCCGTTTTTAACGACGACTGTGAAGAGCTGCTCTACATAGAATGACTTGCATGTTCTGGCAGTGGGGTGTTGCAATCTTGCTCGCCAGATTGACAAGGAATGTGATTCTTTGTTTATTTAAAGCAGAAACAAAAGCGGTCCATGTGACGATTAATCAGGATGATACTGAATCTGAGGGGAGAAAGACGAGCAGATCTGCAGGCGAAGAGGTGCGGGGGAGACTCCAAATGAGAAACATACGCTCCAACTGCATGACTAAGCCTCCTCAGCCCCTGTTTGGAAGGGGGGGAAGGGGGCGAGGGTGTCAGGGAATGTGGGGAGCGGGGGGTGGGCAGGGAGCCGGGTCAGTCAATAGTGAGGTAAAACGTGTGGCGTGGGAGGGGCCGGGACTTAAAGGGAACAGGGGCAGGCAATCCGGCGTAGCACTTTCACTTTGAGCGGCGCCTGTGTCTGAGTGGAGAACACAAGGAGTGACCAGAGGGAGAGGAGGGTGGCCCACGTCTCTCCCGCTTTATCCATCAAGGAACCCAGGAGCTACTGAGATTTAGGAAGATTCAAGGTCTGTAGTGCCAAAAAAAATAGGAGGGGAGACAAAAAAAAAAGCTCTTGAAAACGAAAGAAGGCTGCAGCCACTCTGGGATTTAGAGGGAAAATCCAAAGTGAAAGAGAATGATGGCTTGTGGAGATTAATGGGTCATATTTTGGAAAGTACCAGAGGAACCCAGAAGAAGAGAATGCACTGAGGGATGTGAGCAAGGGGGACTGAACAACGACCGCTGAGAGAGAGGAAAGGCAGACGCGTGCTCTGTCAGAGATCTCAACAAACCACAGAGGAGGAAACTTTGCCTTTCACAGAGTGACACAGCTGAAGAGTGATTGCTGTCAACAAGAGAAATGGAGAAGTGTCCATTCTTAGAAAGATAAAATGCCAGGTGAGAAATAAGAACACGCTTTACTTCACCTTTCATTTCTATGTGCGCACTTGTAGAACTTGTAGAGCAGACTCTTACTCGTGCTTGTTCAGGTATCACAGCACACTTTCACTGCATGTGTCGCTACAATCTCAGCCACACTAATGTCATGCAGTTGGAGTTGGCGATGCAACCGCAGCTTGGAGTATTTTCGTCTGTTTTCTGCAGAAATGGCTAAATTGACACAGGATATGTTGAAACTTTTCTCTGTAGGTATGCAGCTCGAGAAGATAGAAACCACAGAAAGTTTCCACCTATTATCTGAATGTCATCTGCTCCTTTCATCCTCACTCATGTGTCAAACAGGTCTACTTTTGCTGCTGCTCTTCATCGTCCAATGTGGTGGATGTGACTTTGACCTGGAAGGTGTTGAAAACATAAAGGCAACAATCGATTCTAATCCAAATGGATTTGTAAGTCTTTACTTTCTTTTTTTTTTTAAATCAGCAGCTTTTTGTCAGTGAGGATGTGATGTAACGATGTGAAGGAAGAGAAAATAGATTCAGAGTAAGCGTGACAGATCAGAGAGGGAAATCAAACTATGTGATGCTTTGCAATTTTTTTTGGTCACCTTGAAGATTTGTAACAATTACAAAAGATATGCCTCACTTTATCAACCTCAGTACAAAGCTCAATCAGTTCTGATCTTTGTTTTTTGTTTTTACTTCTCTCTCCTCCAGCGGTCTGTGTTCCCTAAAGATTATCGTGTAGCGCACCACTACACTCGAAGCATGCTGTGCGAAACTGAGCCGGTGAGTTTAGCTATCAGTTAAACGGAGGGAGCAGAGTCTCACATGTCATAAAACCGCTTTTGTGTGTTTCATGGAAGTCTACCTCCTCTTTTAGGATAATGTTTGACTCCATAACCTGGATAATTATTACCTTTCTCCCGCACTCATTTACAAACCTTAAGAAAGAGAGAAAAAGAAATGAGTTTGTGAACAGATTGCTGCAGCAGGTGCTCTCTAGTGTCACTTGCACTCGAGTGCCACTGATGTGGTTCTTGTGGTGATCCGTCACATTGCTAACTGTGAGGTCTCCCTGCAGTGCTGCGTGTTCTCGGCAGCAGTGGTTCTCGTGCAGTCCTGGCATGTGCTCTTCACAAACCTCTGGGATCAGCATCTCAATTACACCTTCATCCTAGAGTTGAAGCAGACACTGGACAGAATTGTTAGAAAGAACAAAAATACAGAGGTAGGAGTTTCAGTCTTTAACGTGTTAATTTTCTGACATGTTACATTTTATGAGTTTTGTAAACTGTAGAAGGAGTCTTAAAAGTACCGCAGCTTTTACGACTTGTCCTGAGTTGTTTCTCTGATCACTCTGTCATTTCCTCTTCTCAGAGTTTCCGGGAGGAGATGGATCTCGACCAGTACCCAATGTTGTCCTCCTCCCCAGAAGAACTATTAAATCTAACGTCAGAACTTTTCGCTCGGTGGCTCCAGGTGGGTTGCTCACCTTCAATTGAAACTTGTTTCCCGCCCACGTTGCCCACGTTGCCCACGCCTTTGGAAAGGAAGGACTACGGTCCGGTGAGGGTCAAACTATTGACCACTCGAGCCATCAGACGCGAGGAAGACCAGCCTGAAAAAATGATAGACAATAAACCTCCATCGTCCTGTGGAAGATCTCGATCCCGGCCTTGTCCTGCAGCTTTCTGGTGCCCCTTGTTATTGTTGTTGTTATTTGGACTCTACTGGTAGCAACATTTTTTTTTTTTATTGCACAGTAATGAAACCTTTACCTGGCACTGAATGGATTATTTTTGAGTTTTGTTGCAGTAAGCTTTGCTAAAATGAAGTGATATGCACAAGCTGTTTAAATTAAATGCCAAACGTCAGCTAACTTTGCTCTTATTATATCAAATATATATTAAACCTTATAGTCACTCTCTTGGTTGAAAAAAAAAGCCACAAGCTCCAGCTAATTGTGCTTTCCTTGCTAACAAGAGATCCAAACTGAGCTAGTCGGTGCACATAAGCCATTCTCCATGGTTGCCTCACTGTTTACAAATGAATGTTGTGAAAGTTTATTCCTGTAAGTAAATGTAAATGAAAGACTTTTAGATATAGTAGCATTTGGTTTAAATTAGAGTGATCCAGTAACTTATATTTATTATTACGGTTCTTTTGTTGTCTGTCTTAAGATGGAAGAGTGCATTAGCTCTAGTGAATGACCGGAGGGGAATAGTTTAGCATTTATCAGACAGTAAATGTAAATGCTACATGGATCAATGCTCTGTTACTGAAACAGTAAAATGCTTCTTTTCATACCTTTGATTTTTACAGCCACCGTGTGTTTGAGTTCTTTTCGTTTGCTTAATTCGAACAAAGTAGTCTGTAAGTTACTTTTTGTTCATGCTAGATCACTCGGATGCTTTGGTGGTCCCTTCAGCGTTGAGATGCTTTTGTTTATGCCCCTGGATTCCTTTATCTATTCATGTGAGGTGAACTGTGATGTGGATATGTCGGGTAAAAGCAAAAAAACAAAAATTCAAAGATAAGCTGCAGACGGGGGAGGAATGCATCGTGGCGGCCTGGCTTCTGTCTGAAACCATAAGAGGAATAAAAGTGAAATCTTTATGTTGCCACTTGCCCCTGCTTGCACACACACCCAAACATGTAATCTGTCCCATTGTCCTCACCCTTGAAGTGCATTGCCTTGCTGTCGCCATGGAAGCACCATGTTTTGCATGTTCATTGTTTACACTGAATTTGTGTCAAGAGTTTGCAAGGAGGAACAAACACATATTTGTACAAATGGGGACGGATATACTTAGTTTTAATACGCGGGCCGCTTCTTTGTACCTTTTCCAGTCTGATGCATAAATATTTAAGATGTCTGCCTGTCTGGAGGGATAAGTCCTGGTTTCCAGTCTGTGACAGGGGTACTAATGTCAGGAGGTTTCATAATTCCCGTAAATAGGCTTAACTGTGATTCACTGAAACCTTGTCTTGGGTGGGTCACCGAATACTGATGACCCCCAAGTAAAAAAAAAAAGAAAGCACACATGTACACAAAGTGGGGGCGGGGGCTTTCTGGAGAGGTCAGGTTGACCATGCACACAATACTGCCAACAGTCTGGTGTCATGTTTTCGAGAGGAATCTTTGAAAGACAGCTTTTTCCTGGCAGCGGGGAGCCAAGCGCCAGAGGCCAGCTGATTTCCCGTAAACAGGGTGGGAGAGAGAGAGAGAGAAAGAGGGGAGAGAAGAAGGAGGAGGAAGAGGAGGAGAAAGTGGGAGGACGCTCAAACCACATGGCCGCTTCATAGACCGGAAGTACCCTTCCAAGATGTCTGCGCCCGACGAGCACGCGTTAAACCGAGCAGAAGAAGGCGAGATGGCAGAGATGGAGGAAGAGGACGAAGGAGTAGAGATGGACGAGGAAGGAGACGCGGGAAAGAAGGTGTACGTCCCCGGGATCGAGCCGCTTCAGCCCGGAGAGGAGCTGGAGATGGACCGCTCCGCGTACCGCATGTACCACGAGTGCCAAACAGGCGAGTTCAGACCCGGCCCCGCTGGACGCGCTGCTCAAGCCAGGCTGCAGGAGCTCCGTCCGGGTTTAACTGTTTGGCTTTTCGTCCAGGTGCTCCGTGCCTGAGCTTCGACGTGATGAAGGACGGAGACGGAGACGGCAGGCAGCAGTTCCCCGTGTCCATGCTGCTGTGCGCGGGCACGCAGGCCGAAACGGCCCTGAAGAACAGGTACCACAGCTGCGCGCTTTACACGGCTGGTTTATACCTTCCAGGTTATTATTACACATTTATGTTACAAACAAAGCAAAAAGGGACATAATTTGGGAAATAAAATACCCGAGTGGCAGGGTTTATTTGTTTTGGTGATTGTTTTGTAGTTTTAGTTCAGGCTATTGGCAACGAGTTTTATTTTTTTATTTTTACACGCCGTAATAACCAATTAATCGCATTAAAATGATCTCGATAATTTCATATCGATAATTAGTTTTTTACACGCCGTAATAAATAATTAATCGCATTAAAATGATCTCGATAATTTCATATCGATGATTAGTATTTTTTAAGACCAATTTTGTTCACACACACTTCGTAAAACATTTTTTTATTGTTTAGTTGTGTTTTATTTAGAATATTTAAGATATATCCTAGTTCCATTGTTCAGTAAAAATTAAAAGTTTATCATTCTTTGAGAGGGCGAACTTGCATTATTATGTTATTACTTGAAAATGGTCTCAAAACAACAATGTTATTGTTTACCGCAATATTTTTTAGGATAATTTATCATCTAGTAACATTTGTTATCGGACCTGTTGCAATAATCAACAACCACTAGGGATATGCTTGTAAGATAGTCGATGGATGGATGTGATCAATTAAAATGAGCTCAGTAATATCCAGTCACATGGTTTTATCATTTGTTCTTTTCTTCTTTCTACCATAACCTGGATGATGAAAGTCTTCAGTCTGGTGCTTTGGTTTGTCTGAAGGACAATTTTGCTTGCAGAGACTTAAAAATTAATTTTATTTGTCGTTTTTATTGTTTTGTTTTGTTTATTTTGGATATTTAAAATGTCTTCTAGTTCCAGGGTTAGATGTTCATTAGAATTTAAAGTTCATCGATCTTTGACAATGCGTTCTCACTTTATTATGCCATTGCCATTTAATTTTTTTGTAAATATAAAAAAACAACAATCTTACTGTTTATGGCAATAACTTCTGGGACAACAACATTTGTTATTGTGGTAGGTTTAGTGAAAAGCCACAATGTTGTTGCAATGTTTTCTCACAAGTTAATCCAACACAAAGTAGCTTCTAATGGTGAGGTTTGATGCATTTGGCTGCATTTCTCCTCTCATTTTCACATAATCACCAGTCAAACTGTCTTCCCTCTTGATTGCTTCTGCTTAGTGTTAATTTGACCGTAGCATTTTAAATTAATGCATCGCAAAGGACTGGAGCTTTGCTTAAATGAAGCGTGTGTATCCTCACAGAAGAACCAGTTGGATTGATCAGTGTTGCTTTCTGTCTCTAGTGCATCTGCGATGCTGTCAACAACTTTTTATTAAAGCTGCAGTTAGTATTTGTCTCAACACTTTGCTCTTTTTTTTGTTGTGGAGGAAAGAGTGGGAAGGGAGTGTCTCAAGAGACAACAGAAATGTTACATCTGCTGGCGTTTTCATCCAGCTGATCCGATCCAGCCTTGTTCCTGTGTTGGGACATCGACATGGCAAAGGATCTCTGTGCTTGTTTAGCTGAGCGGAAAGCAAATGTTTACATGACGTTAACAGGACTGGTTGTGGTTTTAGTACGCACATAAAAAATAGATTACGTGTTTGCTTAGACTCCAAGTCAGTTGTTTACTCTTTTCTTAGACAGATTGAAGCTAAATCCATAAAACTGTTGTTTTGTTAAACGTGCAGAAATGTGCATGTGCAGTTTTCCACCAGATTACTGAAGTTTGATGTATCTGTGTTTGCTTTTTTGTCTTAAGCCTGATCATTGTGAAATTTGTTGCATAAGCTCGTTTCTTTGTTGCTTTGCATTCTTGCGCATTTTGTTACAATCGAACCACAAAAACTTTAATGTGATGGACCACAATGTGAATATGAAACATATAAAATAGTATGTGTTGTATTCAGATTGTACAGTGCCTTTAAAAAATATCTTACTTTTTTATTGGTTTAATGGCTCTATCATGATCAGCTAAATTAGTTTTTTTTATTGACAAAACAAATTATAAATTACATTTATTTTATGTTGCATGTTATTTAATTACCTTTTTTTTTTTTTTTACATAAAAATATTTTTTTATTGTATTTTTTCCCCCTCAGGAAAGCCAAGTGATGATTGTGATTGATTTTGTAGAACATCCAAGTGGATGAATACTTTTTAAAAGGCTCTGAATATGATCAGGTTTGAAGTTACTGCAGAAATGCATTTTTTCTCTCTTAACCAGTAATTAACCTAAATTATTGATTATAACATTTGTCAAGTCATAGTTGTAGTCACTTCATACTAATTATTCTCTTTTCCACCTATTATTGGAATATTTTGTATGTTTTGTGTTTTTCTTATCACAGAAATGAAGTTTCCTCCTGACAAAATAGGAGTGAAATACCCATAAATAAAGTAAATAATTGTTGAACTTTGTGTGTATATTTGCGTCTGAAGTAACTGAAAAGAAATTTAAAAATAGAAATTTAATATTTATGAATTTTTGTTAAACTTTTGAGAAGGAATACAAGGAAGAGGAAGTGTTATTCTCACTAATCTTTGCGTAGCATTTGTATATTTACCCCTTTACTCTGAAAACCAGAATAAAATCCAACCTATTGTGTCAAGAAGTCAAATTATTAATAAACTAAACAGTCCTCCTCTGATTATTTTAAGCTCAGTAAGATGCTTCTGTTGAAATACCGCTTTAGTAAATCTCTGAAAGGTTCATCTTGGCTCTGTTTCACATTGTGCAATATTATTCTTAAGACTCTCCTCTTACATGAATGAATGACTGTCAGTGGTAGAAACAGACATTACACCCAGATAAAAGCAGACTTGTTCATGGTGAGCGGATTTCAGTTTAGCTCTCGTGTAAATCCTTTACCTGCCAGTCAGGATTTAACTGAAAATCTGTCAGAACTTGAATATAAACCAAGTCCGTTAGAAGGTGGTGGGTGTCTTTTACTTTCACTCTCAAGCTCCTCTTTGTTCACCTTTCTGGCAAATGTGCTCCTCGCTCTCGCTGCAGACTTCTGGTGATGCGCATGCACAACCTTCATGGAACGGAGAAGGAAAACGAAGAGGAGGAAAGCAGCGATGAGGAAAGCGATGAAGAGGAGGAGGAAGAGGATAAGAAGCCACATCTGGAGCTGGCCATGATGCCTCACTACGGAGGGATTAACAGAGTTAGAGTAAGTTTGTCATTTTTTTATATAGGTAAATCATAATTAGGGCACAGACTTTCTTTAAAGGAGAACTAATTTCCTTTATTTAACAGGTTAGTGAAGGTCTGTACGATCTACAAAATATTTTATTTTTTTTTTGCACATAATCATTCTTCGATAATCATATTTTTGTTTGGTCAGTTCTGCTCAATTTGAGCTTCTTTCAGAATGAGCCATTTTAGGGCTTCTTGTAACTTTAAATCCAAATTAGTTGTTGCTGGTGATGCCCTCAAACTCAACATTCACCCTCGCATGTAAAAATGTCTGCAAAAAATACGCAGTTATACAACCGTACATCTTTGAAAAGCACAAGTAGAGCCTCCTGCGCAGCCAACAAGAATGCAGCAAGTGCTGTTTGCTGTTGATGATAAGTCAACAGCAAATCACTTGTCTTTTCCAGGTGCCATTGTACAGCACAGTACAGCGGTAAAAGCAGCTGACCAAACATGCTGGTGCGCCATTTGGGTTGCTAGGTAACGCCCCAGTATGACTTGACAATTGGAAGGTTTTTAAAATAACTAATTTTCCACACAATCAAAAACATAAACTTATTTCGTAAAAACAGAAGGAGGATTTTATTTGTGTGTTGTTGTTTGTAAAGTTCTTGAGCTGTTTTTAGAAGCATTTGAAACCCAGATGGGAGCATAAAACATGTGAATTATAACAGGCTCCCTTTAATGGTTGGTTGAATTTATTTTCCAGGTGACCCAGTGTGGCGAGCTCCCATTGGCTGCAGTGTGGTCGGACAAGGGACAGGTAGAGATATTCGACCTTCGACCTCAGCTGGAGGCCGTCCACAGCTCTGCTGCCATGGCGACATTCGTCCAGCAGCAGAAAGAAGCTACTCCGCTGTTCAGCTTCTCAGGACACATGAGTGAAGGCTTCGCGATTGATTGGTCCCCTAAAGTCCCAGGTGAGTCAAACTTCCTCCTGCAGACAGGAGGAAGAAGAAAAAAAAACAAAACAAGAATTTCTGCTGCAGGCCAAAAATAACAAAGACTTCGGCTATAATTGAGCTGGATGTCACGCTATGAGCCTGGTCAGAGGGAAAACTGGTAACCAGATCCAAGCATGACTTCAGGATGTAGAAACATTAAAATGACTGAAAAGTAAAACAGAAAAAAAAGGTTTTCAGTTGAGTTGGATGGTCACAAAGTTAACTATGGATAACATTTTAAACAGAAGAAATTTAAGGATGTCACGAAGTTGAAGATTTAAAATGTGGCAGGAAATGATGCCATTTGTTCCTTTGAATTTTAATAAAAAGGTGCATCTTTTCCAGAGAAACTCAGATTAATATTAGAATGCAAATTCAAACATGGTATTTAAAGGGAAATAAGCTTCTTGTAGATACTAAATACTGCTGTTGATCAGCCCTACTTGATAATCAATAACTACAGGACCTTGCAAAAGCATTGACACTTGATTTTTTTATTTTATTTTATTTTGTTTTTTTATTGTAATGTGATGCCAGTGGGATTTCTGCAGTTGTCTCTTTCTGGATTCTTACATCCCTAAAATGTGATTTTAAGGTTTGCTTTGCATCACGTTAAGTAGAGCTCTAACCTTCTGTGAGTTTCACCAGCCTAAACGATGGTGTAATAATTTATCAACTTTCTATAAAAGAGATATCAAAGTTTAAGTGAAATATACTTTTTTGTTGCTATCCCTTTTATATTTGGCCTCTAGTTAATTAAATGCATACTGAACATGATAGGATAAATAAAAAATAATACGATAAATTACCTGGCTCATCCCAAGTTTTTTTTAGTGCCATTGAAAATCTGAAACCTAAACTGATTTTTTTAAAGAATCAAACTGAAACACTTTATTAAAGTGAAATTTCAGGATTATGTTTTTCATTTTGATCACCAAAATGTGCAGCAGAATGAAGGAAAATGTATCTTAAAGCCTAATATTTTTATCTAGTCCATCAAAGCTTTAAACAAAACAAAGACTGGATTTTTAATGGATTCTCCCACGTTTTCTTCACCAGGTCGCCTCGTCAGCGGCGACTGCAGGAAGAACATCCATGTGTGGGAACCTCGCGAGGGTGGAGCCTCGTGGCAGATCGACCAGAGACCGTTCAGCTCCCACAGCCAGTCGGTGGAGGATCTGCAGTGGTCTCCCACCGAAGCCACAGTATGTGCAATTATCAAGACACTGCGGGTCACACTCACAGGGCTTCCTCTGTTCCTCGTCCTCCTCCCTCAGATGAAAGGAGTTGAAGGCTCTGAGTAGGCGATGAGTACATGAATGCTTTGATTAGACATGCATTAATGACGTCACGCTGAGCTCACCTGCTCTGTGCTCTGCAGGTTCTTGGCTGTGGGAAACGCAAAAAAAAACAAAACGCAGGGCGTGCCGAGTGAAATCACTGAGTGGATGAAAGTATGTTTATTGTAAAGGAACACCTGGTTTGCTGCAATTATGTTGCAACATGAGGTTGAGGGCTAAAATCGAAACAGTCCCCATCTTGTTTGAGGTTTGGGAGTGAGCAGCTTGCAAATTGAGGCTGGCTTGAGCCTTTTGTCAAAAAGAAGCAGAAGAAAAAAAGGAAGAACACAGTTGCTTTGTTTCAGACCTGGTTTATGTTGGTTGTGATTCACTGCTGACGTTTAAACAGTTGAAACGTTTTGTTGTTGTTTTTTTTCTTCCTTTAGGTTTTTGCGTCTTGCTCTGTTGATCAGTCCATTCGTATCTGGGATACCCGCGCCCCGCCAAACTCCATGCTCTCAGCCAATGAGGCTCATTCGTCAGACATCAACGTAATCAGCTGGAACAGGAGCGAGCCGTTCCTGCTGTCAGGAGGCGACGACGGCCTCCTGAAGGTCTGGGACCTGCGACAGTTTAAGGTGGGAACCAACACCAGTTTATCCAGAAAGACCTCGATAAACTACAATAACTTATAGAACTGAATCAAATCAAATTTTATTTGCATAGCACCTTTCAGCAACAAGGCGTTTCAAAGTGCTTTACATCATATAAACTCAAAAATTACAAAGTCAACATTTTACACATATTACAGACTAATGAGTCATGATTAGGTTTTAAAGCAACTCTAAACAGCTGAATTTTTAGTCTTGATTTAAAGGAATTCAATGTTTCAGCTGTCTAGCAGTTTTCAGGAAGTTTGTTCCAGATTTGTGGTGCATAGAAGCTGAATGCTGCTTCTCCTCATTTGGTTCTGGTTCTGGGGATGCAGAGCAGAACCAGAAGACCTGAGAGGTCTGGAAGGTTGATACAACCTACAGAATTAATTTCTGTAATTGAATTTGATAAGTAAAACTTGTATATTTCAGTGACTTTAGGTACAGATTAATGTATTTAATTTCTTTACATTGTGATGATTACAGCTGATTAAATTTAAAATTCTAAGACAATTAGAATACGGTATCACACAAGAAGACAATAAAAATAGTATTTTTTTACAGAAAGGTGACTGAAAACTATCTCTATGTTTGCTGGTCAATAAATCATAGTGATATCATGGCCACTAAAGCAGGTGTTGGTGCAGAAAAACATTTTTCTGGACGATAAATTGTCTAAGAAATTATTGCGATAAACAGTAATAGTAACCATTTTCAAGTAATATATTGATCACTGCTTAAAACTGCAAGTTTTTCCTCTTAATGAACCATGACTTTGTACAAAACACTTAGAAGACTTCATAAATATCCAAAATAAAACATATCTAAAAACAATAAGTAAAATAGAAATAAAAGCCATGCCACAACCAAAACCATAAATACGGTATTTTGTGAAGTCTCTGTAAACAAAATTATTGAGCTCATTTTAATTTGGCATGCGATTAATTGCTTATTGCATCAGGCTTAATGTGGGCAGGTTCCAAGTCCTGCTGAAAACTGACGTCAGCGCCGCCATAAAGCTCATCTGCAGAGGGGAGCATGAGGTGCTCCAGGTCCCGCCAGGTCTGGAGTGACCTGGTAGACGGCGACGCTGACTTTTGTTGGAGTTCATTCATTTTGTCTCTGTGCTCCACCAGGTCCGTTAACCATTTCCAGGACCCGACCAAAACCCCTGAGTGTAAATTAGCTTTAGAAATGATGAGATTTGGTTATACATAAAAACAGGCTTTAATGCTGGAAAATGATCAAATGT
The DNA here is from genome assembly GCA_033032245.1 of Poecilia picta. Taxonomy (NCBI): domain Eukaryota; kingdom Metazoa; phylum Chordata; class Actinopteri; order Cyprinodontiformes; family Poeciliidae; genus Poecilia; species Poecilia picta. The sequence continues at coordinate 15,216,590 of CM065368.1, forward strand.
CACAAGCCATACATGTAATATGGATGGATCAGATACAGAGTTACATTCACCGTCCAGCGCTGAGCCACACTTGGCTCACCTTAAACCAAATGAGGCAGAGATTGTAGCGCGAGTTTAGCTTTTTCTTCTTCTCTGCAGTCGGTACCCTCCCTAACAGGTAGTCTAATCAGTCACACGTAAACATGGTTATGTAAGCTGCAGCGTGTAAGCAGATAAGAGATACAGGAAAAGATGGAAACACTTTAAACTTGATAGATCCCATTGGAGCAACACCAGCAGCTCCACAGTTCACCGCTTACTGAGGAAACTTCAAACTGGACTTTAGGCTGTGTGGATTTTGTGCTTCTCCACTGATTCCCCAGACTCTGGGACTGAGATTTCCAAAGGAAATTCAAACGCAACATTTATCTGATAACTGACTCCTGAATGGGTTTGCTACATAATCTCATCCAGGCTGCAGTTATTTTTGTTGCTTTTCCACCTTTAGCGCTACACTTTTTCCTTAAACTAAAGTTTCTATTAATAAGCAGCTTCTTCAGCAAATATCTGTGGTATCATTGACTCCCTGCAAGACAAGCACCTTGTAGGGTAAGGTAGGTAAGGTAATTTTATTTATATAGCACATTTTCAGCAGTAAGGCAATTCAAAGTGCTTTACATGAGTTAAAAGGAAATACAAACAAAATAACAAACCAAAGGAAAGAAAAAAAGAGGAAAGAAAATGAATCTAATGTTATTCTAAAGTATGTAAACAAGGTGCTCCTGTTCAGGGTTGCCAAGTATCTAACACCATTTCTAAATAGTGTGAACTCTACAGTTTCTGATAAAATAAGCTAAAGAGGGACTGATCTAATTCATTTTCTGGGTTAAAATTAATATAAACTAAGCAGTGACTGTTCCTGTTAAGTATTTCTGGATTTCAAGTTCGTAGTTATTCTAATTCTGATTCCATTTCTGGGTTGTATATTATTGATCTTAATAGTGAGTACTCCACAATTTCTGATATTGCTAATAAATTAAAATAATCCTTTCCTGGGTTAAATAGGGAGTACTTCATTTCTAAAACAAAAAAGAGGAATGGACACAGTAGGGCAAGTGGCAAAATTCAGACAAAACATGCAAATTTAGAGCAAAGCCATTTCATGCCCATTAAATGTGTTAAATTTCCTTTTTGGTGAGTTTCACTGATTGCAATTTTTAAAGAAACTAAAAACTGAATTGAGTTTTTTCACTAGCCGTGAGCCGTGATCCACAAAACGTACAGAAACCAGGAATCTACAACAGCCTCCTGTTTCTTAACTGAATTACTGGAGTAAATAAACTTTCCTATTACTCCTGGATACATCAGACAATTCCCACTGAGACTTGAGTAAATTCCTATCATTGCAACATGAAAAGCAATGTTCATAGGTTTGTAAGTTGCATCAGATTGTCTGCAGCCTTGTTATTTATCCAGCTTCAGCTAAACGCAGACCTTTGTTCCATTTCATGGTTGTTATGCAAGTTTCCGACAATAATTAAGATGATTATTACCGCCCTCCTTTTAAATCCGTGTGGAAACTTGTTGATCTGCAGTTCCCAGAGTCAAAACCATTAATGCTGCCACAAAGACAAAGTTAACATGCATATGGCCAAATGTGGACTTATAGAACATAGTGGTGCACCAATCCATTGGCACCAATTTCCTTAATTAAGGGTGATTGGCGATTGGCCGATACTTGCATGTAAAGACGATCTTTTCCAACAATCTCAAGTCTAAAAATCAGCCACAGTCCTCTTCTGCTCTGCAGTGAAAGGTTCGACTGATGCACCGGGTCACACTGTTGCCAAATCAGCAACTTTCTTGCTATATTTAGTGACATTTCAGGCAAAAAAAGAAAAAAAAATGGAATCGGCCAAATCGGAATCGGCAGGTCAGACTTTTTAATTATCGGTAATAAAATGGCCGTCCCACATTAACCGGCGTCTTTAACCTGCAGACGGGTTGTCCGGTGGCCAGCTTCAAGCAGCACAGCGGCCCCATCACGTCGGTGGAGTGGAGCCCCGTGGACTCGAGCGTGTTCGCCGCCTCCGGGGCGGACGACGTCGTCAGCCAGTGGGACCTCTCCGTGGAGTCGTGCGACGTGGGCGCCAGGGTGGAGAGGGTGAAGGATCTGCCCCCGCAGCTGCTGTTCCTGCACCAGGGTCAGTCGGAGATCAAGGAGATCCACTGGCACCCTCAGCTGCCCGGCGTGATGATCTCCACAGCCCTGTCAGGGTTTAACGTCTTCAGGACTATATCTGTGTAGGCTGTGGATGTGAGTGTGTGTGTGTGAGTGTGTTTTGCAATTAGTCGTAAATATGTGAATGGAGCTTGTAATAATGTAAATAACCTGGCTATATAAGTAATCACTGTATTTCTAACATTTACTGGCAGAGAAAAGCGTTATCATTAATTTTCTGTATGCTCTACAGATGTGCAAACCGTCTTGGACATTTCCTCTTGCTCGCCAACAATAAACAGTTTAAATTCTGATCTGCTTTGTTTCTACTCTTAAAGAAAAATTAACTTCATGCTAAACATTATTCATAGTGTAATTAGATCAGAAGAAATTAGTCGCTTTGCCTCGTCGGTGATTGTCGTAATCTAGCACAGAAAAATATTTTATTGGGATTTTAGTGGCTAGACCAACACACAGTAGTGTGCTTGTTTAATGTTTTTAGGGTTTTCTAATACCTAGATATTTGTATTCAGACAATACTTTGCAGAACCAGGTTTTGCTGTAATTACAGCTGCTCTGATTGGTTGCTTTTCATATCTAGTGACTGAATCTTTGGCTAATTCTTTGCAAACTACTTCATTCGCAGTAAGATTGTGGAACTGAATGATTGGCATGCTTTCATAAACATAGCCATTTTATACAGTATGATTTCATCTAAACCATCCCACTGCCATTAAGGTGAATTTCCCCCCCAGTTTCAAGTCTGTAGCAGTTTTCTCTGGGCTTACGTAAGATTTACCTCCATATAGAAATTCATAATCTCTGATCAGATGAAGAAATCTATGCCCATGTCATAATTCTGCCACTGCCATGTTTTACGGTGAATTCAAAGTCATGTGTACTGTTGGTTTTTCTCTAAACGTAGTTTATTGTTCTTATCTGATCACATTTCTTCCACATGTTTGTTCAGAATCTTTCCTTTCTTCTTTCTCTCAGTAATGTCTTTCTAGTTGGCACTTTTCCACAGAGGTCATATTTGCATGGTGCACAATTAATGGTTGTCCTGTAACCATGGAGATCAGCTACCTTTACAAATTCAGGGAGCCATTTCTGTCCTAGCTTTTAATAACATTTGTATAGAGCCACTAAATCAGCATGGCCTTGAAGTTCACATTTGAAGCTTGTTTTGTTTTATGGTCAAATTAAATGACTATTTTATTTGCAGGAGTTCAAAGAAAAACCTTGAAGCAGAATTACTTTTCCTTCACTGTGGAAAATGGAGAATACAAAAGGATTTTGGCTGATTAAAAAAAGACAGAAGGAAAATAAATTATTGCACTATGTGTTATTTTGTTGTAGAAACTTTATGCAGATATATTTAGAAAATTGGTAAAAAAAAAAAATTCCTCGGCTGCAGACTTGTGTTAACAGATTCTCCAACCGGAGCCGTGGATCTCTGCAGCTCAACCACGATTTCCAGTTGTGCCTTGTTTTTATTTTGTAATGTCACATTCAACAGAATCGTTTCTGTTTTCTAACCTAACTCTGCTTTAAACATCACTTAAAAAACCTCTGAGCTCTTCACAGAACGGCTGGAATTGTGTTGAGATTGAACTGGACACAGGTGGAGTGCTGAACAACTTCTGAGGTGGTTGAATGCACTGGATTTTATTCAGGGGAATTGTAATAAACTCAAATGCACGCTAAACATTACAGATTTTTATTAATTTAGAAAATCATGCATCATTTTCCTTCCATTTCACTCACGCACGACTTTAGTTGATCAAAAGCTCAATGAAATATGCTGAATGTGACAAAATGAGGAAAAACTGAGTGAATAATTTAAGGTGCTGCACTAAAATAAGAACACAAGAATCATTTAAGAGAAGAAAATTGTTTTGTGGTGCAATGTGATGACCATCGTCACATTGCACTACAAATAAAGTTACATAACTCTTCATTTTTAATTGGAGGTAACACTTAAGGCTTTTCCTTTCTTTGTGGCAGGAAACCTGGTATGTAGCCACCCCAGTCAAAGTGCCTAATTAAAATAGCAGACTCCTAATAAAGTGTAGAGCAGTTTGAGAAAGCATCTCAAACCCTCATATTACCCAAGCCTTGCATCAGAAAGGCAGTCAAAGCTGGTGCCAATAATAACTTTGTTTTTACTGTAATGTTTTATTAAACCACAGGGTGACATTTCAGGGGGGGAGGGGGGGTTAACCAGCATTTTCAGCAGAAAGGTAAAATGGTATCTCCCTTTTACAGCATTTTGCAACGAGCATTTAAGCCGAGAAAATTACGCAAGCAAAAAATACAAAAATACACAGTCTGTCCTGATTTATGAGCAACCTTTAAATCCCGTGATTGTCTTCCTCTAACTAGAAAGAAAATACCATTGCTACAGCCTGAAGGACAGCTTGGAGAGTTAAAAATAAAACCATCTCAGATGTGGTTTTGGTCAGAACCAGAAAGCCTCACATTGCCAGATATGGAATGTGACAAATTCACAGTAACTCATTATCAACAACGCCTCTGTGGGCTGCAATGCTAAAGGCAAGAAGGCTGTTCTAAACACGCGATGCAGGACAAATAAGACAAGGATATAGCACAGTATGGAGTACAATAAGGCAAAGGATACAAGTCCCTTTAAGGCACATATAGGTAAAGGCCCATAAACACAGCGCCTTCTGCGTACAGACTATAAATTGGATATACAAGAGTAGGATTTAATCATAACAACCTGATCCATTTATCCTGAATCAAACTTTCCACAGAGCTTCAGTCTGGCAGCTAAGTTCCCAGCTGAATGAATCGGATCAAAGTGCTACAAATTCTCCACTGTTTGAGTGAGCAGATGATACAAAGTCTTTTTATCTTTTGTTTATACCGTATTTTCCAGTTGAGCAACATGTTGACTTTTGCACCTTCGTTGATTTATTTTAGCTTTACGTTCAGATTGTTTCTGCTTCCCATTCAGCTGTAAAGTGGTAAATTAAGGAATATGTTGTAAATACAGTATAAACCAGATCTTTTTAGACGCTGGACAAAGAGACAAACTTTTTTCCTTCATTATTTGACATTAAATCAGACTAAACGTTTTTTTTTTTTTCCCGCTTCATATTCAGACATTTGCATACATTTCTTCAGTATTTGGTTTCTTTAAACAAGCAGTTTGCTGGAGTTTGGGCCCATTCTTCCTCACTGAACTGGTGAAACTGAGGCTTACACCTTTTCAGCTCATCCCACTAATTATACAATTATGGCTTTGTGATGACCACTCCTGCGCATTGACTTTCTTTTCTTTCAGCCTGTTTTTTTTATTAGGCGGTTATTGTTCATTTGAAACACCTATTTGTTCCCAAGCATTGACCTTTTGGTTGATGTCTTGAGATGCAGCCTAAATATTTCCACATGTTGCTCATTTCTCATGATCTATTTTAATGATTAGTCCCTCCTCCAGTAAACACTCATACATCATACTGTCACCTCCACAATTCAGGTTTGCAAGCTTCCACCTTCTTCTGTAATATGTTGTGATGCTCATTCGGGTCAAACGTTTCAATTTTAATTTCATCAGACCAAAGGACATTTTTACAAAGATTAGTTTCTTTATCCCTCAGGGCTTTGGCAAACTATAATTTAGCTCTTTAAATGGGAACTATTACGCAAGGTTCACATTTTGTACTTCTATTTTGGTCTAAACTGTTCCTAAAAAGAGCCTAAGCACTTAAAAAAAATACCCAGTAAAACTTTAATGTCCCCTGATGTCTGAAAAATTAGCTGTTTCAAAATCTTCTGAATGTAACGTCACAAATCAGCAGCTACTGACCCTCAGCAACCCCACCAAAGCAAAGTCCTTACCTAGCAACCCCAGCCAAAACCAGCCCATTGCCTAACAACCTAAGTTGAGTTCCAGCACCTTTGGTCAGCTGGGTTTACAGCTGTATGAGCTGTACAATGTCGACTTACCATCCAGAAACCACTTGTTGCATTCTCATTGGTTATACAGGAGGCTCTACATCTGCTTTTCAAAGCTGCACGATTGAATAGTTGCCCATCCGTTTTCTGCCATTTTCACGCATGTGTAAACATTGATTTTTGGGGAGCGCGACCAGCAGCAGCTTTAGATTTAAAGCGACAAAAGGCCCTAAAACAGCTCATTCTGCTCAAAATTGACAGAACTGATGAGACTAAAATCTCATTATCTAAGAATGATTTTGTGCAAAACATTTTCTAAACATGTTTTGTATAGCGCATTCATCTACCCTGAGCTGATCAAGGGACTGTTTTCACTGTGAATTATAATTCTAATTTGATCAGTTTCAGTTAAAATCTTCACATGGCTGTTTTTAAAAGCCATTATTGTCAACCAAAGTTATTAAAACTGGAACAAAATGGTCTGATTTAATGTCAGACAGTGAGAAAAGAGGTTATGTTTCTTGTCATGGTGTATGTAAATATCTGGCTTCAACTGTATTTTCAAACTGTTCACATGGAACGTGAATACCTGTCCCCTATAGACCGATTTCATCATCGGACTCGTCTTCAAATGAGTAGCCCCGTCCTTCCTCCTCCTCGTCCTCCTCTGAATCAGTCTCTGAGTGGACACCCTCTGACCTCCTCCTGTCCAGCTCGGTGACGCCGTCCGACTCTGAGCTGTGCGATGAAGAAGGACTGGGAGGCAAATCTGCGTTGTGGTTGCTCAACTCTGGTTCTCCCGCCGGACTCTTCCTCCTCCCGCTGTTGTCTCTCGCCGGGCTGTGGCATCCCGGCTGATCATCATCATCCTCGTCGCCGTGGAGGTCATAGGTTTGACCCTCCTCCTCTTCAGATGGCTGGCGGATGATCTCCTCTCGTTTGTCGCTGAACCTCACCTTGGGTTTCAGCCCCCTGGACTTCAACCCGTTCTCGTCTGGTATCCTGCCGTCTTCATCCAAGCCGTTCCCGTTCACGGACGTCTCCACGCTCCCCCTGATCGCCTTCGTTTCCACCAGTGATGTGTCACTCTTTGGGCTGAGCACGGCCTCTCCGTTGGAGCACAGCGACAAACTGTCCATCACCCCTAAAACGTCCCCAAGGATAGACGGACCCAGATCCAGGTCCAGGTCCAGGTCCATGGTCAAGGAAGACACGGACTCGGAGTGCTGGAGCTGTGGACTCTGTGGAGCATCCTCCCAAAGGTGGCCGTGGTTCACCGCCACCTCCGGGTCAGCAGCCGGCAAGATCCCAGAACCACTCAGCTCGGAAGTGGTCGGACTGGGACCAGCGGTGGACAAGAAGGAGGTGTCTCCAAAGGCGTCGCCTCCCCTGCCGATGTGCATGGTGTGGCGAAAGTCCCCCAGCGGGGCGGAGATCATGGTGGGGTCCAGGCGGTGGGCCCGGGATGGTTTGTGGAGTGGCATGGCTTATGAGGGGAAAACTGTGGGTGGAGAAGGAAAAAATAAGGGGAAAGAAGACCGAGCTAAATGAGACATAACACACAGACACTTCCTGATAAGACGCGGCTGAGTTGTGTAATGCAGTATGGGAAACCTATGAGCCTTTTGGCACTGGTCCGGCTGTGAAGGCCATGCTGAGACTTGCACTTGAAGCACACTGTGCAGCGTTAGCACATACTTTTCTCTGCCCTCAGGGCTGCTTGAAGACAAAAACAAGACTGTAACCTTCCCTACAAAATAGAAGACGTCTAAACGTTTTACAGTAGAGAAAAAACGGAGGTAAACCCCTAAAATAGCTTAAAAATAGTTAAAACGGTAGGTGTGAACTTGAACTTATATCTTTCTTATAATTAATAACCTAAAAATAACTGACGGACACTGTAGCGTGAAGCGGGACTGAGTGAGTTAATATATCAGCAGAGGGGGCTTCAAGGCCCAACCCTCTGCTGCTTTTTAAAGTTTCCTAACACTTCAAAACATCCATAAATCACATAAACCGACTCTGAAGCACGTAGAATTGGTCTTAAAAGTATTAAGAGAAACGTTTGAATCAACACAAAACTCCGCTTATCGACTGAGTTAACCAAGATTTACTTACAGCGATTTTTAAAAAAACTTACTTCAAATTGTTTGTTTTTCTTTTTTCTTGGCTCCCGCTGCAGTGTCCACCTTTTTCATTTGTCTTTTCGCTTTCCTCTCCTCCTTCCCAACTTTTCCCTCGCTCTTTTCTCGCCGTCGTATGCCTGTGTGAGTTTTTCTTTTTCTTTTTTTTTCTCCTCCTTTCCAAAGGGATGGGCATGGACTCAGGAAGTGACGCGACAGATTTTTTTATCTTTCAGAGAGAGAAGCCGCAGCTGGATTAAACCGGGTTTTCCGGACAGTTTGAAGGAACTCAAACGCATCACAGCGCTGTTAAATCAGTGCGTAATAACTTTATTTAGGCCAGAGTCTGTTTATAACTTAACCAAATATATATTTATCCCTTTAGGATCCCTTGGTATTTTGTTTGTTGTACTTAATTATTTTATAAAACTTTGAGGTGCATTCGTAAAATGCACACAATTTGACCAGGTTGAGTATTTTTGTGCTAATTTTTCCATCAAATGTTTTTAAAATTGAACAGAGCATTTGGTGCACCCTTCATTTTCTTGCATTGTGTTTAATATCGTGCCACTGCAATTTGATTTCTGTTTTTCTTTGGGGGGTTTCCATTCTCAGTGTTTTCCTTATTTTGTTTTCCACTATGTCAAATTTGTTTTTACATGTTCTGAAGTCTACAAATTTGTATGTATTGGATGGGAAGAAAATGCACTTTTTGGATTTTTAGCAACTTTGCAGAAACAAAATTGTTTTTGACCCTAATAAAAAAAAATCTAGTTTGGGACTAGAGTTAGACTTGTTTCACTACATTATCACCTCTGGTGAGAGAAGTCAAAAGACATTTATTAAGAAAAAGCAAAAGACAAAGTATATTTATACATTTTTCCATGATGATCTCTAAAATAGCAGTTTTGTTTGTCCAGCGGAAACACATGGTGTATAAAACAAAGAGACCTCTGAGGTAAAACATTAGAGCATTGCATTGTCCCTTAACATAGAAGGCGATTTCCCTGATGCCCCTTCATTTAATGAAAAGTGGCCTACATGTAAAAATAAACTTGAAAGAACAATAAAGTTGTAAAATCATCAGTTATTGTTATTATTCATTGTTAATAACACCCAAAACCACATAGTCACTTTTTAAAACCACAAACTCAGATGCATTTATTTACATTTTTGTAACAGAACATGAAAAAGTAGTGCAAAAGAGACATGAGTTTGAAGAAATTTTACAAAAGATTTTTTGAAAAGTGCTCTGTGTATTTACATTCAGACTTCATTACTCTGAAGTCTGGTGTGAAAAGCACATCAGACGGGTTTAGGAGAAGTTAAAACAGGTTTATAGAATAAAATAATAATCCCAGGTCTGAAGATCTCACAGAGCTCTGTTCAAAAACGTAAATATCAAACCTACCAAGATATGGACAACCTTATTTTGCTATATCGTTATTTTAAATATCCTATTGGGTTTTAGAACAAAAATACCTTTTAAAGAGAGGTAATGTAAAGGTACTGAAATGAAACATCCTGTATTTCAGAAATTGAATTAAAAATTTGTAGTTTTCATAACAATGATCTATAGGAAGAACTATGTAAGAAATGTATTGCTTTTATCATTATCACCATTCTGTTTATGGATGACCAAAACTGACATAATTTAAATTAAAAGCAGTTGTTGGTCCTCCATATCTGTAATGAAAGTTTTAAGCAAATAAAGCATAAAAAAGGTAGGGTTTGATTTATTATAAGTGTCATATTTTAAAACATTCATTAGATCTTTATCACTTTGGGCCACTGTTCTGAAGAGCCCTGTGTGATTTCAAACTGCGGGTTACGTGGAAAACAATGACTGCTCAAATCTGCTTAGAGTTAATTGAGAAGCGGAGAGAAAGAAGACATAGGATGTCCTGTTTGTAGCTTCCAATAGGCTGTTGGGGACACAGCAAACATGTGGAAGAAGGTGCTCTGGTTAGATAAGACCAAAACTGAACTTTTTGTCCCACAAGTAAAAGACTGTGTGTGGAGGAAAACTGCACATTTTGCATTTTAAACCTTTCCTTGTGAAACATTGTGGTGGACCCATCATGCTGTGGGTGAACTTTTCTTCAGCCGGGAAGTGAAAGTCAGAGTTGTTGGGAAAGTGGATGGAGCTAAATGAGAGACAATTCTGGAATAAAACTTGTTAGAAGTCGCAGATGACATGAAACTGGGGTGGAGGTTAAACTTCCAGCAGGATAAAAATCTCTTAATACAGCCAGAGTTAGGTTGGAATTGATTATATATAGTCATGTGTTAGAGTGGCCCAGTCAAAGTCCAGATCTAAACCAAACTGAAAGTGAGTTCACTCGTCACTCAATCTGACTTGGACTTGATTTAGATGCAAGACTGATGTATTTTTGTTTTGTTTTTTTTCCAACTTCACTCTTTGTAAATTTTTACCTGGACATAAAATTGATCAGTATTTCCTTTTATTTCTTTTTTTTTTACAAAACAGTTCTCAACTTTTCTAAAAAAAAGAAAAAAAAATATTAAAATATTAATTTTTGTACCCATTTGAAACTGCATTTTGCTAAATTAGCCTGCACTGTGAGTGAATATGTTATTTAAATAAAAACATCCAAAAGATCCAAAATAAAATATTTGGGAGAGGAGGAACTCTGTGTCAGTGGGCTTCCCTGATCTCTTAAACACAAATATGCAGACTGTGATTAGGCAACACAGGCTTAGCAAACACATTTAATTACACTGTGAAATATTACGAAGGACTGGAGCAAAAATAAACTGCAATTATGTTGACATTCATGAAACGCAAGTCAAAGACGTTGAGGTTTTAACACGGCCACGCCTAGTTGACTACATATTTTTAAAGGGTGGCTGCTTCATATTTAGATAGCTGTACCCTTTAGACAAAATATTTTTTGGCAATCCTCAAGAGTACTGAGAAGAAGATGTGGAAGTGGGCCAACATTTTGGGAGGTTTTATTTGTCTATTGTCCTGTGCTTTCTTTCAAGCTTCCTTCCATGGGTTAAAGAAACGAAAATCCCAGGTATTCAGACAATGGTACTGGGTGTTGAGTCACTGTTTGTTGGATCCTGTAGCAAACACTCAGCATACTTGTGTGATGATGTAGTCGACAAGACAACATCAACCAGTCAGTCATTCAATCCCCAGGCTCACGTTGTCAGTCACTGTGAAACAGGCAGGAAATTACACGAAAGCTGCTCCACTAAAATCACACAGCGATGCTCCTACAGAGGGCATTTATAATAGTAATTATACATATATACTTACATACTCAACACACATAACAAGTGTAGAGCTTAGGGATCTGATGATAGGAATATTTCTTTGTTGGATTTGGCAGAAAATAAGACAAGTATTTCTGCAACAACATTTGGCATTAGGAGTTATGACTTGAAGGTTTTGGGGGATTAGTGTGGGAGTGACTCTGGCAGGAAATGACTCCCCTCCCTGTGACACACACACACACACACACACACACATCCTGCAGCTGCACATGCTCCACAGGAAGGCCATGAGGGAGACGAGCACCAAGATCCACAGAGCTTTAAACAACTGGCTCTTCTCACTGTCATTCAAAAGCCTTCAGTTATTCACATCTTAATATTTATATCCCAATGTTTTAAGTGCTGCTTAAAAACATTGGCTTTTTGTTGTGTTTTTTAATATTGGCTGATTTTTTTGTTCAGTTTAATAATAATAATAATAATAATAATAATAATAATAATAATAATAATAATAATAATAATAATAATAATAACGCCATTTACTTACAAGTACATTTTACTCTGACTTGATAGATTTCTTTTTCATTTGTCTCTTTTTCACTTTATTGTGCATTCTTGATGTTGTTAGAGTTTCATTTATTCATTCCCTTTTGAATTTTTAAGTTTTTTTTATTCTTGTTATTCTGGTATTCGGAAAAACAGGTTTCAAATATGAACTTCTGAGAAGTATAAACTTAAATTATATGTTAACTAAGACACAAACAATTCTCTCCTCCAACAGTAATAAAGAGTTAGAAGAGAACCAGGACTGGTGGCTGACCATGGGAGGTCAAAGTTTAAGAACGGAAAGTACAGGTCTTTGTGCTTTTTCTACTTTCTGTTTGAGGGAAAGTATGTGTATGCAGGCTAGTCATTCACACAAAGTTTATCCTTTATCTAAGACTGTATATCTAAGTTTTTACCATAGATGTACTTACTTTGGATAGTCGGCAATAAAAGCATTTTTATTATACCATTAATTACCCCTATAAATGATTTCCACATAAAAATATTAAACACTTTACTAATGCTCCAAAAAACAGTTAAATGGAAGTCATAAGGCACGTTTAATACAAGACAATATCTTGCAAAAAAACCCAACAGTTTAAAACCTTAATTCACCGTAACCATGGCTCATATAGTCTTCAGAGATTTCATAGCCAATGGTATATTAACTGTTTATTAATCATTTTGAATGAGAGTCTTACTGACCTTTCAGTTTTATTTATTCACATATATTTCCAGATTAGATTGCTCCAGATTTATATTTTCCAGTTTTATACATCAGATCAGCTTAAATTATGTTTACACCTGAGTTGCTACCATAAAGATAAGGTCTTTATCAAATTCCTGTCATGCTTCTTGCTTCAAAACTCTCTACAAGAGACAACAGAGGCTAGGATGAGGGGTACACATAGATATCAGAGAAACTGACCCAACAAGTGGAGCCATAACACTTGTGAGAAGTACCTGATCTTTTTTGCTTTTCATTATTTCCTACTCGTTTCATTCACCTGTTTCTTCATAGCACACATGGACATTTGTAAAATAAATAAATAAAATTAAAGAGGAAAATGATCAGCATTCATATTTAGGGATAAGTGTCTAGAATGTGTTGCTATTATGTACAAGTTCACATCAATGCTGATTTAAATGCAGGGTTTGTTAGTATTTTGATACATCTTTGTGCCACTTTTAACTATCAAATATGTTTTAAATCAGTATGAATGTATTTGAAAATGTTTAAAACCGACGTTTTTCTTTGTCTTCTCACAAATAGTTGGGCTTTTTGGTCAAATTTAAGCGGTTTACACCAAAAGATCATAAAGCTTTCTCTACGTATTGGCAGCAGTTTGTTTTCTCACTCTGCTGGAAGCTCACTCATTTACATTGTAAATTTAACAATGATAGTAAATTTGTGGCAAAACATTACTTTGAAAGGTAAAAACGTTTGTCCATAAATTTGTTAATTTAGCTCAGGTTTGAGATTATAAAACTTCAAATGTGGATTTTAATTTGACAGTCGAAATTCAGGTGAAAATACCTGATAAAAAAATTTAAGTAAACGTGTGATAATTGGACAGCAAGGTTTGCGGCACAAAAACATCCAACACAGTGGTTTAACTGTTAACTGAAATAATCTTCCCAATATTTGTCGTATGGTAAGCTATTTACATAATTCAAAATAAAGTGGACATATAGCATTATTGACAACAGAAAAGAGAAATATAGATATATAAAAGTACAGTCTCGCTTTATTATACAGTAAATCTAATGCTTTGTTTTCCTTTTCCAACACTGAACTTTTAGGTGAGTCAGTGACCAACTGCGACGGGACATATTTGGCTAAGTATACCCTGCGTCTGTCTGCTAAGGAATAACCACGTCGCTTTATTTTTGTTTTATGGGCAAAACAAGTAACAAATACTTTTTCAAAGTAAATTTAAACTCTAAACTTGGTTGGCTAAGGGGAACGGGATGCAAGACATTATATAAGCGCATTTCGTGTTGCAGTTCTCCCTGTAAGACACTACGCTGGGGGAAATAAACAAAAGGAGGCCGTTGGCGGACTTGGCCAGTTTAACTCATCTGCCATTTTGTAGCTCTGTAGTTCGCTCAGACCGAGCTGTTCGTCAACGCAGAAGGAACAGATACACGAACGTCTGCTTGTTTTCTTTTAATTTACCTCTGGTGTTAGGGTGTATTAACGTTTATTTTCTTTGTTTAGGTAATTGTATTCACGATCAACTGATTCTCCCCACTGTAATTTACATTTCAGGTTGGATTTTTAGTGTTGTTTACCTTCTGAGGGATTTTAGAGGAGCTAAGGCTAACGGCGTTAGCCTAGGTTTTCTGGTTAGCTCTCTGAAGCTAACGGGTAATCTGTAGTGAAATGGCGGCCAACACGGCTCAGGCGACCGCTACAACCAACTGGTAGGTCACACTCTTAAAGCGAGAATGCTAATTTAGTTCAAGTAAATGTCGTTTGATGAATATGCACCATGTCTTTAATTGGTTTCGTTGTATTTCATTGCCGGTAATGGCATTAGGTTTATGCCCCGCTTACAGGAAATTTGCTCGGTTGTGTGTAGGCCGTTGATACGGCTAACGGAAGCGAAATAACTGTAGCTAGTGCTGCAGTTATTTCGCTAAAATGTAACTTAAAAAATGCAATTCATTAAACGTTCTGTATCTGACAGTGTGATAATAGGTCAAACATATTATGCTGGGTTAATAACGGGGAAACTCGATGCTTGTCAATGTCTTTATAAATGAAAGTTTAATACATTCCCCCCCAAAAATATGAAAATAAAAACGTAATTTTTGTTTCCATAAATTCCAGGGTGTTGCATTTCTCGAAAAATGAGGTGACGACAACTAGAAAGCAGAAGTGTACGAGAATCTAATCCACGTTTGAAGAGATTAAATATCGTAGCTTTTGAGCTGGGTCAGTCCTAATTTGTTGCATCAGTAACAAATTAGGCAAATACTGAAATTACCTTTTATTGAACTCATTAATTTAGTGTATAATAATCTGGTCCAGGTTTAAGGTGTTTTACTCTAATTTTTATATCAAAGCAGATTAGAAACGCTCAAGGCAGTGACAATCTTGCCCTTTAACAGTTTTCTGAATCTGGATGTTAGATTTCCAAGCCAAAGTGTCAAACGACTTAAGCAAAAATGTAATTTTGATTACTGTGTAGAGCAAGATACCAATGAAAAATAAGATGCCAAAGAAGTCTCCCTTGTGCTTGCATAAAACAGAGTAAATCAAACCGGGACCAGAGTATGTTGCTAACTGGAGTTAAGGGAAAACACAGACTTGGATTAGGACGTCTGTAAGCTATAAACAGGAATTGCATAACCAGTAGCCTAATTTGGCTCATAAAATGCAGCTGCAGTCATTAATAGTTGTGTACCTACAGGAACCTGCGGAAAGTTCATTTGTGTAAGTTATAAGCTAAAATACTTTAAGAATTTCTTAAAACATTTAAGTTAAATTCACAGATTCATCATGAACTATGTTTATTTTAGAATTAAAATTATTACTGATGACGTCTTATGAATTGCCTTTAATTTTGATCTTTTTTTAATATATTTGTTGCTATAAATATGTGTGTTGTACTTCTATGCCTTTTATTTGTGACTCTTTTAAAAGCTGCTAGATTTTAATGGTGTATCTGAATAAAATCCATCTTTTGTTGATGTCAAGCTCCAGTCCTCGAAGGCCAGGTTCCTGCAATTTTAAGATTAATCTCAACATCAGCACAGCTGAATCACATGATTAAGTCATTGACAGGACTATGCAGAACTTGAGTGGATGAGGGACATCCCAGAGTTGCAGGACATTGACCCTCCAGAACTGGAGTTATTCATCTGCTGATTTATAACTAGCTCCTGATCTGATGTGTTTGGGTAAACCCTAATCTGTGGGGTAATTTATTATGCTATGAAGACATTTTGAGACTTTGTTGTCCTGATCCAGTTAGTTTTTGAATTCTAGCAAAAAAAAAAAAATATCAGGAAAACTCATCCCAAGTATTTGTATCTTTGTTGATGGCAGGTCCTACGGCCCTGCTGCAGATAGCCATGTTCATGAAAATCCAGAATGGGAAAAAGCACGACAAGCACTTGCGTCAATCAACAAGACTTCCAAGAATTCACAAGATAACAGAAACACAGCCGAGGTTTGTGCTTCACCTCTGTTGCATCTTCCTGTTTCACACTGGAGAATCTATGAACCTGTAGCTGTACCAAGTCTTGAGAGGTGTAATCAATGGCTGCTTTTATTTCAAGCCCAGAATTATTAATGATGCACAGTGGTGATACTTTAAAGAGTTGCTATGATTGCAATCACTTTTTAGTTTTTTTTTATTTTGTTTCACATGCAAGATTTACTTTAGATGTTCTCATGTATTTGGCAAGAAGTGATGGGCAATTAAGTTAAGTCCATATTGTCCATCCTTAATGTTAAGAGACATTAAATCAAATGGTTGCATTTGTCACTGTGTAATTTAAGACCTTTGCCACTTTTGATCAGTACATATTGATCCACTCTTAACCACAGTTAAGGACATTACTGCAAATATGCCTTAATTAAGCTGTTCAGTATTTGTCCTTTGGGTTTTGCAAAAGCATCTTGTAGTTTACTTTCATTGATTACTGTTCCTATTAAATGCTTGTTTATTATTGTTACAAAAATATTTTGTGTTGGTAATTGTAGGCAGGCCAGTTTCAGGCAGCAGTTGGTGACTCTGCTGCTCTTCAGCAGCAGCAGCAGTACTATCCGTGGTACCAGCAAACTCAGCAGCATTATCCTGGATACACATACCCCTACAACTACTACTACCCCATGGGACCTGTGAGTACAGAGGAAATGTATTGCTCGTAGATTGTGTTTAGCAGGCTTATTTTGTACCAACAAATTGGTGTATTCTATTTTTATGTGTCTATAATCAGAGTAATTGGAGACATATTTTCTAATGGCTTGTAGTTTTGTTAAAACACTTGGCTCAATAAAATACTGAAATAGACTTTTAGTATTAGTTTTACACTGTTACCATTAAAAAGAAGACGCAAAGTTAGCCATTTGCCTGTTAATATCTGCCAAACTCCCCAGTTTTGTGGGGAGATTGTGACAAACGACTTTTAATCTTTTGCACTGATGGTGCTGATCAGTGAAAGGGGAACCGATATGTGCATGGACACAATTATGGCGCAGCGGGTTGAATTTGTTTTTACCCAGAGCTGTACATCCTACAATGCTATTTTAAATATACAGTGTTGAGCTACACTTAACTTTAAAAAAATGTGCAACTGTGATATTATTGTGATTGCATAACTGCATCTAGTGAGCTTGCCATTTATTGCACCAAATAAACTCTTCAGAATCAATGATCATGTTTCACAGCTTGATAAGATTTGATTGTTTAGTTGAAACAATTTCTCTCTCTCTTTTAAGTATGGCGCTGCATACGCACCAAATCAGTACGGTGTACCTCAAGGAGCATATCCAGGAACTCCAACTTCTAATGGACAGGTATAGAGTGTATTTTTCTTTGAAGTAAAACTTTAAATTACTTTCAACTGAGTTGTGGTAGTGACTAGTCTGGAATCAACAAACACAAATACGGATCTTCTGACAAAGCAGTCAAGTTAAGATTAAATTCATAAATTAAGTTAGAAACCAGTGGATTTTTCTTTTGTTTTTGTTATCATTGTTGCTTGATGCACAGTTGTGTGGAGGTTTTCCTGATTCTACTGTTTTGTTTTCACAGCCTCCCCCTGTGCCTGGAATGGAAGACCAGACCCCAAACTACTCCCAACCACAGCCCCCTCCACCTGCCGCCCCTCAGCCCCCTCAGAGCCCAACCACCTCAGAGAATCCCCCGCCCCCGCCTCCCTCACCTATCCCCCCTCTCCCCAATTCCCAGTACGCCCCACCTGCTTCACAAAACTCTTACAGCGCCAACAATAGCATGTCATACCCGCCCAGTGACCCCAACCAAATGCAAGTGTACAATCACTCCCAGGGCAGACCAAACTATGGCCAGAGTTTCCAGGCCCCGAACTCCTACCAGCCTTCTCAGAATAATTCCCAGCAGCAACAGCTGCAGAGTCAGTACTCACCTGGGCAGGGCCTTGGCGAGGCCAATAGAAACCAAACACCAGGACAGCAGATCTGGCACCGCATGAAACGTGAGCTTTTCCTTTTCTCACATTACGGCTTCCCCATCGTTAGTTTTTATGTTGCTTTCTTGGAAGGAAAACGGAGATAATTGTTTGCCTTAAATGTTTTTGCTCTCACAGAGGCACCAGGAACGGCACCGGTTAAATTTAATATTTCCAAGAGGCCCTATCAGGTTCAGTGTTCCCCTGTCGCCAGTCAGGCTTTCCAACCAGGTGAGCAGCCCACCGGGTTAAATCAGGCTCCTTCCTCACCAGCTACTGCCAGCACTGCTCCCGGCGCGGCCCAGACGAGGTCAGACCTGCTTCCATCGTTCTTTTAACAACCAGTTGAACTGGTAGTGACCTTAAACTCCTCTCCAGGCCCCAGGACTGGCCCCAAGCGATGAAAGAGTATGTGCAACGCTGTTTCACTGCCTGCGAAACGGAGGAGGACAAGGATCGTACCGAGAAAGTGTTGAAGGAAGTCCTCCAGGAGCGGCTGAAGGACGGTTCCGCCTACACAATTGACTGGACCCGTGAGCCGTTACCAGAGTGAGTTCTGGCTTTGAACACTGAGATTATTAGTAGAGGCTAATTACTGCCAGGAAGATGTTGGTTTTGTTTTCTTTTTGGTTCTGACCAGTCTTGTGACTTAATTGCTCTCTTTAAGGAGGTGTTGTCAACGCCAAGCATGAGTAAAGTTTTGTCTGAAGCTGGGCTTTTGTTTTCCACAGATTAAAGGTAAAGCAGTCTCGTTGGGAAGCTGTTACTCCCCAGAGAACATCAGATAACTCCATGATGCGTGGAGGAAGTACAATGGGGGCTGCTTCCAGGGGCAGAGGAATTGCCCACAGGTTAGGTAACTACAGGAACATTTTTTCTCAAAGGAGTCCGTCGTCTAGTTCATCGCGGTCCTCCTCCCGCTCTCCTTCGCCGTCACACGGCCGACACAGAGACCGAAGCAACCAAAGACACAGGCGCAGGTAAGATTCAAGTCTTGCCTGCTTTGACTACTTGAAGTGTCCTGTATGCTGATTGCTAAGATGTCTGATGTCTACCTGCCTTTCTAGTGATTCTGGCTCCCAGTCAGACAGCAGCATGTCCAGTGACCTGCAGCCTCAGCTGTCAAGACGCGGACAGAAAGGCGGACGCGGTCGCGGTAACGACAGAGACAGAGGACGTGGAGAGAGAGGCAGAGGAAGAGGAGGAAAGGCCAACAGAGGAAGGCGGTAAGATGAACATCTCTAGAATTTACTAGTCTTTGTTTTATTTATCATTCCTGTTTTTAAGTGGTGATATTTGATATTTAAATGTGATATTTGGGGCTCTGTTTTGTAAAGCTTTACCATCTGATACCAATTTTCTCTTAGCTGCCCTTCCTACTGTGTGTTCAAGAGTTGTTTAATTATGAGCATGAATTGCTGTAACTACTGTAGTGTATTTACACCACCACTTTGACAAAACGTTTGTTAGGAACAAATTGACATCCTGTGGTAAACCTCTGCTTTCCTTTCTTCTGTAATGACATCCACACTGAAGAGTGTTGTCGTTAGTAAAATGTAGTTGTGCATAGAGATTATTTGTTCACTGACTAAATAGGTTTTAATCCGGGGCAGTCGAGCTGAAAAGCACTAGCTGGTCTCTCAGTGCATATCTAGTGTGCTTTGTTGTCTTACAAAAGCTTTATATTCTTTTAGGAACATGGATGATTCAAATGCAACTGCTGGAAAAAAGAGGAAAGGGGGAAGCGCTGGAATGGATTTCCATGACCCAAACAGGGAAGCTAAGAAGCAGAGCAGAGCAGCTCGTTTTCAGAAGCAGCTCCGCTCTGAGCCGCTGGTTCTGTCCATCAACTCCCTGGATCTGCCTGATGGAACCCAGGAGAGCCTCAGCTGGGAGGACTGCCCCATCGTGGGCTCATGTCAGGACATCACCAAGCCCTACCTGAGGCTCACCTGCGCCCCCGACCCGTCCACTGTCCGCCCTGTGCAGGTGTGCGATTCAGAAGATGCAAACACAAATTCCCATCTCAGGATTTACCCATAGATTGGACCGTTTGAAGTTTTTGGTCTATAGTAGTTTCATTTATGTTTACTTGAAAATTGATTCCACTGAGACTAACAAATTTCTGCATGACTTCACATCATGTTCCAACTAGAGTTCTTTTTATTTTTTTGTCTGACCTTGAAGGAAAGAAGTAGTACGGAGTTTTTTTTTTCCCCCATACAAAGCTCTTTACTGCATCCGCTTGTATTTGTTCTGCATCTTCGACCTGTTCTTTTAAAATGATAGATTTAAATGTTGATGATGTCTGCAGCCTTGAGGGACTAAAGATCTCACCTTTGAACTATTTCTGTTCTTGTCTTCTCTCAGGTGCTCAGGAAGTCCCTGCTGGCTGTAAAGGCCCACTGGAAAACTAACCAGGACTACGCTTATGCATGTGAGCAGATGAAGTCCATACGACAGGACCTCACGGTGCGTTCAATTAGCCTGCTGTCATTTTAGTCTTAACATTTAAAACAGAAAAAAATATCAGCTAAAAAATATCCTTTGATGCTGTGTCCCTGCCAGGTCCAAGGCATTCGGACTGACTTCACAGTGGAAGTGTACGAGTGTCACGCACGCATCGCCCTTGAAAAAGTGAGATTTCTTTTGTTTATGCACTTATATATTTTTTGGGTGTGTTTTCTAAGCTTATCTTAATGCTGTTTGGACTCTTAGGGAGATCATGAGGAGTTCAACCAGTGCCAGACTCAGCTGAAGGCCTTGTACAAGGATAATCCCTCAGAGAATATTGGCGAGTTTACAGCTTATAGACTGCTGTATTACATGTTTACTAAAAACTCTGGAGGTAAGCTCACTTCTTTTGTGTCGTAATTGGTCTAAATAAGGCAGCATTTTTCAGCGTTTTCATGTCTGCCACTTTCCCTCCAGATCAGATCACCGAGCTGGTGTACTTGACCTCGGCTCTGCGGGCGGATGAGTGTGTGACTTATTCTCTTGCACTCCGCGCCGCCTGGGCGCTGGGGAACTACCATCGTTTCTTTAAGCTCTACCAGGAAGCGCCACGCATGGCTTCATATCTCATTGACAAGTTTGTAGAAAGAGAGAGAAAGCTCGCTCTTCGGGCCATAGTCAAAACGTGAGTTATGCTCCAGAAATCAGGGTTTTTATTAATTGTAATATACACAGTCCAGTCACATTAATGTGACCATCTGTCAAAAGCCAGAATAACCACCTTTCGCAGAGCGAACTGCTACGAGACGTGCAGGAAGAGAGTCACTTAGGTCCCTGAAGGTCTTCTCTGGGATGTTGAGCCATGCCGACTCTAATGCCGTGGCCAGCTGCGCTAGATTACGCGGTTGAGGATCCATGGCGCGAACAACTCGATCGAGATGGTCCCACAGATGCTCGATTGGGTTTAAGTCAGGTGAGTTTGCTGGCCAGGGGAGGACGGTAAACTCATCCTGGTGCTCTTCGAACCACGCACGTACACTGGCAGCTGTATGGCACCTCGCATTGTCCTGCTGGAAGATGCCATCATCCTGAGGAAAAACAATGCGCATGTAGGGGTGGACATGGTCCGCAAGGACAGATGCGTACTTGTATTGATCCATCGTGCCTTCCACAATAATCAGTGAACCCAGAGAATGCCAGGAAAACATTCCCCAGACCATAATGCTCCCGCCTCCAGCTTGGACCGTTCCTGCAATGGTTGCAGGGTGGTTCCTTTCAGAGGTTTCACGCCTTATACGCCAACGTCCATCTGTCCGATGGAGCATAAAACGCGATTCATCTGAAAACGCTACCTGTCGCCACTCAGTGGACGTCCAGCTGCTGTACTGGCGTGCAAATTCTAGCCTTCGTCGTCGATGAACACCAGTCAGCATAGGTGCACGAACCAGGCGTCCGCTTCGGAGGCCCAGACGCAGCAATGTTCGCTGAATAGTGGTTTGGGAGACACTTGTGGTAGCCCCTTGGTTCATTTTAGTGGTCAGTTGCTCAACGGTAGCCCGTCTATCTGCCCGAACGCATCTCCGCAACCGTCGTTCGCCTCTGTCATCTATGGCCCGTGGTGCACCACATTTGCCACGTCGTTGATTTTGGACAGTCCCATTTTGCCATGCACGGTACACTTTTACCACGGCGGCACGCGAACAGTTCACAAACTCAGCCGTTTCGGAAATGCTTCCACCCTTGGCCCGAAAGCCAATGATCATGCCCTTTTGGACGTCGGATAAATCGCTTCGTTTCTGCATTACGCCAA
This sequence comes from Poecilia picta, assembly GCA_033032245.1. Lineage (NCBI taxonomy): Eukaryota > Metazoa > Chordata > Actinopteri > Cyprinodontiformes > Poeciliidae > Poecilia > Poecilia picta. The sequence goes on from CM065368.1 coordinate 15,239,055, forward strand.
CGATTGAAATGTTTTCCGAAGCCCACACACACCCTTTATATACGCTCAACTGCACTGTATATATATATATATATATATATATATATATATATATATATATATATATACAGTCCAGTCACATTAATGTGACCACCACGTACTTTCCACTTCAGAGTTAAATAACCAATCACAGAAGGCAGGTGGCAGCACAGTGCAGTTGAGCGTATATAAAGGGTATGTGTGGGCTTCGGAAAACATTTCAATCGTTGGCGTAATGCAGAAACGAAGCGATTTATCCGACGTCCAAAAGGGCATGATCATTGGCTTTCGGGCCAAGGGTGGAAGCATTTCCGAAACGGCTGAGTTTGTGAACTGTTCGCGTGCCGCCGTGGTAAAAGTGTACCGTGCATGGCAAAATGGGACTGTCCAAAATCAACGACGTGGCAAATGTGGTGCACCACGGGCCATAGATGACAGAGGCGAACGACGGTTGCGGAGATGCGTTCGGGCAGATAGACGGGCTACCGTTGAGCAACTGACCACTAAAATGAACCAAGGGGCTACCACAAGTGTCTCCCAAACCACTATTCAGCGAACATTGCTGCGTCTGGGCCTCCGAAGCGGACGCCTGGTTCGTGCACCTATGCTGACTGGTGTTCATCGACGACGAAGGCTAGAATTTGCACGCCAGTACAGCAGCTGGACGTCCACTGAGTGGCGACAGGTAGCGTTTTCAGATGAATCGCGTTTTATATATATACACATATATATATATATATATATATATATATATATACAGTCCAGTCACATTAATGTGACCACCACGTACTTTCCACTTCAGAGTTAAATAACCAATCACAGAAGGCAGGTGGCAGCACAGTGCAGTTGAGCGTATATAAAGGGTGTGTGTGGGCTTCGGAAAACATTTCAATCGTTGGCGTAATGCAGAAACGAAGCGATTTATCCGACGTCCAAAAGGGCATGATCATTGGCTTTCGGGCCAAGGGTGGAAGCATTTCCGAAACGGCTGAGTTTGTGAACTGTTCGCGTGCCGCCGTGGTAAAAGTGTACCGTGCATGGCAAAATGGGACTGTCCAAAATCAACGACGTGGCAAATGTGGTGCACCACGGGCCATAGATGACAGAGGCGAACGACGGTTGCGGAGATGCGTTCGGGCAGATAGACGGGCTACCGTTGAGCAACTGACCACTAAAATGAACCAAGGGGCTACCACAAGTGTCTCCCAAACCACTATTCAGCGAACATTGCTGCGTCTGGGCCTCCGAAGCGGACGCCTGGTTCGTGCACCTATGCTGACTGGTGTTCATCGACGACGAAGGCTAGAATTTGCACGCCAGTACAGCAGCTGGACGTCCACTGAGTGGCGACAGGTAGCGTTTTCAGATGAATCGCGTTTTATGCTCCATCGGACAGATGGACGTTGGCGTATAAGGCGTGAAACCTCTGAAAGGAACCACCCTGCAACCATTGCAGGAACGGTCCAAGCTGGAGGCGGGAGCATTATGGTCTGGGGAATGTTTTCCTGGCATTCTCTGGGTTCACTGATTATTGTGGAAGGCACGATGGATCAATACAAGTACGCATCTGTCCTTGCGGACCATGTCCACCCCTACATGCGCATTGTTTTTCCTCAGGATGATGGCATCTTCCAGCAGGACAATGCGAGGTGCCATACAGCTGCCAGTGTACGTGCGTGGTTCGAAGAGCACCAGGATGAGTTTACCGTCCTCCCCTGGCCAGCAAACTCACCTGACTTAAACCCAATCGAGCATCTGTGGGACCATCTCGATCGAGTTGTTCGCGCCATGGATCCTCAACCGCGTAATCTAGCGCAGCTGGCCACGGCATTAGAGTCGGCATGGCTCAACATCCCAGAGAAGACCTTCAGGGACCTGAGTGACTCTCTTCCTGCACGTCTCGTAGCAGTTCGCTCTGCGAAAGGTGGTTATTCTGGCTTTTGACAGATGGTCACATTAATGTGACTGGACTGTGTATATATATATATATATATATATATACACATAGATGTTTATATGGATTCGCCTGAGTGTTTCACACTTTCAGTTGCTTCATGTTTAGCTGACACGTCTTCCTCTCTCTCTCCTTCTCTATTCACAGATTCAGACCCGACCTTCCTGTTGAATATGTGCAGAAAACTCTGGGCTTTCCGTGTTTAGACTCCTGTATGGCCTTTTTAACTGGGCTAGGTGTTTCATTCGCCCCCTCCGACCCCAAAAAGATAGACTGCAAAGCCAGTACAGCCTGCTTGGCTGCTTCCTGAGGAGGGAAAGAGGGAGGTGGTAGGGTGACCTTGTTGAGGGAGACAGAGGGATCAGCATAGATCCTTATTTTCTTTGCAAAGCCCTTCAGAGTGTAGAAGCAGACGGTAGTATCCATATAGATACTCACTAGTACACTCACTCTTTACACATCCAATCAAGAGATTACCTTGTCTTAGAAAACAGCAGATTAATAATAAAAGAAGAAGCAAACACAGTAATCGGGTTGAACAACAGAGGGGACAGTTTTATACGTGGGTTTAGATCATCTAAGCAATCGCATCCAGATCAGGGACCCTCATGGATCCTTTCCCTCTCCCCTCACAGATTTTAGTGCTAACAGTGTTCTGTTATGTTTTTCCTTCCTCAAGTCAACAGCTTAAAGACCCGAAGATCCAAGTCTCAAACGGCTCCCCGTCAAGTCGTTCTCTGCCCTCTGGAGCCTGCAGAACCGCCCCGGTGCGGCTGGTTGCTCGCAAAGACTGTGAGAAGATAGCGGTTCTTTCTCAGGAAGAAGAGCTGGTGGTTTGTATGTTCCCGCCCGGCGTCCCGCTCGCCTGTGGCGTCGGCCTGAAAGAAAAGGACTGAGGCGTGAATCGCTGCTCCTGAGCTTCTCCTCGGATGGGTTCCAACACGGCAGCGCTGCAACGAAGTCCCAGTTTGAGGAGCACTGACTTTATTTCTCATGAGCGCTCATCAAGATTAAGAAGCGGGTCCCATCGACCACCGGATGAGGTTCTGCTTCCCCTGGCGTCAGGTAAAAGGTCCCGCCGACGTCTGGAGCCCAGCACATCTTCGTTCTGCCGGACCGCAGCGACGAGGCCTTTCTGCATCCATCGGGACGTTTTAGCAGCCGTTGTTCTACAGAAACGCCGCTACGGAGAATCTGCATCCTGACCGGGTCCGCCAAGGAGAACCGACTGGTTTGTATGCTGCTCTGTGTCTGCAACGCTGGTAAGAAAGAGGAACTTCTGGAAGGAGCTGGATGGTGGCACAGCCGAGGCGTCTTCGCTCTTTGGTTTTGTTTTCTTCTTCTTTGGACAGCAGTATTGGCTTTTCTTTCATAGAATGGCAGAAGAATTATGAAATGTGTCAGGGTTCAGGGAAAATTCACAGGTAGATTTTTTGCACAGTAAGGGTTCTAATATGTAGTAATGTCAAAAAAAAATTGCAGCACATATGCACTCTACTGTCTGAGAAGTGCATAACGTAGTTTGCAAAATAAGTTTTAAACAGATGTGGACAGTAATTTAAGAGTTCAGTGAACCAAGTGCAGATTAGTACTTTTGCCAAACTCTCATTGTTTCTATGAAATTTGTAAAATAAAAGTTTCAACTAATTAAAAAGTTTAAAAACTTGAACTGTAAATGGAAGATCTGTCTAATTGGATGTTTTTCACTTTGTCATGAAATGTTCAGCAATATTTAGGGAGCTTTATATTTATATATTTTGTGTTTTTTACCATCCAGAATGGCTGTAGTTAGTTCTGGTGATAGAGAACGTTGAAGTTCTAATTGGGTAAAGCTTTGTCTCATTACTGTGGTAAAATGGACCCCAGAACCAAACGTCTGATGTCTTTTGCTGCTTGTCACATTATTCTGAAGCTTGTCTCTCCTGCTCTCCTAAATGGGAAACCTCAGCTCAGTATTATTGATTATGGAACGATCAGAGCAGACGTTGACCTCGGTGTATTAGACTTGTACTGCAGCAGGGGTAGATGTGGGCTTGTTGTACAAGCTCAATAAGAAAAATATTGTAAATATTGTCATATTTGGATTTTTGTTTTTATTTAAGCAGTTTTGTTTACTCCTGGGTAAGTTTGAGCGTTCCTTTATTTTCACAAATGATTTATGCGACTCTCTTTCAGACGTTTGTGGGTGGTGGTTGTGCTGCATGTTGTGGCGATTTTTTTTTTTTTTTTTTTTTTTTACTGCAGTGGATAAGAAATCAAGATGTGTGGGAAATCAGTAACAAGTGAATGGGTCGCAGTAATTTGATAGTCGTTACTACAGATATTTTTGACAATGATTTCAACTTGTCTTTTCTTTCCCCCCTTCATCCACCCTCTCCTCTGCCCCCCCTCCCCCCCACCCTGTCCTCCCCCTCCCCCCGTTCCCACGCACCGCCACGCCTCTCGTTCTTCAGCTCGTAGCGCTGCTGCTGCTGCAGGAGCAGACGGAGTGAGGAAGTGGGTGCACCTCCTCCAGAAGGCTGCCGGAGAGAGTGAAGCTGTGAGCAAGTCCTGATTTGACCTGCCCACACTGCAGCCATGCAGCTGGTTGAAAACAAGGGAGCCTCTCCTAATGAAATGTATAAACGTGCCCTGCTGCTGATGTGGTTCTTTGCTGCTAATCCAAATATTTAAGATGTTGGGTTTTAGTTTTAAAGATGATGATGACCTGTGAATGACCCTGTTCTGATGGTTTCTGTTTGTCCAGGTGCATTTGCTCTGTTTGCTTAATCTGTGTACAATTATTGGTTTAATTTTCTTTTTTTTTTCCTTTTTTGTTTTGTAAGATCGATAGTTAAGTTTGAAGTTTAATCGAGATCCCTTATCTAAAATGTGTCTGGACATGCAGAACGTTGATTTCTAACTTTAGGTTTCTGAAATGTGCTCATAGGATAAGAAATGACTCATCTGTAACGCTTGATGTAAAGTTTCTACACAGGTTTCACTTGTGCAGATCTAAGGCTCAGTCTAAAGAGAATCCATCCCTTGATGACTAACTGAACACATTTTCATTTATTTTTTTTCTAGTCAGTCATGTTCATGTTTTCATTTTTTTTCCCTTTTTGCTCTTTTGTTTCTGTATTCCTTCATGAACTCCTTCCTTGATCCTTGACACAAAGATCTCCTCCCCCTCTTGCTTAGTTTTTCATTTTCTTCCATTTCTTCCCAGCTGGTCCGTTTAGATTTATTTCCTTCCTCTCGCCTTTCACTCTTTTTTCTCACCCCTGCATGAAACTCTCTCCTCACTGAACGTCTAACCAGTATTTCTCTCGTCATTCTTCTCCTTTTTTATGTCGAATTTGTTTGTGAGCATTTGCTGTGTGCAACTTGTCACCCTGACTAGTAAGTATTGTATGACATCTGCAGTGCTTTAATAGTTTATGTTGCAGCGCACTAACAAGCTGGAGGTTTATCAGCAACGCCCCTCTCCCCATCTTCCCACTCCTATACAGATCTGAGAACGTTGCCGTTTTGTGTATATTGTGTAAATCATTTTTTAAATAATAAAAGTAAAGAATAAAAGGTATCTGGTCCATGTTTTCTTTATTGAAAGATGGATTAATTTTTGAACAAGTAATGACTTAAAAGAGGAATCTACAAGGATAAAGAATACCATAATGAGTTATTCAGAAGAGGGATACATTTAATTTAGTGAGAAGAGGAAAGGAAAGGTCAGCATCAAAGGTCTTCTAATGTTCTACTGTTAGGTGTAAGAAGAAATGAATATCAACAATAATGCAAAAAAATCAAGGAAAAGATGCTTTATGCTTACAAAAAGGAAAGAAATGCATAAAAGAAAACACCCTGGAAAAGTTAATCATCCTGTAAATCTGAGAATAAGAATAGTTAATTTATTAGGGAGAGTTCAGGAAAAAAAGTAAAATCAAGGAAGAGAAAAAAATCAGTCATAAAGAGGTTTCAGTTTTTAAAGCTTTGTGCAAATGACGGTGAAATAACATTTTAAAAGACTTGACAGGATCTTTTTGTGGCCAATAATACAAAATCTTAAGAGTTTTCACTGAACACCTGTTCTGGTGAAAACATTCCTCTTATCTGAGAACCACTGACTAAAACAAAAAGTCTTCATTTCTAAGTGGGTAAAAGACAAAACATGTTAAATATTGGTTTCATACTAAATCTTTGCACCTGTAATTAGTCCTGCAAACCAAAAAAGCTGCATTAATTTATGTGGAGATCTTCACAGGTCAGGTAAATGCTAGAATTACATTACATTTGCCTTATTTACTGTTAGAACAACTAAAATAATTGAAAAAACTAAAACCACTTCACACCAAGGTGTGAAAACATTTTCTTACACAAGGATTTATTCTATTTTTATCTTGTCACTTAAATCATGATGGTGTGAGTAAATTCTAGAATTTATTTTTAATTTGGCAAGTTGTTGACACTTTATTAGGTCCATTTACTTTTTCTTACAGAATCATGTTGCTTCCTGTCCCCTTTAATACCAACTTAAATCATAATTATAAAAATCCTTTTATATTTGCTCAGTTGTGTTTGATATTAAAATTATTCGATCAAAACATTTCAGTCTGAAATCTGTATTTTTACGACTGCAATAGCTTCTAAATATATATCCTACCAGTTAGTTCTGTGTTTTTCATTGGTGTTTTTGTTATGATAATGTTGTCGATGTGGTTTCTCAGTTCTAATTTTTTTTTTCTGCAGGTGTAGAAGCAGACTCTCATGTTTCTCCTTCTTCCTCCCCTCTATTTTTATCTTCCTCTTTTTCTCCACTCCTCCCTTCCTTCCCCCCTTTCTCTCTTTATTTTCCTTCTCCTTGTCTGAAAGCTTTCACGCTCCACTAGTGAAAGTAAATCTGTTGCTCCTGACTGCCAGTCAGGACACTTAAAAATAATAATAATAAAAAATTAAACAAAACAAAAACAACCCAGAAACAAAGTAGGAAAATGAGAGAAAGACAACCTAAAAATGAATAGGAGGAAAAGAGAAGAAAGTCGGTTTATTCAGAGGTAAACATCAAACATAGCAGAAACAAAAGAGTGCAACAAGAAGAAAAGACAGGCAGAAAAAGAAAAATACAGGAAGTAATATTAAGAGCTGCAGCAAAGGATGAGAAAACCCCCAGAATATTAGTTCTCCTACTAAAAACCAGAAAGGTTAATGGAAAATGAAATGAATTAGTTTGGCTACATGGACAGAACATGTGTACAATAAACAAAAGAAAAATCTTCCAAATACTTCAACCCAACAGCTATATGAAACTAAAAGTGATCGAGAGGTAGATGGTTAGGGTGAGAAGAAACTTGATTCCAGCTGCATCCAGACAAGCAGCCCTGATAGAGATAGTAACGTCGGGGCTGCGTCTCTGTCCACTCTGTCGCTGAACAAATGTGTTCCCACACACACACACACACACACACACACTCAGAAAGAGGGCACCATCAAAAATAAGTCATTTAACACTGTACAAAATGTTGTTTTGTACACTTTGACCCCTGAAATGTTTTGATTTGAAAACACCACAACTAGTCTCACAGCATTTAACACCAGCCGATGTCTCTGTAGAAACAGTTCACTCAAACAAACTCAGGTAAAGGCCTAATAAATTACATAAGATCCTCTTCGTCAGCAGATAAACAGGTCCTACGGGATCCGCTCTGGGATCGTCTCTTTGAAGTGTAACAGACATTTCCAAGCTTTAAGAGATCATGACGTATCCCAGTCCCAGAGTTCGTGACAGATGCAAACATCTGGGAGGCTCAGTAGGGGGTGAAGCGGTTGTATCCCCCTCGGTACAGGCTGGCCTGTCGACAGAAGCAGGGTTGGAAGGTGTAAGCAGAGGGACAGTAAATACCAGATGCTCTGCACTTCTGGACTGAGCTCACCATCGTCCCGACTCCGTATGTGGTTGTTGGTCCAACTGAGTGGTGATAAGGGTCGGCTGCTGCGGCGTAAACCCGTCCGTATCTGGTGAGGAAGACATGAAGCAGGTCTCAGACCTCTGGGTACGATCAGAGGTTCTCAAAAGAATTTGTTTCTGATTTTTAAAAGTGACAAACATTGGCTAACTATATGAGTATGAGTGAAAAAACTTCTGACGAAACCCTTGATACCAGTTTTTATTGGCAGGACATCACAGTTAATTTTCTGCAATGGCTGATGTTAATACTGGCGACATTATGTTGTCCGCTTTGCAACTAGAACATTAAATATTTATATTTTCCACCATATGTTTGTAGTCAGGTGAATGCAGATCATGCAGTTGTACAATTTATAAGCAAAAAAAGCAGCAGCAGATACTTTTAGGAAGTTTTTATTCAAATGATGAATATCTCACTTTTTTCTCAGTAATTTGTTTTTTAATTTAATTTACAGCATCAGTAAGAAATGTCTGATTATGAAATAGTAAATTAAATTCAAACTATCTCTAAATCCCAGAGCTCAAAAATGATATATTTTTTTAATCAAAGTAAAACCTAGTTATTCTAGTTAAAGTCATTTACTGATGGGAGAGATTTAACAGATGCTTTCACTTATGAAACTGCTGTATCATAAATGCCTTCCTCGCTTTCTACTGAACAATAAAATGATTTATTTACTTGAGAAGGTGAGAAACGTTTGCAATCTTTTCTGAGTGAAAAATCTTGAAATAATTTTGTGTTACTGTTTTTAGAACGCTGCACAAATGAAAAAGCCCCAAAGGCAGCAGGAAAATGTGAACCATATGCTTTACAGGCCCACAGTGATTTTATCAAGAACATTTGTTTGTTTCCAGATGATATATTTGAATGTTTAAAACATCTGACAGCAATAATAAAATTAGTTTCTCAAAAACAAAAAACAACAATAAAAAGATTTTAAAGAAAATAAAGAGGAGTTTTACATGTTTTCACATATTTGGAGTCATTAAATGCACATTTATTACAGGTCGGCCTACCCGTCACTGTAGGCTGCAGTAGCAGCAGATGCAGACTGAGCCACTCTGTATGCTGTAGGATAACCTCCCTGAAATAAAATAACATTGATACAGTGTCATACCAAGACTAGCTAATTTGAAAAATGTAAATTTTCAAACAGCTCCTTACATAAACCTCTGCTCCATAGAGTCCATCCTGATATACAACCCTGGAAAAAACAAAACAAAAAACCCAAAACACTCAAACAAGAAAAAGTTAAGTAAAACTTAAACTATGAAGCAATAATTATGTAACTTTATTTGATTCAACATAATGTTGACAAGTTGACTCAAGTGTTTTTGTACAGCTGATTTCTATCCATTTATTAATCAAGATTGTAAACTTACACTGTAATATTATTTTTTAAAGGATGGTGGAATTGTTTGAATTCATATCATTTAACACTTTAGTGAAGTTTAAATTAATGTAAAGCACACAGAAAGAACTGAAAGAACAAAGTATTAAAAAAAAACAACAAAAAAAAAAAACTCATGGGTTTATTCAACAAGTGTTTTAAAATAGTAATATCAATCAAGTTAATTAGCCAGAAAGCTGAAACGCAGATTTGGGAATGTCTTTGAGAATGGGAAAGATTTGGGAATTTAAAAATTCCAAATAATAATAAAAAAAACCTAGAAGATCTAAAAAAACATAAATAGATGAACTTGTCTATTGATTAGCGTAGAAATTAGAGGTCTACCTGAAAATATAGTAACTTACTGAGCTAAAAATGTTGCGAGCACTTTCACAAAGTCATTTTTTAAAAATATAAAATAAGCTGAATTTGAATCTCCACTAGCTCTAACACTAAGCTAGCATTAGCATTAGCATTGCAGCGTCGCTAGCTGCTACAGGAAGTTAGAGTTAAAGAAAAGTACAAATTTATCGCCAATGTGTTTTATTTTTAAGGTTATGGGACGGTTTATGACCCATTTACACATTTTTGTCACATATTAATAATTTAGTTTTCAGTATGTTTAGAAAAAGCTGTGAGTCCTGTGTGGCCAGTTGTTGGGCCCAGGGTCTCACCCCGGGTAGGCGGGAACAGCAGCAGGCGTGCCGGCCGCAGAGCGAATCGTGTTGTAGACGGCACGACCCCGACCTCGCAGTGCTGATCCCCGGTACGCCAAGGTAGGAGTCGCCACAGGGTATGGAAAACTGGCAACTACAAACACAGAAATTGAGAGAAAATAAACTTCTTTTGCAGTGCAAAGTACAATAAATTCTCCCACTGATGGATATAAATCAGCCCACCTGTATAAAGCTCAGGTGCGTACATTGCTCCCATTACAGGGTTGATCTTCCAGCCAGATGCTGAAAAGAAATAATAATAAAATAAATGATAATCACCTATACATTTAAACTGAACCCTTAATCATGGCGTAGGTCTAGTCAAAGCAGCTCTTAGTACAGGTGGTGACCAGGATATCGTATCATATCTAAGATGTATTTTTGTGGAAATATTCACTGATGATTAGATATTAGGTTAATAATAAATGTAATTCTTGATCGCTCTTGTTGATTTTTTTCTAAGATATTTAACAGGAATGTCAACTTTATCTAAATCATATTAAATCCATGTTGGCAGAATTGATTTTGATGGAAACTTGAGCATTAATAAAGCTTCAGACATTTATAATAGCAATGAAACAAGGCTACATGCAGGTGTCTTACTAGATATTTCTCCATTCATAAGAGGTGTTTGAGGCTTTTTGGTGACTACTCTTGCAGTGGCATTATTGACCTGAGAACACAGACAAAAACAGTAAGCTCAATAAAAATTAATTTCATGGGATGATCATATGGAAATCTACAAATAGTAAGAACTCCTCACCTCAATCTTCCTCCCTTCTACGATCGTCCCATTTAGCTTTTCCCTTGCTCGGTCCGCCTCCGTGGCACTCTCGAAAGTCACAAATCCAAAACCCTGAGCAACATCCATGTGATGTTATATAAATTTAGTTTGACGCCAGTTTTAACTGTGATGAAGTGGCTTTGTGTTGTCGCTCACCTTTGACCCTCTTTCATTGAAGATGATTTCTACATCGAGGATTTTGCCAAATTGCTGCAAAATTCATAATAAAGTGAAATAGTGATCCAAAACCCAGAGAAAGACTTTAAAAAACATTTCAAAATAGGCGACCTATTATGTGTTATTCATATTTTTCTTATTTTTATCATTTTATTTGGGCCTCAACTGCTTCTAAAAACAGCCTAAGAGCTTAAACATGTTTTTTGGAAATAATTTAAAGTTTTTTGGCATCTGGAAAATGAGCTGTTTCAAAAACCAGCTAACTGTGGTGGTTACCTAGCAACTCCAGCCCGTCACCTAGCAACCCAAGCAAAGCTCCAGCAGCAGCTTATTTGCATTTAAAGTGACATGAGGCCTAAAACAGCTCATTCTGAACAAAGCTCAAATTAAGCAGAACATGATCAGACTAATATCTCATTTAAGAATGATTTTTCTTAAATGAGATCTTAGCTTGTTCAAAGAAGCATAACAGGTCATCTTTAGAGACAACCTATTGATAACGAAGAGTTAATGTAATACCCCAAACATCTGGCGGAGGTCGGGGTCTCTAAAGCGGAAAGGGATGTTGGAGACATGCAGGCGTTTTGGTTGGGCCTTCCCCGAGCTTTCCTCCTCTGTTCCGGTTCCCGCTCCTGCCCCCGACGACACAGACACACCGAGAGCCTGGGGGTCGGAGGTCACGCTGGCCAAAGCATCCTCCTGACAGAGAATAAGCAAAGCAGAAAGGACGAGACGAAAGGGGGCGTGATGGTACAGACGGAAACACGAAGATACAAAACAAAAGAGGGGAGAGGGCATGAATAAGATGAGACGGAAGGAGACAAAGAGAGCAGCGTTACTGGAAAAAGCAAATCAAGACTTTCTGATGATCAGGTCAGCGAGTTCAGCGAGAGCTTTCAGAGAAAATCTGTGTAAAGATTACATCATGTCAGCATCACATGACATTCAGCAAAGATCATGTTCATGAGCTCAAGTGATCCAAACCGTGTTTAGCGAGCATTCAGCAACCAGTGATGCCTCTCAGGCAAAATGTAAGGCAGAAGTGTGAATTTACTAGTAAAGTGTCTGGAAATACATGCCTGCAGGAGGACAACTAATAATCTAAAAACACAGATTGCAGTGGTAAAGCTAACCTTCACTTCAGACTGTATGCAGTTGTACAACATAAGTAAGTACACCGATGTGCAACATGACTCAAATATCACCGTTTAAATCTGCAAATGTAAAAATTTTAATTTTTTTAAAGTTGAATAATTTCTTCTTTTGTTAATCTGATTATTGCGGGTTGACTTGGACAGACTACTAAACGACTAAAACCATTTTCAGTTTCTGCCGTTCTTAAAATATAAAATACATCTTTTGTCTTCTTGAGCCATGATGTAAACATGCAAACAGAAAGGTAAGGGCTATATTTTAAAAACAGGTGGATGTTCCTGTGGTTAATTTTTAAGCAATTTTCATGCAGTTAGAAAAAAAAATCAGCTGCAGTTGTATTTGTTTTGTCTAGTTGTGTATATGCACTATTCAGTAGTTCTTCTGACTTAAAGTGCCTTGCCAAAGTGTTTTGTCTTGTTAGAAATGGAAAAGTTAATCTATTTTACTAGGATTTTATACAATAGACCAACATAAATACGAAATAATTGTGAAGTAAAAATGCTTTTGTTACTTTTATTTGTGACTTTGTCTACAAATTGTATTTTAATTTGAAAAAATGTGGCAGGAATTTGTTTTCAAATCCTCCGAGTCAATAATTTACATTACATAATTTACAAAAAAGATAATAATCTTTTTGTGTTCTGTTTTTACCAGTTTTGTCTAGAGACTAAAAATGTTGTCCATATTTGTTAATAAAACATCTCAAACTCAGTCAGGTTACAGGAAGGACCTGTGAATGCTGATAGTAAAGTATTGCCACTGACTTTCAGTAGGATTTAGTTATGGACATTTTAACACATAAATGTTCTTTGATCATTCACTCGTAGCTCTAGGTTTGTTCTCCTACTGGCTCAGATTAAATTAGATGCAGTCAGTCAGCGTACCCAAGGGTGTCAAGCTCAGTTTCATTTTGGGCCGTATCAAAAATCTGAATGTTCTTAAAGGACCGGTTGCGCCAGAATATATTGATAAAACCAATTAAACTGTTAAGATGCCAATAAATAGGATTTTGTGACTGTTTTTGATGCTCTTAGTAATCAAATCACAGATTTTGTGTTGTTAATTTAGAAATATTTGTAAGAAATTATTATATTAGCACTAACATATGATGTTGAATGTGACTGTTTTTTACTGGTTATATAAATCACGGTCTATAAATTGACATCACATAAGGCAGCAGTCAGTTAAACCCAAAGTTTTTGATCAATTTTGGGAAACATTTGCAGTAAAATGTGGGGGATCTGTTGATTTTGTGTGAATTTTGAGGATTTGTGAAAAACCGGAAGGACTTATTGATGTAATTTGAAGTCTTGATGGCCACATAAATAGCTACAGTGGGCCAGATTTGGCCCCCCGGCCTTGAGTTTGACACATGTGGTGTACACTATTTAGGTCCACTACTGTAGACAATTGACTGCACTGGATCTTATTTGGGGGATTTAGAGTAAAATCGCTGAATACAAATGCCTGCCACACTTTTCAGGTCTTACTTGTACAAAACTTCAAAACCATGTATCTTATTCTTTTCATTTCACTTCACAATTATGCAGCAAAATGTGACAATGTGGAAAAGTTTGTGAACACTTTAACAAGACACTATTTATTTTTGATTAACAGTAAAAGTTATCAGTTATTAAAAGCTAATAAAAAAACTTCATTATTTGATTTTCAAGTGATGCAACACAAAGGTGTTCTCACCTCTGTTGCACAAGTTGCACTTCCTACCTGATCTGTGTGGCCTGTGTATATAAACTGCCTCATGCAGAACATTTCAGAGAGTAATGTGCCAAAACCAAAACATTCATGGTCTCACAATGCACCACAATGCTGGAGGGTGCGCTCATGTGCACTGGGTGCAGGATCATCAATCATTGCAAGAAAAGTGTTAAAACTATTGAAAATAAAAGTCCAAGAAGGATCTTAAAAATACTTTAATCATAGCGGTAAAAGGATGGACAGAGAAGAAGGAAAAGAAGGCATGAAAATACAAGAAGGAATTGCACTTTAAGGATTTGAGAATTAGCATTCTAGTACCAAGAGGCAGGTAAGGAGAGAAGAGGCCTCAGTGCAGCAGTGAAAGACAGAATTAAACCAGAGGGAACAAGGCAAAGATGGTGCGCAGGAAGCTTAAAATGAGGAGGACGATGATGAGAAGAAGGCAAAGGGGGAATCAGAACCAAGGGGTCAGTTTCAGGTCATGGTGCTGCTTTTCTGCCAAGTGTTAAATGTAAAACGTCAAGGGGCATCATTAATAAGATGGTGGCAGGGAAAAGGTTCAGGGATACATTCACCCAGGGAGGCATAACACAGGCTCACAGTACTGGCTTTCTGTGACTAACTGCAGCAGACAGCATCACATCCACCCTCAAACACACACCCACACACAGGCCGGGGCGGGGGGGCCAGGGGGGAGCCGGGTGGTGGTGTCATTTCACGATGCAGATTTGTGTTCTGGACCTGAGCGATATTTCAGAGCGGGGAGAGGGAGGAGGGGTTCTCATCTGGTCAGCCTTCCCCACTTTGACCCCCTCCCTCCGAGGCGATGTCTCAACTTTCCCCCGAAATTCAGCACGGACCCAAGAATGTCAGGGGCTCTATAGCGATAAAATATATAGATGGAGGCCACAAAAAAACACCATTTATGAGAGGATGAAGAGACATCTGCAGCAGGACACACAGCCGAAGTGCCACACAAATCAAACTAAAAAGCTCATGTCTTCGTGACTGAACTGCAGTGAGGGAAGACAGCAACACTGCCTTTTCAACCTGTTTCATCATTTTTATTTATAATAAATACCCTTAGATCACTTCATCAGTCAGGAAAGTCTTAACTGTTTAAAGGATTTGAGAATCAGATTTTCTTTCCTTACGTTTTACTGCAGCCCTTTAAAAAGTAGTGATTTACAAACAAGTTTCTTTCCTGTTGCTAGACTTTGTTGTTGTCTTTTTTAAAGTACTGCATCAGATGGGCTGGGACAGATTTTAAAAAGGGCTTACAGGCTTATTTATTTATATTTTATGAATGTGTGTTTTTGCAGACATTTTACTTCATGTAAAACTCAGACACAAATCTTGTAATATTTTGGGATTTTTATGAATATAATCAATATTCACACATTCTAAAATTATTATGTAGTTATAGTCAATATTTTGGGGAACAACATTAAACCTACCACGCATCATTTCATACCTGCTGATGCATTATATTACCTATTAATATAGAGGCCTTTGCATTAGTAAAATAATTTTTCTTTAGTGGTTAGGGCACCAAAACTGGTGCAGCCCAGAGGCTCACATCCTTCCAAATCCGGCCCTGCAGATTGATCTCCAAAGCTTACATAAAAAAGTAAACAAAACAGAAAATGCTGCAATCTTGAAATGTGACCTGTTGTACTAGCAGCTAAAAAAGACGCAGAGGAAACGCAAGTATTTATTTCCAACAACAAACACGCCGTCAGCTGTCCCCCAAGGGCTCCATACAAGGACATAGCAGAGAAGGCGGGCCTCTAAATATAGAAAGGAACTTTGTCTCAGAGCTCTGCTGGGACCTACATAGGATAATGAATTACTGGAGATCAGATTTTATTGGGACTTGATTCCAGTTTTTAATCACAAACCTCTCTTACCGTGTTGCTGGGGGTCAGGGTGTCGGCCCCTTCGAGCTGGGGGCCCTGATAGACCCTGAGCTGGGGATGTTCGGGGTAGTCGGAGCTGTGCGAGCTGAAATCAAGAGTGGGCAGCCTGCTGGCAGATGCTGGTGGGCCCTGAGTCGGCGGAGGGTACGAAGGGGGCGGAGCATAAACCTGTGGGAGGGCGGGGTCTGCGCTGCCGGCCCCGGCCTCCTGGGCGGGGCCCCCCTGGAGAGAGGAGGAGAGGAATGAGTCTCTGGCCAGATAAACACCCAAAGATGTAAACAAATAAACAACCTGATGCTCTTCTTCTGCATGTATGATGCAACAAGCTGTTCAGTGACTCAAACAGAGTAGAGAAAATATGTTATAATGACAGACAGACGTGCAACAATGTTCAAATAACGAGCCGTTGCTCCAGATCCAGTTCTCTTCATACAGCAACAAAATAAGTAAGTTGTGGAAACAGTGTACAAAATCTTAAAAGGAAATTTTACCACAAAAAATAAACAAGCTACAAACTTGTTTTATTAAAAAAATGTATACAAAAAAATAAAGAACTAGTCTGCAATGTACAATGATTTGTTTGTTTATTGGTTTTGAGACTTGTTTGAAAGAAAAATTCATCATAAAATCAATTAGTGTAAATTTAACAAACAAAAATATTCTGCATTTTGACCAATTCGATGAGTAAGTTCATTTTATCTTTCAGTTTTCATTTATTTTCCTGTTTTTGTTTTTCTTTATTTTTTTATTCCATTTCAGTCTTATGAAAATTTGTTTTGTATTTTAAAATTTTTAAATGACAAATGACATTTTTCTGTTTTAGTTTTGTGGAAATGGTTAATGCTTTTTCAAATAAAGTTCTATTTATAAACAGTAACAAACCTTTCAACAAACAACAAAATATGCACATAATAAATTGTACAATTTTAGTTAAAAAATGTAAACCCTGTTTTTCACTGGCATCTCTTTTTTTACACCTCCACATAAAATATCTAAAACCCGTTGATTTGAGCTTTATATTAGCTATATGAGCTTCTATTAGACTTGAATGTGTGTGTATGACTTGAATGTGTGTGTATAACACACACATTCAAGTCATGTGTGTGTTATACACACACTTGAATGTGTGTGTATAACACACACATTCAAGTCTAATAGAAACAATGAAATTGTCAAGAACTTTTCAGTCTCAAACTTTCAGAAGACAGTTTCAGAAGAATTGTCTTACCCTGCTTTGATGGTTCGCTCCCTGATGCATTTTACAACAACTGCTGCATGTTTTAATGCCGGCAGATCGCCGCCCACCACAGAATGACCACCTCTCATCAGCCAATCACATCCAATCAGAGCTTCACCAGCTGCAGTCACCTGCATCTGTCAGTCACCTCCAGCCCGAAATGCCTCCAGAAGCTGCAGCACACTGTGCTAAATGCTCTGATCATCATTAACACATCAGGGGATTCCATAAGTGTGTATTTATATTGCTTCATTGAGAATAATAATATTGTTAAATTTGATTTCATTTGATGGTTTCTACATGTTGTGTTTATGTAGTTCTGATATGATACTTAGAGTTTAATCTGTTCTTTGGGTTTGAGCTTGTTTTGTTTACAAATACATCATAATGTTGCTGAAAGAAAGAAACCTCTGATGGTTTATCTTTTATATCTTCTCAACCTTTAGTGAACAGATTGCTGCATAAAATGCTGAGAAATGCCCTGGTCTTGTGTTGCTATTGCTTAATTTGATTTGAAATATATCTGGGATTGATGTCAGCTCAAAGGTCACAAGTCAGAACTTCTTTGGGATTTGGTAATTGTTCTGAAAGCAATGCATTTCTCTTCATCGTAAACATCAAAAATCTCTGTGCAATTCAGTTAGATTAGATACAATCTATCAAAAGCTTTAATAAACAGTTTATAGTAATAGTTTATACCTGTAACTTTCAGTGCATTTTATATTAATAGTAGCCATATTGGTTACTGAGCTCAGATTCAGACTTTTCCCGTCAGAAATTTACCTTCAGAGAGTTTTTGTTAAATTTTCATTTAGAAACTTGGCTAAATTGTAGGTAGCTTTGTCAGAGGATGCAAATCTTACTGTTTTTCACAAGTACTGACCTCCAAAATAAATTTAAGGCATTATGAAGTATTTGTTTACTCTTGTTATGTTGAAAATAAAGCATTTTAAGATGTGTGAGGAGAAGCAGCAGATTGTTGTTTACACCTGTAGCTAAGATGATTTAGAATCATGATGCATGCAAACTACTGACAGCACAACTTTACTTAGTTTTTGCACACTATTTCCTTATTACTTAGCCTATAATTGTCTTACATTGAAATTAGTTTAATTATATGGAAGAAGCATGTGTGTTAAAAGCGAAATCAGAGGAAATCTATAAGGCCACAAATACTTTTTTCACTGAATGTGATCAGTGAATATGTTTAGTGTTTATAGTTGCTGACTCTTCAGAATCGTCTCTAAGGGTTTTATGACAGAATTTCAAATTATAGCTATTACCATTGAGCTAAGCTAATTCCTTAGCACATCTAAATGCAGAATTTCCCGCACCACTTTTACAAGCATTTCAGCTTTTTATCTCTGTCTCTGTTGTATATCTTCTTTATAGATATAAAACAGAGAGCTTAAGCAAGATGAAAGAGTCTGTTAGTTGTCACTGTCAGCCACGCTCTCCTCCTCCTTCTAACTCCCAGCCTGACTCAGTCTCAGTCAACAGATGCAAACACACAGACCTTTTTCTTTTTTTAAAAAAAAATCCCCATTTGTTCGCTCTTTCTCTCCTCTCCTCCTTCAGCTGTCAGTGGGCGATCAGAGGCCGACAGCTCGGAGCCAGGTGCTCGCAGTGGCAGCTGCTGCAGGATTTACACAACAAGGCCACTCAGACTGCAGATGTTGCATTTCAGAGACCCCAAGAACAAGTCTTACAGCAACACACAGCTTGTTTGAGGAAAATGGATACCTATTGCTCCATCTGTGTTGTGCATTCTGGTTTTTAGATTAAAAAGCTATAAATGTGGCTCTGGAAGAGAGAGGCAAAGGAAATGGAGAGAAGGGAGAAGACAAAGAGAGGCATGTGTCAGTGCTCCCTCGGTGGACTTTAAAGTGCAGCTGCTGCAATTTGAGACTCAGTGGATGTTCAGCTCAAACTGGTGCCATTAAACTAATCTGTTAACGGTGAAATTCCTCTAAGATACTTTAAGAACAAGCATTTCATTCTTTAGGCTTTTACATCAACAACATACTTTTGAGGTATTTTGCTGCAATCTCCCATTTATGTTTATTAAATTATGAATTAAAGCTGCAGTAGGTAACTTTAAAAATTTTTTTCAAACTACCACAGTTTGAATGTTCACTGCTTCCAGTCGGAAACAACCAATCAGAGCCAAGAGGAGGGTCTTAGTGGTGTCAATCATGTTTGTGTACGCAAGAACCAAGTGAGTGCAGAACATTTACATTTTTTCACAGATTATTTGTCTGATATTATACTGTCAGGACATAGTGACAGTTTTAACAAATATTTAAAAATAATGATAATTTTAGAAAATTTACTCTTGCTTTAAATGTAAATTTTATCCTTGCTGTTAAACCGAACACATGTAAAACACAGGTTTCACAACTGTCTTCAGTGCTGCTGGCTGCAAAGGACACAAAACAGGAAGCAGAACCTCTTTTTCTGATTGTCTGTTCAGGAGAAGAGGACTAAAAATACTGCTGGCGTGAAGCTCAGTGACAAGGTAGAGAGATACCAGAAGCATTGTGGCTTTACTGGTATGTCAGGGACACTTGCTGCTGGTATCACTCAGACCAGAAGACTAAAGATAACCTATAGTGTCCCCTTAGCTAAGATATATATAAAAAGATACAGCAAAATGCTATTCCTTTATTCTCTGGATTAATTTCTAATCTTTCTCTGGCAGAATAAAGCAAAACGTTAAACTTTGAGGTTTTTTTTTGTTTGTTTGTCTTTTTTTTTCGAACATCTAACAATTGCTTTGAATATCAAATAATTTGATAAAACGATAAAACAGCAATTGTTACATAGTGGTCAAAACTGCCAGAAATCCAGTTTGTGTAAATTTGGATTTTCTCTTCCGAAATTAAATCAATTAATCTGTCTATTCAAGTTTTAAGCTACATAGCAAAATTATTGCCAGAAAGACAAAGATTGTTTTATTTTTAGTCAAATTTCTTACACTCTAAAAATCGTTATTCTTCAACATGAGCTAGCAAATACTTCATCCCGTGACGTCATCCCCGTCACGGCAGGCGTGTGATTCGGCGTCAGACTCTCACAAGACAAATGTTTTCCCTTTACTTATCCTCATCTAGATTCATCAGATGGTTATACTTGTTAGTATATGTTACAAATGTTACTGCACATGTATTTGTGTTTGTGGTTAGAAAAAAATTACAGGATTTGCAGAAGAAACAGCGCCTCCTACAGTCAGTGGGTATGACGGCATTAGGTGTCCAAAAAAAAGCGTTAATTTCTCTTCACTGGTGATTTTCTTTTTATTATTTAAAAAATGAAAACAACATTAAGCCATGTTTCAATTTCCACTGTATTCCAAGATGAAAATCAAATAACTATTATTTTTGTTTTTCTTTACATGTTTTTGGATCAAATGACCAACACATGCATGGACCAACATTACAACATCATGCGGCTCATTCAGAGTATTCTTACTGCAACATTATTAATTGCTTTGCTCATTTCTCTTAACCAAAGGTTAGTTTGAGTCATTATCAACAAACGTCTGAATGACGCTGTGAAATTGCAGAACAAATCAAACGTTACCTGAACTATGCTGGGGTAGCATGTGGTTGTCTGTGGATAGACGGGAAGTCCGTAAGGCTGGAGGATCACAGTGGGTGAGGAGAGCATAGCCCGGGAGGTGGAGGGGAAAAGGAGAAAGGAAAGCAAGGGAAAAGGAAAAGGTTTGTATGCACACGGAAGATCAGGCAACCAAACCACAGGGGGGGGAAAAAAAGAAAAAAAAGAGGAAAAATCCCAAACAGAAGTAGAACAAGATCCTAAGAGTTGGGACTGTACTTCACCTGACAGGTACTTTAAAAAATACAAAGTAACTTCCTTAGTCAGGAAAAGAGAGGGCAGGGAGCACTGAAAGAGAAAACAAGTGTGCTTCTGTGTGTTCATCAGTTGATCATGCTGGATGACAGACAGAAACACATGCTGGGGGTCTCCTTTCAGAGTTATAAAAATAGCAATGTCCTTCTGGATGAGTTTATCACCCCACCTTCTTCGCAATTATACACCATTTAATGTAAGACGAAACATTACTGGCAGGAATTTGCACAATGCATCGCCATAGTTTAATTTGAGTTAAAGATAGTTACATGAAAACAGAAACAAAGTTTTATGATTTAGTAATTTAGGTGTGGTTCCGTTTTATCATGGATGACTGATTGGAAAAATAAAAATGACAAAAGAAACGGCAGAACGCTAAGATCCGTAAAAACGTTTGATCTGTTTGGAAATATCTCTATTTGACCAATAGAGGGCAGCACAAAATCAAATTATCTTCTGTTTTAAGGGCGAGAGGCATGATGGGACATGTAGTGTTTTGTCCGCTGTATAAAACAGCATGAACGCCGCTTCTCTTCCTCTTTACTAAGCGAGCCTGGGCGAGACAGGTACGGCCCTCTGCTTCATGCTTAACAGGCACTCGTTTTTTTCTGTAAACTACAATATGCGCAGTCGCTGATACGTAATACAGACATTCAAAATAAATATCTTAAATTTCCGACATTTTATGTTTAGCGAATTTGAGGATTTAGCTATATTGTGGAAGCTAATGCTAGCTCGTCTCGTTAAAAAACGTGGTGGGATGCGGCTAAGGCCTAGTAGTATGGATGAACAAGATTTTCAGCACTTTTTACCTTTATTTCCAGTTATACCCAACATGTTTTGCATATTTAGGATTCTACAATTTTTATGTTTAATCGCATATTTACCTATGTCCTACTGGACATATGGAAAAGCTAATAGGTCTTTAGCTTTGAGGCTAAAGCCATAAAATACATGTTTTGTAAAACTCCGTAATTCTTACGTAAATTTAAAAATTGCTTGATGCCAGAAACCCATTTTCTTAACGAAGCTATATTTGATTGTTTAAATTTCTCTGCAATTTGCATGGTTTTTACTGGATTTACCAAGTAAAAAATGAATAATTAAAAACTAAATATATTTTGTGAAATGTATCTTTTTGTTGTGTGTCAAATACATTTATGCTGAGAAGTGTGGAAAGGTACTGATTAACATTGTGCTTATCATGCACTGCTGGTGTTCTCTTTTAGAAGGCAACATTATGGTGGGTGTGTTCAGATGAAGTACTAAATGTTGTCATTAATCAGCTTATCACATGAAATTAAGGCCATAATCGAGGTGCTTTTGGCAAAGATTCCAGGGTTTTTGTCCCATGTGTGGAGTTTTGGGTGATGTCATTATTTTCATTTTGCAGGCGCTATAAGCCACCATGCCCGTTGCCAGAAGTTGGGTTTGTCGTAAGACATACGTCACCCCTCGCCGTCCCTTCGAGAAGTCCCGTCTCGACCAGGAGTTAAAACTCATTGGTATGCTTTGATTTTTGTTAGATTGCAACAACAGACGTTTTTTTTCTTAAAGTTACTTTACTTGAACGACCATCTATCTTTCCAGGCGAGTATGGTCTGAGGAACAAGCGTGAGGTGTGGAGGGTCAAGTTTACCCTGGCTAAGATCCGTAAAGCTGCCAGAGAGCTGCTCACTCTGGACGAGAAGGAACCCAAACGTCTGTTTGAAGGTATAAGGAACAACTTGAGCATAGTTGAAGTTGGCCGATGATTTAATTATACATTTTCAGACTTCACTGTGGTGTCACGAATTCCTCGTCAATGAGGCCATTCTTATTCCTGTATAAAACTCAGAGGCATATACCATGTTCCTTTTAAAATTCACTATTTTGTGTGTGTGTGTTTTCCAGGTAATGCTTTGCTCAGGCGTCTGGTGAGGATCGGTGTGCTGGATGAGGGTAAGATGAAGCTCGATTACATCCTGGGTCTGAAGGTTGAGGATTTCTTGGAGAGGAGACTGCAGACTCAAGTCTTCAAGCTCGGACTTGCCAAGAGTATCCACCACGCTCGTGTCCTGATCCGCCAGAGGCACATTCGGTGAGTTTTGAGACCTCTGGAAGAATTAAAGTAAACACAAGAGGGTCTAAAAATCTGCTTAGGGACTCATAAGAAACTTGCTGCTTCCTCTTCCATCAGAGGACCACCAACCTGTAGCACTCTGCGTTGAGATCTCTTAAACATTTCAACAAGGTCACTTCGGTATCAAAGCCGTATACCTTGTCAGTAGACATTGCCCAGAGCCAATCCTGCCGTCTGTTGGCTCAGACTGTGCCACAGTGACGTGGCGGCTGTCAGGTAAGGTAGGGGGGATTGCACCTCGGGCAATTATGGTACTCGCTGCACCTTGTGTTGTGAACTACCGAACATTCGGGCTGATGATTTAAGATTTATGAGCAGATTTTCTGTGGTGTCAAGAATTCCTCGTCAATGAAGCCTGGTTTATATTTGTAGCATTATAAATTGTTAGTCATAAACTGAAATATTTGGGCCAAAAGTGCTACAATTCATTGCATAAGTGGTTAAATATGTGTGTTTTAATCAAACGTGTAATTGAAATTTTGTTTTTAAATAACTCAACATGTCTTTTCTAATGAACTAAATAAAACATTGATAAACTGTTTATTCAATTGACATCAATTATATTAACTCTATGGCATGTAAGTTAGAGGTTAAAAAAATAATGGACTAAAAAATATGAATAGAAAATGGAAAAAAAAAGTGGATAATGGCAGCTAAAGTCTGTCACTTAACTTTAATTAACTTCAGATAAAAGGTAAACAGAATACCTGAAACTTTAAAAACAAATTTGAGATTGTGACCCTTATAAATCCTGATGGTGATGGATGGTAATTGGATGGTAATTAAAGACTGGAAATATTTAGCCACGTTCTCTGACCTCCATTTTCTTTCTGTGTTGGCAGTGTGCGCAAGCAGGTAGTGAACATCCCCTCCTTTGTGGTTCGCCTGGACAGCCAGAAGCACATCGACTTCTCTCTGAGGTCCCCGTACGGCGGAGGACGCCCCGGCCGCGTCAAGAGAAAGAACGCCAAGAAGGGCCAGGGTGGAGCTGGAGGAGCTGACGATGAGGAGGAAGATTAAAAAGGATTAATTCCAGGAATGTTTTGTTTACTTCCTGTTCTGATAAATTCCTAATAAAAAATATTTGGTTTGACCAAAGAACTGCACTGGATCATGTGGCTTTATTTTATTCATTATTTTTATGTAAAAGTCTAAGGTAATTTGATTTAATATTTACTTACATTTTTACAATTGTAACAAAGTCAAGAGGGTTAAATAGCTACCTAAGTGCAGCTGCTGTAACTACACTGAATTAAGTGAAAGTTGATCAAAATTAAAATGCTGTAGTTGGGTGACAAGGAATTGAATTAAGTTTATACTATATTTTTTATTTATATTATACACGTATAAGTTTAATTTGACAGCTTAATAGATTCACTTGATTAAAATGAGCTCAACCATGAATTAATTTATATGGGACCAACCTATTTTTATTCATCGTATGCGGTTGTTTGGTACAGTCCCGACTCGCATTAGCAGAATGGTACAGTCCTCTTGCGTCATGACGTCACCACGCTGGATGTACAACGACAAACCCGGAAGTGAACTCTTCCACCGGTTAGGTGTGAATGAGCGACGAGGGGCGGATTGCATGGACCGTGCAGGTTAAACTGGAGATAGAAATCTTAATTTTTTTGGCATATTTTGCTTTTTACGATTGTAAGTACATCAGTTCTACAATTCTGATCGTCGGCAGCATACGTAGCCGTTAAAAAACACTTCATTTACGCTTGGCTGCGAAACGTTTCAAAGCTTCCACTGCTTTCTGTGGAAAAAGTGGGTGTTTTTCTCATTTAAAATATAAGGTATACTTCTATTCTAACCTTATAGTAGCTTGTTGCACGCAGCGGGTTTTTTTTTTTTTTACTCGTTTGGCTTTTTACCTGCATGTAGCCATTAACGGTTATTAAAAATGACATTCAGAGGGGAATATTGTGGTTCCGTATTTGTAATCGGAAATGACCTTAATTGGGAAAGTTTTAACTGCATTTGTGGCCATAGGCTGTGAGATACGTGAGTGTATTTGCTATCTGTTGCCACAACAGTGGGAAATGAAGTATACGGGTTGACGTAGGCGCTTTTTAATCTGCGTTAAAGCTTTAAAGCCGACACGTCTGAGCACATTTTGAAGCTGACAACATTCCTCACCTGAAACAGAGCAGAGTCCATTCAAGTAGGCAAACATGTGAATGGAAGACATTTAAATATCCTACTACTAAATACTGTCCAGTTATTTTGCGATTGTAGAACAATATTGTCTTTCTGCTCCATTTAGAAAGTATGAAAGTGCAAATTTTGTACACACATCTACAAAAATTTTAGATCACAATCCCTAGTTTGAGATGCCACTTAGGACAGATAAGAGCTTTTTTTTTATCTGATTCACCGTATCTCATCTAAAGAAGATGATTCTTTAGAGTTCAGACATTAAATAGGAAACCTTATTTATAACGGTGAGCAAAAATAAAATAATCTCATAGTTGTTCCAACATATGCATTGTTTAACAAATTGCTGCCTAATTTCCCTACGGACAAGTAGCTGAAGAAATCATGTTTAAAAGTTATTTGTAGAAATAACACAAAGTCTTAAATATGTCACAGCAGATTAATTTTCTAATCTGCTGTGCTAGACTCTCTTAAATTGGTTAATCCCATTTTTTTTAACACTGATCTCACTACAGACTTCACTCAAAAGTTGGAAGAGCCAATATTATTATTATATACAACAGCAAAATTATCAGAGCTCAAGCTAGACTGTTTCATTTGATATTTTGTTTCAGTTGCAAAGACATGATTTCTCCCCATTTCCTTAGATAGAGGATGGAAAATATTAAACGGAGAAGACTTAGACTCATTAAATCACATATTTTTTCATCTTCATTAACCAGATGAACAGAAAATTATGAGGAAGCAATAAAATAAACCTTGATAACTTATTTGGCACATTTGCCTTATGACTGTGTAGAGAACCTGAATAAGTATGATGAATTTAGTGAGGACAGGGGAAACATGGAAAACATTATTATTTTATAATATACAAAAACACCTGATTCAAAGTTCAGTCTGCTTGAATTTAGAAAAAAAAATATTAGTCTCACTTTTTCCTGAGGTATCCCTCAGTTTTTTTTGTATAAATGGGGTTTTTCTACCAATTGTTGTAGTAGCCATGATCAAGTACATGTGCAAAATTAAAGCTTGAAATCTGCTTAAATATCTCACTTCATTCCATCGCAGAAAACCTCCTACTATATTTATCTCCAATAGGTTGAAAAGGGAGAAAAAAATGTAAAGACTAAAATATCCTAAAATGAAAGATGATTTTTCTTCTACACCTTGGCATAAATGATCTCACTTATTGTTTAGATTGATGTTAGCATCCACTCTAGCTATTATGCTGCAATTGATTATATAATAAATGCTTTTAAGAGCAAACCTCTTCTGATACTTTGAAAAAAGACAAAAATCTATGTGGCTGTCTTCTAAAAATAAACTTATTATTAAAAACACTTTCCATCTTAAAATACTTCTGTTTGTATCTTTCATCATGAGATGCACTAGAATTAAAGTCATATTGGATTGGTACGGTGTTTTTCCCCAGTGTTATACATGTTTTATGTGAATTTAACACACTGAGCCGTGTTTCAGAAACATGTCTCCCGATGAGCTGGTATATTTGGGCGTCCTTGCTGCCTCCGTCCCTGTTGGGTTCCTCTTTCGCTATCTCAGTGAGTATTTTGCATAGCTGCTTAGGGTTCATTATCAGAGCCAAATATCATGGTTGTTGTGTTGCATTCATTTCCTGATGTTATTTTTTAGCTTGAAAATTCTCCAAAGTTTTGATTAATTGCTGTCTCTTGTAGGTGTAGTTCTGAATATTCAGGACTTTTTGAAGTGAAAAAAAATCTGCTTCTAGTTCTCTTCTCTTCAGCTTAAATTTCACCATAGCTTATTCTGATTATGTTTTGTGCTAAGCTTTTATTTAAACTTTTATCACTTCTGTTCCATCTATATTCCTAATTTTAAACATTGTCTCTGTTAGATTACACACTTGTGACATTTATTTTGTCTGAAATGCACCATAAATGTTTATTACGCCTCTGTGGGTAATAGACATCTGTTAATCAAGAGAACAGATCTATGCTAATTGCTGCTGGTGTGAGATAAAGAATAGCAGGATGCACATCTACTATCTTGAAATCCTGTGTCAGGTGTTTTTATTATCTTTTTTACCACTAAAACTCTGTTTTTCTTTTGCTTCAGGTTCGTCTGTGAAGCAGGCGGCGTCTCTCTTTCTGGGTTTGTCCATCACCATCGCTTTGTGCCACATCCACACTCTGCACTCCCTGGTGACGGTGATAGGAACATGGATTATCATTAAGAGCAGCTGGCGGTGAGTGATTAC
Source organism: Poecilia picta (assembly GCA_033032245.1). Lineage (NCBI taxonomy): Eukaryota > Metazoa > Chordata > Actinopteri > Cyprinodontiformes > Poeciliidae > Poecilia > Poecilia picta. The sequence continues at coordinate 15,266,463 of CM065368.1, forward strand.
CGTCTGCATTTCTAAAATGCACGTAGAAGTAAGTCTTGACCATAATTAGTCTGCAGCTTAGAGTGATCAGTGAGATGTTATTTCTCACAGAGTAAATGTGCTCCAAACCCAAAGGCAGGGTGATATGTATCTGAAACTGGCCAGCAATAAATGTTTAGCAGAACATAACCTTTACTGAGGATTTTAGAAAACATTGACTGGATTGTTTCTTTATTTCATAGAATAATCTTCCTGTGGTTCATCTCACTGGGAAACCAGTTTACATGTTGACGTCCTCTAACTTTTGGCTGCACGTTAGAAAAAGTAACGTAAACGTGCTGTTCAGCTGAATACTACATGGTTAAGTTTTGCATTATTCTTAAAATACACTGATCAGAACATTATGATCACCTGCCTGAAAGCCTGCTACCCATCTTTTTGCTGCAGAAACCTCAACCTGTTTTGTTTTGGTGTCTCAAAACTGAGCAGCAGATTCTTTAAGACAAACAAGGCCCATGGATCAGACGTACTTGTCGTGTTCGACTCACAAATGTATATATAGAGTCAAAGCTTGAAAATCAAACTCACAGTTTTGTTTCTCAAAGAATCCAGGAACTATTTTTCCTCTGTAGCTGACAGCATTAAACTGCAGAAGGAGGTCACAGCCATCAGGGAGTACTGTCTCAATTAAAAGGTGAACTTCTGCGATACTCAGATAGGTGGTGTGCGTCAAGTTAACATCCACACGGATAGCAGGACCTGCAGTGTCACACTGCCTTTTCCTTCTTCCCACAATGCATCATGGTCCCATGTGTCCTCCAGTTAAATGACGCACACACCTTGCCATCCACAGGATGCAGAAGAAAATCAGACCAGGCCACCTTCTTCCATTGCTTCCTGGTTTGCTTCTGAAGATGACATCCTCATTCTTCCTCGTCACTTAGCTGTTTCATCTCCCTTGCCACTTTTGATTGGATCCCGACCACTGCAGGTGGTGAACACACCACAAGAGCTAAAGCTTTGGACGTGCTCTGTCTTAGTTGTCAGCCATTACAGCAAGTCTGCTGTCAAACTTGCTCAAATCTGTACATTTGGCCGTTTTTCCTGCTTCCAAAATGTCAGCTTTGAAGACACTTTGTCCAGTCGCCGGCTCATATATCAGATCTGCAAGTGTCCGTGACCGTAATGGTTTGCTTGATTGGTATAATTACAGTCATGAATTAAGTGAGTGTAGATTTTGTGGACTCATAACACCTGCCTCTGCTCATCAGGCACGCCCCAGCACTGAGTCTCAGCTGGACATTTCTCTACCTGCTCTTTTTCCGTCTGGTCACCTGGTTCGATCTTCCCCAGCCAACACCGTTTGCCAACGCCGTCCAGCTACTCCTCACTCTTAAGGTTGAAAAACCCACAAACACACACACACAGTAACATTGTCTGTTTGCATACCAAAAAAGCGTCCCGTTTCTTGACATTTCATGTGCTTGTGTTTTCCTTTTGGTGTTTGTTTTTTCTCTCAGATGGTCAGTCTTGCCAATGAGGTGCACAGCTTCCATGTAGAGAAGAAGAGAGATGTGAGCTCCTTTGCTAAGTCTCCAGTCATTGATGGTCTGTCTCAAGAACCTTCCCTCTACGACATTCTGTCCTATAGTTACTGTTATGTCGGTATAATGACCGGTAAGTCAGCAATCTTCTCTAAATGAACTTGCGTATGTCTGCTTTGATATTTAACAGCAGAATCCTAAGCTTTCATGTGCGCTGATGTTGCAATAAATGTTCATTCTCTTTTGCATGATTTATAACCAATGTCTCTCTTTGTCTCACTTCCTGCCACTTGTCCAACATTGTGAGTCCATATTATTTGATATTATTTCTCTGTGCTTGTAGTTTTCATATATGTATTTTCTGCTGTCTTTGCTTTCCCGCCCCTCCTCTCTTTCCTCACTCTACACCCTTGTTTTCCAACGTTGTCTTTGCGTCGTCCTTATTGCTCGTTTTATTGATCCCTCTCTTCTCACCGCTGTGGTTTCTCCTTTGTCTCATTACCCCGACGCCCCAAAGGCCCGTTCTTCCGCTTCCAAACATACATGGACTGGCTGAGGCAGCCGAACCCGCTGGCTCTGCCCAGCTGGGAGCCTTGTCTACAACGCTTGAAGATGGTCCCAGTTTTCGGGGTTCTGTTTGTGACCGTCAACTACTACTTTCCACTTTCCTACGTCCGCACCGACGAGTTCCTGGACCAGAATTTTTTCTTCAGGTACATTTTACCACACTGACTTCACGGTGCATCATTTATCTTTTGTAGATTTCTTTTGTTGTTGTAAGAATATAGCTCACTGGTGAAACTGAACATGTAAATTGATGAGTTGAAAATAAGTAAAAATCCTAATTACATTTCTCTAAATAAATTAGGATAAATGACTAGGGATTCTTTATAAAAGCAGGAAAATTATGGACAGCCCGGACCATCCTCTTCAAGAGGCTGTGTCTTCAGTCAGAGGCTTCTTCAAATTTGTTGCAATACAGACTGCTACAGGAAATATTTTCTGAGAACAGCCGTTACCATCTACAATAACCCTTTGAATAATTTGAATTAATATGAGTGACAACAACATTTAATTTCCCTCTGGGATCAATAAAATACTTTTGAATTTGAATAATCCCATATCAAGATATTTGTACATTATGGCAAAAAAAAGGGAGAGTCTGGCTGCAGTTTTCCATAGTAAGAAAATCTTATCAAATGAAAAATAATTTTCTTTGTGTCTTTTCTTCTTCCTCTGTGTCACCAGGTTGTTCTACATGGTCGCAGTGTTCTTTGTGTTCAGGATGCGTTTCTATTCGGCGTGGTGTGGCGCTGAGGCCGGCTGCATCAGCGCTGGTCTCGGCTGCTATCCTGAGAAAGCGCTTTCAAAACCTGGAGGAGGACCCACCGTGAACTACAGGTCGTTACCTCACGATCGAAGTTTGTTACAAACCATTTAGCAGAAATGAGAAAGCAAGGATCTGGTCAGAGTAGATTGTTTAAGCTGGTTAGATATGATGGGAAGACCGGTGGAACTTACTATAGGGAAATAATAAAATAAAGCATATTTTAAACCTCAAAACATATTTAAGACTTTGGAAAGACAAATGATGTCCTCAGCTGCTTCTCATCCGATTAGACTGTATCTAAACTGTTTCACTAAGAAACTGTAGCAAATATTAGGGTCTGTATGTGGAAAGCTGGTGAAGAAATGTCTTAAGAAGAAGTTTGACTGAAGGAGGCTGAATAGAAATGTTCGTCACATTAATCTGATTTATAATTGTATACATTTTGTGTTGATCAGACATAAAATCAAGAAAAAATACATTCATGTTTGTGGTTGTAACATAAAATAGTATGAAAAAGTTTATATGCAATTTTAAAGTAACTGTGCAATGTTTTCTGTTATCATTAGAAAATAAATGTACTTTTTCTCGCTTTGTGAACAGCCCTGATCCCAGCACTGAAGAGAAATACGACTTCAAAACCATCCAGAACATTGATTGTTACAACTCGGACTTCTGTGTGAAGGTCCGACACGGGATGCGGTACTGGAACATGACGGTGCAGTGGTGGCTGCACCACTACATCTACCCAAACGCCCCCTTCAGGTCCTACGCACTCAGGTAGGACTTTCCCCTGCTGTGCACCAATAACTGATCCCTGGGAGATCCTGACCCTGGAACTGTGTGGCATGTGAAAACTAGTTAAAAACAAATGTTTAAAGGGGCGTATTATGTAAAATTTACTTTTTTTGAACTTTGCATGATGTTATAATGTTATTCCCTCATCAAACGTAAATGCATTTTTGACAAATGATTTAATGATTTAATCTCCATGGTAACCATTGAGCTGTGTAAAATGCCTGGTTGGAGTTAGCTGCAGTTTCCAAGCTTCCGCCTCGCAGAGCATCCCTCCTTAACCATTCCCCCACTCTGCTCCTTCAGACTAGCCAGCAGCAAATAGCAACCAGCTGGTAGAACTGTGCATCAGTGAGCTCATCATATGAGCTACTTGTCATTGAAACACTGGTAAAAACATTGTTTTTTAAAAGAGGAGCGATGTTGTGATGACTTCCTGAAGGCGGCGAGTCAGAAAGGACAAGAGTTCCTTAAAGAGACAGAGGCTCAATTTCAAGGCTTTAAAGTTATGGAGTCGGCTTTCTTTTGATATGTAGCATTTTTAAAGCAACTGAAGGTCACATGGTTACTTAATTTTGCTATAAAATGTCACTATATGGTTGTGAAACACATCACACTGCCCCTTTAAATGAACAAACTCCTATTCATTGCTAATGCTGGCTCTTAGTGTAAAGTTTGTTCAAAATCAAGATTTTACTCAAATATAAGAGAGTCTAACGAAGAACAAATATTTCTACAATGCATCAAGATTATAATAAGCATTAGATTTGGACTTCAGTTCGTCTCTGTCGTCTCTGTGCTCCTCAGAGCTGGATGGACCATGTTCATCAGCGCCTACTGGCACGGATTACACGCAGGCTACTACCTCTCCTTCCTCACCATCCCGCTGTGCATCGCAGCAGAGTCGGCCATGGAGTCTGCCGTCAGGTCCAAACTGGGTCCCACCGGACAGAACGTCTTCGACTGGATCCACTGGTTCCTGAAAATGAGGGCCTACGACTACATGTGCATGGGCTTCGTGCTGCTGAAGGTGTCCGACACCATCAACTACTGGATGTCCATCTACTTCACCATGCACGTCGTTGCTGTCGGCTGCATAATAGTGGGCAAGGTCTTGAAGGGGGAGAGGAGAGACGGGAAGAAAGGGGAGAAGGAGCGAATAAATAAGGAAAGGACTGAAAACGTGAAAACCGGACAGAAGTCAGAATGAATGGAGGAACAGAAAAGGACTGGTTTTAGCTGTTTTAGTCATGTTTCTACCAACAGACATGACATCGGTCCAAGACCGTTTCTTTTTAGAAAAGTCCATTTTATCAAAAATGCAGTGAAGAGTGTCATTTGTGAAACTTAAAAATAACTACTAAGGCTGTTTCTGTAGATTCACCTAAAACCCAGTGAATCATGGGAGAGGAACTGGGAGAGTGAATGTTGCTTTTATTTTGTTGAATGTTTCAGTGACGCACTGAGTTATACATCAAGAGCGAAAGTCCAGACTTGGTTTTTAGGAACTGTCGAATGAAAATGTGATAAATATCGCATGACAAAACAGACAAATGCTAGGAATATATCAAGAAGTATTGCATATTATAATTGGACATATTCTTAAATGTAAATCTTGAGGCAAATCGGCTGTCTTAATGTGTAATTCAAATTTGTTCATGCTGAAGAAAAGAATTTACAAGATGTTTTTCTATCGAAATGCATTAAGCAAGTGTTAAATATGAACATTTCTGCTCTTTAACTTCTTCTTGGATCCTGTGAACTCCAAACGTTGGTGTAGTTGGATCTTTATTCCTTCATTTTCCTCTCGCTGTTAGGACTTTAGTTGAAATGACGAACATATCCGGTCTCCTCTGCAGCTGTGTTGTTTCCACTGTGTGATGTCCCATGTGAAACACTGCTAACGTCCATTTACTGCCAAAATACCTGCACTGCCACTACGCACCATTCAGGGTCGGGACCAAACTTTTAAAAGGTCGCTAGTCTTCTTCTTGTTCCATTATGCTGCCAATATTGTATATGATAACATTGTTTGGCCTGAGCAACACCCACGAAATCAAGATTTTATTTCTTTTTTTAAGATGAATATATATATATATATATATATAAATTACAATGTTTAAAAAAAAAGGTTTGTTTTCAAACGGGAGCATTACTGTGATATAAAAAAAAAGATAATAAACCAAAGTTTTTCCATGGTTTACCATCTTTAATATGGATAAATCCAAATAAATTATAACCATGAGTTATAGGAGATCCCTAAATACGTTTCATAATATATTATTTAGAAATCTTTTGAATGTTTCATTTACACTGACTTGACCTAAACTGTGTCATTTTGTCGTGTGCTTGTTTTATACGGCAGGTTGTTGAATCTTTCCTGCTCTGTTTGGAGGGAGGGTAATTTGAAATGCAAATAGTTTTTGAAACCCACACAGAGACAGTTTGTTTTCATAATGATGCTGTTACATTTTGGGTCTATAGGAATGCTAACCCCTGGGTATTTATTTTTCCTCCTTTGTGTTTGTGTTTTAAACCACTCTTCTTGCTTGGAAACATAATTATATATAAAATCTGCCATTTTGTGTCCAGTCTTTTTCTTTTGTCTTTATAAATGTAAACCTTTTTGATCATCTGGGTATTGGTAGAAGGAGATCCAGTTGTCAGACAGAGTTGCTGTCTTTCAGACATTAACCACTTTGGTCATCTAACATATTTTAATACATTTCTACAACCTTTACCTGGAATACGTTCTCCTTTTTGACCACAGTTATGCTTTTCAAAAACGTTTTACTTCTGGTTGTGTTGCTGTTGCATCTCCTGGTTGATTATGAGGTGCAGTCTAAATAATTTTGGGGATAATAGGTGACGCATTCAAGGAAGTTCCTGTGGGATCATTTATATGACGGGTAAAGTCCACACCGGGAAAAAACAGGGAAGTCCTTCATTGCACATAACACTTCCCTGTAGAGAACCGCTGCTTCACATATTTGCTTTCCACTGAAGTTGTGTTAAAGTTTACCAGAATGACCATCGAGCAGCAAAGACAAGGCTCTGGTAAGCTGGTGTTCTAGAAACTTAAATGACTTAAACGGACAAAAACTCAAAAACAATCTGGATCATTTAAATACACTGAATCGGTTCATGGATCTCCATGAACTGATTAAGTGTTTTGTATTCAAGCTTTCACAGGAAGCGGTCATCCTCCTGACCAGGAGTCGCTCAGGTTTCGCCGGGCTTCTTCTCGAATGTCCGCTCAGATCTACCATGAACCCGACAGAGGCACAAGCCCGGCACTGGAGGAGGAACAGAGCGGTTCTGAGCCGACCCGGGAGATCAGGAACATGGTTTTCCCCATGGCTCTGAAAAAAGCTGTATGGTAAGAAAACGATTTAGTGGACGGAATCCAACAGAGACCTAATGGCATCCAAAAATAATCACTGAATCTGTTTACTGATTATGTTTTCATAACAGCTGGACCTTCCTGCATTTTGGCACTTTAAACCAGCAAACCTCGGTGCTTCTCAATAGGATTATACAATACTCCAACACATAGAAGAAGATCAGTGGAAGAAAAATCAACCATATATTTATTTTTTTACAAACAAATCTGAAACGTGTTGTCAATACTTTGTGTTGTAGGTTAGGTTCAGTCAGGCTGAACAGAAAAAAACCTCAGTATCATTTTTTAAGTCTTACCACTGACTCTCAGTCAGATTTTGGTCTGGACTTTGACTAGGCCTGCTTTATTTTCATGTTGCCCTCCCTATCTACAATTAGTCTGAGGAATTTGATTTAATATGAGTTACAACATTTAATTTCCCTGTTGGATCAACTTTCATTTAAATTTTGAATTGTTGTTTTGTTGGAATGTTAGATTTATTTTCTAATTGCCCTTTCTTTAACTTTGCCTGTCTTCCAGTCAACTCTGATCCGTTTTCATGCATTCCCTCATCATGATGCTGAGACCATCATGTGCCACAGTGGAGATAGTATTTTCATATTTTCAGAAAGTTGTGGAGTGTTAGTTTCTCATCATTGTTAAAATGGAGCACCTTAAAGTGATGAGTAAATATCTATAATATACAAAACAAAACCGTACAAATAGCTTTCAGAATGATGTGGTTCTACACTAAAGTAATAACATTAAAAGTTTAGCCTAATTTAAAAATTACATATACTACCTCAGGCTTATTCTTCAAACAGGCTGTGTTGATAATCTGAGAGCAGTAATTACACAGTCCAGTCACATTAATGTGACCATCTGTCAAAAGCCAGAATAACCACCTTTCGCAGAGCGAACTGCTACGAGACGTGCAGGAAGAGAGTCACTTAGGTCCCTGAAGGTCTTCTCTGGGATGTTGAGCCATGCCGACTCTAATGCCGTGGCCAGCTGCGCTAGATTACGCGGTTGAGGATCCATGGCGCGAACAACTCGATCGAGATGGTCCCACAGATGCTCGATTGGGTTTAAGTCAGGTGAGTTTGCTGGCCAGGGGAGGACGGTAAACTCATCCTGGTGCTCTTCGAACCACGCACGTACACTGGCAGCTGTATGGCACCTCGCATTGTCCTGCTGGAAGATGCCATCATCCTGAGGAAAAACAATGCGCATGTAGGGGTGGACATGGTCCGCAAGGACAGATGCGTACTTGTATTGATCCATCGTGCCTTCCACAATAATCAGTGAACCCAGAGAATGCCAGGAAAACATTCCCCAGACCATAATGCTCCCGCCTCCAGCTTGGACCGTTCCTGCAATGGTTGCAGGGTGGTTCCTTTCAGAGGTTTCACGCCTTATACGCCAACGTCCATCTGTCCGATGGAGCATAAAACGCGATTCATCTGAAAACGCTACCTGTCGCCACTCAGTGGACGTCCAGCTGCTGTACTGGCGTGCAAATTCTAGCCTTCGTCGTCGATGAACACCAGTCAGCATAGGTGCACGAACCAGGCGTCCGCTTCGGAGGCCCAGACGCAGCAATGTTCGCTGAATAGTGGTTTGGGAGACACTTGTGGTAGCCCCTTGGTTCATTTTAGTGGTCAGTTGCTCAACGGTAGCCCGTCTATCTGCCCGAACGCATCTCCGCAACCGTCGTTCGCCTCTGTCATCTATGGCCCGTGGTGCACCACATTTGCCACGTCGTGGATTTTGGACAGTCCCATTTTGCCATGCACGGTACACTTTTACCACGGCGGCACGCGAACAGTTCACAAACTCAGCCGTTTCGGAAATGCTTCCACCCTTGGCCCGAAAGCCAATGATCATGCCCTTTTGGACGTCGGATAAATCGCTTCGTTTCTGCATTACGCCAACGATTGAAATGTTTTCCGAAGCCCACACACACCCTTTATATACGCTCAACTGCACTGTGCTGCCACCTGCCTTCTGTGATTGGTTATTTAACTCTGAAGTGGAAAGTACGTGGTGGTCACATTAATGTGACTGGACTGTGTAATTTCTGTTTTCTTGATTCTGTGAAATTTATTTGCTATATTTTGAATTAATGGATACAATTTGTGTAAACTGAATATATGCGTTTTCTTATTTTACGTTCAGTTGCTTAAAACCCCAATAGTTCTTCTTTAAAATAATTAGAAATGTTTTCTCCTACCAATTTCAGGCAAGTGCAACAAATGCAGGCTCCTGCTCAGTTCAGCGGAGGATCCTGGAAACAAAAAAAGACCATATTTGTGCGTAAATTCAAAAGTAACGTCAGAGAGTTTCTCTACTTCTTCTCACTGTGGGGCAAAACCTTGCAAAAAATTGGAGGTAGGAATATAGTTTATGCTTCCAAAATGCCACAAATGTAAAGGGCTCAGGCCAAGACAGCAAACTTTACTCTGTTTAACAGGAAACTTTGGAGGTGGAGTCCAATCGTACTTCATCTTCCTTCGATTCTTGGTGGTTCTCAATTTTGTGTCCTTCCTGCTGATTGCTGGGTTCGTCCTCATCCCCAGCATCGTGTTCAGATCGGTGGACATCAAACCGGAGATCAGCAAAGCTAATGTCTCGTCAGCCCAGATCCATGCAGGTCTGACACACACAGGTTTCAGCCGCATGCTACAGTTTATTTTTATATCAGCTTTATTTCCTGCGTTCTCCTGTTAGGCAGGTTATTGTTATCAAACAGGAAGCAGGTCTCTCAGTTTAATCCGTTTCCAAGCAACAACCAGACACAGCCACAGGTGAACCGTAGGTGTAGGTGTAACCTTTAGCCAAATATTTGACTTAAATGTCAAGTCTGGTGGATGAGCTGGATGTTTATGAGTTATACTGTTTTTTATTTTCCTTTTATTGCCTTTTTCTACCTTTGTTTGTGTCTGTTTCTGAATCAACATGACCTTTATGATCCAAGGAGAGAAATGAAACATGCAGTAACACTTTGACGTGTCCAGAGATATTTAAGCTGCTGGTGTTTTTGTGTTTTTTTTATATGCAGATTGCTTGAAGTATGACCCAAATCCTCAAGGCCTGGTGGTCTTTTATGAGTTCTTCCTCGATTTACTCTCAGGAACAGTAAGACACAATAACCAAACTCTACAAACATGTCTGACGTCCATATTGAGTCGTTATTTCAGATGGTTACCGTTTTCTTTGGGAGAAGGCTGATTATCTCTCTCATGCTGTTACAACATGACAGTTTTGACAAATATTTTTTATATATATATATAAATTACATGCTTAACCTTCCTGCATAACTGGCCTCTCCTCTCAACACTGCAGGGTTTCATGGAGTATTCATACATGTTTTATGGATACTACAACAACACGGTTGTAGTTACTTCCTTGGTGGGCAGCGACTTTTCCTACAACATCCCTCTTGCCTATCTGCTCACTGCCGTCTTCTACTTCGCCTTTTGTCTCATTTGCATCATTGCACGGTCAGTAACTGTATAAACCTTCGCTAGATTGACTCCCGAGAGAGGATGTGTATCGCTGTATTAGCCTGTCTGTTGAGGCGGACATTTGCCAAAATGCAGAATGGGCAAAGCGGCTCGAGTTGCCGTGAGAACCGGAGGCAGCGACGTGAGGAGCTACAGCATGATCGTCTTCACCGGGTGGGACTACGGCTGCCTGGGAAGCAAAGCCACCAAACTAAAACAGAGGAACATCTACTACCGGCTGCAGGTCAATATGTAACGAGAGCAACTGAGGCTTTGGGAAGATGGTGACGCTTTTCTCTTGTTGGTGTCCAAACATTTTGCCATAATTGGGCCAAAACTGTAAAGTGATTTAGGACTTTCTTTTTTCTACTTAAAACTCAAATATAATTTAAATTTTAATATTCTTTTATCATTTGCTCAATATTTAAAAGGAAATGTACACATGTTTTTGTTAGAATAAAGACTGTAGATCTAAAATACAAAACGAGTCTTGCATGGTTGCATTATTACAAGTCAAGCTTAATAATTTCCCAAATTTGGGGGTGGTTATTATTATTGTTACCATCTAGAAAAGAAAATGACACAATGTTCTGAGCAGCAACAATGGGATACGGGTCACTTAATTCAAAAACGCTTGGTGAATATAGCCAAGTTTATTCAGTCTCTAAATCTGATTTTATAAATATATATATATATATATATATATACAGTATATATACACACATATATAAAAAGACTATTTTGTATACAAAACATTTCCAATTCTTTAAAATGTTAAATTGTCTCCATGTTTTTTTTTGTTTTGCATCATCTGGTATATTGTTAGAAACAAAATCAATTAATTAATCCGCTTCTGTATCATCCTTGAATTGTGGTTGCAGGCGGCACTGAATTACTCTGAAGGCCTCAAACGGCCCACAAACCTCTCTTTGGACCCCTTTTCTGCATCTGACCTCTTTTCTGTCTCTCTACAGGTGGATCTGGAGGAGGAGCGCCTGAAGAAGCATGCAGCTTCCCTCACTTTGTGCAACAAAGTTACTTTATACTCTCTGCGTGTTTTGATGTTTTTTGTCGCAATCGGGCTCATCGTAGCGAGTTTCATTGCCATCGCTTATGCGACTACATTCAGCCAGGTAGTTTGTGTAAAACTATCATCACGGTTCTTATAAGTGTTGGTTTGTCATCCGTCTCCATTTCCTCTCCAACAGAAAAACAGCAATGTGCAAGGGATTCTGGGATTGCTTTATACGTATCTGCCATCCATCGTCATCACCACAGGGAACTTCTTGGTGCCTCTGCTGTGCGACCAAATTGCTATGCTAGAAAAATATCCTCCCAGCGCTACTGTGGTAGTGGCACTATTAAGGTTTGAACTGTTTGTTTGCTGTAAACCGCAGTTTTACGACTTTGTGCTTTTACATGTTGAAGAAACAGCCGTGAAAATGAATCAAAACTTGGTTTTACCTGTGGAAGTCAGACTTCTAAAAAATAATTCTTCCATTTTCCACAAACAGGAAATACCAGACTTTGATTTAATTGTGAGTCTGTGTTAAAACCTGTTTTGTTTTTTTCAGGGCAGTGGTCTTGCGTCTCATCAGTCTGGGCATCCTTCTCTACACCCTCTGGAATCAGATCGAGTGCCACGGAAGTACCGACAAGTGTCCTTGTCACTACAACCACAACAATTACCAGGTAAATGCTCAATAAACACACTGTTCAAACAACTTCAACCAAAACAGGACAGACTTTTTCATGCAATAATCAAAAGAGACCCGCTGTTGTCTTTTTCCATCTTTGGTGCTGCTTTGTTCTCAGATATGTTCAATTTGTTTTTCTGTCAGCTCAAGTTCAGAGTTCAAACCGGAGCTTTCTGCAGATAAAGACTCGACGAACAAAAATATTTGGTATCCATAGAAACCGATGTCGTTTTAAACTTCCCAGAAACAAGCAGCAACTACTAAATAAATAAATAAATGAAGTCAGAAAAAACATATTTTTGATAATTTGTGGTTATTTAATTAAATAACTGTGCGCTACTGGAGTTTTGTAATATTTTAAATGTGTGCTGCACAGCCTCCAGGTTTCAGAGACATACTTTACCTAAACTATAGATTTTTAGTTTATTTTTATTTATGGATACATTGTGGAAATTTTTTTTAAAAACACAAGTCACACATTTCCTTAGTATTTCGTTTAATTGCTCGTAAACTTGTATGACTTAAGTCAAACATTTTGGGTGTCCTGTTTTGTGAGGAGCATCAGTTCACATCCCCTCATCATGATGTGTGAAGTCAAGAACTAGGGTTTTCACAGACTTGCAGTTCCTCTCGTTTTGCTCCAAGCACTTAAATTATAGTTTTATCACACCACAAAACGTGTTACCAAGCATTAAGGTTTTTATCCCTAAATATATTTGCAAACTGTAATCTCTCTTTTTATGTTTCTTTTGGAATAATGGCTTCTTCTACACTGACTGGCATTTCAGTGAATATCATTTCAGGACCTATTTTTATATGTAAACTGCTGGCTTTGAAGGAAGCAATAAATATTATTTCTCATTTCTCATAGAAATAATTTTGGTAATCCTATCAGAGAGACAAAAAGGTTATGTGCGAGTCCTTCTCATCTCTTCTTGTTTGTCTCATAGTGCTGGGAAACAAGTGTGGGACAGGAGATGTACAAGCTGACGCTGTTTGACCTCCTCGTTAGCATTGCTCTTCTCGTGCTGGTTGAATTTCCACGCAGGTATGCATACTTTTATTTATATTTATCTATTTTCCTGTCATTTTTAACCTTTCCATTCAAAAGTTAAAAAATAGAAAATAAAACAAGATAAAACAATTACAGAATAGCAAGAACACAAAGTCTTGACCACAAAATGTTTAGGTAGAAACACAAGCTCGTTATACCTCAACTTTGTTATATGAAAACATAATGAAAGTCAAAGCAGCAGAATCTTTCCTGTATATTTTTATAAAACGAATCTCCAAGGAATCCCAGCTGTAAGTCTGTAGACCATCATCCGTCATTATTTAAAGACTCCAATAAAATAGTTGTGACTGAAACGTGAAAATATCTGCGAGTCAGTCCAGCAGTTTGACGACCCGACGCTGCTGTGTGGTGTTTCTGTTTGTGTTAGGATGGTGGTGGATCACTGGTCGTGTAAGTTGACCCAGTGGGTGGGCCGGCAGGAGTTTGTGGTTCCCTCCAACGTCCTGGGCCTCGTTTACGGTCAGACTGTGGTGTGGACCGGAGCTCTCTTTTGCCCTCTGCTGCCTCTCATAAACACGGTCAAGTTTGTTATCCTCTTCTACTGCAAGAAGGTGAATCAGCAGCTTTAACTCGGTCAGGATCTCAAACAGCGGTTTCTAATTTAGTCTTTAATCCTTGCCGCTTCTCTCCACAGATCACACTTTTCTACAACTGTCGTCCAGCGCTGAGGACGTTCCGGTCCACAACCTCCGCCTTCTTCTTCCTAGCCGTCCTCCTGTTCGGCTGGATCCTCGCCTTGGTTGTCATGATTTACAGCGTAGCTGAGTGAGTACTGATTTCTGCAGCTTCATCTTTAAAATTAGAACAGATCTGCTGTCAAAGGCAATAAAAAGAACATTACCAAGTTTATTCATGTTGCAGTCTGTACAGTTTTGTCATTGGACCAGTTTGAGTGTTTTAATGTTGCATCATTAAGGATTATTGATTCTGCCTCTCCAAACAGGATCCATCCGTCATTTGCTTGCGGACCTTTCCGTTTCTTCTTTAGGATGTGGAATATTGTTCCAGAGTCCTTATCCATTCTCCCCGAAGGAACAAGAGATTTTCTCTTCTTCATCGGCTCACAAGCCTTTTCCGTACCTCTGTTTGCTGCATCATGGTAAGTCTGATTTAGTATCTGATTAAAATGCTGGCATTATGCTTATACCTGCATCTCAATAAGAATATCCCTCTAGGAGTTGTTTTATACTTAATATTTTATTTGGATTGTGTTGCAATTTATTTCTGTTGTCTTTGATGACAAAATGCAAATTTTGTTACTCAGAAATAAGGCCAATAAAAAAAACATATTTAGGACAGAAGCACTGTTGTGGCCTGCACAACTGCTGACATAACAGTATCTATCAGACTGTAATGAATCTCTGTAACATGTGAGTTCTACATTTTGAAATGAATTCTTGACATAAATCATTTTTATGATATTCTCATTCATTAAGATGCACTTGTATTACATAATACTTAAAGGTTCATATTCTTGTTTCCTACCCTGCAGTGTGTTCATGTGCTACTTCATCGCTTTAGCCTCCATCTATGGAAAATCTGTTGCAATGCTGAGAGCTCAACTTAAATTGGTATGTGTTTTTTATTTATAACTGTGAAATCATTTCTTAAAATTTGTGTTTACCATCCTTAACAGTCTGACATGTGTCCAGTTTAACCAGTGTGGTATCTCTGCTTTACAGGCAGGGCAGGATAAGCAGTTCTTGGTGAAGCAGATTGAGAAGATGAAGCTTCTGTCACCACAGGACAACGAAGGAGACCAAGACTAACTCTGTCTGTAAATTATGTTTTTGTGTTCTTAGATTTTTAAAATATTAACAAATTGAGTATGCAACTGAAATACTTCCATAAATACTGTACGTCATTAATTTATTTTGAATTGTACTTGGCATTTCTGCACAAAGATTAATATATATATTTTTTGTCTTAGAGATAAAAATGTTTCTGTTCAGTTACTTAGTAGTACTCAATAAAAAATCATATTTTTTTCAAATGTGATTTGATAATCCTTTCATATAGTGCCATATTAAATTAGCTATCTTCCTACCTATTACATTTATTTATTAAACTAATAAATATCTATGCATTTTGTTTTTATCACCCCATTTGTTTCCTTTTCCATGTCACTTGCTAATAAAATATATTAAAAATAAAAGGTCATATTAATTTTGTGTTTAAGCAAACTGTGAAAAACAGACCAAATGCAAAGAGAAGCACACAAATGCAAGTATGACAAAAATATCAATATACAAAAATAACAAAGTAAATAAACATGACTAAAATTTTTGATTGAAAAAACAACGCTGCAAGTCTAATACACAAAGCAAAAATTGCCTGCCTTTTTTGCACCTACATTTATTGTATTTTATGTCTAACAACTTGAAATGTATATACATTTTTGCATTTCAGAAATACAGTCTTTTCTTTTGTCTAAATATCATCTAATTTTTGGATCTATCGTGGATTTTAAGTTTTATAAAGGTTATATTTTATCCTTGTATTTGCTTTAGATCTAGTTCATTGAGTCTTTACGCAATAGTACATTTTGAGCGGTTTAGCGCCCCCTGGTGTCACAGTTTTGTAATCGATTCAACATGTTGTCATTGTTTACTTCCTGTTCGAGTGGACTAGTTCCCGTGGACAACCATGAACCTCAAGCAAGTGCAACTCCTTACCCAGCAATTCGGTAACAGTATTTCTGCCCCGTTATATCTTCAAAAATATTGAAGATCTACATATTAGATCTATGTATCTCTCTCTTTTGATACACTTTTAGGAAAAGCGAATTTGGCATGTAGCAAAGTTCGGCTAATGTTAGCTTAAATACAGCTTGTACAGGCGACTTAACGATTGTATTCAGCTTTCATATTACATCTGACATGTCATTTCGGAGAATGTATTCCTTTATTTACTCACCTGCTGCGCCCTCTACAGTTTGGTTGACCAGCTCTGTGCTTCTTCTCGCCTCAGTTCTCCACTAGCCATCTCAGTTAGCCCGCTGCTAACGGTTGCTGGTCTCCAAGGCGACCATGAACATCCTCCCGAAGAAGAGCTGGCATGTCCGGAACAAGGATAATGTCGCGCGTGTGCGGCGGGACGAAGCGCAGGCGGCAGAGGAGGAGCGCGAGGCCAAGCGCCGCGTGGAGCGAGCAGAGCAAGAGGTAACGGAACCGTTAAAACGGCACAACCACTGTTGCATAGTAACGAAGGAAAAATACTTAAGTACATTCTGGAGTACTTCATACTTTCCTCGAGTATGAAAATTTTTCATAACTTTCATTTTTACTTCACTATATTTCCGAACTTGATTGTATACTTTTACTCCGATACATTTTCAATGTATCAAAGAGAGAGAGAGAGAAACGCTGGTGTTTTGACCCCACCTGCTGATTGGCTGCTACAAAGTCTGTAGCCTCCTTGCCTGGGCTTGTTCATCACCACCAATAGGAAACACCTGTTTCTGTTTCTCTTCTCCCATTAAACACAAAGCAAGTCTCGCGATGATTAGCAGCCACATGTCCCTAATGCCACATAATGACTGATAGGTATTTTTCCTTGAACCTACATTAAAAGAACCACAAACAACGTATATGACTAATTATGACCAAACTTCTGCAGAAGGAGAAGGCCGAGCGACCGTACTCCTCCGAGTAGATCACAGAGCGTTCTGCCGTCTCTCTGCTCGAGCAGGACTTTTATTTGGAATAACAAAAGTCAGAAAAGATAAACAATGAAGTCAGAAATGATAACAATGAAACAGGCGACAGGCTGGCTGGCATTATCTAACACACAGGTCATCTAGTTCTTTCAAACTCTGAAGGGAACAATAACACAGATATACTATATAGCAATCAGAAAGTATTCGCACATCATTTACTGATTCACATTAGACTGAATGTTGATTAATATTAGACTGAATATGAACTAAAGAAATAGACAAAAATGATAATACCAAAAAATCTCTAACAATGACCAGTTGTTGCACCAATAGTTTGTGAAGTAGCGTAATTAATCGTAACGGCTTTTTTTCTTCATGTTGGCCGGATTTTCTGTACCGACTATTTTTCTCATTTTCAGCACTGACCACTTGAAGGGAAAACTTAAGCTTACAAAAACTTTGTATTTTCTGTCCTGGAGGGGAAACTAAGAAGCTGGTTCAGTTGTAAAGCAGGTTGAGTTAACCTTGTAGGTAAAGCACCTAATGATGTCTGCAGGTTTATCTATTAGCAGGTTTAATTTTGCCTGCACTTGGTTGTGTTTATTACTTTAACTGTATTTGACAAGTTTACCAAAATATAAAAAATGTCAAACTGCATTTGCCTTGTTTTACTTTTACTTTTCATTACATTACTTGAGTACATCCATTTTTACAGTAATTTCCATACTTAAGTACAAGACGTTTCAGATACTTTAAGACTTTAACTCAAGTAACATTTCAGTCAGTGACTTGGACTTTTACCAAAGTCATATTTTGGAGAGGAACCTATACTTTTACATGACTCTGAGATTTCAGTACTTTATACAACACTGAGAACAACCCCAGCATGTAGGTGGGCACGTACCGTGATGTGGGTGAATATTTCCCCTGTGTTCCATCTCTTTGTCAATAAATCAATCAATCAAATTTAATTTGTATAGCACTTTTCAGCAGCAAGGCATTTCAAAGTGCTTTACATAATTAAAATAAAAACAGCACGTGGCATTGAATAAACAGTGAGAAATAGAAAGAGATTTTGAAAAAAATATCGCTCTTTAATGTTTCAGATCCACAAGTTATTATTTTTTCATCAGATAAAGATGTATCCTGGATGGATACAGAGCGCAAATGTAGATTTAATTCATTAAAGGGGGAAAAGAAAACTATTTAAATCTGTGTATGAAAAAATACAGTTTAAACATTAGGTGGTTGTGCCATTAAACGTCTAATCCAGTGGTTCTAAACTTTTTTTGAGGTACCGAACCCCTCAGTTGCATATGCGCGTTCCCCGAACCCTTCTTACACCCCCCCCCCCACACACACACACAAAATACTTTGTGGTATTCTGATTTAGTAATTTACTCCATACAGTACCAACCCTGAAAAGATGCGACTAAGGAGCAGATTTAGACTACAGAATTTGGTAAAAACTGTGAGCTTTGCTGAAGTAATTAAAGACACAAGTCCAAATCCCTGCTGAGAGTGAAGCTCCTCCAATCAGTGTGTTGATGCTTCTTCAGCGGATCTCCTATTATTTCCACGGGAGTCTCCGACTCCTTGTCATCATCTGCACTCGTGAAAACATCCTGCAGAAGCACTAACCTACTTATGAAATATAAGGAGACAGGAGACATCACCGACTGTAAGCTGGTCGCCACGCTGCTCTGCTCTGTGACCGAACACACAGAGAACGAAAAGAAGCAAGGAGGCTCCGCCTTTATTGTTTATAAGCGCGTAACCTTCCGCTTCACAAAGTAGTGCCAATACAAATAGAACAGTAGCAAGCATCGTATTCAACACAGGGCTCCTCCGCAGCACTGATTGGCTAAGCAATGTAACGTGATCCTGTGCAGCAAGTGATGGCAAAGCGGGACGTCATCACCACTTTACACAAGTGTGTCTTTACCTCCAGCAGAGGCTCCGCCGAACCCCTGGGGTTCGACCGAACCCAGGTTAAGAACCACTGGTCTAATACAATGTGGAAAGGTTTTCAATCTGTTTGTCAGTCACATTGGAGGCTTAAAGTTATATACCACAACTTCTTAAACTGAGTCAGGTCTGGACTTTGACTAGACCGCATAACAATCTTCATTTTATATGTTTTTTTTAGCCATTAGTAGCTGAACTTGTTGGTATTTTTTCGATTGTTTGAAAATCTCTATGTATTTTTCTATCTTTAGATTATTGTTATCCGACTTTCTTATAACTCTTTGTCTCCACAGGCGCGTACTGAGTACCTGAGAAGAAAATCTCGGGCTGCTCTCCAGTCAGCAAGTGCAGAGGGAGCCGATGTCGACGAACAGAGCGGATCCAGTCTGGAACATCTCAATCTGTTTCCTCTGGAAGAGGCGACAGAGAAGAAGGGAAACGAGGAATATCTAAGAGAAAAGAAGGAAGAAAAGGTGACAGTGCTGCTTCTTCTATTCTTCTTTACAATGCACTCCTTAGACTTTAATCCCTAAGGGATTACACATTATCAAACTGAGATTTTAGACAGATATGCAAATACAATTTTCAGTAAAGTTGTCGTGGTTTATAATACTTTTTTAATAAAGATTTACTTTTTTTGCTTTGTCCATCATGTTTCCTCCTAAATTATTTGTAGGAATAAGTTCAAGTTTAGTTTAGAGAAACAATTTCACAACTTTTAGGTTGTTATAGTTGGGATAATGAGTAGGTTATTTAGATTTTTGTCAGCTGGACATGATTTTCTACATAGAGAGGAAAAGTTGGGAAATTGATTTAACGTCTTTTCAGATCTGGAGAACAAAAAAAAAAAAAGAAATATAGTTTTTTCCAAACTTTAATACCGATCTCATCCTCTAAAGGTTGTGTCCTTCCTTCCTTCTTTTGTTCTAAAAGCTTTAGAAATATCTGCCATAAATTTGATGACATCTTCAATATTCGATATTTTAAATTTAAATAAAAGTTTGTTTGTTTACATGGAAAATTTGTAGCAATTATTAGTTATGTTCATTACAGTAATTAAAATACTGATGAAGCTCAATCACAAAGAAACTTGTGTAGAATAAAATACAACTCTCTGTTTTAAATATTAAATATTTAGAAAATATTGAAGTTGATTAAACTAGAAAGTGTGGCTTTCAAGCCGTTATTATTTACAGCCATAATAAAACATAATTTTGACGATTGTTTTTCGATTAAAAAGAAAAAAACTAAATATTTTGTCATTTTGATTTTTCTTTTTTTCCCCCTGTTTTTATTTTTATAGGAAAAGCAGGAACGAGCTATTGGCTTACTCGTGTCTTTGGGGCCACAGCCAGGGTCAGAGGTCACCCCGTGGTACATGAAAAGCAGCCAAGAAAAAGAAGAGGAGAGGAAAGAGAAAGAGCAGAGGAAGGGGATATCTGAAGAGGAGAGAGAGAAGAAGGATCGCAGACTGAAGGATAGTTTGGATCCTTTGAAGGACATGAAGAAAGCGATGGGTGATTACGGGAGGAGGGAGCAGAAGAAGAAGAAGAAGGAAAAAAGAGACAGAGGGAAAAGAAAATCGCAGGAGAGAGGTACGAGTGGACTCCATTTTGGACAAAAAGACCAGACTTGTTCCTGAGTTGGAGACTCAACGATGAAATGTATTTTCTGTCTTCTTCAGCTCCATAGAGCGGCTTCGAGCCGAGCGCCTGCAGAGGGAGGCAGAAGAAAGGAGGCGAGCCCAGGCGCTGCTCGACCAGCGGAGCGGGAAAAGAAAGGGAACGGTCGGAGAAGTGAACGAGAGGGAGCGGCCATACAACAACGCCTTCTTCCCAGAACTCGCCCGGAAGAGGCAGCGGCGCGACCGGGAGAGCTGGAGGGAGGAAATCCTGAAATCTTGAAACGTTTTACGTATTTAGGAACTGAGAATAGCGTTCAGAGGGAAGTGAAGTGTTATTTCTGTTGTTAGTGGGGGGTCACGTTGAGCAGCAGCAGCCTGGTTTAACCCCTGCAGTGTTTTGCTCATGAGCACATCAGCAGGGCAGATGGTCGTCCACACAGGGGGGCTCAGCCTGTCAGCCTGGCTGACGCCGCCTGAACGCATCACACTGAAAAAAAATAATAAACCTAGGCTTTGCCTCTGTTTGTGTTCTCTGGTACATTTTGCTGAATTGTGATTCTTTGTTAAATGGATAAATTTTCAGCTGTTGCCTTGGACTTTCAGGAGTTATGATCGGCATTTCCTTTCTCTCTCTTTTTTTTCTTTTAAAAGACGCTAAAAAGACGACATTCTCTAAATTGTGGGCTGAAGTGAAAATGATCATCCTTTCAGCACGTAATGAAAAATGCCTCTGTTTTTGTTTGGAGACGCTCCTCTGCTCCTTGTGGACCGGATGTGTGTTTTTCCTGTTTGTGTTTCTGCCGTTTATTCAGCAGATATTTCAGCGCGTTGCAGACCCACTGATGACCGCATCTCATTTGTGCGCCTCGGTTTCAGGCAGCATGCTGACTCACGTGGAAACATCAAAACACTTCAGCTCCACTACTGTTATGAATATCTGCAGGGAAACATTATCTTGTGACAGATTTAAAAACCGGGTTGGATTTGTGCCACTTTGCATAAGTGATGTTTACGTTTCGTCAGGTATTTATGAATGATATATGCTGAATAAATGGAAGAATTGGAAGGAAAATGTGATAATATTCAAACTGTGTTTCTACTTTGTGAAGTTTGATTCCAGGAACTTAAAGGTTTGGATAAATATTTATAGATTCAGACTTTGTTTCTTGTTCCACTGGTGTAAAAATGTTTTGTACCAATGGCTAAAATCTCTGAGTTGAAAGTATTCAACGGTCTGAAATGTTTCCCTCCCCACCCCCAATTAAAAATGTTATAAAAGTATTACTGATTTAACTTTAAAAATTAGATAACTTTATGTAATTAAAGGTAAAGTTTAAACAGTAATGATTTATTGGTTAATGTCAAGTTGTTATAACAAAGACATTTTCAATAATGTCAACTTTATATTAAAAGTGTCCTAATTTACTGAATGACGCTTTGTGACAACAGTCATAAATATTCATGAAGGCTTATTCATGTTCATGACAGGAGTTATGTCATGTTTATGACAGTATCATGTCAGTCTTATTCACCCCCTTCAAATAAAGTGTTACCAAAAAGGTTTTTAGATTATTACCTGCAACAAAAACAACAGTTTTCTTCTAAAACGTTTGCTGTATTTAGCAGAGTATATTGAATAGTGCCTTCGTTTCTGTTAGTAAAATACAGTTGAATGTTTGTGGGGAAAAATGATTGCAAAATAAAAATTAAAGATAAAAAATGCAAAAAGAGAAAAATTTATTTGTGTTGCGCTTTACATTTTATGTTTAGGAAGATTTAACACCCAAAAAAAAGTTACAAAAATCTTGAACTGTAGTCGGTGGGGCCACACAAGATTACTCAAAAGTGTGGATGAAAAAAAAAAAAAAAAAAAAAAAAAATATATATATATATAATATATATAATATATATATATATATATATATATATATTATATTTTATATGTATTATTTGTCCATATTATATTCTTTTTAGTTTTATAAGAAAGTATTTTCCTATACAAATCTTATATATCTTGCTGAAAAGTTAATTTTAAGTCGGTTTTGTCTCATTTCAAGTTAACTTAGATATTTGCACTAAAAACTAGAAAATAAATACTTGGCCAGATTTTATTGCATCACTTAGTTGAACCCTCTTCTATCCAGGCATCTTCTTTACTCTGATATTTGTATGTTTTAATGCAGATCAAGAAGGAAGGAAGGCATTTTGAATTTCTTTTGGAAATAACCTACAAAGAACCGGGAACTTTGAGAAATTTCACCCTAAAAAGTGCGAAGAAATCCAACTATTTTCTTTAACAACAACAACAACGTCATGATTTCATGTCTTCATTTAAATGCAGAACTGATGATGTTTGAAAATAATATAAGAAGGTGGATCAATATCAGCCTATTTACGAACAGTAGTTTCTATTATTTCTTCAAGTTGCCATAATGATGATGATGAAGCTGGACCATGACAATGCGCGACGTGCGCGTGTGACGTAGGCAGGCGGAGGAGAAAACAGAACCTCCAACACACTGAGAGATACATGAGGGGGGATGATTTATATATACATATATATAAATATAAAAAGAAAAACATTGTTTTCAGCAGACTGAGGCAGAGCGGCGGGGTGAGGATGCACAATGGAGCATCTCCGTGTTTAATTGCGGATTAGAGGAGGAAGAAGAGGAGGAGGAGGAGGAGAGCAGAACAAGGAGAAGCGAGGAGACGCTCTTTATTATTAGGAGAGAGAGAGAAGAGAGAGAAGGGGGGGGGGGGTGAGGAGACGGAGACGGTACAGACCGTGGCGGGGGGGAACGGGAGCGAGGAGGACACCGACACCGAAGGTCGGCTCGGCGGCGTCGCTCGGATGCTGTTGTCGACCCGGACGCGGCGACGATGCGGCCACAGTGCTGGGTGATGGTGGCGCTGGCGGGGATCATGTCGTACCTCAGCCCGGAGAGAGTCCTGGGAGCACCGCAGAGGGAAGGTGAGCGGAGAAAGGATGGATGGATGGATGGATGGATGGATGCGAAGATGGGAGGACGGATGGATAAGGGGGGTTGGTGAAAACCTGTCAGTGATGAAAGGCAGAGCGTTTACGGGGTGTAATCAGTCAGGTATGGGGGAGGTGGGGGGGGGGAGGGAGGCCTCCTCTTATTGAATACTGTAATGTCAGCCGGTTTGACTGAGTCATTTTGCGAGTTATTATCGCAGGAGATGAGCTGATTGGGTGAGGGGTAGGGTACCATATTTACATGCACTGGTGAAAATATGTGCAGGGCGCTGCGATCCAGGGGCCTCACATCAATTGCATGAAAAAAAAAAAAAAAAAAGCAAAAAGCAAAAGCTAAAATCTCCAGTCGGGTCAGTTTTTTTTCAGTCTAAAACCTCCTCCGGTTGAGGAGATCATGTTTAACCTCATCGTCGCTCTCAGCGCGTCCTTACAGAGAGCTGGCCGGGTGTTGTGTTAGTGTAATGTGTGCAGTCATTGTATGGTGGTGTATTGTTTTGATAAGAGCTGCTGCTGGCACGGAGGCTGGTGGGAAAAGGCCCCTGTGTTGGGTCCCTATTTATATGCGGTGTCTGTCTGGACATCTGTCTGGGGAAAGATGGAAAGAATAGCGCTGCTCAGGAACTGTGCGTCAAGACCGGAGCCACCAGGGTTTTATTATTATTTTTATTTTTTATTTTTTATTTTTCTGAGGGACCTCACAGTCAGAAGCTTCTTGTTTTGGAGGCTTTCATGATCTAGATCTTATTTTAAGTGACTGGAATCCAGTGCACTCACGTTTCTTTTAATAGCAACAGACCGAGCCATGCAGCAGCCCACACTAGGATGAAACGATGCTTTTTCTATTTCCTGCAAATCCTGACACTTTCTCCACTCGCCAGTTTGCAAACAATAACAATAAAAAAATGGCAGATAAAAGAGAGCGGTGGGAGTTTTCTTTGGCAGGACGCAATATTTAAGTTGCTAAATTATTTAAAAAATGATTTAAAATTGATGCATGCAGTGTTTACACTATCGTGACCTTGTGGAGGAATGTATTGTTGAATTTTAATGAGGAAGACAGACATTGAAACCGGGACAATTTGAGGAAGGACAGATGTTATAATTTATGATTTATATGACCTCTGGCATTGTGTTTATTATCTCTTTACTGTGTTATTGTTGTATTTCCCTCTGCACATAGGTTATGTTCTTCCATAAAACTTATATTTGTGTCTTGAAAAAAGTATTTATACCTGTTGAATTTTTCACACTTTGTCCCCTTAACAACCACAAACTTCAAAGTACTTTACTGGGAATTTTGCATAATTATGAAGTGGAAGAAAAACGATGATTTTCATGGTTTACAGTTTGAAAAAAATTGATGTGGATTTAGTAAATACACTCCCTGCTAAATACTTTGTAGACATTTTTCATGGTCATCACCAGGATGGCACATCAAGGGGCTTAAATTCTTCACTCCACCTCAACTGGAATTAGATCTGAACTTTGACTAGGCCATTCTAACACAGGAATGTACTTTGATCTACATCAATCTGTTTTTAGGGTTGAACTAAAGCCCCAATTTAAAGTCTTTCAAAACTTCAACAGGTTTTCTTCGCCTTGTATTTGGCTCTCCACAGCACTATACTGCCACCATCATGCATTCTAGGGACCTTCTTTGTTAGTTTCCAGCTGACTGGTGCACCTTCTTCAGCATGTTTGTTCTGCTCCCCAAATACCTAACAAGGACTTTCTACTTGCCAAATTTCAGGAGTGCACAATTCATAGTTTTGCTATCAACTATTAACTGTTGCATCCAAACATTTATCACATTCTTGCAGCTCCTACATGATAAACATTTTGGCAAATTCTTTGATCAATAATCTACTTAGGTTTGCAACTACAGCATATTATTTTCATGTTTAGATATTAAAACAAAATACAATTACAAGTTTGAACATTTCACATCGCTCTGTTGATTTTAACATTTTTTTTTTTGGCTTAAGGTTTATTCCTGACCAGCCTGCTGTGTTTCTTGGTCTTTATTATGTTTTTGTTCTCTACTGTTGTCTACTGTTGTTACAAACAAGTGCACTGCTATTGACTAATTAGTTAACTTTTTTTAGGGATATCAGAGTCTGCTTTTCCCTTCCACTTCACAGTTATGCACTTTGTGTTGGCTTATCATTAAATCCCAATAAAATTCATTGAAGTTTGCGGTTTAAGTGACAAGGCTTGAAAAGTTTAATGAGATAATACCTCATAAGTCCAGTGTATTTACAGTAAATAAGATGCATCTGTCATTTATTTCCCATTTTTAGTGTCTTTTAGCCCGATTCTGGATGTCTAAACTTATTACTTGTTACTTATGCTTGTCATTTGCTTGGATTTTTGAACACATAATTGAAATAAAATCAACTAAGAATACCTGAAAGTATTTAACCTCGCTGCCCTGCCCATTTTCTTTTCTGCAGATGGTTTACTTCCCACAATCATCTACGCTGAGGTACAAATATCACATGTCCCAATTCTTCCCTCTTTAACCTGAGTAGTAAACCTTCCTGGTTGAGTACTTAGCTTCCAGTTTCCAACCCTTTCTCCTTTATTTTATTTTACCTAAATGACAACTCCAGCCACCCTCCCCTTGCTTCTTAACCGTGTTTCCTGAGTGGAATGCCATTTCTGATATCTCTCCTCCCCTCCCCCCCCATGCTTATTCTCCTCACTGGAATGGTATATCTTTCCACTTTCAAACTTTAATTCCAGTCTGTTTCCCTTTTTTTAACCGATTCAGATAATAATTTTTACCGTAAGCTTAATTTGTTTTCTTGCTTCTCCCTCCCGATACCAACTCTCCATTGGGGTTTTCCGTTGTATCCTAAAACCCGCAGCTAAGATTATGCTCCAATGGCTAAACACAACACTTGTGTGACATGTTTTTACACTTTTGTGGTTCAGTGAAATTTCTGTTTCTCTCCCTTGCTGCCCTTGCAGATGCACTAATATTTTCTTTGTTAAAGCTTTCCTCCCTTTCTATTTTTCCACTTCTGTTTCTGTCCAGTTTCTCAGACCAGGGCTGAGTCTCTCTCTCCTCCACCTTACGTCATCATCCTCATTTCCTGCTCGGGGCTCGTCTCTTTCGTTCTGCTCCTACTCACCTGTTTGTGCTGCAAGAGAGGAGGCGTGGGGTTCAATGTAAGTCTTCAACATGTAAGAGATTCATCCACCTCTCTGCCTTTCTGTGCATGCATCTGACCTTTAATGCATATTGCATTATTTAGTTTTTGGCATGCAAAGCTAGAACTGTCAGTGTTTATGTCTTAAACACATTGACATTTTTTGAAAGCAGAAACGTTGTAGTTGCAAAAATATGTGTACCCCTTTAATTTGATTACATTTTGTCACAATGTAATCACAAAGATGAATGTAGTTTGGCGATTGTATGAGACAGATCATCACTATACAACCTGTTTGATTCATTGATGTGGGTAAATATTACATCAGAAGTGGAGATTTCAAACGTCAAAGTTGCAAAAACAAACTGGAAGCTCATGTAGAGTTTTAAAGTTTCTACTTTAAGTTTCAAACAGATGTAGCTATAAAATATTTATTTTCTCTTCTGTTGGTTTGTGTTTTTATTGTAGCCACTGTTGAACATAGTAAATAATTTTTAATGGATCCAAGTTCTGACTCAGAGATAAAGAAACTGCAGGCTGCCGTTCTTGGTCCTGCTTCTCTGCTGTCTCAGTTTTATATCTTTAACTGATCAGTTTGCTCAGATGCAACAAGAATATTAAAATAACCATTTGCATCTCTGCCAAACAGGAAACCAGCTCCAGCTATCTGCTGTTCCAGGATTTGTTGATTGGAAATAAGCTTAAGTAGGAAATTTATTTGTACTCAAATGTCTCTAATATTAGAAAAAAAAAACATGATCCAGAGAACTGAGTTTGGGGAAGTTTGGTATTTTGAAATTAAGATATCATGGGACTCTATTTTTAATTGTTTGTGTTTATTAGCACTACTTGACTCTTCCTTTTTTATTGGTAAATTTGATAAATTTGTATGGGTACATTTCACTGTAGCTATTATTTATAATAGTTCTGCTGGGAAGTGAACCTTCATCCCAGCATTTTGCATTTAGACCAGAAAGTTTAACTGGTTGCATTTGACCAAAAGCACCTGCCCAGCAGTCTATTAAAATACATTGAAATTGGTGTAACATGACAAAATGTGGCAAAATTCAAGGAGTATAAATACTTTTGCAAGACACTGTTATGTAAAATCCTGGTTGTATTGTTATGGAAAACTTTATTTTAAGATATTATTAGTTTATTAATGTAATGGTCATGTTTTGTTTGTTGTTAATGTAGATGCTTATGAGTTTTCATTTAATCAACCTCTCTGGGTCACACAAACTGTTTTGGATTTGAGCTTTAATCTGACTTGTTCAGGAGTTTTTAATCAGACTGAGTGATTTTCACCTAACAGTGCTTGACAGTGAATTTTGGTTTGTCACCATGTTGTAATTTTTTTTTTTTTTTTTTGCGTGGTTGTGGCTCAACCAGGAGTTTGACAACGCAGATGGAGAGGAGTGTTCCGGCGGCTCCAGTCCCATCCAGGAGGACAGCCTGTCGTCCTGCCCCTCCCTCCCTGAGGTTTACACCCTGCCGGTCAGAGACCGCCCCAACTGCGCCGCCCTGCAGGACGGAGCAGGTAACGCAGCCTTCGGACTCGCTTACTTTCACTTCACTCCTAGAAAACAAAGATGGAGGACGGCCATGCGTAGTAATAACAATGTAAATCTTGATAGACACGTGATTAATATCAATAGCTGGAATATTCAATATTCAATCTATAGAGTAGTCATTGAACTCTGAACCAGAACCGCACAGCATTCTGGGAGATGTAGGCAGAGGAAAGACGTTAGTTGCTCAACCTCTCATGACCAGCTAAGTTAAGTTGGTGGAATCAACTGACTCACTCTCGTTGGTTACCTAGCAACTCACACACTCACTCTTTGGTTACCTAGCAACTACTTGTTCAGTAACTGACACAGCAGCAGTTTAAGGTTTTCCCACTGTGCCTCATAACTGCTTAAAAAATAACAGTGGATAAAACAGGAACAGTCATGCCCCTAGTTTGTCTGTATTTCAGATGTTTAAAACAAAAAGACTAAATAATTCTTATTGATATCGACTGATATGAAACGCTTAAACTGAGATGAGTCTCTCAGCTCGTCCAGCGCTCCCTCACGGTCAGCTGCCTCCTGAGTCACCGAGGTGGATAATTCAAAGGTCTCAAAGCGAGTTTTCACCCAGTAGGTCACCCAGTTCACCTAGAAGTGAAGTGGAAATCTGGGAAACTTCTGCATCAGTGGTCAGCTTGAGCTGGACAAGTTGGACATTTGGGCAGAATGCATTCCTTTAAAGGGCATTGTGTTTGTCTATTAAAAAATACCTTGACCTGGATAAGGAGAAACATATCTCCAGTTGTTTGAACTGTTGTTGCCTGTCAGCAGGACGTCCAGATGTTGTCTGGTTTATGTTAGGATAATTGGTCTCTTTCACTGTAACAAACAAACAGAGACATGTTTGTTTGTCTGAGTTGCCCTGTGATGGACTGGTGACCCGTCCAGGGGAGCCCTGGACAGCTGCTTGTGTGGTATTATTGATTTTGCAGATAGCTGTGGGCATTGATCATATTGTTTACTATTTATCATGATAAATTTCTTATCATGATAAGGTTTTTATTTATTATTGTCTCAATAAATAATGTTTGTTCAATAAAAGTGCATCAATTAATATGTATACATTTTAAAATGTGATTAATGCAGTTACTGTGTGTATTTTAGGAAAAAAATTACAGATCCCGGATAAGCGGAAGAAAATGGATGGATGGATGGATGGAATTACAGAGTTTTATGTGATTGATGTCTTAAAGAAATGGTGATTTTCTAGAGCAGTATTTGTATTTGTGTTTGTTGCTGTGCCATGCTTTCACATCCATACAGTTACCTAAAAAAGAAGTAATAAATACTTATTACATATGTAGCAATCACTAATACCGAGCAGCATGCAGCAACAGTGGAGAGGAAAAACGTCCCTTTAACAGGAAGAATGCAATAATCTTCTTATTTCCAATGATTAAGAATTATTCCTATTATCTGTGTTTTACTTATGCATATTTTATGTTTTAAATGTCCAGACCAGGGTTCTATGGACTTTACACAGTGGCTTTTAATAACATGAGTAAAAATAATGAATCAGCCAAAATATTTAAATATAGATACAACTATTGCAGGTTTTAGCAGTTTTTTTCATGGAAAAATTGCATTGAATTTCCACAACAGAATGTCACTAAAAGTACCAAATACCAAGTGTTTTTCTTGTCTTTAGGTTGAAAACTGTGTCTTTTAAATATTTCAGGTACCAATCAATATGCCGAAGAAAATGTGTTTATCCTATTTTTGCAAAACTTTATTTTGCTTTTCTTTGAATTATAAAATCCAAAAATGTAAATAAAGTTGTTATGTAGAACAACAACACATTTCCTTCAGTAGATGTTGATTAAAATTATAAGTTGTCATTTTTTTAAAAGGTTATGTAACATTTTTGACTTATTTTACCAAGTACAAAGGGCTGCACACTCAGTGTTTGATATTTCAATATTTTATTATTCACAGTTCCTACATTGTTGCAGAAAATTACATTCTTAAAACTTCATCGGTTTTCAGAAATTGTTTTTGTTTGTAGCAAAAGAACAATAAAATCTTTTGTGTTTCTCTTTTCCACAGATCCCAAATCTCAGTGTTTCAAAAGGCACGCTTTGAATTACCTTCAGGAAATAGGAAACGGTTGGTTTGGGAAGGTAAGATGACCGCCTTCGCC
Source organism: Poecilia picta (assembly GCA_033032245.1). Classification (NCBI taxonomy): domain Eukaryota; kingdom Metazoa; phylum Chordata; class Actinopteri; order Cyprinodontiformes; family Poeciliidae; genus Poecilia; species Poecilia picta. The sequence goes on from CM065368.1 coordinate 15,296,888, forward strand.
TCACGTTTCAAAGTTACTCCGTTATTCACGGGTTTTGATCCTTCCCGGCGTTCTCTCTCCTCTCTGATGTTTAATCCCATCCACTGATTAGATCACAAATCATGAGTCATGCGCCTGCGTTTATCGCCGCTCTGCTTCTGCTCCCAGCTCTCTTCCTCATCCTGGTTCTTCTGTCGTTTGCAGGTGATCCTGGCTGAAGTGCTGTGCGACTGCGGCTCGTCTCAGGCTGTGGTGAAGGAGCTGCGTGTGAGCGCCAGCCCCCTGGAGCAGAGGAAGTTCCTGGCTGAATCGGAGCCATACAGGTGGGAGCAGCTGCACAAGATGACAACACTGTCCGAAGGCTGCAAACTCAGATTTAAAAAGCAGTGCAGAAGCAAAATTTCACTGAAAACAATAATAAAAATGCCTTTAGTTTAATTTGCCTTGATGCTCCTGTGGCTACAGTTGCACTTACTATTCAGAGTTTTAAAGTTCACTGGATTGTCGGTTACAATTAATGACAAAATGAAGTTAAGGGTAGTATATATAGTAACCAAAGAAACCAGATAACCTCCAGAGAAACTAAAGATGAGCTCCAAGGTCAAGGTTCGTCAGCGTTAGATCGCTCCTTCAGTTGTTGTTTGAATCAAAGTGGACTTCATGGGAGGCAACAGAGGAAAGCAAAGCATAAATGAATGAGAACGAATTTGTCACAGTGCATATTGACAAGCCACATGCAGAGTGTCCTATGGACAGATGAGACAAAACTGAAGCTTTATGACAAGACACATATGTCCACAAAAACAGAGCAAACCAGTAAAAGAATGCCGTCCCCACTGTGAGACATGGAGGAGACTCAGTGCGTTCAAACCAGCTTAGTCTGCTTTAATCAAACTCTGATTTGTCTGTTATATGAGGTGTGAATGCGCAACCAAACTCTGATGTGGAGCAAAAAATATTCATGATAAAGAATCATTGATTTTTCTCTACTCTTTAATATATTTATTTATGTAGTGCCAGTTCACAACAAATGTCACCTTAAAGTACTTTACAAAACAGCTAATTTCTATTCATGTGCTGTTAGGAAGCATCAGATCTCTGATGTCTTTACGTGTGAGAAGGAGAATCTTAACTTATATTCAGGAGCCAATGAAAGGAAACTAAAATGGAAGAAATATGATACATAATTTTAACTTTCGTTGCAACTCACACTGCTGTAAATCTAAATTTGCTTAGACTTTTCTTTAGAAAAACACCCACCATCACTATTTATTGATAAAACTACCCAGAAAGTTAAATAACCTTCAGAGTTTTATTTTTACTGCAGCTGCATGATAATAAAACTTGCTCTTGACAGTAAAAACTGAGTAATTACAGGATGATAGATCTGGGTAACATTTTGGCTTTAACCCAGACATTTGGGATTCATTTGTGAACAGCTTTGTCTTTGTTGCCTCTGTCGTCTCTTTTTTTTTTCTTTTGCTTCATCTGTCGCTCTTCTTGCAGGAGCTTGAAGCATCCCAACATCCTCCAGTGTCTGGGGCAGTGCAGCGAGAGCATCCCCTTCCTCCTGGTTATGGAGTTTTGTCAGCTGGTAAGTTCAAATGTCGTGGAAATGGGAAAACACTACAGTAGATGTCATGGAAAGTACATATCCTTATTAGTCACCAAAAGAAACTTGCAGATTCTTTTTGTAATGCCCCCAAAACTTACAGATTATAATAAAATCTGTAAGTTTTGGGGGGATTTTGGTCCAACTTTGGATGTCTGACTGAAATTGTTACACAATATGCCAGCTTCAAATATTTCCATGCTTTTATCCCAATAAAATAAAATGAGTTGCATTGTGACAAAATGTAAAAAAATTTTGCAAGGTTTATGAATACTTTACCTATGCTTTTCATGCAAAATGAGTAACTTAAATGAAATGCCAGAGAAGTCTTTAAGTTTAAGGTCTACTGGATTTTACATTTGGCAATTTATCGATCATTTACGTCACTTTTTGCATTTCGTAACCACCTTTTAAAGTCGTTACACAAGGAACGCTCTGCTGTGTCCATGTCAAGAAAACTGTGGTTGATCTATAGTTTCGGTCGGTTTGTTTTCCCGTTTCTCAGCTGGCACAGTCTGTGACTCATTAGCGAAACCTTAGGAGTGACTCTCAGGCCAAACAGAGACACAAGCAGATCAATCCGGATGACAACAGGGAGAAAATCCAAACAATGCCGAGTCCTCTTAGACGACTTCAGGAAAAATAAAGCTCTCCTGTTTTCTGCCTCTCACACATATTTTCCATCCTTATTTTATTCTCTTTCTGTTCTTGCAGCACAAATGAATACTAAAAAGGTTGCCAGCTCATTACCACTTTCCCCGGTTGTTGTTTTTTTTTTTTGACTCTCTGGGATGGCAGACGTCTAAAAATTTATGTTTTTACTGCAGGATTCACATACACAGTCAGTGCTGCTGCAGCTTTTTGCTTTGCGTTAAAACAAATACGAACCTGGAAACAAACCAGAGCTGACTCATCCTCCTGCTAAACGTTCAGTGCTAATGTTGTGCAACTTAGGGAGACCTGAAGCGCTACCTGCGGGCCCAGAGGAAGTCAGATGGGATGACTCCCGACCTGCCAACCAGGGACCTGCTGACTCTTCAGAGGATGGCCTTCGAGATCACCTCAGGTCTGCTGCACCTCCACGAAAACAACTACATTCACAGGTCAGTCAGGAGTTTCCTTCCACTTCCATTTAATTAAAGCAGCAGAGAAGAAGAAGGGGGATTTCTGATCGGTTTTTTGTGTGTTTTCTCTGTAGCGACTTGGCTTTAAGAAACTGCCTTCTGACCTCTGACCTCACTGTCAGAATAGGCGACTACGGCCTCTCACACAATCATTACAAGGTGCGTTAATCTATGCTTGTATGTTTATCAGAAGTGGACAAATTAAACTAATATGAAACGATTAATACAATTAATCTGATTAATTATGATGAGTTGATTAATAAAATAACACCACCTAATTTAGCAACCAGTTAATTAACTAATTGTTGACTGGACATACAGACTCAAATGAGGTCATTTACTAAAAGAACAACATATTCAGAGTAGCAATTGAGTCACAAATACATTTTGGATTTAAGATCAAAACAAATCCCTGTTTTTAGTCAGTAATTTTAATAATTTTAGTGTTCTACCCACACCTCCTCAAATTATATAGTTTTTGATTCTCCTGGCTAAGATTCTGCAAAAATAATTCATATTAACCACCCTTTTCTCTCCAATTATTAATCTGTTAATCCAAAAAACAGTTAACAGATTATCTCTGCACTTTACTGATGTTGAGTCAAACAAAAAGGGCTGAACTTTTCACATGTTGATCTGATAGTTTCAGATGTTTCCTTTGCTACAAATGATCACTAATGAATGCACATTTTAGGAAATAAAATGTTTGTTTTATTATTTAAAAAGATGATTAAATTATTTGTTTATTTGTATTTATAAATATGTCTAATGTTGTGTAAAATAAGCTTAATTGGCTAAATGAAAACTTTGCAGAATGTGCCAACTTTTTCAAACAGTTAATCAGAATAATTAATAAAATGATAATTGGCTTCAGCTCTAAATTAAACCGTGTATATAACACGTGTTGGTGCATTTGTTTCTGAAGGAGGACTACTACCTGACTCCAGACAAGCTGTGGATCCCTCTGCGGTGGATCGCTCCTGAGCTGCTGGAGGAGTACAGAGGATCCCTGATTGTTACGGATCAAACCAAAACCAGCAACGTGTGGTAAGCAAGTTTTTATTTTTATTGCTGAAAAAACTTGAGCTGACAACCCCAACATGTTGGAGAAAATCATCTTATAACAATTCACTGCAGCTCCTTCAAATTTATTGGCAACACGGCTAAAGATGTGCAAGAAGCCTTCAAATAACTGAGTTTACTGAGCAGCAGCATATTCTGAAACAGAAATATTAATGCTGTTAGTTCTCTACTAATGACTTTTAGGGGTCCTTTGTTTTCCTGCTCATGGTTGCAAATTAAACCACAGCTCCTAACTGCATCAGTTTTAGATTTTAGAATAAATGAAAAAGGAAAAATGAAAAATGAAAAATGTCCAAATGTTTGGACATTTAGCCATTTTCTAGAGAATGATTTGAGTTTCCAGACTTTATTTTTGTTGCATTATACAAAAAACAACTTTGCATTTGTTTATTTTGCATTGCAACCTGAGATTTTCTCCAGTTTTTGAGTTTATTTGTGTCCCAAATGGGCAATTAATGTTACAGTAAGTATAAAAACTAAAAGGCAAAATATCAAAGTTTAAAGTAATCACTCTCTGACTATTTTCTAAAACTTTTCATATTTTTTCAGGTCTTTAGGGGTGGTGATCTGGGAGCTGTTCGAGTTTGGTGCTCAGCCCCACAGACACCTGAGTGATGAAGAGGTGCTGACCTTCGTCATCAGGGAGCGACAGATCACTCTGGCCCAGCCTAGACTTAAACTCTCACATGCGGATTACTGGTTAGTACTTAATTGCTGCTTGAATCTATAAATGTCACAAATCATTCCAATGCTATCATATTACACGGACAGATTTCATTCACACTTTCAGAGTTGTGATATAATGCAGTCAAATTCAGTTTTACAAACCAAACTTATGTTTCTTTATTGTTTTTATTTTCCTAAGGTATGAGATCATGCAGTCCTGCTGGCTCCCTCCGTCCCAGCGGCCTTCTGTAGCCGAAATCTTCCTCCTCCTCTCGTCTCTCCTGGCCGCAGAGCGAGGATTGCCAAAGAGGAGCATGGGGGGAAGAGGAAGAAGAGGATGAAGAGTATGAGGAGGGCAGAAGGTGGAGAGGAGAGAGCGACGAGTCATTTGAAAGACGCTGGGATCTACTTCGTCCACCCGCCTTTCAGAGTGCAGCGAACGAGCGGCACAGAGACAGAGAGTACGGCAGGGACGGCAGAGACAACTCCTACCCTTTGCTGGACCCTGTGGGGAACTGCATCACCCCATCCTCCTCTGAACTGGATGACATCCTCACAGTTACAGAAACCAGCAAAGGCTTGAACTTTGAGTATTTCTGGGAGAAGGCTCACGCCAGACGAGGCTACAAACCTCTCCCTCCCCCTCAGCCGATCCCAACTGTGAACAATAACCACAGACAGTCTTTAGACACGCCCACTGTGGTGCCGGTGATAAGTGCCCGCAGCCCCTCGCTCGCCAGTGAGTATTACATCCGCCTAGAGGAGCACACTCCCCAGGACAAGTCTCCAACTCTTAAAGGCAACTCTCAGTCCTCCTTACGATCTGATTCGGTTTGTCCCGGAGATGTGGAGCTCGTGGAAATCCGTAGTGGAATGCTGGGAAAAGAGCGAGTCCCCTATCGTGCTGCAGACAACAGCGGGAAGACGCTGCAAACTATCCGATCGAGTGAGGTGAAAATCCAGATACCCAACACAGGAGTGGCCGAGTTCAGAGACACTTCAAGCAGAGTGACAGACTTCTCAGTGGTGGATCTGGGTGATGATGATGATGATGATGTGGAGAAGAAAAAGAGCAGGGAATCAGATAAAAAATCTCCCACTGTGCTCCAGGCTCCAGTCCTCCCTCCCAAACCCCGCTCCATGTCCATGTCTTCGTCCAATCACCTTCACTCCCGCCCTCTCCCCGCGCCTCCGCTTGGATACAGAGGACTGCCTCACTACACCATTGGCGGAAAGATTGAGACGGACCCCCTCCACATGAGCTCCTGTCCATCCTCCACTTTTGATCACCTCGGTCTCCATCGGCCCCGACAGACTCTGCCCCCGTCCCCGTCTCTGTCCCCCTCCATCCCACCATCCAGCCATCCCATTTACCCTCAGATGTGTCCTCCACCTCTACCCCCACACTCCAAACCTCAACGCAGCATCCCAAGCTACAACACAGCTGACAGATACTCAAGATACACAAAGACACAGATGCAGAGATCCAACAGAGACCCGCTATCCTGTGACATGTCCGACAGAGAGGCGGACAGGAGGCATGCACCATCAAGCCACACCACCAAGGAGGATTCTCATCCCCGGATGAAAGACTTTGACTCCCCCATTCGTAGGGAAAATCCTCTGCGGCCCATTTATCGAAACCCACCCCGCCCTCAGCATGCAGATTCCCAGATTGAGAGGCAGTCCTCGTCTAGTCCTACCTACTCAGACGAGGATGACTCTCCTTTTGCCTCCCCTGAGAGGCACAGCAGTCGGACCACAGTCGCTCACTCCAGCCTGTCAGAAGATGCAGACCCAGCCACCTCTGAGCTCTTCTCCAGGGGAATGAAGAGGACCCAGTCTCGGCTGGACACTATTCTGCCTACCATTTGGAGGGAAGACGCTGAACTTCAGGCAGAACGAGTTGCAGCAGCCAAAAAGTCTCCAATGCACCTGTTTCTAACCGAGATATCGAGCGTGACAGAGTCGAGTGAGCCCAAGTCCAAGACCTTGTGGGATGGGGAGAAGGAGGAATTGAATGATGGAGAACGATGGGGGAACTTTCTGCTGCACAACAAGGGAATGCGCCGTTCCCAATCACTGATCACTGAGATAGGCTCCGCAGGACAGTCATCGGGACAGGAGAAGCAATTCCAGAGGACAGGAGGGGAGGAGGACATGGCATCATTCCAAGGCGATCTTTTCCTCACAGAGGTTGACACAGACAGAATGGACACGGACAAGGATGCGGAAAGCGATCCAGTTAAATACCTGTATCCTGCAGGATCCAGGTTGCACCCCTATGTCTGCTCTCCCAAACTTTCATCTAACAAGGACACTGAAGACGGCAGCACAAAAGGTATACGGAGATCCCGATCTCTCCTGTCCGAGAGGGAGAAAAAAGAATCTGAAATACATTTTGCTGAGACTGAGCCACAAAAAACAGAAATGACCAGAGAAGAGTTTCTGAAAGAGATCCAATCAGCAGAAACCTTTCTGACTGAAATCATATCCAGGCAAAGCGCTACCACAAATAAGGACGAATCAGACCCATCTCTCTCTCCTACTCCGTTGTCACCTGAATACGAATCCGTATGCATCGACCCAAACTCTGCTCAGACCATCACATTCCAGTCAGAAACCTCCATACGGGCATCCAACAAGGGGAAAGAAGAGATACACACTGAGGCCATCTATGCACAAGTGACCAAACGTGCAAAGAAGAGCGAGATTAAGGTCTCCATCAGACCCGAAATCCCAATTCTCCACATAGGATCAAACAAACAACCGCTTAAACCGTGCAACCAAGGAAACAATGCTGATCACTGCCAGACAGGAGAGTTTGTGCTCTCAGAAATAATGCCCAAAAATGGTTTATTGCACAGTGAAACTGATGATTGTCAGAAGGAGGAGGAAGACTGTTCAGATGGACCTGCCTTACCTGCCAGAGGGGAACTAATAGACCCTCCAGAGTTATCTCCTTCTGAATCCACCGAGTCCAACACTGTGATACTTCAGGAGAACAAGTCTCTCATTTTAAATCAAACGAAGACTACAGTTGTTATAGAGAATGGTGAAATAATGAAAGAGCACCTGCAGGTCTGCAGATCTCAGAGAGAAGATCAAACGGAGGGTAAATGTGGTGGGAATGCAGCTACTCTGGAGAGAAATGGAGAAAATTTCTTTCAGCACAAGTACAATGATCTGGAAAAGTCTGTCATTCAAAACGAAACTAACTGTGAAGTCACTCTGAACACTCCAGATCATGACCTGTCCTCTGGCATCATCACTCCCACTGACTCAGTCCTGTCACCCATGACCTCCAGCTCGGTGGACGGCCTCACACCAGCGATTCCTGGACCGGAGCAGGAAGTGGCAGTGGGTGGCGGGTCCTGGGAAGCGAAACCCCACATAGAGACTCTGCCTATTTCTCCGACAACGACTTAGAGGGTGATGTTCTCAACAGGAGGAGCAGCGATGGACCAGGGTCCAAACAAAGTGGAGGCCGAGGGGGCGAGCGAGGAGCACTCACAGGGATAGAGGAGAAAACTGAAGAGGAGGGGGAAGCAGGAGAAAAAAGCCCCTTACGAAGTACTTCACATGCATCCCGTACCAAAACAGAAAGTAGAAAAGAAAAGACTGTTGATAATTGTGAAAATGACTCTTACTACTTACATTGTGAAACAGATATCCTAAACAAAGGGCTAGAGACTGTGCACAGAGACGATTCAGGCATTTTTCACAATCACAGCGAGAGCAAAAAATCCACATTGCTGCATGATGATCCTCAAGTCAAGGACTGTGTTGACTTAATCGATAAGCTGTTTTCAAAGTTAGATGAAGAACCTCTGAAGAACCTTTCACACAGTGGTGGGTATGTGATAGACAGCCACTACACAGATGGCATAATTTCTAAGATAACGGATTATAAATGCACAGAATCTGAAAAGAGCAACTTGAATCTGCACTCTAAGAGTCCCAGTGAGACAAAGAGCTTGATCAACTCCGTGTCTGGCGTTGTTGAGCCAGATAGGACAGAGAGGGATCTCACTGCTCAAAGGTCTTTGAAATCTGGGAATGCAACAGTGGAATCTGAGTCCAGATTGTCCAATATGTGTGAATTTCAAAACAATGATAACTTGCACAGAGAGGATAAAGTTAGTCTGACTAGTCTGTGTACTGAGCAAGGTGTTGAAGAAATGGTTTGTCTGGACCACAATGAACTGGGAGACCTTCACTGCTCAGACCACAGAGCAGAAGTGGAGGTCAGAACGGAGTTGGACACACATAAAGCCTCTGCAGAGTCTTGCGAGGGTCCAGATGTGATGGCTGAGGACTGGTGGAGTGCCGTGGAAGAGGATGAAGAAGCACAACCCTCTGGAGTTGTTACTGGGGAACTTGACTGTCACCGTTTGATGGAATCAGGGGAGCAAAATAATCAGTGGGCTTCACCGGAGAAAAAGCAACATGAAGTAGAGCTAAGATCTGAATTTTTTGCGGGGTTTAGCAATAGGAACCGGGGGGTTCAGGAGAAGTGTTGGGAATCTAAAGAAAATGATGAACGTGCAGGAAGGGAGCCTCATCCTTCTTCAACAGAGTCCAAAAATGAAACTGGGACCAATGAAACACAAGAACCGAGCTGCATGATCTCTGCATGTGAAAAAGTAAGAGACTCTGAAAGACCAGTTACCCAGCAGCCTGCAGCAGATATCCAACAAGAGGAAAATATCGAGAATCTGGAGGAAATCGATGATTTTAAGAGCGACACAATGAATAAAATTTGTGATGTGGAAGTGGAGAATGTGGAAACTCCAGAAGAAGAGAGGTTTGTTGAGAGGCAGATTCAGGACAGAGGGTGTTTGACAGACATGGAGGAGAATCAAAACTTCAACAGATTGACACAGAATCAACTCTACAGAGAGGGACAAGCATCAACAGAACACGTTGATTCTGAGAACCGCTTCAGCCATTCTTTCCAGAATGACATCTCAAGCATATCCATCAGCATTACTGAACCTCCTCGAGGTAACTCTGCCAACCTAGAAAACGATGAATCAAGCTTCAGACAAGAAGCCGAGCACAGCCCATGGTGTGCTACACAGTCTTTAGAGGAAAGTCTCCAAAAAGTTAATGAGGATTACAGAGATGCGACCCTTCAGTCCGGAGCGGAGGAGTTTAATCAGTCATATCAAGAGGTAGACAATTTCAGCTCTGTTGATTTCCCTAGTCCTCCGCCAAGCATAGACCTCGATGTGCAAGATGATAAACTGGAGAGTTTAGATGACTCTTTTCCTAGTCCGCCACCATCTGTTATAGAGGCAGAGGAATTTATTGCTGCCATAAATCTGGAAGACTTCGGTGCTGGTCCAGAGACAGAGTCGTATATTTCCCCAGCGAACAGCACAGCTGTCGCAGAGCCATCACTGCAAGAGCTACCACCAGCTACAACTCAGAATAAAGGCATCTCCGCCAACCTGAACTCCCCGTCTGTACACATAACGCTGACCGATGACAACAACTTTACGTCAGATATTGAAGATGTTTGTCATAGCTTTAGCCAGAAAATCTCACGCGCAGGTCCTTCTACGCAGCAAAATATCTTGAAAAACATCCCAGCGTTGCTGATATCCGAGTGGAAAGACCTGGACAAGGAGCCGCTGGAGGAGTTTGAAAAACTCGAACAACTCTGTTGCATCTCTGGGGATGAGGAGGAGACACTGGGGGAACTTTTCTTGGGGGATCTGGAGCTTCTGGAGTCTTTGAAGAAAACAGCTGATCAGAAGGGCAGTGACACAGAAGAAGGTGATGACTTCTCAACTCCTGAGGCTGACAGAGGGGATTTAAAGGCAGAAGATGTCTCTGATAACTGCAGTAAGTTGGTTGAATCTGAGCAAACAATCCTGTCACAACCAGTGGAGAAGATCGATGAGCAGAGGTCACCGGGTCAAACACCCGAGGTCAAGGATCAGGGATCTTTATCCAAAATGACAACCAGAAATGGCCTCATGATGCAGGTGAGTATGTGGTCTAACTTCTTGCATGGTTTCTTTTCACTCAGCTCCCTTACTGGGTTACTCTGATGTTGCAGGTATGTGAAGAGAGACTGCAGTTCTCCCTCAGCGAAAATGTGAAGACAAACATGCTTTGGGGATCGGCTGTGAAGGAGACTGTGACACTTCGGCCGTGGGGGGAACAAGTCAAGGAAAGCTGCAGCGGGTCCGTGGAAGACCAGAGAGAAGATGAGAGGTATGAAGGCAACCGGAAACATGTACAGAGGAACGGAGGATTGGAGGAAATTAGATTGTAGCACTTGACTCCCTTTGATTAATTTCACTTTTTGTGGTGTCGTGTTTTTGCATCATCACAAACTTCAGTTTATTTCATATTCTAGATCAAATCAAAGTCACAATTAATTAAATACACAAATGTACTTACATTGTTGCAACTTAACATCTAATTTACATCCAATCTCTTTAACTCTAATACTCCTAAATAAGATCTACTGCCTTTGGAAACCATCTAACAAGTTTCCACCTGTTTGTACTCAACATAAAGCTTTTCTTTTAGGGCCTTTGAGGTTTGTAACTCTAGAGGAGCTCACAGTACTTTTTGTGGTTAGCTGGAAAGATCCGATGTAAAATGTAATTAATTTCACAGATGCTCTCAGTCTGAACTTTGGCTAATTTACAACAAGAAATGGGTAAAACTTTCAATTTCTGGATTTGCAATGATGAAAGAGACAAACCCCAAAGTATTTGCTCTTGTAATTATGCCTCAGAGGGAATTGATAAAAATGCAGGCCACACTTTTCAGATTTTTACTTACCAAATTTTTTTTAAGAGAACCACATATCAATTTCCTTCAAGTTTACAATCATGCTCTGGTTAGTGTTTCTCTGTCAAGTGAAATCACCTCTAAATACTTTGAAGTTTGTGTTTTTTAGCAGTGACAACATGTGATGAAGTTAAAGTGATGTAATTATTCTTGCAACACTTTGTACACTGATGATAAGATGATTGCTTTTGTAGAATATTTCTGTGATTTTAAAATAGAAAGTTCTTTTGTCTGAGCTATTACAGTATATAAGGCTGAGAGCACTACAGATGCCACTGATGTGAGCTCCGTGATAATCTTGAAAATTATCTGCTCGTTTCAAGTGCTGCTCCTCCTTCCTTCAGCAGTCAGCATGTTGCCATTTTTCCCACTCCGTGTCTCTGTGGGAAGCAACGATCTCTCAGCAGCAACCCACAAGCTGTAAATTACAGCTTTTGATTAAGATGTGAATCCTGCAATGAGGAGCTGAGACTTGGTTCTTTAACTGAACTGTAAAAAGGAAATACAAATAAGAAATGTGCTTTTAAGAAGGACTTTCTTGCATGTTTGTTTATTGCAATTTATTACAAATGAATGTATCAAAACTTTCATAAATAAAGCTAAAACTATTTGCTATGTGCTTGAAACAAAAATCTCTTGGTAAAGAAAAGGTGTCATACTATATTTAGGGTGTAATATATATATTTTTCTTCACAGCCAAGAGGAGCAGGAGGCTTCCCTTAACCAAGAGCCTCAGACTGAGTCTGATAAAACAGAACCTGAGCCACTCACTGTGATTGAACAACCTGAGATCACTGCATCTCAACCTGCTGCAAACCAGGCAATGAAAGGTATCGTCATGCTGCAACACAAAAAGACACTTTTTCCTTTAGTCCTTTTCCTCTGCTGACATGGTTTCAGTTTGCTTTTAGTTTTTCCCTCTTCTAAAATTTCCTCATCATTTAACCAGATTATAACCTGGACATTGTGTCTCCTACTTGTTTCTGCAAAGTTAAAGTTAAATGTTCCGAGAAGTAAACTTACCCTATCCTTGGGAAGTCAGATTATCTCACAGACGAGTTAAGTTTAGATTTAGTGCACGTGTTCATTATTTGATATTTCTCACAAAGAAGTAAACGTCACACTTTCATTTTAAATCTGATGCCTGAGTCAAAAGCACATCCACTTCTTAGATGAAGCTATATATAAATAATCTAAACCAACATATTAGATAATCTTCTTTAATTAGCTTCTGGTCCTTAATGAGGTTTACAGAATCACTACGTCAATTATTGTGATTATTGTTACAAATCTTCACCAAGCGCCAGATTACATTAAAAACCTTATCCAGCCTTATTTTCCGACTAGGAGCCTCAGGTCGTCCAATTTGAACTTGTTGATGGTCCCTCGGACCTTGTACAAGACTAGGGGACACAAATCTTTTAAAGCTGTGGCGCCTCGTCTGTGGAATGAGCTACCTTGCACCATTCGATCTCTAAATTGTATTGACACTTTTAGGAAACAACTTAAGACCCACTTTTTTAAAATTGCTTTTTAATGTAACACTGTGTTTTATTGCTTATTGTTTGTGTGATGTTTTAAATTATTTTGTTTTTACATTGTGCAGCACTTTGTGACCTTGGTCTGTGAAATGTGCTATAGAAATAAAGCTTACTTACTTACTTACCATCTGCTGACTGCAGCCAGAATTGGTCTGAACATCAATAAATAGTATAACGTGCAACAGTGTAGATCATATTTAAATTAAATTTGTTAATTTGACACTGTAAGGGACAAACCTGAAGCTAACCAACTCATCTACGGCAAACGTATTTATTAAATACCAGTAGTATCAGGTGTCCTTTTCCTTTACAAATTGATAATAATTGATGCAATAAGTTTAACACATGCAGCCGGTCACACTTTGTGATACCCAGGAAGTGTTAAAATCGCCATTTTGGAAAATGGCAAGAATTACAGACGGTATGATCTTGACAAAATATGTCAAAATCATACCATCTGTGGAATTTGTTGTCCACCTAACAAATTCACCCATTGTCCAAGAAAATATTTAAAAAGGTCACTTTTTCCCTAAAAAGTGGAAAATTTAACATTTTTGTTCAGCTAAAGAAATTGCAAAAGCTGCTCTGAAAATGACACTTTCATAGCAAAAAGCTACAAAGGTTTTGTTCAACTCGAAAAGCGCAAAAAGTGTAATTTTTGTCTACATAGCAAGTCTTACATCTGTCCTACCAGTAATTTGTTGAGGCATAAAAATCACTTATAAGTGATTAGTAAAGTAATTAATAAGAAAGAGTTAATTGAAAGCATTCAACAATGAAATAGTCTGAACAGATGAATGGATTTCTGATGGTTTTAGCTAATGTTGGTTTTATTTCCACAAGTAAAACATATTTTGATAATTCCTGCAAAACTTGCATAATCCATTTGACTCAGTTTATTATCTAAACTCTGTTCCTTTCTTGTTTTAAAGCCAAACTCGCTCGCCTGTCTCTCGCCCTCCCGCCTCTCGCTCTCAATCTCCCTCTCACTCCGAGCGGGAAAGGCGGATTCGGGGACGGTTTGATCGGAAATCGCATCGGAAGACGAAGGGGCCTGTCATCAGGAATCGACCCTGAAGACGACGAGGATGATGAGCAGGAGGACGAAAGCTCCCGCAGGGTGATTGTTGTCACGGAGACAGACGTGGACAAACGAATCGGGCTGCGGAGTCTGTTAAAATCACCCAAGGAGCCTTTGGACAGAGAGCGGGACAGAGGGAGGAACGTGTCCTTCTTCGATGATGTTACAATCTATCTGTTTGATCAGGTACTTCCTGTTTGTTTTACAGTCAACATCTGGAGTGATGAGTTTGAATTAAAAGTGATTTAAGTTTCTGTTCCTTTGCTACAGGAAACTCCAACCAATGAGTTGAGCAGCTCAGCTCCTACAAGTCCAGGTTCAGTCTCTGTGAAAAGCAGCAAGCTGGACGTTCATGGTGAGCAATCAGGCTTCTGATTGGCTGCTAAGACAGGAAACAGCAGGGACCCAGAAAAGCTTCAGAGCAAATCAATCAGATTTATTTGTACAATAAGGCAAATCAAAATCATTTACACCATAAAAACACAAAAATACAAAGTCATAAAAGATAAAACACAGTCAACAATTGAGGAATTCTGCAAACAATACATTTACCCAAGTCCCATCATTACACATCATGTTAGTGTTTCATTTATTGAAAATCAACTCTAAGCAGGTTTTAGTCTAGATTTAACCCTTTATGTCCTAAATTTAAGATCTCCGCCTGGATATTTAAGCAAAAATATCTGGACCTCTTGGGTTGAACTCAGTGTTTCAGCTGTTTAGCAGCTTTCTGGAAGTTTGTCCCAGATTTGTGGTGCATAGAAGCTGAATGCTGCTTCTCCATGTTTGGTTCTGGTTCTGGGGAAATGGTCAATGTCACATTGTAGGTCAGCCTGTACTGACAGTCTGACTCACTCATCGGTGCAACGTGTCTCTCTTTAATAAAGTTTCACCTTGAGGTGGTTACCATAGTAATAAAATCTGACATCTAACTCATCTCCTCACACTTTAAACAGAACAGCTTCATTTCCCCCCCATCTTTTATTCCAGTGTGCAGCCAGAATTAATCTCCCACAATCAACCGTCTCCCTCGACGCTGTGGCATGTGGAGCTGAGCCGGGACATTAATCCTGCGCTCAACAATGCACGCCCTAAGCCGTGTTTCCCCCTCCAACACATTTTCTGGTTTAAACTGCGCTCGCCATCTCGTAAACTCATTACCTCATTTCACAGCAAAATGAAAGTCAGAGCTCAGAGTTTCTTTTACCCTCAAAGATGCTCCAAAATTAGACACTCAGATCATCTCTCAGAGCTTTTTGGAGTGGAGATTTTAAAACTTGGAGAGAGAGAAGAGTCCATGTTTCCTTTGAGTTATTTTTAAAGTGTCTTTTTTAGTGTCAAGCCTCTTAACAGACACGGATTCATATGATTTATTCTTGCACAAATATATTGTTGCATAACTGATGCCACTGAACATGCAGTTCAAGTCGGAAGTTTACACACATTGTCAAAGTCATCTTTTGCTTTTCTTCTTTCATGGGGAAAAGAGTAAATAACATTTAAACAACAGGACCTTGAGCCAAGGTTTAATTTTTTGTTAAACATACAGACTCAAACACACACTCACTCTAAAGTGAAGTTCAAACCATTTCTTTAATCGGTCATAATAGGCAAGAACCAACTCTAACATCTCTGCCTGACTTTCTGTGCAGCCAGACAGAGTTCAGAGGAGTGACAAAAGCAAATGAGGTGGATTAGCAGTGCTTGCCAACAACTAACGACGTAATCCAGGACATGTTTCTGTGAAGTATCATCTCTGCTGCCCAAATGTTGAGCTGTTAGCATGAGACTGTCATACAGCAACATTCTTCAGTTTAATGCGAGACTAACTCCTACCAGAAGTAACTGCTACCAGAAGTTCTTCCTACCCGATTTGATGCGACTTCACCATCCACAATCTCTTTTGCTCACTGGCCTGTTTTTGAGCAACATGACTGAAAATAACATGCCCAAAATGAATTGAATGTATCTCATGAACTACAGAGTTTATTTTAATTGTTTTGGTATCAAAACAAAGGCAAGACCCTAGGGAATATGTTACAGCTCTAAAAACCACCCTACCTGTTACTGAGGAAAGTGAATTAATATAGTAAACAGCAGAAGTTAAGAAAAAAAAAATCAATTTCAGCCTAAAAAACCACTTCAATCTATGAAGGTTCCTTTCAAAGCATGCAGTTGAAAGCCAAAACATGTAGAAAACAACAGTTCACAATCTGACCTTTTACTGTGCCAAGCTTTATGAAAAAAAAAGTTAATCATATGAGTTTTAGAGAGGTACTACTTGATAAAAATCTAGGCGGACCTTCCAAATTAACCATTTTGGCACAATTTGTGCCATTTGAACTTTCTTAGTTTTTATTTCTGTAGGTTCTGTTTCAATCATTTAATCTTTTCATATAATAAATGATTATCATAAATAAGTAATTGCATCTAATAATTGTTTTGGGGGGTTCCTTTGAAAAATCTACATGCATTCATTCCTAAAAAGAGAAAAAAATAGACAAATTGTAATAAACTGAAAATGGAACAGATTAACTCACAATAACATTTCAAATAGAATTATATAACAATGAAAATGCAAATAGCAATTAAAACTCATGTTAAAATGACAAGATAACAGGAAAAAACTCACATATATCATAATTACATGGCGATAACAATGTTCTCTGCGTTCTGCGCGTAAAGTCATTGCATTCTGCATTCAGCCATTCACAACTACGCAGGGCAGTTTCTCGGGATCCCATTGGCCGATTTTAATGATTGACATATCGTTCGAACCGTCAGAGCCAATAGAATCCGAGGGCGTTGACATCAAGACGGAATCTAAAGTCGTTCACCAATCACAGGGGGAGAATCGTATGTGACGTACATTTTTCGGGTATTTTGAATTTTTTTTTCATCTTAGCGATTTGACGAAAAAGGCTCTGCGCCGAACCGGAAACCATGTGAAATGGACGCAGGGAAAATGGATTATCGAACCAAGTGGAAATATTTACTCTAATATGGATTATGACCACGAAACAGCAAAGGTAGAACTGATTTTTTGATTTTGGCTTCGTGAAATGAGCTTTTTCCTTTTTTCTTCTTTAGCTGCTGGTTCAGTGAGTTTTGCACGTAGCCTGGTGACTCTGGTATTGTTGGAAACCGCAGAGCTTCGGCCTTAATCTGATATATAGTTTTTGTGTATCGGACCTCGTTGCTCTTTTGTTGTTCTGTTTTTTACCGGCTGTGCCTCGTTAGCCTCATCAGCGCCTAATTGCGTTTCTTTTTATCAATCTGCTTAGTGTTCAAGCTGGGTGTTGTTGAGGTAGAAAATATTGTTTCTATCATTTAGAAGAGCCTTTTTCCTTTACGTGGATATGCAATATGCCTATATTGATAAATGTATAGCATGTGTTTTTAATTGATCTTTTTGGGGCGAGCGGCGAGGACCCATATATGGGTCCTCTAGAGAAATAGAGGTTTTAAAGACACTTGGATGAAATGAGTTATGAAAACCATAAAAAGACAAATAAAACTTTATGGATGTCAAAGTTAAAAATACTGAACTTGTTGCAACTATCAAAACTAAAATGCTTCCTATCAAGATGTAAGTTTGATGTTGTTTGTGACCAAACTGTCGTGTGGAAATAACAAGAATATCAATAAGTGCTTTTTGAAAATTGGAAGGGAAGAAAGGATCATTAAACAGAAATTTGTGAGGTCAAACTTTGTAAATATTAACCATTTCATGCATGGTAGTCACTACAGTGGACAGCTGTCTAAAAGCCATTTTCTTGTGTTTCTTGTGGATTTTTGTATTATAAAGTCACACAGACCATTGAAGTGGACACTAATGCATCATAAAATACACCATCAACTACTGGCCATCAGCTTCAAATGCAAGAAAGTATTATTTTTGTTAAATCCAATATGACCAACAGACAAAAAAAGCATGCAAACTGACCCGGTCCCTCCTTCTACTGTAGACGGCTCTTGCAAGTAAAAAAATATTGTGACATCAGATAATCCCTAAAGAACAATGCTACTGCTGTATTTTTCAAATAACAACTTTATATTTGAAGAAAATTACAATTGATCACCTAATTATTTATTGTATTTTTATTATTATTATTATTATTATTATTATTTTATTATTATTATTTATTTTATTTTTTTTTTTTCAAAAAAAATTCCTACCTTTTTTTATGCCTTAAGAAAATCAAAAAACATTTGGGGAAAAGAAATCCTGCCACAAAGGATCATAATTCATGCATGGGGTTAAAAATTAAAGTTATAAAAACCTGTGGTGGAGAAACGACTTACTAAGAAATTTAACCAGATGTTGGTGGGGGTGTTTGTTTATGTTTAAGGCTTCATGTCTAACTGTCGTTTGGTTTTTCTCTCCATCAGGGCCAAACAAAAGCAAAGAATCGAAAAGAAAAGAAAAAGAGGATCTGTCCATCAAACCGCGGTCGCCGGTCGGAAGCGGCCCAGTGACGTCATCGCGCTTCACCGTCAGCCCCGCCGATGACCCCCACCTGGTGTGAGGCGGAAAACGGGAACCTTTGAATCCGAACCCTCTCGAGCGAGCAGCGAATTCACCCAACAACCAGCCATTTAGCCAGAAGATATTTTTTTACTGATTTGGGAACTGAAAGAGACAAAACTGATTTTACCAGCTGGACACATTCCAGGTTTTGCCAGTGACTGGATTTTGTATGAAAGAGGGGTTTGCTGAACTCCTGCCTGTCACTGTTTACAGAGTTTATCCGTAGCCTTTGGCTGCAAACGTCTCTGGAAAAGACTGCTTATGTTGGGAGAAAAAGGAAACAAAAATAATAAAAAAAACAAAAGGAACATGGAGCTTTGAAAAATGTGAAACAAATCTGACAGCTATGCAGTGGGAATCTTGCTGTGTAACCAGCTTACTTTCTCTTTTTCTGCTTTATTCTGTTGTACAGTTCCCCACTGAGAGGGGAGAGGGTTGCACTTTCTTTAGTGGTTTATCTGTCCATGTAAATGCTTGGATTCCAGACCAGTCCTAATTTAAGAGGTTTTTCTTCCTGCAGCAGCTGATCCAGCAGTTTGAAACAGACTCCTGTATTTAAGAAATATTCCTCAGCATTTGTACAAATACCATAACACGAGTGTATACAATATTGTTTTAGGGCTTTTACTTTTAGATGTAAACTTTGGACTGCACGAAAAATGAAACAAACTACTTTTATTTATTTATTTATTTGTCTAACTTAGTTAACCTTGATAAACTGTTAATTATTTTGAGACGGAATGCATCCAAGTTTTACCTTCTCTAAGAAATTCATAACAAATAAATACAAATATTTTCCCAAACGTCTTAATTGCTAAGAAGAAATAAAAAAATAAGTATTTTGTATAATTTTACTTGTTCATATATGCCAATCTGTACTGTATGGATCTAAGTCCTGTACCGTTTTTTATTTTTATTTTACTTTTTAATTTTTTTTTTGCCAAGTCAGAAAATGTTAGCAGTCTTGTCATTCCTTTTTTTGTATAGTTTAATGACAGTTAATGTAGCTTATAGCTCCACAAATCGAAGCTTCTTATAAGTAATTAGCTCAATTTGTTTGTGTATCTGTTAATTTATCCCATTTTCTACTAACGGCAGTCGATCACGCAGCAGATGTCCTGCTAGTCTGTTTGTTCGATCTGTTTAAATGTTGGTTTAAACTTGTGTTGTTTAAAAAAAGGCTTTTCAGAGGGGATGATGTATAAATAAGGGGGGAAATAAAGGTTGAAAAAAAATTAATGTTTTATGTGAACTGTCTCATGACATGGTTTCTAATCCTTAAATTAACAGTTCTGTGTTGCAGTAGGAATTACAATGGGGCATGTTGAAGTTTTGGAAAAATGACCTGTCCAATAGAGGGATGTGCTTCATTTTTTATCATTTTTCTTTAAACATAATGCCTGTCATCTACATAGAATGCAACAAATTAGAGGTTCAGAAGGCATCAATAACACAATACTATCAGTAGTGAGGGCTCACCTGCATACTTATTTGGATTTACTTAACAAACAACATATGACAAAAACAAAACCAAAAAAAAAGATCTGGTAGTATGTTGAAAAAATCATCGCCATGGCAACAAGTAAACCTTTTACAGCTTCTTCTTGTTTTTCTTTACTTTTTTATTTGCTTAATTCAACAATCCGTTCACACAATAATGGTGACATTGGCAATTTACCAGAAGAATAGATATGAATGACTACACTTTTGCCACTTCAGGCTCATCAAGCCACAGTTCTCATAATTTGTGACAAAGCTCCAGGAGAAAAACATTAACAAAGAAGGCAGATATCACATCTATAAACAAAAACATGCTGATGTTCCTCTGGAACGGCTCCTCTGAGTTTGTATTCCCAAATGACTCGATTTCCCACAAAGCACCAGGAAGTCATGATGACGTATTCAGTCTGCGACCATAACGTTTTCATACTGAAGTACTTCACACAGGAGGACAGCAGCGATTAAACATTCGGCGTGTTCGCTTAGAGCAGATTATTTTTGGTTCATCGCATCTTTTTGGTCACTAATTCGGGCCTATTTTGAGCTTGGAAGGTAAGTTATTATTATTATTTTACAAAAATAAACTCCGGGGGACGTTCTACAACATTCACTGAAGCTAGCTGGCTAACAGCGTTACAGCCAGATAAACACTGACGCGTTTCTGCAAACTTCAAGGCTTGCCTCAGTGTTTATGTGTTTCTATTTGGTTCAGAGGGCTGGAAACGAAACTATGGCAGCATCATTATCTAACACCTGTTAGGGGGAAATATCGGAATGCTATTTCTGTTCAAACTGACACTTTGTGTAATATGTATTACCAGCCGGGTCAATATTTATTTATTCATTCTTTCCTTTTTAACTTTACCAACGTTTTAATGTTTTTATGTGAGCTTGTGCAAAAAAAAAAATACAATTAAGAAATGTAAAAATATATAAATCACTAAGGCTGTAGTGATACAATAATCTCACGATACAATGCACGATATTCTACTCACGATACAATATATATTGCGATATTCAGCAAACGATACAATTCAATACACTTTTGCGATTTTCTTAAAGATTTTAGAGGCACAGAGTGGAGTGATTTTGGTGACATTTTGTGACTGTTATAGAGTTGGGTTGAATTACTTAACTGGAAACTGATTAAAAGCACCAACTACACAATACCTGACTCTGGTGGGACAAAGTCTGTGTCCTTGTCCATGCTGGACAAAATGGATTAAAGAAGTGGTGAGAAAACATGTTTCTTTTAATTGAAACAGTACACACTGTAGCTTACATGCAGTAGTAAAGTAAATAATACCTTTTTTTAACCTTGACACTTAACATCTGAAGGAATCACTCTAAGCCTGATGACCGAATCACTCTCGTGTCGAAGTAAGCAGTGAGTGAACAAGGTGACAATTGGATGTTACGATACTTGCGGATGAATATCGATTTCTTTCTAGGAAAGAAAATATCGACATATATCACAAAATCGATATTATTACAAAGCCCTATAAATCACTACTCAAGGTGCTTTAACTATATGAGAAATAATGATTAAAAACGAAATTCTTTATTTATGATGACCTTTTAAAATTGTGATTTTTAAAACAACATTTAAGTGTTTTGGGTCCAATTAAAAATGGAACCAAATAAAAACTTATTTAAATAAGAACAAATTATTGAAGTTCAAGTAGATGCCAAGTTAACAATATGTGTTTTCCTTCGTTTTTGGTGATACTTTGAGTAACACCTCAACTTCACTGAACAAATTTTTTCCATTAGGGAAGAGGTGATGTCTCTTTATACATTCCCTTTTAAAACAAACTGTTGTTCAAACTGAAATCAGTTTTCTTTCATCTCTTTGTGATTCATGCTTCTCACTGAAATGCGTCCCTTATTTCACCACCGCCTGTTGCTTCATAACGATTTCCTTTCAGATGTCTCTGGCTGACGAGCTCCTGGCTGATCTGGAGGAAGCCGGAGATGAGGGGGAGGATGGACTGTATCCAGAAGGAGAGGAGGGGGACAGCGATGGAGAGCGGAGTCAGGGAAGGATGGAGGGAGGGCTGGAGGATATTCCAGAGGAGATGGAGGTGGATTACAGTAAAGCTGAGAGCGTGGCGTCCATCGCTAAGCTACGCAACAGCAAACAGGTATTTTTTACGGCTGTATATAAGGTAATATTTGTTGTAAACAAACCTGGTTGGGTTTATAATCATGTTTGTTCTTTTAAAAGTTTTCAGACATTATGGAGAAAATCTCAGAATATATCGGAAAGCAGCGCAAAAACTCAGATGGTGAGTGACGTATTTAAAACTCAAATGGCTATTAATGTCTGGCATTGTGTAATATTGTTAATGGTTATAAATAAGATCTTTTTGCGGTTCTTTTTAGTTTCAGGTCCAGTTGAGGCCGATCCAGAATACAGGCTGATTGTAGCAGCCAATAATCTCACAGTGGAGATCGACAACGAGCTCAGTGAGTTTCTGCAAAACGAGAAATATTGTTTAAAAGTGTGAAGAAATGTGTGTTCCTCTTAATCATCAGTTTTGTCTCATGTTTTTTTTTTTTTTTTTTAGACATAATTCATAAATTCACTAGAGATAAATATTCCAAAAGGTTTCCAGAGCTCGAGTCTTTGGTGCCAGATTCCCTGGATTACATCCGCACAGTCAAGGTACGCTGGGATTTAACAAACAACAACACATTTTCAACTTGTACTTTGACAGAGCTTCATTTGGAAACACATACATTTGAATAGGACAAGACTTTTCCTGTTTCATGTCAGTTAGGATGACAAAAATTGGTTTCTATTTGCTAAACTTACTTTTTTTTGTAATTGTCCACACCTCTTTTTTCAAATTGGTGAGTTTAAATATACTAAAAACTATTCCTTTAAACAATTTGGGAGTGCCAAGTGGCAAGACTTTAAAAGATTCTGACAGGTTAATCGACAACATTTGAGTTAATCGGAGACTCGTCTATTGATTAACTTAAGGTCTTTGCACAAAGTGACAAAGACCTTCCATTTTGGGCAAGTGACCTGATGAAACCAAACTTAAAAATATTGACTTCAATAACCATTGTTGCACTTGTTTCTGAGAACAAATATCCTAACTGTGCAATACGGTGACAGGAGGCTTCAGAAAATCAGACTGTGCCATGAAGGAAACATTGAAGCAACATGTAAAGGAGCAGGTCTTCACCCAAAACAGCTACAACGGGAGCTGAGGACAGTAAAGTCGGTGTTTAGGAGTGGCTGTCACAAAGCCTTGATCTCAATGCCAATGAAAATTTGTGGTCGGAGCTGAAGAGCTGCAGCACGGCCTTCAAACCCGACCCAGTTAAACCAGTTCAGACAGGAGGAACGGGCCAGAATCCCAAAACATTTCACTCGAGTCGTACAGTTTAAAAGCAACTTTACCAAATACAGAACGACTGTGTGTAAACTTCTGAAGTTAAAGAAGTAGAAAAATTAAACTGACCTCTCATGAAGGTGGCCTTGATAATCCTGTCTGACCTAAAACAGGAAAAATTTTTTTTGCCAGATTTAACATTAGAAAGAGACAAAAAGGTTGCTGTGTTTTAACTGCATTTCGTCTCTTCTGTTGCCTCTTTGAAGGAGCTGGGAAACAATCTGGAGAAATGTAAGAACAATGAGACACTGCAGCAGATCCTGACCAATGCCACCATCATGGTGGTCAGCGTCACAGCTTCCACCACGCAGGGGTGAGCCTCTCATCTTTAGCCATCCGAACCTGCAGCTTCACAGCCTCTCAACATTTCCTCGGTTGAACTCTGTGCTTGCAGGTCGCAGCTGAGTGAGGATGAACTGAAGCAGCTTGAGGAGGCGTGCGACATGGCGCTGGAGCTGAACCAGTCCAAACACAGGATATACGAGTACGTGGAGTCCAGGATGTCCTTCATAGCTCCGAACCTGTCCATCATCGTGGGAGCGTCGACTGCTGCCAAGATCATGGGTGAGAGGGGGAAAAAAAAAAAAAAGAAGCGCCAAACGGAACCAGAGCGAGCGTTTCACAAACTCCCCCTTTATTTTGTTGCTGATGTCTTTCCTTTCCTCGTCCCGGCTGCAGGAATCGCTGGCGGCCTCACTAACCTTTCGAAGATGCCGGCCTGTAACCTGATGCTGCTGGGGGCTCAGAGGAGAACGCTGTCTGGCTTCAGCAGCACGTCTCTGCTGCCGCACACAGGATTCATCTACCACTGTGACGTCGTGCAGACGCTGCCGCCTGTAAGCCAAGTCACGTCGACCCCAAGCCCTCTGGACTGAAGCTTTGGTCAATCTGTGTATCACTTCGTCTTTCCGATTTTAATTTGCAACAAAAATGAAATAGTTGTTTTCAGATTCAAACCCCCCCCCCGCCTCCCAGACTACTTTCTACTTTTTTTTCTTCTTCAAATTTTTTATTTTAGTTTCAGATCAAAAATACAAAATTGTTTAAGAGTCGAAAAAATGTTTTTTTAAAGTGTTCATTTTCACTTCAAAACACCCAATACATTAATGTTTTTTGTAGTTTTGATTTTATCCTCACATCAAAAATCAAACCTTTTATGAAACACCCGAACCGTAATCTGCCTCTGACACCGATGACAACAAACATAAACAGGAAATGAGGTAAAAACATTGTTTGTTAGAATGGATGGAAATGTTTAGATACTTGAGTAGCACATTTTGACACTTTATAATGAAATTGTCAGAGAATAATATCTACCAGCATAAGTCAATTTTAGTCACAAAGTTTAAAGAAAGAAAAACTCACCTTCGTATCCATGAACGTATAAAGAGACGTGCATCTTAAAATCTTTCGCCTCTGCTCAAATTTATCTGACCCAGAAATTGTTCTGCTGGTAAAAATGAAAGAGTGCAGGTCACCCAGTGCCATCACTGCAAATCCTACCGTTTTTCAAGAACAATTCCTGCATTACATAAAGAAAATATCAAAATCTAATTTGGCCTATTTTCCATTTTTGATCCAAGACTAAAATTGAAGATGTTTTTGTTCCCATACAATTCAAAAGCAGATAAAAACTAATATTTTTTTTTTATTATCTAGTTTGTCAATTGAAAATGATCCACCGGTCCGATAGGCTAAACTTTCTGTTCTCCTTCCACTCAGGACCTGAGGAGGAAGGCGGCCCGTCTGGTGGCAGCGAAATGCACCCTGGCTTCACGAGTGGACAGTTTTCACGAGAGCTCAGATGGAAAGGTCCTAGAAACACGCACAGTTGATGCATTTTTGTTTTGCAGTCACGATAAGAACGACTTAGATTGTGTTTATTTTCAACATTTTTTTTTTTTTTTCCCCCCTTCTTCTTCTGCAGGTTGGCTATGATCTGAAAGAAGAGATCGAGAGGAAGTTTGATAAATGGCAGGAGCCGCCGCCGGTGAAGCAGGTCAAACCTCTGCCGGCGCCGCTGGACGGTCAGAGGAAGAAGAGAGGAGGGAGAAGGTAGAGAATCTGTCAGGAAGGCCTGATTTTCAACCAATTTATCGGTTTTAGACATAAAAAGCCATGAAGCCCCCCTCACCAAATCTTACCCCTTAACCTAACCTCACCCTTCTTCTTGCCTAACCCTGACCTTCACTCCTGACCCCTCTCCACTACCCCTATTCCCCGACCATCACTCTACATTTTTCCCCCTCTCTTTTTTCCTTTAACTTCCCATTTCCTCCTTTTTGGATCATGAACACCAACATAACAATTCACTACAAGCTCCATCTGAGCCCAGCTCAGATGAAGCAACCGCACCCACCGGAATATGCCAACCATATTCTACACAGCACATACGAACCAAAAGGTGGCGCCCTGGAGCAAACCGCAAGCACTGTACACCAACCATGAAAGGTCGTCCCTGTTGCCCAAGGTGGTTCTTGATCTCGAGTGAGAGTGCATACCCTAAAGTGAGCAACAGCTATCCATCCATCCATCCATCCATTTTCTTCCATTTATCCGGGGTCGGGTCGGGGGCAGCAGCTTCAGAAGGGAGGCCCAGACTTCCCTCTCCCCAGCCACTTCTTCCAGCTCCTCCAGGAACCCCAAGGCGTTCCCAGGCCAGCCGAGAGACATAGTCCCTCCAGCGTGTCCTTCATAGCTCCGAACCTAGGAGCTATGAAGGACCCTCCTCCTCCGGGAGGAGGGTCTCCCCTCCTCCCGGTGGGACCTGAACTCCTCACGTCCAGGAGGAGGCGTCCAGGAGGCATCCTGACCAGATGCCCGAGCCTCAACTGGCTCCTCTCGACGTGGAGGAGCAGCGGCTCTACTTTGAGCCCCTCCAGGATGACCGAGCTTCTCTCTCTAAGGGAGCCCGGCCACCCTGCGGAGGAAACCCATTTCGGCCGCTTGTATCCGTGATCTCGTTCTTTCGGTCATGACCCAAAGCTCATGACCATAGATGAGGGTGGGAACGTAGATCGACTGGTAAATCGAGAGCTTCGCCTTTTGACTCAGCTCTCTCTTCACCACGACGGACCGGTACAGCGCCGCTTCACGGCAGACGCCGCCCCAATCCGCCTGTCGATCTCCCGCTCCCCTCTTCCCTCATTTGTGAACAAGATCCCCAGACACTTAAACTCCTCCACTTGAGGCAGGACGACCCCCCTGACCCGGAGAAGGCACTCTACCCTTTTCCGGCTCAAGACCATGGCCTCGGATTTGGAGGCACTGAGCCTCATCCCGGCCGCTTCACACTCGGCCGCGAACCGTTTCAGCGAGAGCCGCAGATCACGATCTGATGAAGCCATCAGGACCACATCATCCGCCAAAAGCAGAGATGCGATCCTAAGGCCACCAAAACGGATCCCCTCAACACCTCGGCTGCGCCTAGAAATTCTGTCCATGAAAGTAATGAACAGAATCGGTGACAAAGGGCAGCCTTGGCGGAGTCCAACTCTCACCGGAAACGAGCCCGACTTACTGCCGGCAATGCGGACCAGACTCTGACACCGGTCATACAGGGACCTTACAGCCCGTATCAAAGGGCCCGGTACCCCGTACTCCCGGAGAACCCCCACAAGGCCCCCCGAGAGACACGGTCGAACGCCTTCTCCAAGTCCACAAAACACATGTAGACTGGTTGGGCGAACTCCTATGCACCCTCCAGGACCTGCTGAGGGTGTAGAGCTGGTCCAGTGTTCCACGACCAGGACGAAAACCACACTGCTCTTCCTGAATCCGAGGTTCGACTATCCGACAGACCCTCCTCTCCAGGACCCCTGAATAGACCTTTCCAGGGAGGCTTAAGAGTGTGACCCCTCTGTAATTGGAGCACACCCTCCGGTCCCCCTTTTTAAACAGGGGGACCACCACCCCGGTCTGCCAATCCAGAGGAACTGCCCCCGATGTCCATGCGATATTGCAGAGTCGTGTGAGCCAACACAACCCTACAACATCCAGAGCCTTGAGGAACTCTGGGTGGATCTCATCCCCCCCCGGGGCCCTGAGGCCACCGAGTAGTTTTTTGACCACCTCGGCGACTTCGTCCCCAGAGATTGGAGAGCCTGACCCAGAGTCCACAGGCTCAGCTTCTTCAACAGAAGGCATGTTGGTGGGATTGAGGAGGTCTTCGAAGTATTCCGCCCACCGACCCACAACGTCCCGAGTCGAGGTCAGCAGCATACCATACCCACTGTAAACAGTGTTGGTGCTGCACTGCTTCCCCCTCCTGAGACGCCGGATGGTGGACCAGAATCGCCTCGAAGCCATACGGAAGTCTTTCTCCATGGCCTCTCCAAACTCCTCCCACGCCCGAGTTTTGGCCTCAGCGACCACCCGAGCCGCATGCCGCTTCGCCCGCCGGTACCCATCAGCTGCTTCTGGAGGCCCACAGGCCAAAAAGGCCCCATAGGACTCCTTCTTCAGCTTGACAGCATCCCTCACCGAAGGTGTCCACCAACGGGTTCGGGGGTTGCCGCCGCGACAGGCACCAACGACCTTGCGGCCACAGCTCCGATAAGCCGCCTCCATGGAGGCACGGAACATGGTCCACTCAGACTCAATGTCCCCCACCTCCCCCGGAACGTGTTCGAAGTTCTGCCGGAGGTGGCAGTTGAAGCAACAGCTACAATCATTGTAATCATCCGTGTTCCTCAAGTCAGATTTTTTAAGTAAGTTCAAGCGACTCCAATGAAAGAAGCTTCCTGAACGTTGGAAAACAAAGACAAGCATCTTGTATTACTCACACTTATAAGTTTTAAATGCCAGCAGCTATAAATAAGACTCCCATTTCCAAGCTCACTGCTCTCTTCTCTTTCCCTGCAGGTATCGAAAGATGAAGGAGCGTCTCGGGCTGACGGAGATCAGGAAGCATGCCAACAGAATGACCTTTGCAGAGGTGTGTGTGTGTGACTTTTGTTTGTTTCTTCTCGGCTCTGTTTTTAGATTTGTTGCGTTGTTTCGTAATCTCGCAGCAGCGTCTTCCCAGCTTACATTCTGTCATTTCTCTTAGAGAATGTGGAAACGGTTTGTATAAAAGTAAAACTCCATGCTGAGTGTCTCAATGTGCCAAAACATTAAAAGGTGAAAGGGAAGGTGAAAAAAGAAAAAAGAAATCTGCATCGTTTTAAACTATTTTACCTCACGTTGGTACATTTCTGCTAAAGTCAAAAGAGTCCAACATGCAGTCAGATAGTATAAAAGTCACTTTATAATCTCTATTTGGCATGAAGCACTAAATCACTCTAAATAAATCCACTTCCTTAGTTTAACAATAAAGCTTTGGTAAAAATTAAAACAATCATTGTCAAGTCTGTTGCTGTGGGTTTTTTTGTTGTAATATTTGTAAAACAAAACAAATTGTACTCAAGTCAAAGTAGAAGTTATTCAACAATAAAAAGCATTTAATGTTTTGATCAGTTACTTTGTACTTGAGTTGCCCTTTTTTTTTACCAATCATTTATATTTAAAAATTACATCATCAGGTAGTCCAAAATATAAAGTTGTGTCAAAACCTTCTTATTTTAAGGACCAAAATGAAGATAATTAATACAAATAACCTAATTACAAAGTCAGGGAAAAGAGAACTTTTTAAAATCAGTTTCTTTAGATAAAACTTATGAAGCTTTAAGAGAAACACGACAGAGATGTTAAAACAAGCTTTGTACTTTGTTCAGTGAAGTTACTCACAGTGGGTTGATCATACACACAATTTACTCAAGTAAAAGTAAAAAGTACAGCGTCGTAAAAAATAGTCTTAAAAGTAGAAATGTTTCCAAAATGTTACCCAAGTAAATCTAACTAGCTTCTACCCAACTCTGTTAGCTTTTAATTAACTCATGTGAAAAGTTTCAAATGGTGAAAACTAGTTGCAGTTTTGTGGGTTAAATGCATTATTCAGCTTAGTCTGCGAAAAGACATGCATGTCTGTTTTTAGTTGAGATAAAATGTTGTTTTTTAATCTTTGCTCATTATTATTTTGTCACTTTATGTGGTTTAATCAGTGAGGCTTTAAGCTCATCTCTGACTTTGTGTGGCAGATTGAAGATGATGCGTATCAGGAGGATCTGGGCTTCAGTCTGGGGCAGCTGGGAAAAAGCGGCAGCGGCAGAGTCAGACAGGCTCAGGTCAACGAGGCCACCAAGGCGAGGATCTCCAAATCCCTGCAGGTAAACGCTCGCTGCTCCTTCATTCTCCCAGCTCTGCTTGGTTTATGTTGTCCCTTATATCTCTGCGTGCCGTTTTATCGCCAACAGAGGACGCTGCAGAAGCAGAGCATGACGTATGGGGGAAAGTCCACAGTCAGAGATCGCTCGTCGGGAACCAGCTCCAGTGTAGCTTTTACTCCCCTTCAGGTGAGAAGTGTGACGTTTGGTGAGTGGCGCGCTTTATCTTTTTTTATTGTCCTTTTTCGGCTCATTCCGTTTTCCCCCGCAGGGCCTGGAGATCGTAAACCCTCAGGCTGCAGAGAAGAAGGTGGCTGAAGCCAACCAGAAATATTTCTCCAACATGGCAGAGTTCCTCAAAGTGAAAAAGGAGTCAAAGATGTAGCCTGGTGCATTTGTCATTTTCTCCAATGTGCTCCACCTTGTTTATTTTTATTTTTTACCGTTGTAATAAAAATGTTTAAAGTCTTGAGTTTGGTTTAAAATAATGTGAACTGTAATGATTTGAATTTTCTAATTTTAAAAATGATCTTCATTAAAGAGTTCAACCCTAGCTTATTTTGAAATGGTTCTGAATAGATCACGGTTAAACAGATTGTGATTATTAGTGAAATAATTGTCAACTAATTTAGTAATCGATTAACTGGAGCACACAAACTCTAAAATATGCTATTTGCTAAAAGAGTCACATATTCAAAGCAGTAGTTAAGCCAAACTGTACAAAAATATATGAATTTAAGATTAAATGTTGAACAACTTTTTAAATATTTGCCACCAAAAACTTAAGGGTGAGGTTTTAGTTGAAATTCTGTGAAAAAAATCTATTGATCGTCTTTTTCTCTTCAATTATTAACTGGTTAATTGAAAAAAAAAGTCAACACTACATTCATAAATCAAGTAGTTTCTCATGTTGATGCTAGAAATAATTTTTTAGTTGCTACAAAATGACTGGGCATTCGCTAAAGGAATGCTACATTATTGCCTTTTATTCACTGTTTTAATTGGGCAAAAAAAGGAATTTAATTGGTTATTTGCATTTCTTTTTAGGTCTAACATTGCATAAAAAAGGATTACATTTAACCTGCCAAATGTACCATCTCTCTTCATCCAACAAGTCATCAAAATAACCCAAGTTTTACTTACTGTAATATTGTTGCTGAATATAGTCATATTTCTCTAGCAATATTACTACCATGGACTGTTTGTTCTTGAGTCCCTAGTAAGCTGTCGGCGTCTGTACACAACTGTCATGGCAACCACCATGACAGTTGTTAGTGGTTGCCATGCCAACAATAAATAAGCCAGAAGCTCTCGAACCATCTCGCCTTGTTTTTGTTACGGGACTGCCATTTTTTACGCAATATATACAAAATAAATAAACTACACTTACTTCCGAACTGGCTAAATTAGCTTAGCAAATGTAGCTTTTATCTCCAAGCTAGCCTAGGTGTATGTTGCTACATGTACTCACCCTCCCATCCACCAGAACCTTGTTATTCACGTGAAGGGGTCGTACGTCCTTTACAATCCCTTTAATCAATAGATTTCACATCGTAAAGCCGCTACATGGTGGACGCTCTTCGTGTTCACCATTATATTGTACCACTAGCGGAACGGGTCAGCGTCGGGCCGGGGTGCGGGGCCAATTACCGGGCCCCTATCCAGTCACTTGGGCCCCTATGTGCACCAGCTGCTGGAGACTGTTGGGGTGGGGGGGTGTGACTGTAAAATTAAATACACCTTTCTCAACAGGCGGGGGCGCACTTTCTCCGTCTATAATCAGACATTCAAGCCACTTGAACCAATTCCTCCCTCCCTGATGGGGGCACCTCCAGACCCGGGCCCCCATCCCCGGCTTCCCCCCTATAGCTTCGCCCCTGTATTGTACTATAAAATCGGAGGCAGCTTCTCCATATTTTTCTTCTCCGTTACATTCGGGTAGATCCCGAGCGATTGGTCAAGAGTGACCACATATTTTCTTAGTTGGTCTGGCAGCCATGAGGTCCGATATGCATTGCGCATGCGCTTGCCTACTAAGATGGCGCGGTTCACTCCCGGTTTAAACTTGTGGGAACTACATAAAATTTCAAGTACTTTCTCTAAATTTTGAATCCTATTCACGATTGGTGCTTCTCTATTCCATGCAGGAATGACGGGACTTTACACCACAGAATGTGTTATTTCTTAAAAGTGTTTATTGAACTTTTACAATCGTTTATAATCCCGGTTTTGACATCTCCCATGCAGAATTATAACGAGAAATTGCTTTAAAATTCACATTTTAGGCGGCTTCTATACTGACCTTTCCCTGTCAAAAAAAACCTTAAAAGTCCCCCAAAAATATAATCTATAAAAGGCAGACCTCAGAACTTTGCATTTTCCCTTCTTCCACCTGCCTCTCAAAAGAACGAAATCAATCACAATGTTAAGTGCAGCACAGATGTGGAGCTCTCATGGTTGTTGAAAGGAAAAGTTGGATGCAGAGTAACACATGAAGACAAGGCGGCAGCTTGAGATCAACCCACTAGTTAAAAATACCACCAATATTTTAGCATTTCTATATTTAAACTCTACATGTAAACAGTTGTATCAGTGTACATTCACTGTATACGGGTTTAACTTAAATATCAGGTGGTAAATTAAACAAAGTGGGGTGGAGGATTAAAGTAACGGGAGAACTTGATCTAAATCTATTTTGTTTGATAAAGATGTGACAGATGGATCTCAATAACTAAAGACTAGAATTCAAAGGGTTATTACAAAAGTGACTCATGTGGTGGTAATTTTCATGATTATGGTTTATAACAAATGGAAACCCAATTTTTAGTTTCTCAGAAAATTAGGATATTACATGAGACCAATAGAGGTTTTTAATACAGAAATATTATAACCAGCACAATCATAGGATAAACCACAAACTGTTTAGTGCTGTGTCCAAACAAATTGCAAAGTTGAGTGGAAGAAAAATGTTTGCTACACATAACTTAAAGATGGCTACCTGGGCTAAGACGATAGACCGGTCCTCTTTTCACTTAAAAGTAAAATTTGTACTTAATTTGGAAATAAAAGTCCATAAATAGAAAGCTTAGTGGAAGAGAAAAAGGTCCACAAACAACTGAGATAGATACAATCTTAAAGGGATTGTGACCCAAAGTTTTTGGGAGAAACGAAACTAGACTGTTGCTCAAAGGTTTGGAGTTACCCTTTTAAATCCAAATAAATTTAACTTTTCGATCTAGAAGAATCCAGAATCTCAGCTGCTTGCGGTCCAGTGTGAAGTTTCCACAGTGGGTGGTGATTTGGGGTGTAATTTCACCTGCTGGTGTTGAGGTACTTTGCTTTATCAAGTCCAAATTCAACATGGCTGCCTACCAGGAGATTTTAGGACAACTTTATACACTGTAAAAATACCAACTCTTACTAAGAATTGGCTAGCTATAGGTGCTATAATCTGCCAGTGAAACCAGTACTTTATTATTTACCTAAAATAAGAACCTACTTCTTATTGAAAACTTATTTTTGTCTTACTTCAAGTGTACAAAAGAAACTAGACAAAAAAATAGTAAGATTGTGTTTTTGTAGTGTTCATACTGACAGAAATACCAATAATTTGTTTATTAACCATTTAGGCTAGGCACTGACCTAGCCTAAATAAACCTCAGAGTATCTGTGGAGTTTTACCATGGAGATGAGGTCCGTGCCACTCTGCATTAATCCAGTAATTAAAGCAAATACTGTGTAGTACAAGGCAACATTTCTGTATTAAAACTTCTGAGAAACTGAATATTAGATCACAGAAAATGACCAGAAACAAACACTTGGCTTATATGCTGTCAGTTTTACTCTGATTTGTTGAGATGCACCTATAGCTGCATTATGTACACTCTGAAATGTGTGGGGGTTTTTGTTGTATTGAAGAGAAAATGCTGATGGTGAAAGAGTCAAACAGATCAAGCAGATAAAATGTCTCAAACCCTAATATTAAGATTTATTTTACATGTTTATTACGTCATCACAAACATGAAGGCGCCATAATATCTTTGAGAGGTTAACTTAAAAACATTTTATTTGTAAAGAGAGTCAGAGACCAGTTCAATTGCATAGCAATTTAATCCATGTCCAATAAGGACTCTTTCCCTTACACAGGGAGAGGCCCTGTGGTCACTCTCAATCACGTTTTAATCGACCAAGACAATATCAATAAAACTATTGATAAGCGCTCACTATCTTCAATAGTGACCATATTCAACAGGCATTGTAGGGTCTTAAAAGAAGCCGTTCCTACACACCATCACTAAATGTCCACTGAACGTCCCCGTTCTAAACCACCAAATTACAGAAAATACAAGATGGGCACCATAACAATCTAAATCCAAGGTTTGTTTTGTGTCGAGTCAAAAGGCTTCCAGGCTCATGTTGGGCAGGTGGTACAGAGAGAGAATCATTGTTGAAACGGAAAAAGGAAAAAAAAAATAAAATAATATATGAGAAACATGCATGGGGGTTGGGGGTAGAGGGAGGGTTGGGCAGGCTTTTCCTAATGCCACATACCGAGTGCACACAGACGCGGATCTCCAACGGGAGCCTTCCCAGCTCGTGCAGCGTGGCAACGTTTGATCGGACCCACAGGGTGGTTTTATTTTATTTTTTTTTTGTTCGTTTTTTTTTTTTGTCGAAAAAGAAAAAGCACTACACGAGGAGCTAGGGCTTCACATTGAGATGCAGCCTATACAGACACCGGTCTCCGTGTCGGGAGAGGGTTTCTACTACACATCACAATCTCTATCCACAGTTTGGAGTTCAGTCTCGGAATGTCAACAGCAGCACGTTTTGTTTTTCTCTGTCCTTTTGCGTCCCTCTGTGTGTGTCACTGCAAGTCTCTGTCCTCGAGGTACCTGTACTCGAAGGTGAACCCCTCTTTTTTCCTCTGGCCCCATTTCTCATAGTCGAAGTAAATGTAAGTGCCCTGGATGGAGAGAGAGAGAGAGAGAGAGAAAAAAAGACTTTAATAAACAGGAGAATGAGAGAATCTCAGGTTTATGGAGAAGGAAGTTATCAATTAAATCTCATTGATTAATTTATAAGTGGTCATTTTCTAGGGATTATTTTTCATAATGTGAATTAAAAATATTACACTTTTGCCTGTCGCAATAAACATGCAATTAAATTAATGTCATGATAAATTAAAACAAGCTCAATAATTTCCATTTGAATAACTTGTTTCTCTTTCCACCATAAACTGGATGACTAACATCTTCAGTCTGCGTCATTAGTGTCAACTAGCCCTTTTTTTGAAGGATAATTTTCTTTACAGAGATTTCATAATTCATATTACTAGACGTTTATGTTTTATTTTGGATATTTCAAATGTCTTTCACCTCCAGTGTTAAATGTTCATTCGAATTTAAAGTTTAATAATCTTTGAGAATGGGTTCTTGCTTTATTACGCCATCATCAAAATACTTGAAAGTAGTCTCAATATATTTTTATTGGAAAAACTGTTAGGAAAATTTTGTTATCGTGACAGGCCCAGAGTCAACTGTACTAAATATTGACTGAATGAACAAAAAATGTGGTTTGTCACGTAATTAACTTAGACATATGTATCAAATATAATAAACGGAAACCTATTACGTTGTTGAGTAGAAGAAAATAAAAGATGAAAAGAATAAAATAAGTCATGCGGACTGGTCGCTGGTTGCTCTTGAAGGAATATTAGCTCAGGACAAAACTCAACATTTATTTTTTTTCCCCCCCTCATCGTGTTAAAATGTTTCCTCTGTTGCGCCCTCCACCATATTATTTCTTACTTATTATGCTGGCCTTTGTAGCACATCAGTACATTTTAGTTAAGTTGCTGCTGCTTCGTCTTGCAGCTTGGCTGAATATGTGTCATTAAAAATTTGTTTGTTGAGTGTTTATAATTCAAAACAGGAACTGTGAAGTGAATCTAGCATCCCACAGCAAACACTGTTTGGTCCGATTCTCTCTCTCATTCTGGGATAGCTGCCATCTTTATTTCTGTACCAACTGGCTCTGCATAAGAGTGACAGGCTGCGCCCTCTTCTGGACAGCAGCCAGACTGCAACACTAAAAGAACATCTAAGCCAACATTATTAGTTAATCTATTGGAACTAATTTTAATCTAATAAACAAGTCGATTAAGTGCTTGCATCTCTATTAAGGAGGATGGAAAAGAGCTTTGAAGCTGCACCTGTTCAAACTCATCAGTGATCGTCTTGGGCTCTTCGTGCCTCTGAAACCACATCATGTACTTGGTGTGAAACCTCCATGATTGTTTCTTCAGAGCCTTGGCAGATAGATACTGAGCCTTGGTGCCCTGATAGAGGAAGCAGTGCATTAACATGCAGCAGACAAAAAAGAAGCCAAGCACAGCTAGCTAAGTGCATGTTTACCTCCAGGTAGTAGAAGATGAAGAAGAGCGTTTCTGTGGAGAGCCTCTGGTAGAACTCGATGGTGTCAGAGTGGTGCGGAGGGACTTGATGGTGGTATGGCAAAGTAGGGCAGGGATTCCTCATTAGGTATTGTCTTTAACGCAAAAAACCACAGAACTCAGTACAGAATCTATTTCAAATCAGACATATTGTGATTCATTACACAAGGAGCTAAAGTGTTCATTTTTAAATATTTTGGATGATTATGGCAAATCAATAATTCAGCTTAAGCTCAGAATACGCTTTTAAAATATATAATATGCTTGGATTAAAAAAGAAATAAAAAATAGTTTTCACATGTTTCCCTAAATGTTTGACTCTCTAAATGTGATTCTCGCTGCCATCTTCACTCCTGTATCAACTGGCTCCGCTTAACGATGACTAGTTGCGCCCTCTTCTGGTCGGCAGCCAAACTACAACATTAAAAGAAAGTCTAAACTGATGTTATTAGTTAATCTATTGGAACTAATTTTCATCTAAATTAAAATATTTTCCTTCCACCAAACTTTCCAACTAGAATGGTTGGACACGACTCTGCACAGCCAGTTTGTTTAACAGCAGTATTTAGTGGTTCCACTGCTTTAGAAGCGTTAACGGGTGAAAAACTGTAAAACCCAGTTCTTGGTTTTCATTGGTTGTCAAGAAGAATTCTATAAATTAACAGGACTAATCAGATACTTTCCTATTATTGTCTTTGCTCAATAATGTGGTAAAATCTATAAGAAATCTATAAGAAACATGTCCCATTTTAAAATGGGAATTTTCCACTCTAGAAAAAGCCAAATTTAACAGTTTAAATTGAATACAACAGCTTTAATTGGCAGAAAAGAAAATCATTTATTCTGCGAGAGTCGTTGTGATGATGTAGAAAACACACATTCTAAATCATAAATCAAACTGGGACTGCAGGTTGTGCAGCGCGCCTCACCTGATCCTCTCGGAGTCAGAAGGGTGTGGCATGTGTGTCCACGCCGCCTCCTGCATGGCCTGCTGGTACAGCTGGTCTTTGGAGAGAGGGGTCGGGCCCAGCGGACAGACCCCGAGCGAGGGGGGGATGCTGACCTCCGACACGGACGGCTGAGGAGCGGCGGGCGTGCCGGGCGCTGCCGACGAGCCAGAGAAGATGTCTGCAGGTAAAGGGTTGACAATAAGGGACGACATTGCTGAGGTCGAGCTTTACGCCTCTGAATAACCAAACCAGACATGATCACTGATTGGTTCATTCAAAAGTAAAACTCTTAGCTAGAGGTGTGCCGATCGATTGGTCACCGATCATAATCGGCCGATTTCCGTGAAATCGGTGATGATCGGGATCGGCCGATCATTGGCTCTGTTACCGATACCGATCACCTGCATCTCATTTCCCAGCCTGTCTGTCCAGCTGGTCTCGTCTTTCCTTCACTCTGTGCAAACGCGCAGCAACAAATGCTAAACGATGTGTAACTATAACTCACTGAGTGAATGACGTTTGCGTGTTGCAGCGGAAAATAGAAGCAGGTCAAAATGCATCAACACAACGAAGCTAATAGACATAAAAACAATGATGGAGTTTGGCTACATCGAGGCTCAGTGCAGTAAAAAGACATGGAGGATCAGACAGCAGGTAAAGCAGCGCAGCTACAAACACTCACCGGATTAGCATGACGGAAAATAACCTGGAAAATTATTTAAGTCTTGGAGCTGCGATGTAAGACGCTGGTTCTGCTGTTGAACCGCTGCTCCGCTACAGGTAGTAATATTTAATATTTAGTAATATTTGACACGGAGCCGCTTCTGCTCCACCTGGTAGCGACTCACACTGAACCTGTTTAAAGCTGCAGCATCTAACTAAAAAATACATTTTACATACGTATTAAAACTTTATCTGTCCTAACATGAGACAGATAATCTCTAAAAAAAAATAATCGATCTCCTCCCTGTTACTCGCTCAGTCAGAAACAGCCAATCAGAACTAGCAGTAACCAGCTAGCCGCCATGCTAACAGGAAGTTTTCATTCAGTAACTCAAGATTGTTTATTGTAATTGATCCTGTTTTTGCCTTTGAATGTTAAGTTTTATACTTGAATTTTTTGGTAATGTTGAGAGGTTTTATTTTGGCTCTTTGCATTATTTAGCCTCTTCAGAGCCTCATATGTTATCAGTCTGTTAAAGATAGTATTATTGATAGCAGTTCAATTTGCACAATGCCTGTTTTGTTTAGTTTTCTTTTTGGAAAACGTTATTAAAAACAAGTTTTTGTCTAAATTAAGGTGAATTCATGGTTCCTTTTTACACATAATATAACAGTAGTGTTTATGATAAAAAATAAATAAATCATAACTATGTGATCGGTATCGTGGATCGGAATCGGCGATCGGCCCTCAGGGGTGATCGGCATCGGCAGAAAAAAACCTGATCGGCACATCCCTATTCTTAACTGTAGGTGAACAGAACCAAAGATTGAACCTAGTATTTAACTTTACTCATTTTATTTCATTCACTAAAATATAAATGGTTAATGTAACAATAAAAAAACATGAATAAAAAGGAGCAGAAAGTTTAAACTTCTAATATCTGTCCTCTATTCACATGGAGAAAATTAGCAATTAAACACAGAAGACAGACGCATTTTAATACACAAAAAGTACAAAACTATTTGTATTGTATCAATTCATGAAGTCTCAATAAGTGTATAAATATTGTGTATTTGTGTGATCTTTGTATTCACTTCCACTTATGACTAACAGCAAAAGACAAATAAAATATATGAAACAATCAGTGAGTTAAACAAAATATACAAGTTTTTTTGTTTAATAATTCATTACTTTACTATATAAATAATATAATTCTTAATGTTTTTCTTTGGTAAATGTGCCTATGGCATATCATGAGGATTATCCAACACTTTTTCTTAAAAAGTGTTTAAAAAGCGAACAAAAATGTAACCATATCAACTCCAGAGTGTAGATAAACCAACTGCATCAATTTCCATCTATTCCTTTATATAAAAGGCAACTTGAGGCATGTCAGAAACTTGCTTTTAAATCAATTTGTTTGTTTTCTATGTAAATAATAATTAAAAACAAACAGTATTGTACATAAAATGTTAATGTTGTCAGAGGAAAATATTTCGTGTCAACCGTGAGCGGATGAAGAGTGGAAATGCTGCCTGACCGTTTACATGCATGTTGGAAATCTCTCCGTCTAAACCCGATCCCAGCGCTGCTCTCTCAGCCATCGCCTTCAGAGAGCTGAGGGGCTCCGGAGCCTGAGAACGGAGACAAAGATGCAAACTCACCAAAGACACAGGAAAACAGAAAATAAACTCAACGCTGCTGATGTTTTGGAGCAGAAAGCTGAAAGAAACTTCAGTTAGATCTGATTGATCTCAGATTATCATCTTGCTTAATCTAAATGTAATCTCAGGCTAATGTTTAGACATCAGGGACTGAAGCCAGTTTGTAAAATAGAAATATGACACTTTCAGATCAAATCCAGAATTGCTTCCAGCTCTATGTGCTGCTGCATAACTGCAGATAATTAAATGTGCTTAGTAGCAGGAGATTGGGATATTTTAAGTATAATATTTAAAGTTAAGCCTACAGATACTCATTTGTAAAGAAGCTAAGTAAAAACTACATGTCAGGAAGTTGATAATTAAAAAAGGAAGTAATGTTTAGTCTCCAGTCCTGGAGAGACACCAGCCTGACACTTTTAGAGCCGGCTGGTCCCACACACCTGAACCACATGAGTGGTTAATCACCAGACCTCTGCAGAGCCTGGCGGAGTCCTGAGGAGGTCAATCAGCCATATTTGATTCAGGTGTGTCAGAACAAAGCAGCAGGACTGGAGATCCCCGTTTCTTTTTGCTACAGGTGGTTTTTACATCGTTAAAACCGACCAAATTCAATCTGCACGGCTCAGTTCAGCAGAGAAAACCATCAAGCTGCTTCTCAATAATTTATACTTGCCGGACTTGTGAGCTTTCTGCTGAGAAAAGATAGAATGTCTGCTGGTGGAAACAACTGATCAGCCTGAAGAGAGAAATTCAGCAAAGCAACCTGGGATTCCTGACCACCGACTGATCGTCTCCAAGCTGCAGTAATGAACTAATGTTTTCAGTAGGTTTCTGTCTTAGAAACCTACTCCTAAAGCTATACTCTGGGTTTTCATGATTTAAATTAATAGAAGTAAACAGAAATCTGTCACTGTGTGAAATAAATCTGTTGATCAAGTTCTCCCTCGTTAAAGTGATGTTATATTTTACTGATCACCTGAATGGCTAGAAGCAGTTTTTACCTTATAAATCACAAACTATTTACACATTTTCTTTCAAAACCTTTCCAGACTCCAACT
This sequence comes from Poecilia picta, assembly GCA_033032245.1. NCBI lineage: Eukaryota > Metazoa > Chordata > Actinopteri > Cyprinodontiformes > Poeciliidae > Poecilia > Poecilia picta. The sequence goes on from CM065368.1 coordinate 15,337,221, forward strand.
TCTAGATTATTCTGACAGGTTTTATAATAATTTGGCATTTACTTCTGACTGCATCAAACACCACAGTGAGTCAGCAGCATGTTCTGACCAGCTCTGTTGCACAATCTGTAACGCTTTGACCTGTCAAACCTGGACTAGACTGTCCCAACCTGCTCTGTAAAGTACAGGTTGTGTTGATATATCTCTGTGTTGATACAAAAAAGGGACTGAGTTTCATATCACTTGGATCCAATTTCAGAAAAAAAGACTGAGTTTAAAGCCTTAATCTGAGAGGATATGATGCAAAGAAACTGACTTTGGAATTTTAAAAAGGGTGATTTCAGTAACTGGAAGAAAAACTTAATCAGATAAACATTTAAGTTGTAAACTGACATTAAAGGACCTCATAAAAATGCAAAAAAAAAATTTCCCACTCTGAACTTTAGGTATTTTAAAGCAAGAAAATATGGAATAAAGCTTTAAGACCCACATTTTATCCACATTAAGCTTGAGATAAAATCCTATTCCACACATTTTCAAAGTGCATATTTGTGAAGATCCGTTCATATATTTGAGCTAACGACAAAGCAGACAAGTTCAGCCAGTTTAAATTCAGGCTGTCGCTGCTTCCTGGCTCACCTTGAGGCCCTCAGAGGCCTGCGGATACGAGTGGGGCCCGTTGAGGAGGCTCCCTCCGCCCGGTGTGCTGTCTGAGAAGGAGGGCGAGGGAGAGCTGGGGGGCAGTGTGATGGAGCTGATTAAGCTCGGGCCGTTGTCCATCCTGCATAAAATGAGTTGGACCAGCACAAACGAATAAAAAACATAGAATTTGAGAATTTAAACAGCAAAACGAGTAGAAAAATGGAGATAAACTCTCCGATTTGATGTTCTTTCCTGCTTTCTTTTCTAGAAAAATTGCTTTTATTTCTTTTGTTAGCTGTACAGCAGCGCATTAAGGCCAGGATGTGATAATTTTGTTAAATTACGAAAACAAAGTCATAATACCAGCAAAATAAAGATGTTTTATTCTGAAAAAAACAAAAAAAAAGCCCTGAAATTACAAGAAGTAATTTTAATGAGCTTCTAGAGTTAAGATCCGACATGACGAGCTGAGTCCATGTGGTTTTCTTTCAAATACCCTCAGTCGTTGCTCAAACGTTTCAAAGTCCTGCTACTGATAATAATTTGATTGTGATGTGTTAAAAGATTAAGCATTTCTATCAGTAAAAACAGAATAGTGTAACTTCAAAAAATGCTCTACAGTTTCCATTTTTCTTTATTAGTTTTTTTTTGTGTTGAAATTATAAAAGTAAGGCTTTATTCTCACAATTAAAATGTAAAATTCTTAACTTTGACCTTAATATTCTGTCAGTTGAACTGAACTCAAAGTCTAAATAAAAAGAAGCTATAAATCATGTTTGTCAAACAAGATGGCGGACTGACATCACACTGAACTATAGAAACCCCCGGAGCACTTCGGTGAAAAATAATCCAGATTTTCTAAGAACGTAATCCCGCAGTCCCAGGTCTGGACGAAGGTAAAGAGGACGACTTACGGCTGGCTGGTTGAGGAACTGAGTGACGAGGTTTGGCTGCTCTGCGACTGGCTCGGTGTGCTTAGAGCCGATTCTGTGGAGCTCTCTGCCACTACTGCGCTGTAACCTGAGGGGGGCGAGGGACAAGTTGGAGGTCGCCTTTCTTCAGAAAACCCACAGTAAGAAGCCACAAATCAACACTTTGACCTACTTGGGCTTCCGTTCTGCTTCAGTCCGCTCGGCGGTCGGGCGGGAGCGGCGTTCACTCCGACCACTCCGGCGCTCCCTCCGTTTCCCACCATCATGCCGACGGATCCGGGGGCGGAGCTGGCGGGACTTGGGGGCACCTGCGACGTGGCTGGGGCCACGCTCTGCCCAGGGACCAGACCCAGGATGCTGCCAGTCAGAGAGTTGTGGGCCGGGCTGGAGCCCAGCAGGCTGAGCCCCGACCCCGCTCCGTTGGTGGTGACCCCGCTGGAACTCGAATTGGAGATGGAAGTGCTACTCTCCGGCAAAATGCTGGACTGAGTGGTGCTGCTCAGACCCAGGCCCCCAGACGACGCCGCGTGCGCGTAGAGGGCCGACGTGGAGCCCTGGATCAGACCGGCCATTGTGTTTAAAGGAGTGCTGTGGCCAGCCAGGCCTAAACTCGGCATCTGGTTGGCGCTGCTGGTCCCGCTCGTGCCGCCTTTCCTTAAATCCAAGCCCAGCCCCAGTCCTAGGCTGGACGCCGGGGTCGGCCCGGCGCTGGACTGGGAGTTGGGAGCTGTCAAACTGGGTGTGCTGGGCGTGGAGAGTGACGGGGCGGTGGACGCTGGGAGAAGGGGTTGCTAGGTGGGCTGGGGTTGTTGTTGTTTGGGGGAGCTGACGGTTTTGTTTGAGGCAGCTGCTGCTGCTGCTGTTGTTGCTGCTGCGACGGATTCGACGGCTGAGATTGTTGCTGCTGTTGTGCAGACTGATGCTGATGTTGCTGTACTGCGCTGCTGAAACTTCCTATGAGGCTGCTGCTGGTGGGAACGGCAGGAATGCCTCCGACGACGCTCGCCATGGAGAGGGAGGAGGAAGAAGAGGACCCGGAGGTGGCGGAAGAAGAGAAGGAAGATTGCAAGGATGGGGCACCGTTCTTCACAGGCGACTAAAAACAAAAGAGCAGAATCTTAATTAGAAATAAACCAACTGAGTCTGTAAGTCTGTTGTCATTATGACAGCCTAGCAGAAGAAACTAAATCAGAAATGTGCAGCCGTGGCTTTGTGAGCCTCTCACCTGACTGACTTGACTGTCTGTCGATCGTCCTCTTTTCTTATCGTCCTCCGAGTTCTCCTGTTGGAGGAAACACTTTGCTATGACAATCCGCTTTAAAAAGCTTCATTCAGCTTCAGTTGATTAAATACAGCTGCCTCACAAAGGTTTGCATACCTATTGAACTTCACAATTCCTCAAGTAACAATAAAGATAAATTAATTTTATCTTGACAACATCAAGATAAAATCAAAATCGTCAATGTAATGTAATTCATTTTGTTACAGATGTTAGAGCCGTAAACAATTCATTTTTAAAATGATTTTTAAATCTTATTGAGGCAAATTATCTGCCTGGAAGCTTTATTAAGTTATGTTTTACCACATAGCGCCATGTGTTCCAGCTGTATAATGAATCATGTTGCATAACGCTCTCACTTCCACCAATGAGCTAAGTGTTGTTAGCATGGCACATGGTGGCCCAACGTCCTCTTTTCCTCGGACATGCCCACTTTTCACATTCAGTCTTGGGGAGATTTCATTGATTGATAAAAATGTCCGGGTTTCCATCAGTTTTGTGGAACCAATCGGCATCCTTAAATCTTAAATTAACTGGAAATATACATACAGTCTGCTAGCCTTACGTTCGGAGCGAACGGCGGGTCTATTTACACACCTGCAGCGGAGACACAGCGGGCTTCGTTCCAGCTCTATAGCTGATACTCAGCACAAATGTAGCTTTAGTGAAAAACTGGAAAATAAATTTCCCACCAACTCAGCTACGGAAAAACAAAGACTGGGAGTATCCACAATCTGTGGAAGAGTCTGAGATCCTGCAGCTTTATTATTTTTATTATTAAATTGAATATGATTTCAGATTTTGGTGTAATTTTGCCCAGGTTTGCTTAAACAGTGAGTCATTATTGATAAAGCTACAGAAAATTAATCGTTTGAGTTGCACAAAACTGAAAATTTGACATCCAATATTAATACAACTGTTATAGCAGTATTTAGCAATATATTATCTATTTTTTTATTCAATTACTCGGTTAACTGTAAGAATAATCAAGACTAATTGATTACTAAAATAATGGCTTACAACAGCTCTTGTTAGGGCCAACACAAAGAAAAGCGGAATGATGAAATGCACACTTTCTTGTGCTAAATATGAGGCCGTTCAAGGGTATTACTAGCTTTGCAAAGCATTGTTCATACCTAAAAGGGAGAGAGCTGTGATATTACAAACTTTACCGCCAGCAAAAAGCTCAAACGACGCAAAGCAGAACTTACAGCAGTGCAAGTGGCCGGAGATGGAGGGATGGGCGAAGAAGATGTTGTTGAGGTGGGAGTGCTGCTGGAGTGGAGATACATGTCATCTTCCACGTTGCCTGACGGAGACGTGGCGACTAACGCCGGAGCTGGAAGAGAAATGAAACCGTAAGGGAGAAATAAGAGCATCTTCAGAATTGATCATTAGCGTTTCTCTCACGGATGTCTTCCAGGTCTAAGTCGTCATACAGGAACTCGTTCTCCTCAAAGTCCGGGTCTTGACAGGAATCAATGTAGTACTCGACGTCATCCTTGATCTTCTGGATAGCGTCCACCGGTACAGAGTCGTTGTCCAGCATCCGTAGAATAGTCTCCAACATGCGAATGTGGTATCTGTGCCTCTCAATCAACCGCTTTAGTTCATCGATGCGATCTTGCTTCTGCGAGACAAACAGAAGAAAAAGGCCGTTTGCAAAAAATGCTTGCGTCACAGTACGGAGTGTGTTTATATCTCTATATATAGCATGGATGTTAGCTGAAAGAGGAAGGAATTACCTCTTTGTCACCCTTCTTTTTTCGCGTCTGGACTGAAAGTGACTCCACTTCGCTCTCAAACTGATCCACCTGCATATTTAGTGTGTCTATTGTATTCTGAAGAGGACAAGAGAAAAGGGTTGATAGATTTCACAGAAATTGTTGAATTGTTTTTTTTTTTGGTCAACCTAGCAGTAAAAATAATAATCCTTGAAGCCAAGAAAATATTGGATTTACTGTTAGCCACTGTCCCGTTTCCTCCTTTTCCCTCTGAGCTGGATCCACCTTCTGAGCAAGTCCTAAGCCTTCTTTAGAGTAGGCTTTCGTTTTTGTTTCACGTTCCACCACTTTGAACCGCTCCATTTGCTAAGGAAAGGAAAATCACACTGAATCTCAAATATTTTTACAACGTCTGCAGTAAGTTTTGAGATGACACTTTTACTCATGTAAAACTGGTGCTTTAATGGCCACTGAGCCATTTTTATAGTTTGGCTGCTGCACACACTTCTTTGTGAAAGCTCCTGTTTGTGTTGCAAACAATCATACCATCAAAACTGATCAACTTCATAAAAGTGAAGTTGTAGGAGACAGTTCTGAGATATGCTTCATTGTTGAGCAACCATACTGCTGTATTTTTGACAGAACTGATCACAACAATGAAGCATTTACAGAAACTGGACGTTCCTGGAGACTCTTTTTGGTTTTTTTAACTAAATCCAGTGCAAAAAAAAAAAACACTTATTGGCCACTTTATTAGGTACAGTTTCGCAGCATAGGTTCAACCAGTTGTAAGAAACGTTCCTCAAAGATTTTGACTTGTATTCACATGGTAGCTTCAGGATGCTACAGATTTGTTGGCTGCCTGTCTATGCTGCAAATCCTCCACTCCACTACATCCCAAAGATATTCTATAGGATTGAATGCCGTCATTGCCATCTTCCAGAAAGTTGCTGATTAAGCTTTGCGACATGGTGCATTATCCTGTTGGAAGCAGCCGTTAGAAGATGGCTCCAATGTAGTCTTAAAGGAATGGTCAGCAGTGATGCCACAGATGGATGCTTTCACCTTTTTTAAAGATAATTTTGACTCCACTATCTGCATCACACAACATGCTAATTATTCCCAAAGTCTTATATTCCAATTTGAAGCTTGTACAAAAGCTTCAAATTGGAAGCTTTTGCTTCAATTTCCAGTTCTTAGCTGACAGGAGTGGCCCTCTGAGTGGTTTCCTGCTGCTGGAGCCCGTCTGCTTCGAAACCCCACATGTTGTAATTCATATTACTTGATTGTAATAAAAGGTTGTTTCAGCCACTGTTTTCTTTCCATCATCTTTCCATAATCGGTCCATTCTCGTCTGTCATCAACAAGGCATTTCCGTCCACTCAGCTGCCGCTCACTGAGAGTACTTCAACCTGACTTTATAAACCACAGGGATTCCTGTGGATGGAAATCCCAATAGATCAGCAATTTCTGAAATACTCAAAACATTATAACTTTCACCAATACCCATGAAACATTCAAAATCAGGAAAACACCCTATTTTTACACATTCTGCTGGATAGATTACACTTCAGCATACCATCTTCATCACAGATACCCAAATTGCTGCCATGTGACTGGTTGAATCAGTATTGAGCAGATTTACCTAATAAAGTGGCCAGTGAGAGTATTTGCAAGTTGCTTTGAAAACACTCATGTTTGAAGAAAAGTGATGGGGTTATATTAATCATACTGCCAGAAAAAAACCCATGAACATATAACAAAAGGAGGCGTACCGTCTCTATTAGTTTTCGGTTCTCTACTAGCTGCCGTTTGTCTTTGATCTCGTTCGAGGCCACCCATGTTTTTATTTGATCTCTCAATCGCTACAGAAAAACAAAGCATTAAAATGCAAGTTTACACTCTGAATATTTTGTTTTTTCAGGGTTTTGTTTTTGGTAATTTTCCAACTCTACCTGTAATTTTTTAATCTCTTTCTTGAGGTCAGCTTCATATTTTTCCTTCTGGTTCGCATTAGCTGCATTGTGGAGCTGAGAAGTAGAAAAAAATGGAAAGTTGTACGTCTGAAGGCTTCAATCACAGCAGAGAATCCCAATAAAGCTGGAAAACCTCTTACTTTTTGCCAGATGTCCTCAAACTGTTCAACACCTTCCGCTACTTTTTTCAAACATCTGTCAATTTCACCTGCAAAAAAAAACGAAAAAGAAAATTAGATTGCAAAAGTACAGTAACATTTAATCAGAATAAATGACAACAACAATAGATGACGTCTCTTTGTGGGGCAGCATGAACACTTTCACAGACAGAGATAGTTACCTTGTAGTTTTCTTTTATCAGCCATGGCTCTGACTACGACAATTTCCACATTCCGTCTGTCAAAAAGTGATCTAAGTAAATAAACCATACACGCATCACCTCACTGAACAAAACCAAGCAGAAATCAGCAGACAAAACTGAAAAGCCGTACATCGGTTTGCAGAGACTGAAACTGACGTTAACACCGACTAAACGGACAGCTGACAATTAGCCACACATAGAAAACCCAGCCACAAAGCAATTAAAGCACATTCACAATAAAATCCCAGGCAACAGTCACTCCATCAGTATACTTCTTAAAAGTTAAATGATCCCGCTAATACCAACGAATATGACTGGCTTGGCAGGCAGCTAAAATTAGCCAGCTAGCGAGCTAACGTTAATACTAGCCTAGCTCGTCCACTTCACTCGGTTACTTACTATCCCTTTCTAGAACAAACGCCATAACTTATGTTGGCCGATTTAACTCATATACATGCATCATCATTCCGGGCTCCATCGGAGCTTTTATAAAGACAGTTTTGCGTGTTGAAAGGTAATATACAAGAGAAACCGTTCCAATCGCCGAAATGCTAGCTAATACCTGAAATGCTAGGTAGCAGCTCAGCTAGCCAAATTAAGGAAAAAGGGAAACTGGGTTAACCCGACCATGTATATTTATACTTGTGTGAGACATTTACCTAGGGTATGGGCTTTCGTTTGTCTTATTTCAAATAAAGCCAAAACTAATTCCAGAAAATCTTCTTTACTTCCAAAATATATTTTCTTTTCGACAGGCTCGCTCACTGTAATGTAGCTGAAGATGGACGGTAGCTAAAATCCCACCTCCACGTTTAGGACCCGCCCTAAATCCATTCTACGAGATCTGATTGGACAGGAATCACGCCTGTCACCAGGGCACATCCGCTGGATTGGAGGCCGGTCATTGGTTGTACTGTTTGACGACTGATGATCGATTCTTTCTCTTTTCCCACTGGTCCATTACTATTTCAAATTATTATCGTATATTCAGAGGTGTGTTGAGTAACAAAACTTGTACTCACGTAATAGTAGCATTATTTCAGCATATTTTTTTTACCGAAGTAAAATGATAAAAAGTAGCTGCACAGGACATTAAGTAACAGTGAAAAATGTGTTGTAAAAAGGTTACTTAAATAATGAATCGAAACATCTGATATTTGTTTTTAAATGAACTCATCCGAGTCAAAATTATACATTTCTGTGCAAATAATTTCTGAAGCCTAAAATTAATACACAAACTTAACTACAAAATAACAAATAAGGCTCGTTTGTCAGGCCTTTTAAAATTATCTTTTAGCAGGTATGCTTGTTTGTAATCAAATTTATTTATATTACTCTGATTTAATATTCCAATCTGATATGTTAATCACCCTCCATGTAATTAATCTATATTACATTTCACTTAGTAAATGGGATCAACTTTTTAATAATATTCAAATCGATTGAGATGCACCTCTAGAATGCATAACAGCCATCTTAAGGAAATTGATATTTGATCAGTAATTTTATCTGTCATTAAATTTAAGCAGATTTTATGTAAAAAAAAATCATTGAGTTCTGAGGGGTTTCAATGATTTCCCTAGGATACAGGAAAATCTAGATCTAGTGTTTAGACTCTGCAAAGCAGTGGATGAAGGCAAAACTGAAATAATTGAAATGTCTGAGTTAGAGGAGCCTCTTGTACCTCTTGGTTCTTTGGGAAAATAATTTTGGTACTTCAGATGAACATGTCAAACTTCTGGTTCATTGTTTTTATCATCTGAGAAATTTTGCCAAATTAAGTTCCATCATCTCACTTTCGAAACTGTAAATAATTCCTGCTTTTGTTTGATTGTGGTCGGATTATTGCCATGTACTCCACACATGTCTTAGCACAACATTCTTGGAACAGCTGCAAGTTGTCCAAAATGTCTCTGCATTTGGACAAAATCATCCAGTGTTTCAAATGTGACTCCAATCTTGATGCAACTACTCTGCCTTCTGGTGCAATGTAAGACTTTTGTTTTGACTTGGAGAGCTCTTGGTGGTCTGGCACCAGACTATATCTGATGACTGATGGCTCCCATAACAGGATGAGGACAAAAGGAGACAAAAATGAAGGCAAATTAAACAAAAAGTCTTTTGTTCAACACTTTTGATGGGCTCTGTGGTCTTTCAGAAGCAGATGTAACAAATCTTTTTAAATGTGCTTGTGATCTTGTGAACTCTTTGTGATTTTCTTTAAATTGTGCTATATTGTCAACATTAAATGCCTTCCATACATTCTTTAACTCAAAACTAAATCTAGCATTGTTTACTTATCCTTTCCTCCAAAAAGGGATTCGATCGCACCTACCAGAGCTCTCGCCTCAGCTGTCCTGCTTTCTGATTTTTGAACCAGAGGGATGAATTTAGCAAGATCACCAGCACCCGATTAGTAACTGTCTTTATTTTTACAGTGCTGTCATTATGACATTTAACCACAAGCAGGTGGAATGCCTTTACATCTTGATCGTAATGATCTAACATTGAACGCGGTAGAAAAACAAAACAGGTGAATTTGCCTCAGTTGCTCAATGGAGTCATTTTAACACTTAAAAACATGAACTTTACAATATCAATAACCAACTTTAAAAGATTATACATTTTGATCACTGCTACTAATGAAATAAATTTGTAATATTCATGAAAGTAGTGAGATAATTTCTGTTGTTCCATTTCGTCGTATCCTCTTTAACCTGAGCTGGTCACAATACTGTTTATTGGTCATAATTCGGTCTTGTTGCACACAAGTCAACATACATACCAATACATATATACAAATCTTATAAATACAAAATCTGGGCTGAATTGAGTAAACATTAATTGTCTTACAAGAGTCCAGTCTGTTTGGTTTCTTCAAGGGAAACAACAAGTAGTGCAGAGTCAGACTAAGGAAAGGCTGCATTATCCAATTAAAGTTCAAGAAAAAGATGCTGGCCACCATTCAGTGTGACAGAGATGTTGGGCTGGGCATTTCTCCAAAGTGAGTCTCTGCCAACACAGACACGTCAGGTTCAATCTGAAAGATACAGGTAAAAAATCTGTTTATTCATAAGCAATTTATTCAACACAGTCAGCGGTTGAACATTTTGCTGAATTTTTTTACTATCACAAACAAACAGTGGAGTTATTCCAGTGTTGCCAATGACCAACATTCTGTATGTTTAATGTTTCTCTGGTTCAATACACCTAATACATGGAGTATGTGGCGCAGCTGGCAGTACTGTTGCCTCGCAGGAAGAAGGTCTTGGGTTTGAATCCCTGTCTGTGTTTTTTTCTGCGTGGGTTCTCTCTGGATACTCCAGCTTCCTCCTACAGTCCAAAAATATGACTGTTTGCTTGAATGGTTACTCTTAACAGCTATGAAGTCTGGAAGAGTGTGTGGCTGATTGTTCTGTGTGTCTCTGAGTGGCACTGTGATGGACTGGTGATCTGTCCTGGGTGAACCCTCACCTCTCACCCATTCACTATTCACTGACCTGCTGATCTTTGTCCTTATCTTGCCGAGAGATTCTGTGTCTCTTCTTCTTTGGTCCGGCTGCATAATGGAGAGTTGCAGAGGAACCAGACAAACCATTGAGTCTTTCCTCCTCGACTCCGGCAGCAGAATCCAAGTGGGCTCCGGGCTCTTCCTGAAGCCAGCACAGAACATATAAATTTAGGTCAATTCAATCATGTTACAACAATCGTAGTGTTTTGTCATGGTGAAAGTGGGATGGTCTCAAGCAAATAATTGTGCAGCATTTTGGCTTCATATTGACTGATCAATTTGAAGCCAGCTACAATATTTTTGTTCATACTGCACATTTTTTGGCAATTCTGATATTTCTCAAGGACTACCAGATTAGCTTCGACTGCAGAAATTAGGAAGACAAAAATAATTCAGGGTTAAGTCTTTGTAAAATGTTTTCATTTTATAAAATTTTATAGTTATTTTAAAATTTCCTGTCAATTAAAAAAAACAAAACATTTTTAAAAAACACAACGGATTGTTGGATAAATAACTGCCCTAACACCAGAGCTTAGCAAGTTTTCTGTGGGAAACCTTGTAATTATTTCAAAAAGTAATTTATCTTTTAAGTTTTAGTGAATGGACGACCAGAAAAATATTTTATTATGCACAAACAAACACATGAATTTTTAAAATGAAAACAGAACTAAATTGCAGTGCAATAAACAAGATATAAGCTTATATTCTCTTGGATTTGTTTCATTCTAAACAACTACTTTCAGCAATATTTCACTAATATGCATTTCCCATTTCAATCCCACTATTATTACAAACTGAAGGGACAGTTAATTCTGTAAGACTCCATCTCTGTAATTCTTACTTCAAGCAGTATGGTGAGCTGGGAATTTCTGTAATCGTCTCCATGGGCATCTAAAGCTTTCATGAGGAACCTGCGGAAATCAGCAGAGCATTCAGGTAAGCCTTGAATGTAGGTTCTGCAACAAAGCATAAAAACTTTATATAGACACTGAAGTTTCATACCTTCGCTCTTTCTTCAAGCGTCGCGTAATTCTTTGCACTTGGTGAAGGCGACCCAGGATTTTTTGATTTACCTGAACGTAACACGGATTGACAATAAGGCAACTCAAAATGCTTTACTTGGTTAAAATAAAAATAAAACAACAAACCAGAAAATCATTACAGTGGCAAAATAAAGGAAACCAATGAAAAGTTGAAAAATAAACTGTACACTTTATTATGTTCTAGTTGTTATTAAACAAAGGAAACTATAGACAGGTGGGTTTAACCCTTGAAATTGTCTTTATGTTTCTCTGAAAGTTCCAGTCTGAGTTCATCACCACACCGATTTCAAAGCTGTTTGCTAGTTTCTAGCTGTAATAACTGAAGTTGTGCGTTGACTATAGATCATTCCTCTTTATGTCCAAAGATAAGAACTTCAGTTTTTTTTTCTGTTCAGCTGGTTAAAGTTAGGACACATCCATGCATTGATCTGTTCTAAGTATCTGTTCAGCTTTTGAACGGTTTCATGGTCACATTGTAATATAGAGTTGTGTATTTTATGTTAATAGTGAAACAGCAACATATTTATCAGACATTCAATTTTATACTTCTAAACAAACCAACCAGTAAAACAGTAAAAGAACCTCTTGAAGAAAAAAAATTACTAAAAAGACCATGTAGTAGGACACCTAAAGCTGTCTTAAATAAGACACTACATGGCTGTCAAGACACCTGATTCTTTTGTCACATTTCAAAGGAAACGCATTCAGGAAGTGACCCACAAACACACTACGCACACCTGTTCAATTTCCTTGCACCTCCTGCTCAGCACCAGACATTTCCTTTTGTCGAGAGCTCTCCTCTCTTCGTCTTCCTGAGCGGTGGCCTCCAGCAGCTCGCTGCCGCCTGGATCTGGGTCAAGCTCCACCTGACAGAAAGAAATACAACAAAAAAAATCTATAAAATATCTACAACCCTAATATCACAGAAGAAACTAATCTGCATATTTAACATAATTACATAATGAAGCTAAGTGGGTAGAAGAGAGCAGAGTGTTTCCTACAAATCTTTCTTTTTTACTCTTCACACTTACAGAGTTTCTGTGGTGGTCTATAAACTTAAGCTTCAGCGAATTACATTAACGTTTGACTTTTAATTAGAGATGAATGCTGTTAGGAAGACACTGATACTATTGCTTAACATTAGTATGACAATAATAATTATAATTAAGCCAAACTGACCCTACTCTTTGCTGCCTTTTCCATTATTGTGATAGGATGTTGCACATATTGAAACAGAGATTAGATATTTTGCAGCTCTGGCTGTAATGCGAGTAAATGTGCAGTAGTTCAACAAGAGGGATATTTTTGCAAGGGGCTAATATTTATTAATACCTCTCCTGGTCCCAGCTCTACACCACCAGGCTCCAACTCAGCCTCTAGAATGTGTCCTCCAAATAGAGGAGGGAGAGCCAACCCAGAGAAGTCCTCCATCATCTAAAGAGAACAAAAAACATCAACCCAACATCAAAACTACGTTGGAAAAATATGTTTAAAGTTACAGTACCTAAAAGGATGAGTGTGGCATCAATTTCAACTCATTAAGTTGGAACATACATTTTCAATTTCTATATAAATCCCAGTAAATGTCAATATAGCCACCAGCCAGTAATTTCTGAAATTATAAACAGCATAACCGCGGCTCCAGCAGCAGCGGTTGAAAGCCGTTTCTTTCCCTTTAAACTTTCTACAAACTGCATGAAACGCCTCCGTTTACATAAATAAACTCTTTGGGGGAAATCATTAACAAAACATTCAAAATGAATTAATTTAAAACAATAAGATCGTCAAAAAATTTAAAAAAAATAGCTCAATCTCACCTCGTTTTGTGTTTATGTGCGACCGACGCAGAAATTATACGTCATTTCATCTTCTACTACATTTCCCATGAACACCCTCTGTCCTGAAGCTACACCGGACATGATGGCAGGTACGTGTTTATTTTGTCGCTTTTCTAAACTGCATTTATTAAAGTTAGCTTCAGTGTGTCTACTGATACTATTAATTGTACATTTACTGTTAAAATTAAGACAAACTTTATATCGGCGTGACTTTAAAGCACAGGTAAGCTTTTGAAAGGGAAGGAAAACTCTGACCTTGAATGTGTTGCTAATATGAGCTAATTCTGCTAGCCACACCGCAGTTGATGCGGATTTTAAACACTGCCGTGGGTTTTCTTGCAGGAATTGGAGCTTTCCTGAAAAATGCTTGGAATAAGGAGCCAGTTATCCTGGTCTCATGTGGGATTGGCCTTGTAGGTAAGCAAGAAGCACAGGTGTACTGCACAGCATCAGCATAACACTGTTTAATCTGATTTATTTTTTAATGTTCAACCAACTTTTAAATAATTACCCATTGTACTACTACTCCAGGTTCCGTTATGTGGTGAATTAATACATTTAAATGTAGGCATTGTGACATAAAATAAAGAGATGTATATTTTCTGCTTTTGTAATCATGCACATTTACAAATAATCTGTATTTTCAGGCATTATTCTTCCATTCATCAGCCCCTATTCAAAATACGCAGGAATGATAAATCAAGTCACGCCATACAATTATCCAGGTAAACTCGTCATTTCACAGAAGTCATGGTATAATTCTGCTTGTGAGTTGTGTGGAACAAGCTCTTGATATTTAATAATGCTGATCAATAAAGTGTGTCTGTGTTTCTCAATCATTCCTTTTTAGTTCCTGTGAGGGATGATGGAAACATGCCTGATGTTCCCTCACATCCCTGCGAAGCTAAAGGAAGAAGCTTGGAATGGCTTAAAAAGCTATAAAATGAGCAAAATGCCTGTTGCTCCTCCTGTTTGTGTGTTTCTTCAGTTTTCCTAATTGTAATTGCATCACAGTAAAGATTCTATTTAATCCTACTGTTGTCAGATTGATTTGTTGTGTATCTGACAAACTGACATGACAAAATAGTGTAAATTAGCATTGAACAGAGAAAAAGAGTTTTCAGCCTTTATTCCATTTTCTAACTGCTACATTTGAATGTGTTGTTTCTTTTAATGGAAAATGAAAGATGTTTGCTTTGGTTTTAGGTGCAGATGACCAACTTTTATCTCTGATTTGCTTATCCCAACTTATTGTTTTTTTAAGATTTATGAGTTACCGATAAACATTCAAGTAAAGAAAAATCATATTCAGTTCATACCAAGGCATGCATCATCATCACCGAGAGATTTAAAACCCAATAAAATTCACATTTCAGCAACAAAGCTGAAATTTTAAATTTTATACAGAAAAGCACATACATTAACTTAAGTTCTGTGAAAATCTCACTTTGCAAAGAAACTGTCAGCATTTATCATAGTCATTTATTTCACAGTGTGAATAATCAGAAATCCATTATTTTTCTTCACCATTCATCATAGTGTAATGTCATATTAGTTCACTTATGCTGCCTGTGTGTCACTTCAGGAATTCATATTTTAAGTTTTAACACTGTTTCAATTCAGTGGAGTAATTTTAAACTTGTGATCAGTTCAGTTATAACAGGAAAAAAAGAATGGTGACCAACAATAAATTCTTTAAATTGGTAAACTCAAATACAAGCCAAGCTATGAGTTTCTGTTGACAATACATAAATATGCAGTTTAACATCATGATGGATCAGTTACAGCTGGTTTGTTACATGCATTTATATTTGCATATGACTATATTTAATAAAACAACAAATTCAACACAAATTGTTCTCTTCCCATTAAAAAAAACACATACAGTCCTGGACTTACTCACTGTTAAGCTTGATAAAAATGTGTAACAAATCCTAAGAAAATATATTTTTATTTCAGTAAGATAATCTCTCTCTGGAAAATGTAAAATTAATCCAAATAGATTCAGTTGCTCTGCAATAAAAATCTAAATCCAGAGACCTATCAGTGCAAATTTTGAATTCCTAACAATTTGTTACGAAATAAAAGCAACCACAACATTATTTTAAAATAAAGGTGGTCGTGTAGTTTCTGGGAACTTGGAATGATTTTCATAGATAATAATATAACATGACATAGACCGAAATTTATGTTGCCTTTGCACATAGCAATGAGAATCGTAAGAAAAATAAAAATTCTCATGAACTACGACATTGACCTCTTGGGGTCGCCACGTCTTCACAAGAGCTTTTCAACCGTGGCTACTATCTGTGTGTGAATTAAACGCACGTGACATTCGGTGGAAGATTTAAGATGATGAAGGACAAACACATTGTGATGATAGAGAACTGTTTTTCTGGAACTTTATTGGAGTGTGTGGCATCAAGTACTCTGAAATATTATAACACTAACGAAAACACTGATGGTCATGACCAATAAGCTGAAAACATTGCCATGAGGTCTTGAAGGAGGATAATGTTCCAGAATTTATGATCAAATAAACACAAAAAATGCTCTTAGTATAAGATTAAGCAACTGAAATAAAAGGTGGTTTTATTTCAGAGCTTTCTAGACATCAATAAATTTCCAACATCTACAGGCTGCAAAAGGAAATTTAAAATGTCCACTATTTGCAGTCAGTCAGTGATTTTGTGTCGAAGCGGCTTAGAAACTAAAATATTCAAAGTGAAAACGTTGCAGTTAATGTGTTTTCATTGTAGCACAACATAAAGCAGTACATATTCTTGAAGAACGTAATTTTCCTGCAGTTTAGATGGTACTTTCCTGTAACTTTCATCAGACTTATAAGCTGCTTTCCCAGAACTTTCTTGGTACTTTCCTTGAAATTCTCATGCAATGCATGTCTGAACTTTACTCTTTATTTTCACGAACCTACAGGGATCCTTCCTTTAGCTTTACAAAAAATACTGGTGACCTGAAAGAAACTAATTAGTTCAAGGAAAGTGACTAACACATCCCATGAATGTTACTGGAAAGTACCTGGTTAGTTAAACTCTGTTAAAGTTCCCTGGAAGTTACATGAAAGTGTTGGGTCACTTTCTGAAAGTAGCTGCTAAGTTATGGAAAACACAAATTCTTGGTAAGGAAGCAGAAAGTTAAACAGAGTTTTAGGAAAGTACCTGTTTCAGGAAATGCTCTGGGAAAGTACTTTCCATTACATTTTGTGAAGAAAAAAAAAAGGCCTTAATTTACGCAAAGCAGCATCTTGGGTAAAATAACCTCAGATTTGGATGAATTATGCAGCGCTGCCACTTTTCAGCAACATTCACAAGCTAAAACAAGCAGTAAATCATTTTGACATTCATTATTTTGTGTTAAAAATAATTTTGTGCTGTTATTGTTACACCTTACATCTTTAAGGTGCTGAAATGTCACAGTGACTGAATACAGAAGAGAATAATAAGCTTTACTTTGCATAAAGGATGTTTTAATTCTCATACATCCTTAAATATGACTTCAGTTTGACAAATACTTGCTTAGACATAGGTCAACTTCCTGCATGCTTTCTCCTTCACTTTCTTTGAAAACACTTCCACAGTGAGCTCAGTCATGTCCTTCTCCTTGGCTTTCACATCACTCTTTAAGATTCTGCTCAGTCTGACTCGTAAACTCGCATCTACAATCAGCTAGTCTATAATGGTGGAGAGCTTTAGATTTAGGTCTGAAAAGGAATCAAGACATAAAATCCAGACTAAAAATGCAAGCTCCTCGTTTCCTAAACTTTTAATCCTCCCCAACTTTCCATCCTCTAAATAAAAATTCACTTTTCCTTTTAACCATCACCTGTTCAGCTTCACAGTGTGCAAGTTTATGAATACTGAATCGGAGCCACATTGTTATAGTTAAAAAATAACGCTGAAGGAGTTTCTGTTCTTTGCATCTTAATTCAAGGAAGTAAGTTAAAATAATCTGAAAACCTTCACAAGCAACGACAAATAGAAAACGTTACAGCAGCAGAAACATTAGTGTTAACTGGAATTAAGATTTGTGCGTTTAGTCACTTCCTATTTATGGTTATCAAAATTTAAACAAACCAACTTATTGTCTCAGTTTCATTAAAATATGCCCTGTGCTTTATCTAAACAATTAGCTTTATAAAATAAAATTTGAATGCATTTAAATGCCATCTTTCACTAAAATGCAACAAACATGGACGCTTTTTTGAAAAATATTTAGCGCTGTAGAGAAGGAGCCGGTCCTCATCCCGATAATACTTCCGTGGTTGATGTGTAAAACCTTTTGTTACAGGATCCAGTCCATGTTGCACCAGAACTTTAGCACTTTTCTGAATATGGCACAAATAAAAATAAGACACAAAAGGCACCCTTCATTCACGTCTAAGAGCTGACCAGGACAGCTTAGTCACATTTCTGAAGAGTAAAATGCAGCGTGATGCTCTCAAACTGAAACAAACAAACTTACAATTTATCTTAATTGGCACATTTCTGTTGCACTGAATTTCCATGTCTTACAATTAAATCAAAATCAAATAAACATTTTCTTTTTTTTTTTTTTAGCTAAAATGCATATTGGTTTTAAACATTTTACAGAAACATTTTACATGATTCAACTGAGAAAAAAAAAGACAAAAGTTAATCACAGTTTGCAAGCACAGTGTGCAGCTTCCAGGACTGAACCTGAGGCTCGATGAACAGATGAACAGCAACGTCACTCGATTATGGGAGCCGAGCGATCGTTGGTGACCGTTTTTTCTGAGGCGGACGTGAGCAAAGGGATTGGGCCTGAAACAAGAAAGCTTTCAGTTTATATCACATGTGTCAAATTCAAGGCCCGGGGGCCAAATCTGGCCCACCGTAGCTTTTTATGTGGTCCTCCTTACTCCAGATTACATCAATAAGTCCCTCCAGTTTTTCACAAATACACTAAATTCACATAAAATCAACAGATCCCCACATTTTTTCTGATTTTACTGACATTTTTTCTCAAAACTGGCCAAAAACATTAATTTAACCTCACTTGATGTCAGGTTATATATGTGACTGACTCACATTTAACAAGATATATCAGCGCAAAAGGCTGCACAGTGGCGCAGTTGGTAGAGCTGTTGCCTTGCAGCAAGAAGGTTCTGGGTCCGATTCCCGGCCCCGGCCTTTCTGCATGGAGTTTGCATGTTCTCCCTGTGCATGGTGGGTTTTCTCCGGGTACTCCGGTTTCCTCCCACAGTCCAAAAACATGACTGTTAGGTTAATTGGTCTGTCTAAATTGCCCCTAAGTGTGAGTGTGTGTGTGCATGGTTGTTTGTCCTGTGTGTTTCTCTGTGTTGCCCTGCGACAGACTGGCGACCTGTCCAGGGTGACCCCGCCCCTCGCCCGGAACGCCAGCTGGAGATAGACACCAGCACCTCCCGACCCCATTAAGGGACAAGGGTGTAGGAAAATGGATGGATGGATATCAGCGCAAATATTGTAAAAATTCTTGACAAATATTTCTATATTATCACTACAAAATCTATGATTTTGATTGTGATTGTTTATGTGGGTTTTGCAAAGTTTTGGTTGGACTGATCAGTGTGAAAAGATGTTCAACATAATTTCAGTTTAAGAAACACTTATTAAATGCTGAAACATCTATTTATTAATATTTTAACAATCTAATGGTTTTCATCGACATATTCTGGAACAACCGGCCCTTTAAGAACATTCAGATTTTCGATGCGTCCCAAAATGAAAATGAGTTTGACACCACTGGTTTGCTCTGACAGAACGTAGAAAACTAGCTTCTGGGTCACAGGATTAGGAATCACTAACTACATACTGGGTTCAGTCAGTCACAGATTTTATAGATTCACATAAGACGTTTATATTGTTTTTACAAGCTGTGTTATATTTATTTTCAGTTTCTAAATGAAACTTTATTTTCTCCAAACATTACCTGGTGGGTGACGGTGGTGAAGCTCTTAAGTCCGATGTGATCTGCAAACCAGAAGAAACTTGTCGTCAAAAACATAATCACTAAAAACGGGATCACTAGAAAACACGAGGATGTGAAGCAGATGCCTCACCTTGCTGCTGTCGGCCATGCTGTAGGGGCGCGGACGGAAGGTGCTGACCCTCTGAGGAGGGAGGGAAGGCTCCTCCTCAGACTCGGGGGTGAGGGCGGGGAGACCTGCAGACACCAGCTTGTCAAGTTGTCCGGTGCTGGTGCTGTTAGCCTTAGATAGCAAGAGAGAGCTACAGAGGAATGTCAAATGGAGAAGAAAGAACGACATGAGGAGATAAAATGAAACCAGAGAAATGTTGATATTGAGGGAAATCGTCAACAAACTTTTGGAAATTGGAAAAAAAGATTTGGGCTGAGGATGGCAGAAAGGAAAAAGTGAACCAAAATCTATGACATAACATGGTTTTCTGTGCTGCTTTTGTTATGAAAGATGTTCAGATCAAATGCAAGGTTCATCATCAAAATGAGCAACAATTACACTTTAGCCAAACACATAAATAACATAATATTGCAGCTAAACTGAAAATAGAAACGAATGAACAGGAAGAGGGAAACTCCACTGTCATCATTGATGCCAAATGTCTTGATAAATGTTTGTTTTCTGTCTTCGTACCCCTCAAGGTGATCCATTCTGCTGTGCTGCGGTTGGGTGTAGGAGAAAGGGAACCAGCCTTTCCTGAAAAAAAAGTCAATATTTGAGGCAGACTGACAAGTCAAATAGCAGAGGATGTTTTTTAATGAACATACAAGCAACCAAGCACAACAAAATGACTCAAAAACAAGTTTTCATTTGCCTTTTCAAAGGTCAAATCAATGGAAAATGCTTCTCGATTCCAATTAAGGCTTAATTTAATAACTATTCATGTGATTAAAGAGTCCTGACAAAATCCTTAGTTGAAAATCTTGAATACTTAGCCTAGACAGATGTGATCAGGATAGTTTCTTTAAAAAAATTACATTTTGCATTTTGTTTGTACTTCCATTTGAGTCTCTACTGTTTACTACTACTGTCTAAAAAACTAGCCCAAGCACATAAAAAACATCCAACTGTTTGCTGGCAATAGGTTGATGTTTAATAGTGTCTGGAAAATGAGCCATTTTAAAAACTTCCAGATTGTTAAGTGACATTTGCCATTAGCAACCCCTGCCAAGCCCAGCCCTGTTACCTAGCAACCCAAATGGAGCTCCAGCATGTTTTTGCCAACTGGTTTTACTCCTGGAAAAGGCGAGTGTTTTTCAAAGATATATGGTTGTATAATTGTGAATATGTGTAAACGTTGAGTTAGGGGGCGTGGCCAGCAGCAGCTGATCAGGATTTAAAGTGACAAGACGCCACAAAACGTCTCATTCTGAAAAGAGGTCAAAATACACAGAACTGACCAGACTGACATCTGATTATCTAAGCAAAAAATGTTTTGAACATGTTCTATATGGACCACATTCCTGTTCCAGGAAGCACAATTAGTTGCCTTTAAACAGTAGAAACTTTATCATTTTATTTGTGACGCGTTGTACCGTCCGGTGCGTTCGTTTTGACCGTAGTGCCACCCGTCTCTGGGCTCAGAGATGAGGAGGGTGATGTTATCCCCGGGCAGGAAGTGAAGTAAGCAAGCCCCCCTCCTAAACTTCCTCCAGCACCATCCAACGCTCCAGGTGTGTGAGCAAACAAGGCCTCCACGTGGGTCACTCCAGATAACGGAAGCACTCTGGGAAGACTGGAGCCTGGTAAAGAGTAAGATGGAGAAATCAGAAGGAAGATTAAGGGAAGGGTGGATTTTCTTGTATTATTTTTAATTAATATTGTCATTATTTTTCAATATTTAGCTTATACTTATCCAAAGAAACTCCTTCTAGCTTATAATTAAATATTGCTTAGTTTTAATTAGCTACATTAGTTGTTTTAGTTTTTTCCATACTTTGGTTAATTTTTAGGTGCAGAATTCAAAATGTAACTTCTCCTGTTCCCCGATTGGCCCAGTGGAAAATTTACCACAGGAAATTAAGAGAAGGGAAGAAAACCCAGATGATGCTGTAAATGAGATTTGTTTTGAGCACAGGAAGCAATGGCCAGGCTAGTCAATTTCAGTTTTTGTTATTTTGTTAACTTCAGTTTGGGGAGCAAACAAACATTAGCAAATTAAAACCAGCATCTTACCCTGAAAGCCTCCCAGCCTCATTTCACTGACTGGTCTCCTTGGCAGAGGCAGCGTTGCGGTAGCAGAAACGTCCCCGGCTCTCAGCAGCCAGGGGTTGTGTGACGGAGACAGCGTGTGGCTCCCGCCAGGTCCGACCTGCTGGTGCAGCAGCTGCACCGGGGTCAAAGCCCTGGAGAGAGGAGCGCTGTGGGACAGCGGTGGACTGTGGGGGGCGCTGTGCAGGATGGGGAGGGTCATGCCCTGAGAGGAGCTGCTGCTCTGAGAGATCTGACTGAGGGACATCACTGTGGAAGGGATGAGGCTTGGGGACAGGTTGGACGTGTTGGAGGCCAGGAGGAGAGAGGTGGCGGTGGCGGTGGCGGACGCTGATGGACCGCCATCGGAGAGGGGGCTCGCTGAGGTGCTTAGGGGGGTGCTGGTGTGCTGAGGAGAAGCTCCCCGAGAAGAACCCGGAGCAGCTGCAGCGGTGGAGGAGGCAGTGCGGAAAGCGTGAGGTGAGCCCTGAGGAGGACCAGAGTCGCTGTGGGAGGAGGAGGAAGAGGGGAGCGATCGCTGCTGCTGCTGCTGCTGCTGCTGCTGCTGCTGCTGCTGCTGGGAACGGCTTGAGTCTCCATTCAGCAGAGGAGGAACCTCCTGGACGGAAACTCTCTGAAAATCAAACAACACTGCATGAAAACTAGAGAAGAAGTTTATCAAACTCAAGGCCCGGGGGCCAAATCTGGCTCACCGTAGCTTTTTATGTGGCCCTCTAGACTCCAGATTGCATCAATAAGTCCCTCCAGTTTTTCACAAACACACAAAATTCACACAAAATCAACAGTTCCCCACAATTTTTTCTGATTTTACTGACATTTTTTCTCAAACTTTGCCAAAAACTGTGGGTTTAACTAGTAGCTGCTGCCTCAGCCTCACTTGATGTCAAGTTATATATGTGACTGATACAGCAATTAATAAAAAGTCACATTTAACATCATATATTAGCTCAAATATTGTAGAAATTCCTTACAAATGCTTCTAAATTATCACCACAAAAGCTATGATTTTGATTGCAAAAAAACACAAAAACAATCACAAAGCCCTGGTTTGGCTGATCAGTGTGAAAGGATGTTCAAGGATGTTCAACATAATTTCACTTTAAGAAACACTTACTGAATGCTGAAACAGCTATTTATAAATACTTTAACAATTTAATGGTTTTTATTGACCGGCTCTTCAAAAGCATTCAGATTTTTGATGCGGCTCAAAATGAAAATGAGTTTGACACCGCTGGTTTACAGTTTTGTTGGACAGTTACGTCTGAATACAAGAAGATAGATGTCGACAGAGACAGACTTTATGGTCTTTCATTTAAAAATTTTGCTGCAATTCTCCAACAATAAATAAATAAGTAAATAAATAATAATGAAAAGTTTAATAGTCTCATGGAATGACGGATAAAGCTGAGGAAGCTGACAAAATTTAAAAATATACACTAAAATTTTTGTATTTATTTATTACGTTTATTTGATAGCGAACAATGTATAATGACATAGGGCTGGACAGTAAATCAGTAAAAATATATGTCACAATAAACACATAATCAATATCAACAAATAATACATCTGATAGAATATTGAATACTGAATATATAGAATATTTTCACTGAACTCCAGTCCAGAACCGCACTGCATTCTGGGAGATGTAGGCAGAGGAAAGACTTGAGCTGCTCAACCTATCACAGCCAGTTAAAGGGTTGGCGGAATCAACTAAACTCACTCTCTCTTTGGTTACCTAGCAACAACTTGCTGAGTAACTTGTGGTTGCCTAGCAACGGGCTGTTGAGTAATTTCAGCAACAGAAGTTTCAGGTTTTGCTGCTGAGCCTCACAATTGCTTATAAGTGATTTTTTTTAAAAACGACGAGGAGTGAAAACTGGATAAAAGAGGAAGGGTCACATAACCTGTTTGTAATATTTAAAACAAAAAACTAATCAGTCACAAATAATCAACAATAGCTAACATGAAACCTTTATATTGTGATAAGTTTTTTTTTGTCGTATTTTCCAGTTCCTTACAATAACATGGACAAACTGAATAAAAAAGCACTCCCATGCCTGTAGCATTAGCTAATTTCCAGTAAATTTTCCTGTGGGCTTTTACAAACAGTATAAGATACGTTTACTAAGAAACAGAATAGTAACCGAGTAAAATAAGTAAAGGTGATCTCAACAACATAAACAGAGTCATATGAAGCAGGAGTAAAACGTTTCAAACATAAAACAATGCTATTTTGGTTGTTTTATTTTAAACATATTGATATTGACAGTAAGTGAGTTTCAACCCAAGAATTAGGCTTTGAGAAGAAAAAAAAACACATAAGATCTGACCTGCTCTGGCTGAGCGGTGCCCAGCTTGGTGTGACGGAGGGCCTCAGCTATCCCAGCAGCCCCTGGGGTTTGCGGCGCGGTGTGACGCAGCAGGTTGAGGGCCCGCTCCGGGAGCTTCGTGGGCTGAGAACATGACTGTTGCCAGGACGACAGCTTCTGCGACAGAAGCTCTCTCACCTGGATCACATCAGAAAACACATTTCAAAGCAGAGCTCAATGTTTTATTTTCCACTTGGTCAACTGTTTCTAAAAACAGTAAAAACGTTTAACAAAACCGACATGTTTTTTGGGATTAAGTTCTTTTGGTGTGTGTAAAATTACCTGTTTCAAAAACCTCCTGATTGTTAAGTCACAACCCACAGGCACTATGCCGTTACTTAGCAACCCCAGCCCGTCACCTAGCAACCCAAGTGGAGCTCTTGCACATTTGGTCTGCTGGTTTTTACCACTTTATGTGGGGAGCAATGGCTGCTGGAAATGACAAGTGTTTTCCTGTTGAATTCCTATTCAGAAACTAGTTGCTGATTTATTGTGTTGGTTGTGCAGGAGGCTCTACTTCTGCTTTTCAAAAATGCCATCCATCCATCCATCCATTTATCCGGGGTCGGGTCGCGGGGGCAGCAGCTTCAGAAGGGAGGCCCAGACTTCCCTCTCCCCAGCCACGTATTCCAGCTCCTCCAGGAACCCCCAGGCGTCCCAGGCCAGCCGAGAGACATAGTCCCTCCAGCGTGTCCTGGGTCTCCCCTCCTCCCGGTGGGACCTGAACTCCTCACCAGGGAGACGTCCAGGAGGCATCCTGACCAGATGCCCGAACCTCAACTGGCTCCTCTCAACGTGGAGGAGCAGCGGCTCTACTTTGAGTCCCTCCCGGATGACCGAAGCTTCTCACCCTATCTCTAAGGGAGAGCCCGCCACCCTGCGGGAAAGGAAACCCATTTCGGCCGCTTGTATCCGTGATCTCGTTCTTTCGGTCATGACCCAAAGCTCATGACCATATATGAGGGTGGGAACGTAGATCGACTGGTAAATCGAGAGCTTCGCCTTTTGACTCAGCTCTCTCTTCACCACGACGGACCGGTACAGCGCCGCTTCACGGCAGACGCTGCCCCAATCCGCCTGTCGATCTCCGCTCCCTTCTTCCCTCATTCGTGAACAAGATCCCCAGATACTTAAACTCCTCCACTTGAGGCAGGACGACCCCCCTGACCCGGAGAAGGCACTCTACCCTTTTCCGGCTCAAGACCATGGCCTCGGATTTGGAGGCACTGAGCCTCATCCCGGCCGCTTCACACTCGGCCGCGAACCGTTTCAGCGAGAGCCGCAGATCACGATCTGATGAAGCCATCAGGACCACATCATCTGCAAAAAGCAGAGATGCGATCCTAAGGCCACCAAAACGGATCCCTCAACACCTCGGCTGCGCCTAAAATTCCTGTCCATAAAAATAATGAACAGAATCGGTGACAAAGGGCAGCCTTGGCGGAGTCCAACTCTCACCGGAAACGAGCCCGACTTACTGCCGGCAATGCGGACCAGACTCTGACACCGGTCATACAGGGACCTGACAGCCCGTATCAAAGGGCCCGGTACCCCATACTCCCGGAGAACCCCCCACAAGGCCCCCCGAGGGACACGGTCGAACGCCTTCTCCAAGTCCACAAAACACATGTAGACTGGTTGGGCGAACTCCCAGAACCCTCCAGGACCTGTTGAGGGTGTAGAGCTGGTCCAGTGTTCCACGACCAGCACGAAAACCACACTGCTCTTCCTGAATCCGAGGTTCGACTATCCGACGGACCCTCCTCTCCAGGACCCCTGAATAGACCTTTCCAGGGAGGCTTAAGAGTGTGTTTTCAAAAATGCACGGTTATCAAATTGCTAATCTGTTTGCAGCCATTTTCACGTGCGAGTATAAAAGTTGAGAACTAACCAGACTAAAACCTCATTGTCTAAGAATAATTTTGTTCATGAACTGCAAAAAACCTATTTTGTAGCTCATAGGCCTACCCTAACCTGTTCAATTAAGCATGATCGGTCACTTTTGCTTGACCGATCACGTAAAAGTGAAAGTGAATTTGCTGTTTGAGGCAGACAGAAAAGAAAATCTATTAGGTGAATTTGCAGAAAGATGAAAACGTGTCTATGGTATAAAAACACACAGCGGTAAATAAACGTGAGCAGGTCACCTTGGAGTGGTAGTTAATGAGCAGCTTGGTGACGCAGCACTGTCTGTCCACCAGGAAGCAGTATCTTCTTCTCTCCTCTGTGAGTGCAGACTTGTAGCCTGTCGCCACCAGCGCGTCCAGCTCGCCTTGTCGACGGCTCATCAGCTCCACAAACTGAAGCAAAAGCCAACAGATTTCAACTTCAGCCTCTGTATATGCATGCATTTCAAATAATAATTAAAAAAACTTTAACATCAACTATAAATAAAAAGGCAGGTCTTTCATTTATCGTTTCATTGAAGTGCTTACAAAGTATTAGTTTTTTAATTTATTTCTCAGGAAGAAATGACTGAATTGCACTCAAACACCAACAAAAACAAAACAAATTTTACTCAGTACACAAAAGAAAGCAACAAAAATGTGTTTTCCAGTTTTCTCCTAATGGTGCCACCTCCTTTGGTTAACAAAGTGCTTTTAAAATGGGTCTGAAGAATCAGCTGTAGTCTCTGGGCTGCTTCTCTGAGGCTCTAAGTTTACGTGTAATGCTTTTACATGTCAAAAATGTAATTAAGAGCTTGACCTGGAAAATCCCTGAACATTTCCAGCAGGATTTTAATGTGAACTTTGACAGTATCTTGTAACCAGAGCAGAGACTTTATGACATGAGGAAACCTTATTTAAAGTGCAGAGAAACATTGCTGGATGTGATGAATCTGTGTGTGTGTGTTCTTATTTATTACTCACCAGAAACATACTTACACTAATGTTTAAAAATGTTTTCTACCCTATTTTTATTATCTTAATTCTTCAGTATAACTAAATATATGTTTAACATATTCATGTTATATATGTTAGAAAAAACAGTTTTGTTCTGAGTTTTTTGTTTCCTGTAAATCCAGCTGAATCTGATTGTTTTTAAATCATATTCTGGCCCACTTAGCACAGAAACACTCACCTAATTCTTATTTATAATCTGTGGTAATCCTGAGAAATGTTTAGGATTTGTGAATGAGGACTTTGTCTCCCTAATAAACATTGCCTTGCAGCTTTTCAGGAACCAATTTAGACCCAGTTAGGGCTGTAAATGTAGCTTTACCTGCATCTCTCTGTCTCCATATTTGTTTGGGTGACGGCTGCCCTGGCTCTTCCTGCGGAGTTTCTTCAGCTGGGACTGACAGCGCTCGATCGACTCCGACTGAGACCTTCGCTCACTCTGGTACTTCTTTAGAGTGGCCTGAGAACAGAGGCAGAGACAGGAGACACACACATTTAAAAATATATAAACTCATATCTGTCTGCAATGATACCAGCCAGTATGTGATTAAGTGAAGTTTTGTGCACTCTAGTAGTTTCTGACAATATTTCTTCTGTTTAAAACCGTGTAAAATACACACACTCTGCCTCATTATGACAAGGCAAAAACTGTTTAGTTCTGTTTTTTAAAAAGATAGGTTGTTAAGTCAGGTAAATAAGAAATTGTGTTTCAGTTTTCAAATGCTCACATTTCTATTATTCTCAACAATCAAAATAAACAACTTCACTCACGTTATTTCTGAGGAGATTCTGAAAAATGTGTTTATTATTCAGAGCTATCTACCAACAATAACAGATCAGTAATCTCCAAATAATCTATTTTGTGAAAAAATGATTTTCACATAAACTTTTTCAAAAAGTATCCATACAAGAAGAAGAAAGTACAAAAGTAATAACTACCGGGGTTTATAGTGTATTATAAGCCTGGCGGGTCACCAGGCTTTACTTGTGCCCCCACCAGGCTTAGCACTGTTTATTTATTTTAGGTTTTTTTAATGACTGCCTTTTTGAAGATTTTATAGTTGGTGTTCAGGTGTTAATCTTCCAATAACACATAATTATCAAGTGATATTTTCAAATTTCATGTCAACTTTAAACATTTTTAACTCCAAAACCCAGCGGACCACTGGATGGATGAGTTCTGCTCTGGTGCACCGAGCTCCGGGCTTAGCAAGTTTTCTGGGGGAAACTGTGAACTACTCTATTATTCTTTTGTGGCTTTACTTCTTGAATAATTAAAAAGCAAAAGCAAAAACTCACTGTGAGGTATTTAATGTCCAACTCCAGCTTCTGCTCTAGCTGGGCAAGCATCTCAGAGTGAAACAGCTTCAGCTGCAACGAAGCAAAGCAACAAGTTTGATAAATGTCACAAGCATTTTACCAGAGAAATGTTTAACTGTGGAATATTTGAAACATATTTATTCATAAAACTGTATTTTTGTCCTTTTTCAGATGGTGGCAAATAAAAGTACAGCCTTGTTGTTTGACAATAACGGGGATTGATTTCCTCACCACATCCTCCAGCTGCACCTGAATCTGCCTGTGAACCTCGGCCATCTGAAACAGCGTGTCCCCTAAACAGCAAAAACAGACGGTCAACGTAATGCAGATTACACACAAAACAGAGATGCATTATCTCATGAAGTTAAACACTTAAATATGAAAATACAAATCAAAACAGTAAACTGGTTCTATAGCCTCTCATATCATGGGATGGTTGAATTTCTGTACACAAACAGCAGCTAGTGCTTATGAGATGAAATACTAATATTGTCATTGTGTTGCACTGCTACAGAGAAGGAAAAAACTCAATTATCAATTGATCTTATTTACACACCAGTGTGAGCACTGCAGCACAGAAAACCTGCTGCAGGAAGTTAGAAAAGAAGCATTTTAATGAACTATATGACCAATAATTAATTGCTACACAGACTTAAAAGAAAAGGAATTTTCTGAAAGGACAATATTCTCAGAGCAGTAATTAAGCCACAACTGTGCAAATAATCTGCACAATTTACAGTTAAGACAAAACAGAAACCTTTGTCTGTAAACATGTTCTACCCAGAACTTCTTTAGAGGCGGCTTTAATTTCAGCTGCTTCAAATTCTGTGAAATAAATCTCTTCTGCTAACCACCTTCTGCAATCCAAGTATTGATCGGTTAACCTAAACAAATAATCTCCATATTAACTTTACACGGTGTTGATGTGAAGTCAAGCAGAAAGGACTGAGCTTTTCATATGTTGATGTTTAGCTGCAGATGCATCTTTTACCACGAATGATCAAGTGTTCAGTAAAGGCATGCTATATGGTATGTTGTTGCAATTTTATTTTCATCAAATTGACGGATTACTTCATTGGTTGGAATAATCAACAGAATAATCGATAACTAAAATAATTATTAGTTGCAGCCATAACCTAGATGGACCAATAAGCAGTGCTTTTAGTTTAACTATAAAATTATTTATTATATATTTAGATTTTAATATATTATTTCTGTGTAAGATTTTCACAATTTTAGCAGAAATAGTGATTGATGTTTTATCTAGGTACTTCTAAATTTTTCATTAAAAATATGATCTTTGTATTTCTACATTTACTGGTTATGTTTCCATAGCTTTATCTTTAGTAACTAAAGTCATTTTGTCACTAAGCTGTAGAGTTAAAGTTCTTCTTTGCTCCACGTTTTTGGTTCCAATAAAAAGCCCCGAAAGTTAATATTTACAGTGCAATGTGGACAAAATCAGCTTGGTTAAAATCTCCAACAGAACCTTTATAAGGCAGCCCGACAGGCCAGTCAGGAAGCATCACAAGTTGTTGCTCTGACACAGTTTCTCATGAACAAAGTGTCGGTCAGTGCTCGTCCCTCCCACAGTCACACGGCGCTGTAGTATGTGGTCGCTGGCAGCTCGCCCTCCGACACTCCTGCCTGCCTCCCCCGCCGTTTTCAGCATTACAATGAGATCATGTGGTGTTGTTAATCTCCCAACAATGGCTCTACTCTCTCCCTTTCCCCTCTGTTTCCCTCAGAGTTTCCCCATCTTACAAACACTCCCTACGTGACGATCTTCTCTGGTTTAACGATCAACAACTCCACCGGGTTCTTCAGCTGCAGACTCACCCAGCTCCTTGGAGCCCTGGCTGTCACTGGCCAGCTCCCCGAGCTTCACTAGAGCATCAAAGTAGCCCTTTGCAGCCACCGTCACTCCTGCAGCACACAGAGTGAATGTCAGTCTATAAATGCTAAATAATTCGGACACATCCCAGGAAAATGGACCCACCTGTCAGAGCTTTCTCATAGTATTTTCCCATGGTGACAAAGTTCTTCAGACTGGGGTTGAACTGGTCCAGGATGCCCTGTTGGCACAAAAAAACTGATTTCTTAAAGGGGAAGTTCAGGATTTTTAGGGTGAGGATCTGAATAGTTAATATCCGATCAGCAGGAGAATATAAAGCTCATCTTTGTTCAGTAAACCCAGATAAGTTGGACAAAGAGGCCGAATCTCTAAAGATTTAAAATGACAACAATCTAAATAAAGTTTTGGGACTAGAAATAAAATGTTTAATTTGATTTTCACCGATTAGCTTTAGCCTCCAGGACCGACTAATTTGAATGTGGTGCAATTACATGTTACATCCTGTACTTTTGAATAACTTAAACTGTCCTGGATCTTTGGAGGCAACTTTACAGAACCTTGTAGTTTAGTTTGCACAATTAAAATATAGATCATAGATTTTAGTAAAAAAAATATTAATGATAGCAATGCAGGAAGAGGCAAAAGCCAGATTAGTGTAGAAAAATACAATTTAAATCCAACAATCTTCATCAATTGATCCTAAATTTATGAAATACAATCATATAGAGAAAATATGTAAAGACACATCTACAAGGTATTAATGGGATGTTCAGTAGAATATGAAACTATTAAATGTCTCACAAACCAGGTATTTTTTGGAGATTTTACTGAATTTACTGGTTATTTACCCAGAACTTACTGGTCCCGTTTTTAGAACGTACTGTCTGGTTTCCTGGAAGTTATTTTTATAAAACTTTTAAGGAACCTGATGCTCACTTTTCCAGAATCTATCAAACATTACCTAAAAAACTAAAAGTCTCTTTCTAGATTCCCAAAATCTTAATTATTAACTAGTTATTTCCCTGGATCTAAACAGGTACGTTCCCAAAACATAGGGATTATGTTTGTGGGTAAGAAATTGTCACAGAAATTATTATAATAAATTATAATATTGTCATTTTGAGACTATTTTCAATTAATAATGATGCAAATTTGCCCCCTTAAAGACTAATAAACATTAAATTTGTACAGATCACTCCACACTGGAGCTGGAAAACATTTTAAATATCCAAAATAAAGCACAGCAAGGAAAAGCAACTAATAAAACGAATCATCCAAATGGAAATTACTGAGCTTATGTTAATTTATTATGCCATTAATTTCTTATTGTGAGAAATTTCCCAACAGATTCCATGAAGGTTTCAGGAAAACATTGTAAAACTGGAACCAAATATAAAAGGCGATGCAGTTTTACCTTGTAGACATTTTCTGTCATCTTGTTGATCTCTTCAGTTCGAGACATTGTTGACGTTTATGATTTGGTTCTCCTTTTTCTCGGTTGTTCGACTGTCTAAACTTCACAGATGATCTGAAAAAGAAGAGATTAACTTAAATCCAGATACGTCTAAAGCCTCTCCTACGAATCTACCAAAGAAACTTTTTCAGTTTCTCCTCGTGAATATCCTGACTTTTCTCTTTAAGGAGGGATTTAAACGAGAAGGCCGCCACTGGAGCCATCAAAACAAGCGACAGGCAGCGTCTTGGGTTTCAACTGAGGACAATTTTATTTTCACACGGATCCCATCTCTGTTTTTCTGCATTATCACCTCACAACCCAAATATTTCTCCAAGATTCATGTGCCAATCGAGTTCAGATGAGAACAATGGGCTCCTCCAGTCCGAGTCACAGGTGTCAGAGCGCTGAACAAACAGGCGACGTCTACGTTTCCTCTGCAGAGTGGGGGAACGAGCCGCCCAGAGGGGTCAGAGGATTTCCAGTCTGGACTGAATGGCGAAAAGACTCACCCGGTTTTCCCTGCGCACCCCTCCTTTGTAATCACAGCGAGATTACAGAGAAAATGTTGACCCAGATCAACTAATGCTACAGGACACAAAGAAAACATTTCCACAGTCTTGCTCATTAGGGCCACCCTGGTGAAGTCTGTGGTTTCTAATTGGGGAGGAAAAAAATGGTGGAGAAGTAGGAGTTTTGGTCAAATTATGTCCTTTTTTATATAACTAAAATGGATGAAGCTCTTGGGTGAGGATATTCTAGCTTCGTTGGGGTTAAATCTGAGAAATAAAGTGCTGCTTGTTTCAGGATCCGACAGGAAAGGTCTGCAGGTGGTTGGGAAGTGGTACAGAAGATGCATTCATGTGATTTTTCTTCAAATAAAATCAGCTTGATTTAGGTGCCTGGTTATAAACTAAAACTAAAATATGTAGCTTTTGGATGAATGAACTTCATGTGTTTTCTGACCAGAATGCACATGCAATGCCACTGACAGCAACAATGAGAAATTCATGCACAAAATTTATGCAAAAATTATTAGTAATTTGGAGATCTTGCTTCCAACTTTTCATTTTCTACTATATCTTTCTGTGAGATATTCATGCATTTACATTTTTTATTAAAGCAAGAGCAGACAGTTGCGTTTAAACCGCAGTTTTTGCACCTAAGGCTGCATAAGTACATCAAAAATGTTGCTGCAAATAAACCTGTTTCTTCTAATCATTAAAACAGCTGTGCAGGAAATGTTTGAGGAAACTATTTAAACAACTTTTTAAAACTTTTTCAGAGAAGTAAAAGCTGATCTCCAGCTTTGAGCTCAAGAATTGAACTGCAATAATAAAAGAAGAAGAAGAAGAAGTTACATACCTTTTCTGGGTTCTTTGTATGAAATGAAAAAAGCTTGCAGCATGTCTTTTAGGGGTTTAATGAACTATAACTCCCCCTCTTTTCTTCCTATTAGACTACTTTCCCTCTCCGTCAGTTTGTGGGGGGTTGTTTCATCCAGCAGAGCAATAAATCTCACCTCCCCTCCACCTCCTTTTTTCACATGGCCTTCTCCTTTCCTCTTTTTTTCTCCCCTGCCTTTGCCTCTTTTTTTACTCCGGGAATTGGGGTCAGATATTCGGTGCCATTCAGTACCTTTTCCTCATTACTGAGCCGATTATCAACATACCTTCACGCCTGCAGAGAGAGAGAGAGAGAGAGAGAGAGAGTGAGTGAGAGAAATACTGACCAGAGAGCCACAACCAAAACCTGCACCAGTACAACCAGCAACCCAGCCGTTGGAAACCCCAGTCAGCCTCCCATTCTCTGAATCCCCCTCTCTCACTTGGGCAGAATAACAATGAGCCAATGGGACTTCATCTGAATAGCAGCAGGAGGAGAATAATGACTTGAACTTTTTAAGCCAAAGACAGAGAGAGAGCAGCAGAGCCGGGCCTATTGCCGGCCCACATGCAGCCGGCCCATCACACATTCCTGCTCCATGCTCGGGGAGGAGGAGGAGGAGGAGGAAAAGGAGGAGGAGGAGGACGAGGAGGAGGAGGAGGAGGAAAAGGAGGAGGAGGAGGAGGAAGAGGAGGAGGAGGAGGAGGAGGAGGAAGAGGAGGAGGAGGAGGAGGAGGAGGAGGAAGAGGAGGAGGCCCGACACGGACACAGCCTGGCCTTTCATTTACAGCCACAAGCAGAGTCACAAATTAAATACTCGCTCAGGAAATTAAGGTGACGCAGAGGACAGTTTGAAAAAAAAAGGAAAGAATAATTGAGCAAGTCGGATTCTGCAAGAAAATCCCATTTTTAACTTTGTTCATTTGTATTTGTCCCTCATCAGTGTTTGATTTAGTTAATAATTCAGGAGAAAGAGGTCAAATTCTGCGATCTGTCCTGAAACATTTAGATAACGGATCATTTGTTAGTCTAAAACACTTCAAATGAAATTCACTTAAAGCAATTTCAAAAGAAAAATACGAAGAAATAAGAAATAAAATATTGCATCCTGCTCTAACAAAGAACAGTTTGGAAACAATATGAAATGGGGGAGGAAAAGCTATTTATTAACTGATTAAGTCAATAAATTGTATTGTTCTTGAAAAACTAATCAGTCACAGCTGATTAGTGGATGAACGCACAGCTGCACAGTGAACTCATTGGTTTCTTACAGCAGACAGACGCTCCCGTCTCTTGCAGGTACTGCTTACCCCCGCTAAATCTTTTACGGGTATGCAGTACCCTACCACACCCCCCTTACTTTCACCCCTGGAAATACCCCAAACCAAAATTTGACCTTCTTGCCCAAAGGCAACAGCAGCTAACTGGACCACTGTGTTGCAGACCAACATAGTTATCAGGTGATGCTGATAATATTTTATTTTCTTGTTAGGGTCTCATACTATGACATGTATCACAGAAATGCTCCCATTTCTGGCTGTTGTGAAATTAGTTTTTGTGAACTTACACCGGTTTCCCAGTAGGTGGCAGTGTTTGGCTGACTCACAAAGGTCCAAGAAAGTGACTTGAGAACGAATAGGATTTTTATAGCTGTCCCCAGTATGAAAGAGAAAGAGAGCTTTAGGTTTTTTTTAAAAAAGGTTTATTCAGAAATTATTGATTTAATAGTTTTTTTTTAACTTTACTTTAATATATAATAATCAAAAGCATGAGTATCACAGAAACTAAAGATACAGCTCTTGGTTTATGTTCAAATTATTTAATAAAAGTCACAGAAGCTACTGTCTGGAAAAATGTTTGGGTTAATAAAAAACAAAATCAGATGAGTAATTTGTTCATTCATTAAACTGAAACTCCAGCAATTAAAAAAGGAAATGATTTTCAGGAACAAACCCATCAAATATATGTTTATATGACTTTTTCACACTGATGCCAACAGCAGGAGTAACCATGGAAACGACACTCATGTACTGCCTCTAAGTGCATCTATGAATCACTGTGCATTTCTGATGAGGAGGATCTGAAGATTAATGGCATCTAACAATGTGTCAATGCTCAGCACAAACTGCCATTGCAGTGAATTACAGCTGGGTTTTTGTTGGATTCTTATTTTAATCCTGGAAGTAACACTGTGTGCTTCTATGATATATGAAGCATTTCTGTCCTGCATTATGAATCTATTGCCTGAATATCAACTTAAAGTGACAGCTGCAAACATGCTTAAAACAAAATAATTGTATTGTTGGTGGCTTGGAGAGGAAAACAGTTTGCCACTAAGACCTTTTTCTATTTCTGTTACAATCGCCAGACATCAGCTTGACCTCTGGTTGAGCAGGTGGAGCAGATTTGGGGTTTCCAGAGGTACCTGGTCACATGGCGACGTGTCTTTGGCAACATTTGAGCTTCTGTGGTCTGGTGTCATTGCATGTAAGTCGTTGGTGAGCATTGACTTCCTCTGGGCCTAATTTACACACGCTAAGGAGATTGAGAGGCGGGAGAGCCCGACACGCACTGACCTAATAAACAGTAAAGAAAAGATGAGTCAACCTCACTGCCTCGTCCGTACCCGTCAGACATACTCCACTGCAAACCCTCACTGCAGGGTGGATAATTGTCAAAAGGTTTCTTATTTAATATAAAATGTAAGCTGGACAAAATCCATATGCCATATGCAGTTCTGGAAAAAAATTGAAGAGCCCGCTGCATTGAAAACCTCCTGGTTGTTTCACCAAATATTGATTTCTGAACTCTTCCTGAGTTAAAACATCAGTATTGTTGTTTCTAAATAAATGTGAACTTGCTTTCTTTGCATTATTTGAGGTCTGAAAGCACTGCATCTTTTTTTGACTCATTTCTCAGGCTTCCAAATAATTTCCACAACAAAACCATTATACTTAGACAGTTATAAATAATTACAGAAGGTGGTATTTTGTTGAAATTGCTCAATCTTTCTTTCTCTATTGCATAGACCTTTAATTTAAATGTTTCCCACCTCACGTTGTTGCTCCTAAGTGACACAC
Source organism: Poecilia picta (assembly GCA_033032245.1). NCBI lineage: Eukaryota > Metazoa > Chordata > Actinopteri > Cyprinodontiformes > Poeciliidae > Poecilia > Poecilia picta. Next base: position 15,373,081 of record CM065368.1, read on the forward strand.
TACTGCATCCTATGTGGATTAAGAGGCGTTATTGTAGATCCTTCCTCACTGCAGCTGTATGACTTTATGACATCACTGCTCACAACAAACTCAACAAGTGTTTACATTCCTGCTACATTTTGAGTAACATTTCTGTTCTTATCTGCACATTTTATTGTCAAATAATAATGCTCAAACAGACATGCACATTTTGCAAATTAACTCTGTTATATATTCCTTTGGACTGGAGTACATTATTTTTATTTCATATCTAAGTGCTTTATAAATGACAAAATACTAAAATATTCAGTAATCTTTGTAGTTTAATAGATTGTTCCCACTTAAAGTTTTGATGCATTTAGCAAGAACAAGTTAAAGTTTAATTTCTCAGTTCATGTTTTTTTGCTGGTGATATTAAAATGTTTAACACATTTTCAAAACACACAATTTAGTCCCCTGCAAATGTTGTTCAGACATAAATTTCTTACTCATGATAAAAATCTAATTGTTTATGACCCACTAATAATGATTTGTAGACAGATTACAAAATCCATTGTACTTTTTTACTTCTGTTAGTGACAAAAAACAAAAAATCAACAAGAAAACCATTCAATATGGATGTTTTGAATGAATTCGGATGTGGTTCACAAATAAGTCCGTATCAGTGAACCACACACATGCCGCTGTGTCATCCTTGCTGTATTTAAGTCTGTCTATCAATCAACATGTTTGTGTGTGATTTCTCTTGACCCTGCAGCAGCCGTCTGTCAGTCAGAGAGGAATTAATCAGGCCAATTCCTCCCATGTTGGGATGTAGGTGAGTGACGAGAGCAGCAGGAGCTGAGGGCCAACAATTGGATCCTGTTTAAAGGGATTTGTAAACCGCAAATCAAATAATAATTTTAAAAAAACACGTTCGTCAGAGCTGCGGATTTGAATAGGCCCTTGTGTCTAACAGAAAGGAATAGACGGTGGAAAGGGTTAGGTAACAGGTAACAGGGAGTGGCTTTTTAAGGGGAACAATAACAAAGGAGGAGAGGAAAAAAGGAGGGAGAGACAATGAAGAAGAGGCAGAATGAGCTGAGCCCTCCTCTGGAGTAAATCTCTCTCAATCTGATCAGCGGGAGAGGAGAAGAACTATCTAACGAGTGTGGACACACCAACCCACAGGTAAGCGCTCTGGGCTTTAATAATGAAACATTTACTTCTCTACAACTAGAAAAATTAAGGCGGGGGATACCAGAAGGTCATCCTTAGCTTATTGACATTTTATTAATACATTAACATTTATTAAAGATGTAACAAAATAAGCTTGTTTACATATTTAATCAATCTGAACTATATTTATGCTTAAAGATCTATTCAAAAATATAAATCAGTTGAATATACTTTTGTTGTTCTTGATGTCTTTGATTAGTTTTGATTAGAAAAGCTCTATAGAAAAAAAATACGAGAGGATAAAAATCACTTCGAGTCAGAACAGAACAAAATGCTACACAAAAAACTGTTTTTGGTTCATTTAGTTGATTGAGTTTTGATTAATTTTGAGTATATGACTTTAAAAATGTGTTAAAAGTTTTATGAATTTATTATTGGAGAATAATTTGAATGAAGAGAGCCAAAAACTGTAATAAGCAACATATTTGTTGAAATAAACCTTGAAGTTTAAGCAAACAATCTCTGAGAAACCTGGGATTAAAGCAAACCTTTAGAGAAGACTTTAGTGTTGTTTTGTTATTATTTATCAAAATCCAGATCCAATTCTGCATGTTTAAATGCTGCAATATTAACAGCCACACAATACAGAATGGATATTTTAAACTGAATTAGTCCTAAAAGTGTCTCTACCCATTTAAAACTCAACAAGTGAGAAAATTAAACCTTGAAACTGCAAAAAAAAAAAAAAGGTTTTTAACTCCATCTTAAGTTTTTCAAATAAGCAGCATTGATTAAAGGAGCCACTATAAAGAGCTGGCCTTTAATTACATATCTCAGGAAACTTGTCAGTTTCTAACCTGAGACTAATCGCTCTTCTTTACTATCCACCCTGACCATATGCTGCTGGGATGATGCACGACCCCGCAGCCTGCGTCGGATTAACACCGACCCGCACACACCAACACACCAAGGAGTGTACAAGCCCACTTATCTCTGATAAGATAGCAGAGCAACTGTCTGTAATTAGGCTAATTGGGGGAACCTGTGGGTGATAATAAACTTAGGTCTGAATGATGGAGATTGGGTGTGACACGATTTTGTGCCCCGACCATCTGTCTCCCTCTAACGCCCTGCTAATCTCAAGGGGAAGCAAGAGAAGAACCAAAAAGATCCATTCGAAGCTTCAAACTACTTTTGCAACAAGCTGAAGATTGATCTGGTTTGTTTCTGCTTTATTTTATGATTGATAAATAATAACCCAAGTCAGCATGAAGTTTGAGCACAAATCCACTGAGAGCAACAGGTGGTCAGCGAGGTTTAGCGGCCGCTTCTCGGCTCTGCCATTTCAAAATGCCGACGCTGTATAATGAAAGACGTCATGCAGGGAGGTCAGCTGCCTTTGTGGAAACACGCCGGGCATCAAAACCCTTTGAGCCTGTTTGCATTTTGTCACGTAGTAAATTCAGTGAATTTCACCGGGATTTTATCTGATCGTTTTTATAGTTTCACAATTTCTACAAAGTGTCATTTGCATTGGTGTACCCACTTAACTGTGATACCCCTAAATAAAATTCAATGCAACCCATCATCTATTGTATAAATAGAGTTAATCTCAGTTCTGGAGTCCATTCAATCATTTAAAAGTGAACACTGGAGGTCCGTAACGCCTTTAATTAATTCAAAAAAAACTTTTGAAAATGAATATCTGAGCTTGTAGGTCTGTCCATGTTTAGCCTAAACAAAAATGTTGCAATCCTGGCTTTGTTATGATTATCCCCAACACACCATTCAAAAACATTAAGACATTAGAAGACGTTTTATGTAGATGCTTTTCATAAACATTTGCATGTTGTTTATTCTTTGGAGTATGGACAGGGCCGGCCCAAGCCTTTTTGGGGCCTTCGGCAGATTCATCTTTGCACCCCCTTACTGGAGTAGCAAACTAAAGAAATATATATACAGTATATTTTGATTTTGAGATGCGAAGTGGTATTTATGTGTGCTATATTATTTTGATCATCTGAAAGTAACATCAGACAATAAACACTACATTTACAGTAAAAAAAGTTAACAAGAATATCTTGCATTTCCGAACAGTGGCAGCAGCCAACAACAGGAAGAGATTAACTTACTATTTGTGGACCAACTATGAAAATAATACAGAAATTGTTATTCCACATTTCATATTATTTAGTTTGTATTACTAAATATATTATTTAATCATAAATAACATATTATTTGCTCTTGAGGTCCCCTGGTGGTGTGGAGGGTCTAAGCAGCAGTTTAACTCGCGTATTACTTGGGCCGGCTCTGAGAATAGTGTAACTGTAACTCTTGAGCTGCAAAGGAAATTAACTTTCTCCATCAAATGAGACTGAGCCTAAGCTAACTTCTGAAGAAAATGTCAAAATTATGCATCATCTTTATTTATATCAATAGCTCTGTGCTACTTTGTGTTGTACCACATAAAGTCCACCAATTGATAAGTTAAAGTTTGTGGTTTTGATAAATGAAAATGAGAAAATATGAAAAGCTCGATCGGTACATTAGCAATGACAAGCTATTTGATTCTTGACGTTACTTTAAATGTAGAAGTTTTGGATGTTCCATGAGGGTATTTTCTCATCCTTTAAGGCTTCTAAAGAGTTAAAATGTTCCAGCTAAATGTTCAAGTCGGGATGTCTGACCTTTAACGTGATGTAATCCTCCTCTGGAAGGACTTCCTAGTTCTTGGAACAGCCAAGGTTATTCGCCAGACGCTGGCCGAGTCCAAAGACGTCACATCCTGAAGAAGGTTTAGTTTAAAGTCTGACAGCGGAACAGCCAGCAGCTAAAAGAAGATTTTTTTCCAATGCCTTTTCACCTGTGTGGGCAAAGACAAAGAGAGTCTTATAATGAAATAATAAGATTTAATTTCTTTTTGTGTGAGTTTCCAAAGGCTTAAAGACTTTCATTGAACAGTAGCTATGCCAATATCCAAATAACAATGCTTGCCTAATGTTAATAAGCCAAGTCTATCTCTGTAGCACATTTAACCAACAACAGTTCATCAAAACATAAAAAAACATCATAAGCACAAAGTATAGCCAACAGTTGTCAAGATCAGTAACAAGCATCACATTTTATCGATTAAAATAATATAATATGTGGTTAATTTTCCAGGGAATATGATTCAGAAGCAACTCTAAACAGGTGGGTTTTTAGCTTACATTTAAAGGAACTCAGTGTTGCAGCTGTTTTGCAGTCTTCTGGAAGTTTGTTCCAAATTTGCAGAAGCTGAATGCTGAAGGTTTTGTTCTGGGGATGCAGACCAGAACCAGAAAGCCTGAGTGGTCTGAAATGTTTATACGACAACAACAAATATTAATTGAGGTGCTAAGCCGTCCAGTGAACAACAGTATTTCAGAGTCTACAGCAAGTGTTTTCACCCTGGAAATGTTCTTCAGGTGACAGAAGGCTGACTTTGTAATTGTCTTTATGTGACTCTGAAGGTTCATGTCTAAAATTTTGTTTTACAGGTCTGTCTAACTGCTTCATGATTAAAAGTCTTCCAGAAGATTCTTCCCATCTTTTTCTATCTTTTTCTTTCCATCTGAACATCTTTTCTTGAACCAACATCTCATATAGTGAAGTGAAGCCGCGTTTTATGGTGTTTTAGATGGAGATTATGAGGAGCGCCATGTTCCTTCTTCCCCTGGTTCTTTCTCTACTTCACCACACATCTGCCACATCAGGCCCAGACTTCAACTACGGAGCCCACCCGCGCTTCGTCTGCACCCCAATCCCTGCAGACGCAGACCCTTCCTGCTTCCCCACAACGGGGACGGGCGCCGGGTCGACGGGGCCTGGAGGATCGAACCATCAGAACGTCCCTCCCAGCGGCTGGTGGGGGGCCAGTGACGAGGCTAAAGCCACCATCCTCCACCTGAGGGAGAGCCTTGTGCAGCAGAAGGAGATCATCCTGGACCAGAGGGAGACCATCAGAGAGCTGACGGCCAAGCTGACCCTGTGTGAGGGCCCTGGGCGAGGCCCGTCGCTTCACGACGAGCACCACGGCTCTGTGTCATACTCACATCACAAGGGACTGTCCGTTCACCACACATCGTACACCGACAACAGTCACTATGGCAACGGCAGACTCATCCCAGACTCACAGCACCACCACCCCTCAGTCCAACGAGCCAACGGAGGGTACGGAGGCGGCGGCCACAACCACGGGAAGGACAAACACGGGACGGCGGGGGACAGCACATCGACGACGGAGCAGCTGGAGAGGATGCTGCATGCGCTGAAAGAGAGACTGAGCAGCCTGCAGGTGAGCAGCTGGAGGATGGGAAAAGTTCACTTCGGATAAAACTGCAGAAAGACATGAGAAAATGTAGGGGAAGTTCAGTGGAAGGATAATCATAAAATTCCTTGCTTTACAAATTCAAATCTGAAAAGTCGGGATGCAAGACATATTGGGATTGAAGGGGACGTATTATGGAAAATTCACATTTTGCCAGACATACTGGAAGGAGAGCATCTGTTAGCATCAGTTTAAGGCCTAATCCACATGTAGTTGGATATGTAGGAAAACAAATACATTTATATACCTTCCATCCTCATGAAGTCAGTATAACACCACAAGAAATTATTATTTACAAAAACTCTGACCAAAGTGGACAATCTGTGACAAACATATCCACATACTTGTTTTGACACGACTCCCAATTGACATTATCTTATGTTTTATTAACCTTAAATTCTAACATCCCATTTAAAAGTAGTTCAACGTAGTTCAAAGTAGTCCATACAAAGCTCCTAGTGCCATGTCTAATTCCCAACAGGAAGCTGGGTTAGTCAGGGTGGATTGTTCTGAAGCCATCTGATTGGCTGACAGGTTTTAGCTTTGCTCTACACTGCCCCCTATGGGTTTGGTATCATATGGTATGATACCAAACATATGGCATGGTATGGTATCATACCATACTCATATTTTTAAATGATGTGGCAGAGATATCCGTTTTTTAAGAGACTTAGCTATGTGTGTATGAGATCCAGTGTTGCCACAGATTCTTTCATATCTCAGATTTCCTGTGGTCTGTTTAGAGTTGTTGACCTGGTGGAAGTTAAACCTCCACACCAGCCTTTGTATTGCCTCTCCAGAATGAGACCCAGATTGGAGGAAGTCTATATTATATACATTCTTAAAGGTTTTTATTACTTAAAGTGGACATATTGCGCAAAATTAATGCTTCCATTTGGGTCTCAGCTGTTTCTAAAAACAGCCCAAATGCTTAAAAAAAACACTCAGTCATTTTTGGAAATAATTTCATGTTTTCTTGTTGTCTGGAAAACAAGCAGTTTCAAAAACGACCTGATTATTAAGTCACATTCGATGAGCACTGTACCTCACCTAGCAACCCCAGTCAAGCCCAGATCAATACCCTAGCAACCCAAGCGGAGGTCCAGCATGTTTGGTCAGCTGGTTTTAGCACTGTACAATGGCTGCTGGAAAAGAAAAGTGTTTTGTTGCTGACTTACCATTTCAGAAACCACTTGCTGCTTTCTCGTTTGTTGTGCAAGAGGCTCCACTTCTGCTTTTCAAAGATGTATGGTTTATACTTTTGCATCTGTTTGCAGCCTTTTTTTTTGCGTGAGCGTAAACACTGAATTTACAGTAGCAGCTTGTTTGAATTTAAACAAACTCAGACTTGATGTCTCTGAAAGGACATCAAAATAGGTACAATTGACTAGACTGAAATCTCATTATCTAAGAATGATTTTGTACAAAATATGCAATGAACTTGTTTTGCATAGACCAATGCTAACCTGTTCAAGGAAGAACAATAGGTCACGTTGGACAAAATGCGGAAGAAATTGGTGTAAACTCTTATGCAAGAAACTTTAGAGGAGCGATGAGAAAAGGATGGGGATGGAGAGACGATGTGATGTCCCCATGTGGATTGAGACGCATTAACTCTGCTGTCACGAGGCTGTTTGTTGAAGTCCCAGATCACTACATCCTCTGAGCACTTAAGACAAAAGAACAATGAATTACTTAATCTCACAAAGCCATTCCTTCGTTGGCAGGAGAGTCCCTTTGATGTCCATCAGTGGCCGCCTGACATCAACAAACGGCTCAAAGTTGCTTCTCCACAAGGAGACAGGGTCGGTTTCCTCAAATGGCGGATGTATTAAATATGCATTTATGGCGCTGGTCTTCACAGACAAATGTCAACATCTGTGGGAGTGGGAGTGTGGAAGATCAGCTGCAATTAGAGTGATCTCCCTTGACAGACAGTAATCAGGGCAAGCAGCAGGACAAAGCCTGGATTACCTGAGAGGAGGAGCAGGAAGATAAAGGATATAAACGGGACAGAGCAGCTGCATCTCAGAAGACAAGATGATTAGTATGTGTTGACTCTATGTCAACACATACCAGAGGTGTGAAACTCATTTTTATTTTGGGCCATGTCATGATTATGAATATTCTGGAAGGGCTGGCTGTGCCAGGAAAAACATTAGCAAACTGTTAAAAATATTTATAAAGAGCTGGCTCTGCATTCGATAAGTAATAATATTGAACATCTTTCCTAACTGATTGTTTTTGCTAACAAAATTACTTGTTTTGTGGAGCTAATTTAGATATATTCGCAAGAAATTTTGCGATATTTGCATTCATGTATGACTTTTTGTTACTCGCTGTATCAATTGCAAATTATGACTTGATATCAAGTAAGGCTGAGGCAGCAATGAAGAAGAAGTAAGAAAGTTAGCAGTCACATAAACCCAATGCTTTGCAAAACAATTGTGGAAAATTTTCAATGAACTCTCAATTATGCATTAGCACAAAAAAGTAGAGGGATTTTGCATGGATTTTGTCAATTGCGGAATCGTGAAAAACTGGAACTGATTGACCTAATTTGGCTGAATGCAGATAAAAACTGCTTTGATTTGATCGATGGCGTAATAGTTAAACACGTTATCTTGACAGTTCTATTGTTGCGTCAATCTGTAGTTTAGAGGGCCACATAGAAAGCAATGGAAGGTCCGGATTTGGCCCGCTAGAGTTTGACACATGTACTTTAGGCTAATTTGCACCAGTGTGAGTTGTAATGTTTGCTGTTTTTATCTTCCTCAGAAGAGGAACAGCACCACCACATACTCCAGCTCTCTGAAGGAGCTGCTGCAGAGGAAGATCAGCACCCTGGAGGAGCAGCTGCACCACACCACCGCCGCCCTGGGCAGCAGCGCGGACCAACACCACGATGACGACTCCGGCCACAGAGAGGACGGAGACCACCACAACGACGGTCACCACGACGACAACCACAAGCACGACCACCACGACGACGAACACCACGACGTACACGACGACACCGGAGACCACACGGACCATCATGACGATAGCCACAGCGAAGACCACCATGACGGAGATCACGACGATCATGATGAAGGTCAGGATAGTGATAGTGAGGAGGATGAAGATGAGGATGACGAGGAGGAGGAGGAAGAGGAAGAAGACGAGGAGGAGGAGGAGGAGGAGGAGGAGGAAGATGATGATCACAGGAGCAATGAAACGGAGGATCACAGTTACCTCCCACACACTGGGTACAGAACTGGTTTCCACTCTAATAAACTGGAAACGATGCTCAACCAGCTGCACCTGACAGGTAAAATTCACACCTGACGCTCTGCTGATTCCCAGTTTAGATAAAAACTCTTTAGATGCAAAAACACATTTTCTCTATTATTTTTTTGTCTAATTTCTAGTGCAAATATCTTAGAATACTTGACATAAGACAAAACTCACATAAGTAACTTTTCAGCAGGATGTAGGAGACAGTTTTAAGTCAATAATTAATCATACTGCTAGTTCTACTGGCAGATTATTTTGCTTACAACATGGGAAAAATAGCTTATAAGCAAAATAATCTGCCAGTACAACTAGTACATTTTTAAATCAATATAAGAAATACATTAAAAGATGTGGAAAAACAATAAATTCAATTCCTTTTTTAAACAAGAAAATACATATTTTATTGCCTAACATGCAGCAGCATCTCATTCCTGTAGTGAATGCTTGATCATTTGTAGCAAAGGAAGAATGTGCTCAACTCTAGTTGGATATAATTTGAATATTTTCACCTTCCTGAAAGAGCTGCCAAAGCCATTTTTGCCAAACGCAATTTTGTCAAAATTAAAAAAATTCCCCCTTTTTATTACTGAAAGATGATTTAGGCAAAAAAAAAAATCACTTTTGGCTAAAAATGACATGGGTCAGTATTTTGGAAAGGTGACCATTTTCAAATTCCTAAATAAATCTAGTATGTTCCTCGTAGCAGAACAGCTAAAACTAAAAAAAAATAATTAAATTTTCCTTCACAGCTTCAAACAAGAAACATTCCAAGAACCTGGATGCCTTCCAGATCAGCTTCCCGATGAGGACCAACTACATGTACGGACGGATGAAGAGGACTCTGCTGCAGGAGATCTTCGCTCTGACCTTGTGCCTCTGGATGAAGGCAGGCGTGGGACCCGGACTGGGGACTCCTTTCTCCTACTCTGCCCCCGGACAGGCCAATGAGCTGGTGCTCATCGAGTGGGGGAACAACCCCATCGAGCTGCTGATCGATGACAAGGTGAGGAAAGAAAAGACGCTCAAGTTGGTACATTATTCGCTTCTTATGGTTCTGAGATAAATACTAACACATTCCTTACAACACAGAGGCACGCAACATGTGCAGAGTCTGTAATCATCGACGCGGCCGTTCACTTTATTTTTTAAAATGCCAGAATCTGCATAGGTTTATGTTTCCTCTGTCTGATGACATTTTTCTAAAATATTAAATCAAATTTTGTGATCTGTTACTGTGTACTTGAGTTGCCTTTTTACCAAATATGTTTTTACTCTCACATGAGTAAAAAATGTTGAGTTAGTGCCACTCTTAGCATTTACTGAAATATTTAGTTAAATTATCACGACTCGTTTCTTTAAGTGACGCTCTTGAATTTGTCATGCGTCAACATGGCATCACCGTCACACTTTTAAAAGAAAATGTTCCTGTCTGATCCACAGGCTGTGACGCTGCCCTTGTCTCTGAGTGATGGGAAGTGGCACCATGTCTGTGTGACGTGGACAACAAGGGACGGACAGTGGGAGGCCTACCAGGACGGTGTGCAGCGGGGCTCTGGGACGAACCTCTCTCCCTGGCACTCCATCAAACCTGGAGGGTCTTCATCCTGGGACAGGAGCAGGTAAAGACAAAAAATATTTTTTGGCTTTTGTGAGAACTTAAAATAATTTTGCATGCTTTTTGTCCCCTTATGAGTCAATGAGAAAAATCCCCCGTTAAGCTGGAGTCGTTTTTTTTAATAAAAGTATGCAATTTTTAGAAAAAATGTTATTACATACTTGTCATGACAGCGTAGCAGTACGAGACAGAATCTGTGAAATACTAAAACTAAAAAAAATCAAGCTCCCAGTGGTATCTAGAAACAGACAACTGAAGCCAGGAGGAGGTTCTTAGCGCTGTCAATCTTCCTGTGTTTGGTGCTGCTCATTCCTCCTCTCTCTAGCTGTGCTACTCTGCAGCTAGCACAGCCTGCCATGAATGCTAAGTCTAGTTAGCGTAGCCATGGATGACGGCGGATAAACGGTTTTCCCGGTAAGTTGTTTCACAGCCATTAGTATGGAAGCCCATTTCTGCCACTCTGTTAAAAAAAAAAATCTCGTTATGAGATAGTATCTCGTTATAATGAGATACTATCTTGTTATTTTGAGATTATATTTATAATGGATAGTATCTCGTTATTTTGAGATATTATCCATTATAATGAGATACTATCTCTTTATGAGATACTATCTCATTATAATGAGATACTATCTCATTATTTTGAGATAGTATCTCATTATAATGAGATACTATCTCATTATTTTGAGATAGTATCTCGTTATGAGATACTATCTCATTATTTTGAGATAGTATCTCGTTATAATGAGATACTATCTCGTTATTTTGAGATACCATCTCATTATTTTGAGATACCATCTCATTATTTTGAGATACTATCTCATTATAATGATAGTATCTCATTATAATGAGAATTTTTTTTTTAACATAGTGGCGGAAATGGGCTTCCATACATTAGCACGTTTAGCAGAGAGAAAACATAAAGTTGATTGGCAGCGATAAAACCCGCCTCCTGGTTCTGATTGGTTGTTTGAGGTGGTGGAGATCGATCGTCTCACAGATTATCCGTCTCATAGCAAACTGCCACAACATAGCGACAGTTTTAAAACGTATTTATACTGCAGCATTAAAGGTCAAAAGGTGCCACTTTTACCCCCACCTATCGTACTTCAGGACACTCTTGGAGGCCGTTTTGATGCCACTCAGTCGTACGTGGGAGAGATGTCGGACCTCCACATGTGGTCGCGCGCCCTGAGCGCCGCTGACGTCTACAGCCTGGCCTCCTGCGGCAGCCACCTACGCGGTGACGTCATCGACTGGTCCGAGTCGGAGGTGGAGCTTCACGGCGGCGTTGCTAGGTACCCGTTCGACCCCTGCCACTGAAGCAAGGTTTACCCGCCCAAGAAGAAGAACGTCGAGAAATCATGAGATTTTGGACTTTAAGCGTTCAGGCTGTTTGCCTTCCTTTAAACTATGCGTCAAATGACGCAAAAAGGAGGATGAAGTTGTAGCCTGATGACCGTATTTACAGAGAATGTGTTGATGTTCACTTTTTTTTTTTTTAATTATTAAATAAATTAGTGTTTTATTATAAACAGACAAGTGCTGTGACATATTGTCATAATGTGAATAAGATTTAATGAGAACAGTTCTGTGCTGATGTGAGCAGGACCTTAAAGGGTTCGGCTGTAGATTAGTTAGTTTAATGAAATTCATAGACATGTTTTTATTAAGACATGTTTTTATTAATCTCCTCATACTTTGGATTCTCTTTTTTAAGGTTTCCATGAAACATACAGCTAATTTACCAAAGAAACCGTAGACATGTGTGACTCAAATATGTTTTTCTCTTTTTAATTATTTAAATTTACATGTAAAGATAGAAGACTTTAGAGAGTTTAGTCTTATTCACTCTGGTTTGATTGCCTCAGTTTTGTGTTTTTTAAACATTTGAAAAATCTTTATTTTGTCGTTTTCCTCAACATTTTTGTCCTAAATGCAAGGTTGTTCACAGACCAAACCCTTAATATTCATCACTTTTGTTTGGTTGAACAGTGAGTAACTTCTAACTTGTGTGTATTGAGATTGTTGCATTGTGGCTTTGTCATTTTGGCCTTGATTGTATTATTGTACAATATGTTATACATTGAAGCTATTAGAAAATGTTTAAACTCTGTGTGATTGTGTTTTTTGTTGAAATGTGAGTAATAAAATTACAAAAATTAAGCATTTTGTTCTCGTTCAAGGTGCTTTCACCGAAAGCGCATTTCAGGGTTTTACGTCAATGCAGATAAATCAATTCCAACATTGCAGTCCTGCACAAAATTAAAGATTAAAAATCTATACATAGCCACTGCTTAAGTTTCAGAACATCTTCTTTCTCTTTAAACAAGAGTGTGTTCTTCTGAGAGACCAAAACATTGAAATGGTAGCCATGGTCAAGAGGAAACACTAAGGATTTATTTACATTACCAAACTTCAAAAACATATTTTTTAATCTTTAAATACCACTAATTTCATCCTAGACATGTGTGACATCAGGAACCTGACATTTCTCCCCCATTTTTGTGTTCATCTCAGATCCATTAGGCTGACTTCACAGCAGTCACACTCAGGCTCACTGTATTTATTCAAACATTCAAAAAAATAAAAATTAAGTTGATGGTTAACATCAGTCCTGCAACTTCTACACCTTTACAAATAAATTAAATAGAATAAATAAACCTAAACTATAGAGAAAAGGTCTCCAATGAAGTGTTGATATAACAGCTAAAATGCACATTAACAGTTAAAAACATACACAAAAAACATGGCAAGGTTTCACATGAAACCCTGTATATAATTATCCATCCATCCATTTTCCATCTATCCATTTTCTTCCGCTTGTCTAAAATATAGTACTTGTAGGGAAAATGCAGCAAATCACAGCAACCGAAAAAAGGGGTCGAGCTGTCAGTTACTGGTTGCTATGGTAACCACTGACCGACAGCAACTGTAACCATAAAAATGAGAAAATAATTGACTAAACAAAATGGAGTTGAGGAATAAAACCAATTTTGACAAATTAAATAAAATCCTGCTACAATCACAAAAGGTGAAAGTACTTTGAGAAAGACGTAACTTTGTGACAAGTTTAAAAATAATTTTAATTATTATTTAAATTAACAGGCCCCATTTAAAAAGAGACGAGACACAACAAATAGTTTTGTTTACTTACTTTTTTTATTGTTACACAGTATTTTACTGGCACCAATGTATCGTGGTTTTCCTTTTGCTACATGTACAAATGATGCATCCATCTTTGCCTCCAAGTAAACAAAAATAAATAAATACAAAACAAAAACATTTTCTGAATGTAGTGGCTCTGCAGAGAGAAGCTTGACAGTATTCATTTTTTGTTTTTACCTGGAAACAGTTTCCATTTTTTGGCAACTTTGAATGTTAAAAATAAGGACGGACAGTCCTGGTGATGTCCATAAAAATTAAAATGAAGCCCTATGGCTTCATTTCAACACAACGTCTGTAAGCCAATCACGTGGTTCAAACAAAGTGGAAATAAAAAAAATTATTATAAGTTTTGGAGAGAAACTGTTCCTGCTGGTCGGACGAGAATGGACATACATTTCTCAGCATATTGCAGTGTGTGCGATTGACCAGCAGAGGGCGCCATATTGAATTAGAGTAGGTCAGTAACAGCATTTTTTTCTCAAAATGCTAAACTTGATAAAGTGCTGCATACAATAGTTTAATTTCCCCCAGAATCAAAAATACAAATATACTAAAGTAGGTCAAATCCATGACTGGAGACAAATCTAAACTTTTAATACGAGTGTTTTAAATCAATGGTTTATTATTAGTGTTCATCATTTAGCTGTCTTTTTATTTCAAACGTAACATTAACATTTCAGCTCAAACAGCTTCCCCAGACTTTAAAGGGCATATGTCATCATATTTTTTTATATACGTTAATGTATTTTAAACAAATCCATTGTTTTTATAGCAAAGTAGCATATTTAAATGTACTCTTAAAGAACAAATTCTTTGCAGAATTTCTTAAGATTATTGATAACATGTCAATAAGATCTGTCATGTTAAATGAACGATTGCTGGGCACAAATCATGAACTGTTTTATTGAAGGGAAACTTTTTAAAGGGAATATTCTTAGTGCCTTCCGAGCAATACGTTATGTTGGAGGGAGTAATAAAAAAATATGCAGAACAACCACAACATGGAGGAAGACGACAGAGACTGTGTCTATTTGTGAGCATAAAGATTAAAATATCGTGTTTTTGCTTTCTTTTTTGCTGCAAAACATCTGTTGATTCCACAGTACGAGTTAAATCAACATTTCCTCCCAGGATGGTTAGCATAAATAACCAGTTTCCTCTGACAGTTATTTTTACATTTTCTTAGCCAAATCCAATGCATTGGAAGATAGTAGCTAATTGGTTGTATTTAAACATGTAGCATTAGCTTGGAGTTGCTTTTCAAAGTGGAACAGGATATCGTGGAGGAAGTGGACATGTGGAGATGGTGTCAACAAAACCAAGTTATTTTGTTGTGCCTGTACACATCTGAGTTATAATGTTGGGACCGATATTTGAGCATAAACCTGAATGGTAAAATTATCTTTTACAGTATTTGTCACAAGTGCTCAGGATGGTGGATTACACTCAGGATGGACTCAACACACGCACTTTTAAATCTCTCTGTGGGGTGCTGGTTTGTTTGGTTTTAAGGTTCCCACACTCAACATTTCTCAACTTCTGAAGATAAATCACCATTAATAAATATTCACTTTATGAACTCAAATTCAAGTGGAAAACATTGCCTGATGAATGGGTTTAGCTCCCAAAATGTAATTTATATGTTTTTTCTTTTTTTCCATTTCTGAATTTCAGTCATAAAATGTAAAGGAACATATTTGAATTTTATCAAAATGATGACATATGCCCTTTAATTTCGACACTGGGCAGCAGAGTGTGAGACTCAAACTCTGTGTGTGCTTTACAGAGTTTGAATCCCTCAAGAAAAAGAAGAAAAAAAAGTCAAACATATAATCTCATATTTTCTAAAGGTAAGCAGGATCACTCACTTGATGCACAAACCAACTTCAGTATCTTTCCATGACACCAGGAAACACAAACACTTTCCAAATCAGTGCACTAACTTGGTCAACCATGCATCAGCACCTATGACTGATCCTTCCGTTCGACATGCAGTAAAACAGTAGCTTGTACAAAAAAATCTGATTTTAACAAAAGATAAAGAATAAATTAAATCAAATCTATGTGTTTCTTAAACAAATATGCTAACGTCTATTTACAAAAAGTGTACAATGAAAAGAGCTGCCTTTGTGACTTCACAAAACCCATGTTGGTGGACAGAGTTAATTCAACAGATGTTGAGTTGTAGTGCTGCACAAAGAAAATTCGTGCTTCATGCCGTTACGTTAATTCTGAAAAGACACGATGAACGGCTCTGTACAGATAAAGATTCAACAAGCCTCCAGACAACGATACTCTACTCTGCTATTGCTCAAACATGTTGAGAAACATGCTAATGTTCATACTGTACGCTGCGTTTCCACTATGAAATCCAGTGAAAATATACATTAATAACATTTACCTTGCTAGAATCCAGTATTTAAGTTTGGATGTGAACTTTATGCCATTTGGAGTATTAAATTAGTTTGCAAATTCACAGCTCTATCAGAATAAAAACCTATTGTTAGTACTTCACATTTTGTCTTGGCTATGCACAATCAACAAAGGGAATATCTTATTAAGGCGGCACTGATAATAAAATAGGACTTCATGAAACTGCAGCTTCTTGCAACCCTTAATAAAACTGTATTCACACCAACGTGGAAAAATCTTGATTTTTGACTTGTTGATTCACCCCAATTCTCAGCCCAGATGGAAAACCTTTTAAACACCAAAACTGCTGGACATCGTTCTCAAAAATTAAAGCAATCTGAAAAAACAAAACAACTACATTAAAGTGATTTGATGTGTATAAAATGCCAACAGACTCCAGCCACTGTGCAAAAGAAAGATAATTTCTAGTGTGAATACAGTCTTAAAGATCCTGCTTAAGTGGGAGTGATGCTGAGAAGACGGCAAAAGTTTTGTTTGTGCTCTGGGATTTTTCTGTTAAGTTGAGTGCAACAGCAGTACTGTGAACGGCAGCCTCAGCAGGTAAGCCTTTTGCTCTGTTTGCAGCTTTTTCAAAGAGTCTGGCGGTCGGGACAGCAAGGGGTCCTTGCAAGTGGAAGAGGAGGCGTTTTCAGGAAGAATGAGAAGGAGGAAGAAAGGTTAAAGAGAGGAGCGAGCAGCAGAGATGATGTGAGAGGAAGAGGAACATAGACGTAACCTAGGGCTGCTCCTCTTTCTTCTTCAGTGATATACGTTTCTTCCTGGCAGCAAGCATTTCATAGAATGGATCCACACTGACCGCAGATCTATAAAACAAGAACAAAAAGGTAGGTTAGAAACAAATCTCCATCTTAGCACATGAAAATGTGGACGAGATTGAATTTTCTCAGCTGTAATTCAAATATTCTGAGAGAAAAACAAGAAATGTTTGTACACTTTCAAGCACTTTTCAAGCATTTTCAAGGCAAGTTTTCAAATTTCTCCTGGATCACACTTTGGAGATTACATCAACCAAAGAAGACCGTTTCAATTCACTATTATTTATTACTGTTGATATGTTGTATTCTACATTTTACAACAGGGGCAATGTAAACTAAAATATAACAAAATGTTATACTTTGAAATGTTTCTCTCACACAAGGAAGGAAACCAAAAAGGCTTGATCCAAGTTAAATAGACCAAATATATGTAAACGTCTAGTTACAAAATAAATCTCTAAAAAATGTTTGCCAAATACAAATAATTTTGGTAATTTTAAGTGACATAAAACAAGAGAAGTTTAATCTGATTTATCTTCGTAACAGTGAGAAACAATGTCTGTATTAATATATCTGGGTTCAACTGTAAAAACAGTTTTCTAAATTTAAGCTTTTAATCAAGCTTTGGATTCCACTTCATTACAAAAACATATAAAGCACTTTCCAAACCTTGAAAACAACCAGCTGAAATTCAAGCATTTTCAACACTAAATTGTAAAGATAAGAAAATTATTTAAATAATAAAGAAAAAAAAAAATCACATTGAAATTCACGGCCATCTGGATCTGTCATCTTTGTCTTACTTGATGCTGTGGATCCACTCGTCCTTCTCCTCCGGTGTGGGTGCAGAGATGCGATACACCATGTGGTTTCCTTCCACCACCCTCCCATCAGCCTCCGTCTTGCACGCCTTGATGAGCTGCCCGCGGTTGTTGGGGATGTACAGCTCAAAGCAGTTCTGTTTAAAAAAACATAAATAAATTTAAAAAAAAGACATTACAACATCAATTCCACTGGAGAAATTACAAAAACAATCTAACAAGATATTTCAGTGAGGAAACGAAGGCAACTCACAGGCTTTCTTGGGTCCTCTACTTCACGGATGCTAAGATTTTCCAAGGGAATAATACCTCGTGGTTCCTTATCCTGTCAGGGAAAATTCACTTAGCATAATTTTCGGTCACAAAGCATGTGCAGCAGATACATAACTGGAGCTTTTACAGAGAAATGTTGTGCAGTAATGATTGGTTTCTAATTGGTGATACATTTCTATTCCGCTTATCCTTCATAATAACACTGACAAATTAATCCATCTTTTCAGAAGTACATGAAAGCATGATGATGCTACACGAGCATGCTGCTAGCATGTGCTTGTTCTAAATGAAAATGAGCACTTTCTTCTTTGATTTCCAATTTTGACTTCGACTGATTCACTTCCTGCTAAAGCGCCCCCTGGTGGTGGAAGAAAATCCACAGAAAAGCAGCACCGGGCTACAAGCCGCATGGTTCAAAGTGTAGGAACAAAGTAGCAGCTTATAGTCCAAAAAAGTATGGTAATTGTTTTATCCTGCAGCGATGGCTGACATTGGTGACAAACACTGAGACTTACTGTGGTGTATTCAAAGTAATAAAGACAGTTGTCTGTGAGGATGAACCATCGGCGTTTCCAGGTTTTCACTCTTCCTCCTACAAGATCAAAAATAAATCAGGTATTTAAAGAAAGCAGGGAGTTTATTTTCAAATAAGCACTACTACAGTATCTACTTTCTACCTACTAATTAAACTTCAAATTTCTTGATTCTACGTTTTATTAAACACTGTTTCAGTACATACCTCCTGAGAAAACAAGCAGCAGCAGTAGAGCATGGAAATGGCAGGAAAGAAGCAGAGACACAGAGAAAAAGAGGAATTAGAGGGAGACAAAAGGAAACATGGAAGGAGACCGTATTAGTGGCACGGACCAGAGGCCCCCGTCATGCGAAAGGACAAAATCCAGACTGAGAGAGTGAGTCTGTGCTTCACCATCACATGCTATGGCAATGTTTTAATACCACAGCGGCGTTTTGAGGCAACAAACCTCAGAGACAGGAAGACAGACTCAACGTAGCACAAAGCCTTAGAGGTGATCAGAGAACAGTACAGAGCATGTTTTCTTCAGATCTCTGTAACACGAACCATCAGTAACAGATCAACAGGATCGGCGTTAAAGGTCTAGACAAAACTCATTACATTTTCTGCGTAAAATCATTGTTAGATAAAGTTTTAGAAAATGGCTACAAAAACATGCGCAATTATACAACCATACATTCTTGAAAAGCGAAAGTTGAGCCTCCTGCGCAACCAACAAGAATGCGGCAACTAAACACTTGTCTTTTCCAGCAGCCATTGTACACAGGTAAAACCAGCTGACCAAACGTGCTGGAGCTCAGCTTGGGTTGCTAGGTAACGGGGCTAGTCTCAGCTCGGGTTGCTAGGTAACGGGGCTCGTCTCAGCTCGGGTTGCTAGGTAACGGGGCAGTGCCAATTGATTCTGATTTGAATCAAGGTTTCTGAAACAGATAATTTTCCAGACACCAATAAACATCAACTTATTGCCAAAAACCGTGTGGGTGTTTTTCTTTAAAGTGCTTGGGCTTGTTTTTTTTTTTTAGAAGCAGTTAAGACCCAAATGGAAGCATAAAAATGCTTAAAATATGAATTTTGCACATTAGAACCTCTTTAAAAAGGCCAGGTAAAGCAGGAACGGCCTCACTGGGAAAACTCTCACCAAGCTTAAGCAGCCAGCCCTCTCTGTCTGGGTTGAAGAACGTGTGCGTCAGGTCGTTGCCATCGTCCTCCGGGATCTTGAACGGTTCATTTTTAATGCTTTCATACAGATTCTGAAACACAACAAACCAGGAAAGATGAGATCGCCGTACGACGACTCCTAAACTACCAACACAACCGATCGGGTTGCTCGTACTCTGAGCAGCTCCTCCGGCAGGTCTCCCCCGTCGTTGATACCGCGGTTCATCGAGATGAAACGGTCCAGTCCGGGTTTGTCTCTCACATTCGGGTTATGGAGGCTCGTGTTCAGCATAATTATGGCAAACGAAAGCACGTAACACGTGTCTGTGGACAGCGGAGAAAACAATAACTGACAGGAAATGAGTAGGAAGGAATCCATCAATACTTTATTACAACCCAGGCGCTCTCTAAGGAGCACTTAACTTTACATCAAACCGCCTGCAGTTTACTCCTTTCCATCAAAAATCACTTACAGAAACCTTTTATTAATGACACGCGGAGAATCTAAATCAAGCTGCTGAATGCTTCGTTCTTCAATACTGAATATTTTAAAACTTATACTGAATTATTACTTTCAACTACAATTTAGAATCATATTTAGTGGCAAAAATCACATTAATGGTTCCTAAAGATAGAAAAAGACTGTCCATTAATTAAACAGCTAATACCAGCATGTTATAGTCCTTGAGTTGCTTTATAAAGTGCAAAATGGCAAAAGAAATAATAGTCAGAGCAATAAGTGCATTTAGTACATTAAAAGTGCTACTGAGTTCAAACAAGACAATATTTTAAATACTTTTCCACTGTCTGCTAAAAAAAACTCATACCTTACACTGAGCTTCTTATTTTATCTGACACCAACTTTAAGTTTATCTTGATACTCGTAAGTGAAGTAAGATTAATTCCTTGATTCTTATTAATATCAGACTGGTAAAACATTGTGACTGGTAAATATCTGGATAATTTAATCAGTGTCATCTCATCCTCCATATGTGCGTCTACAAATGTATATCAAAACAATGAAACAAGAGCGGTGACATCCAATTAAATACATTTATTTTATCTGCAATCGTGAAAGACTTCTTAACTTCTGATTCAAACTAACGCAATAGGATCATGTTATGCATTTTGGTTTTAAATCTGAGTGGAAACACCAACTATGGTGCTTTTACTCAAGTTTATCATTCTGTAAAAATTTGGTCCAGACTAATGCCTCATCTCTCTGCAAACTAAAAATGCAAACAGTGAATGTAGTACAATCTGGACCTTTAAAGATAATCTCATTACCCTGAAAGTCAAACCAGGTCAAGTCATTTGATCGCTGCTTGATTTGATTAGAACTTGAGCAGCATTTACACTCGACAGAAGGCAAAACAACATGGTAACCTGTGAAACGTGGAGAACCTACTTAAAACCAAAGTCATGCATCTTTAACACGAAGGATTGATTTTCTACCACAGAGTGGAAGGCTAGAGACAGTCTGCAACTCTGAGGTAGACATTCTTGTAAAAGCCGTCGACAGACAATCATGACAAGAAACGTCTCACAGTTGACCTTCTAAATAATTACTTGTTTCCATATTGGGTACAGAAAATTAAGTTTCTAGTATAAGAACTCTGTTACACTTTAGCACCAGCAGATATGAGACTTCTGTTGATACTGAAATTAAAGATGACCTACTAATCTTCCTTGAACAGTTTAGGATACATCCATGAGCTACAAAACTTGTTCATCACCTTTTTTGCATAATGAGATTTTAGTCTGGTCAGTTATGAGCTCCTTCCAGAATGAGAAGTTTTTTGTTGTCTTGTCACTTTAAATCCTAATAAGCTGCTGGTGGCCACGCCCCCAAACTCAATGTTTACACTCAGATGTGAAAATGACTGCAAACAGATGTGCAATTATAAATCCATATGTCATTGAGAAGCAGAAGTGAAGCCTCCTGCACAACCATTAAGAATGCAGCAAGTTGTTTCTGGAATGTAATTCAACAACTAATCACTAAAAACCAGCTGACCAAATATTCTGGAGCAGCGCAGTGTCCATATATAGTGGGAGACTTTTGAAAAAGCTCCTTTTCCAGAAACAAAAAAACAATTTATTGCCAAAAACTGGCTGGGTGTGTTTTTAGAAGCAGTAGAAATCCTAATGAAAGTATAAAAATTTGAATTTTACTTAATGGGTCCTTTTTTGCCCACCTGCAATCTTAAGAGACATGGTCAATTGGACACTGCAAGCTTTTTACCCCGTGCGCAATTTAGTGAAGTCGTACTGACAAACCAAAGGTTTTTTTGTGTGGTTTTGGGAATCGATGGCAAGTTGCACATTTATTTGAATCAGTGAATGTTACTTTGTTTAGCTGTGCAGTATTTAATAAAGTTGTAAATATTCCCTTGCAGTACAGTCCATTATTCTTAGTCCTGTTTTATTTATTTATAAGTTTTGTGTGACTTTTTTAATTTTCCTGTCACTTTGCTGCTGGCACACCTGAATTTCCCCACCGAGGGAAAATAAAGGTTATTTCTATTCAATTCTATTCATGCAACTCAAAGAAAACATCTGCATGACTGTATCAACATGTATTTAAACCGCAGAGCCTGCCAAACTACTTTTGCTTTACACAAAGGAAGACTGAAAGAATGTACCTCATCTCATAACAATTCAAGGAAGCAATGAAAACATAAACTGCTCTTATTGAAAGGTCCTGGGTATAAATACAAAGGCCTCTGTGGGTTAACATATTAGCAAATCATTACTGGTAAGGGAGATGGAGTGTGAGGGCAGCATATGTGGAAAATGACTTTCTCTTTGTTTGAACAAACAGGATTTTACAGAACTGGAAATGGTCCAAAAACAACACTCAGGACATATTTCACAGCCACAAATGGTTGTGTTTTTTATAACCTGTGCTTTGGAAGACACCAGGGTTGCAGTGGCAGTATCTCTGAGCAAACGCCTCCATCATTCTGTCAATTTTCTGCGCTTCGCCTGGCAAACGGAAACTCCACAGGAACTGTCTGCAGAAAACAGGACAGGGTTTAGATCCAGCCTAAAAGATCAGGTTCTGCAATCAAGGCAGGCTTCTGTCCTGTTGCATAAAGTTCCCCCAACCCAACCAGAGACAAACATGGGATTTTCCATTACTGAGCATTTCTGCTCCCTGAATAAAGACTGCACATAACTCAGTGTGTTTCAGTAGTAAGCTAAGAAGTACCTGAGGGCCTGCACCAGGTTAAGGTCGGTGAACTCATGGAGGTCAACAAAAGCTTGAAGCACTTTGATGTTGAAGTCGTCTCTGCAAAAAGAAGTCATTTATACTTACAAATCGTCTGGACAACAAAACAGGAAAAGTGTGAGGTTTTTTTACACGTCATGCACCTTTCTCCCAGGTAATCCCCTATGGCGGTCTTGTTGAGGCCTTCTCCCTTGTACAAGAACTGTGCGATGTCCTCTGCTGTGTGTCTGAGCAGCTCGTTTTCCACCAGAAACAAAATCCCCTGCAGAAAGAGTCGGTGAGTAAAAACTGCATGTAACAAAAACAGCTGCAAGAGTCCAACAAGGCATTCACCTTTTTTGGGTCCATATTGAATTTCTTGCGTCCCATAGCCACATGTCTACTTTTCTGTAGAGTTTTGCTGAAGAAAGCATAAAAATGGTAAAAATCAGAATATTTTACAGCATAAAAATTTGATGCTTTTCTTTGCATACACTGACAAACCATATGAATCCTAATTAGATAGTGGACTTTCTGTTGATTTAAACACAAAAATGTATCTACCTGCCCTCTGTACTGGTCTCCAGTCCCTCTACCTCTAAAATTGCCTCTCGTAATTCCTCCCTGAGCCTCTGGATCTCCTGCAAGAGGACACCCTTCCTCCTGCGGATGTCCTCCAGCTCGGAGCGCTCCTCTGGGCTCAGATCTACCGGGACTGCAGAGGAAGAGAAGAAGAATGATTGCATTGCAGCGCATTTCACAAATAGTTAACGGGGCTAAAATAATCTAGGTCAAAAGCTATCTATTCTGATGGCAAAAATACAGAAACAAGGTGCATCGTTAGTCAATCTCCATTATCTTTCAGGATCAAGAATGGACAACACTGAAGGAAGAAATAATATATTACTCATATGTGAAAAAGTAACTGAAAAGCAGAACTAATCTAATAACCGTGCCAATAAAATTTCATTAAATTAATAATAACCACTTCTCCTAATACAGCTCAAAGTGAATTAGTGATTAATAAGAACAGCTACCTCACTGAAAAAAACAAATATCTTAAAATTGTCTGCAATACCAGAAAATTAGTTTTGTAGTGTCAAAGCAAAGATTTAAGTATGTTGTTTTTTAATACCCTGGTGTCATTTACATTGTTTCTAAATAAAAGTGAGTAGAGTTTGAAAGAAAATAAATCTGAACAATATTTTCTGCAACCAGAGTTAATGAACAAATAAGTCTTCGTTCACCTGCAGTCACAGACTTTCACTGAAATTGCTTTAATTTGTATAGAACTGGGTTCTCACACCTACTGTAAAAGAAGGCATGAGGATTTAGAGTATGCTTCTTCTTACCATTTATTTGACATTTTAAAAGTCCAACGTTTATTTTTCCCCAAAAGAGACTTTTCAGAACTGAATACAAGGCACGGAAACATTTCTAACTCAAACTCCTACCTTATCAAGTCAAACTAACATCTGATGCTGTGCAATTAATCATTTTGTATTTTATTTTCAGCTCAAACTGATCAGGAAAAACATTTACAACCGACTTGCTCTAAAATGTTTTAGAGAGCATTGAAAGGCCTGAAGATATCCCTGCTTTCTTGCTGTACTGGTCTCCAATTTGCATTATTCTGACTTTTTCTCTCCACAGAAGCTACATTTGGTCTGATGCAGCTTGGCTGTGAAACCTTCCTGGCGGAAGATATCGGCTGATTTAATGCTGCAGCATTCTCCTTTTCCTGTTACCTTTTTGCTTTTCATCAACACTGAAAGTACTTCAACACCAGTTCTTCTGCATGGTTTTTGTGTCTCTGCTCTGGCTAATCAAACAAAAACAAACGAGACGGCCGCTTGTCCTGAACCTGGTTTTGATCAAGGCTTCTTCTTGTTAAAGGGAAGCTTTTCCTCTCCACTGTCGCTACATGTTCATTCAGAAAAAATGAACGCTGCTGCGAGCCAATAACTTGATGCAATTTGATTTTAATAATAACCTGAACTAAGGGTACGTTCACACTGCAGCCTGAAGTGACCCAACTCCAATTTTTTTTACGGGCCGTTCACACTGCCAGTAAATGGACCTGTATGTGTTCTGCAGTGTGAACGGGCAAACGACCTGAAAGTGTCCCACATGCGCAGTAGAGGGCGCTATAGCGTCAGCGTTCTGCCAACTGCCATAAAAAGAAGAAGAAGAGCTCAGTGTTTGTGGAAGTAAACATGGAGGCTAACGGTGGAGCTTAGATTACACATTTGAAGATGTTGTCCGGCCGGAGCAACATATTAACAACTCAATCATCACAGTCCATCACGGTTGTTGTTTTTCTTCCCACTTGCGCGTATCAGGATACAGAATAGTGAGATTTGTTGAGAATCAGACGTTCAGTTCGGATGAATGCGGCCTGGACATTAGGTCGCATTTGAATCGGTTATGTATCGGATATGAGTCACATTCGAAAAAGAATCTGACCTGAGCTGTTCACACTGCCATGAAAAGATCGGATTCAGGTCACATTACGTCAAAAAAAAAATCGGAATTCAGGCTGCAGTGTGAACGCAGCCTAAATGTACTGTTTGATAACTGGAATGAATGAATAATTTAACTGAAATTGTAATTTTTTTTAATTGCTTGAGATTACAATTCGTTATAGAATTGATGCTATATGAATAAAATGAGGTTCAGTATTTACTTTAGTAATTTATATTAAATAAATGCAATGTGTTTTGAAGTGTATCATATAAATCTCATACGTGAGACATATTTTAATATTAACAAAATAACTAATTATGATACCCACCCCAATAATCAAGTAGTATTAATATTGCTTAAAGAAAAACTGCATAAAAGTAAACAAATAGTCTTGATAAAGTTGACGAGACAATTCTCAATAACTAAGTTGGACTCTACATTTAGAGAGATGTATTTAATGTCGAACATACTAATGCACAATACAGCTGAATCAAATCCTGCCTGAGAAGCAGCAGCAAACAAAAGCACCAACAAGTTGAGCTGGAAAAACAATTTACAAAATGCTTAAAATGTTGTAAGTTAATCAGTTTCGCCAAAAACAACAAAATAAAGCTAAAACTAGATTTATTGGTGCTCAAAGCAACAAATTGTTACAAGACGATTTATTTTAAACCACAAAACAATGAGCTGCCACGCCCACAGCCTCTCCTGTTAAAAAAAGCTGTAGATTAATTTAAACCTGCTGCAGTGAACGATTCCCATTTAGGACAGACCAGCTGTAACTCAAAGGCTGGTGGCGATGCTAAACATCCACAGACATTAGCTGTAAACTTCGCTCAGGGCAGCCATCGATACAATCAATATTTCATTAGCAAAGGTAGCATTACTGTTCAGTTTCATTCTGAATATGGACTATAGTAAACGCGTTGTCAGAGAAAGACAGGCATCTTGCAAATATGCTCCGGGATGAAGAGTTTCGTCAACCTGCGCGAATGATTAAAATAAGCAACAAGCTACACCTGACTAGCCGCGGTTAGCCACCGGAACCACAGGCAAACAGCGACTTAATAAGAACACTTACTGTAGTCCAGGTCATCCATTTTTGGTGCTTTATTTTTAGGCATAAATAGCTCAGAGTCGACTGTCATTAAATGTCAGAAAATTGGGGATATATTGCGAAATATATCCTCAAAACTAGAGTCAGAAAAACACAGAGAAACCCCCCCCACCGGTGTCGAAATGTTGGGCCGTAGACAAAGAAGGTGGCGACACCGGAAGAGGCGTCTGAGTGTACACCACTCTACTTCCGGTCAGTTTATTTTCAAAATAAAACCAGACTGTCTTTTAATATTGAAGGCAGATATGCTGTATTATTGAAGGTTTTGGAAATTACATTACACTTAAACAAATAATGACCAATGAAGAGCTACATTATTTATTTTCGACTAATTTCATAGTTTAGCAAAAAAGAAAAAAAAGGCTATTGCCAAATATGAAAATGGACTCGAGCAAACAGGTGTGCATGAACGTCTCAATTCGGCCTGTTCAGCAGCATATTATTGGTAAGCTCCATTAGACGAACAATTTATTTCAGACACTGTGATGGAGACCAGGGGTTCCATCCCATATTGATCATTGATATTATGTTATTTATTTACAGTTCAAATGTGTTTTGTGTTGGTTCTTTATTTCAGTTACAATGTGACATTTAGTAAACATTCCTTTTGGGTAGGGAGACTGGCCATCTTTCCTATTTAGAGAATGTGGGGGGAAACATCAGTTTGTTTCTGATTGGTTTAATTTGAGTTAATTGTTTGCCTTTCTGGGTGTGTCTCAGCCAGGGGGAGCAGAAATGGTGACCAATGCTCTTTGAGTGTATACAATCTTCCATTGAGAGGGGTAACACTCTTAGAGATTTATATTTAGTTACATTTACTTTTTGATTGACCTTAGATTAGTTTAGTTTTAATAATTTGCATGCATGTAAATATTTGTTGGATCATTTATTGTTTGCTAAGTTTATGTAAATAGTGTTTCTTGTCTTTTTGTGATCACCCCTAACCCTGGTGTCAGTGTTGCCTCAGGTATAAATGTAAGCTGCTTTGTTTCACTGAGAGGAAGATGTTGGTGTAATGACGACCAGGAGCTCCGAAATAAATCCACCTCAAAGACATTTTTTGCCTCACTTCCTTCTTTAACGCAGAGCCTCCGACGGTCAAAGTGACAGACACTAAGCTGAAATAAAAATGGCCACAACTGATATTAGTCTTTTAAATGAAAGCAAAATTTCACAAGACACCAATTTTTTAAAATATTTTGTGAGCATGTCAACCAGCTTTGCAATATTTATCAGCCTGAATATCTGAGTCATTAGCTTTAGTGTTGTACTGATTTATGGTATTTGACTAGGCCCTCCATTCCTTTGCAGCTCTTGCTATTTGGTCCCATTGTCCTGCCAAAATCTCAAATCTTTTTGCAGCTTCTCACATGTTTTCCTCCAGGATTCAGCATTATTTACCTCCATATGTTCTCCCCATCAACTGATCAATTTCTTTTTCTCTGCTGCAGAAAAGCAGCTCCACAACATGATGCTGCCACCACTGATTTATACAAAGCATGATGAGCAGTGTTTTTTTTTACCTAAACCAGTATTTTGCATTTAAGCCAAAATATTCAGTTTAGCTCCCAATTAAGCAGCATTTAAAAAATTAAAAGCCTTGTATATTTAGAAGGAATAATGAATTATGTCACACCAGACAAATTTATGAAGTTATTTATTTTTGAAACAATTTATAACCATTACCTGTACACTGTATATGTATACATTTCCACTGATTTAGTAATATTACCATTTCATTACAAGCAGCCCACTAAAGACGATTTAATGGCATTTATCCACTCAGAAGTTGCAGTCCAGGACTGTCCCATCAGATTGGTCTAGAAGACGCCATGGTCCCAGCTATGGCCACAGACAAAACTACTGCTCAAAGAAAGTCAGCCATCAAAACTAGGCTCTGCAACATTAGTAAACATTTTGGCATATTTCTGTTCACACTGTGTGTATCAGTTCCTATTTAGTAATAGTACAAGCTGAGACTCAAAATGCAGTACTTACATTCTGTAGCTGTGAAAGCAGTGTAAAAATCGTGATGGACTACTTGTGCATTTGAAAGGGGGAAAAAAGGCAAAGACAGAAAGATAAACCTTCTGTTGAGCAAATCCTCAACAGCTGTCATTTACAGGCTTATTATACAAAGGCATTGATTAAAAAAGTACAGTATGCTGATGGTGATCCAGGCAGTTGGCACATCTTCTAACTGATTGATATATTGCACATGCTAATGATTCATCTTCAGCTCAGACCGAGTCAGCAGGCTCTGCAGTAAGAAAATTAACCTCTGTAAGAATTCAGGCTCAGAAAAACTCACTTTCACTTTATTTATCAGCTCAAATAACTAACACAAAGTTTCAAATGGAAAAGTAACAGACAGTAATCTAACAGTCTGTTTCTGCACCTGGTTTACTTCATCAACTTTAAGCTGGTATTTTTATCTTATTTATCTCATGCAAAATCTTTTTATCCACCAATATAGCCTTGATCTAGTTTAGTGTCTTCTCCTCTGGCTCTTATAAAAGGCTTTTTAAACAGTCAGTTGTACCTTTCATACCTTATGAGTGTTTAAACTCCAACAATTCATTAAAGCAATGCGATTCAGTCCACAATCTCTGTACTAGGCATGGAAGGCTGGCACATCTGCTTATTTCTATTTTGTGGTTAGTATTCATTAAATAGTTACTTTGCATCCTACTGATCTGTGCAGCTTAAATTCCAGTTTTTGTGCAGCATATCCAAGATAACCATGGAATGCCATCTGACTACACTTTCAAATATTTCTTCACAGACTGCTGAGGCAGTGATTGTTTTTATATCAAAGTGTCTGAAAGCGGTGAAAATCAGCTAGTTTTATTCAGGCTATATTCAACATGTTTCAACAACCAACATCACTGACATCATCAGCAGCGTGCATCCACTGGCTAAAGACAAGCAGGCAGAATGCAAATGTCAGCGACGATTAACATTCAATCCAGAAATTATCAGGGCTTTTTTTTATTGATGTTGCTTTAAACTGATTTACTTGTAGCAAGTGGATTCGATGTACAGTCACATTACTCTGTTTAGAGAATCACAGTAGGCAGCTGGAGCTAAGGAAATGTATAACTAGTGTTAAATTTATGCATCTGATATATTTCAGTAGAACAGAGGTTAAAGGGATTTGAGATGAGGTTATGTAAGCAGTTTATAAACAGTCAATATCTTATCTGCAGTAGGTAACTGGTATCTGTGTTTTGTACAAATCCAGTTTAGTTAGGCCTGAAGGCTGAGACTAACGGGTAGCCTTGTGAACTTCTACCGTCTTAAAATCTCTGATTTCAAAATGCCACAGTGGTTTATGTGCCGTTTCATGAACCTTTAAACTGTTGTCATGCTTGCAC
This sequence comes from Poecilia picta, assembly GCA_033032245.1. Classification (NCBI taxonomy): domain Eukaryota; kingdom Metazoa; phylum Chordata; class Actinopteri; order Cyprinodontiformes; family Poeciliidae; genus Poecilia; species Poecilia picta. The sequence continues at coordinate 15,402,774 of CM065368.1, forward strand.
TTGTAAATTATTTGCACAAAGAACTAAGACTACAAATATAATTTGAGTCAGGAATAATCTTCAATAATCTTCCTGCATGAAACATGTAGAAGCATTTCCAGTAAACATAACTGCCTGATAACATTTGAGTGGTGTAAAAATCCATAAATTGTGTTCAATTAAACCCCTATAATATATTCTTAAACCACTTTCCTTTGAATTCACAAAGTTTCTCTGATTAGAAATGCTGTAAATGTTTTGGGAGTAGGAATAAACTGCTAGCGCACCACCTTCAACCTCAATTTCCTGTGTGAATAATTATGAATTTCTGCACATATAACAATCTAAAACAAAAGTGACGACAGTTTAAAAGTAAAAAAAAAACACACTCAATTTTCTGATTTAAGCTTTTTGAATTAAATAGAAGAGCATCCTGAAACAAACTGATTGGACTAGCTATTAGCTTTAGCCTTATAGACCATCTAAATTTGATCTAAATTAAAACATTAAGCAAATTGTCTAATGCAGGTAGGAAATTAGCCGTTTATACCGTTTCTAGAAAAACCTCACCTTAAAAACATCCCAAACTTTCCCTCAAACAAGTTTCAGGCTTAGAACATAACAGAATGAGCAAATGGTAGATAAGGCATTAATCCAAAGGACACAAGTTTTTGTCCTTTAAAAGTTGAACACTGGTGGAAGAAAGAGTCCAGATATGGGATTGCGGATAATTTCTGTGTATTTTAAAAAACCCCAGAAAAGCTTCGTCTTAGGTGTTAAATCGTATTTCTCTCAGTCTAAGGCAAAATTCAGTTAGTGCTTCTCTGCATGCATACCAACATGTACACATTCAACTCATGCACTGTCTGCTTGAAAAAATCCATAAAACATTCAATTGGTATTGGTATTCCTTCTTCTTATCCAAGACTGTGTGGTTCCCCTTCTTACTACACATCATACAACACTTGTGCAACTAAGCGCATTTTTAAAAACAAATCTTGAACTTTAGTATTAATCCCTGCAGTCCCCTCTGCAATGACGCTTGGCTCGGTGTGTTATCCCTTTAAATCCCTACGAAAAGTGTTTCCTGCAAACAAAACTAGTGTCTCAAACACTCCACTTTATCTTTCTCCCTCTGAGAGCTTAAGGGTGACAGAGATAATTCATTAGAGTATTGATATGTCAATATATGTATGCATGTATGTATATATACAAGATCCATCATCCCTTATTAAAGTCTGGTAATCTTTTCTCCAGTGTCTCCAACAATGACACGGGCAATGGAAGGATGAATCTGTGAAAGACCAGAAAAAATTGATGAGTAACTTATTGAGACAATAAAGATATAATACAAATTACACAGCATAAACTAATCAGAACCTGAACCAGAATGATAAGTACTCTATTTATTTCCATTAATCTTTTCTAAATTCCCCCCACTTTGCCATTATTCACCATGTTGGTGATCATTTCTATAAAAGCCCATGTCCATCTTCAACTTTTTGGCTTCACAAGGCAAAATGTGGAACATTTTAAAGCTCATCACAGATACTGTACGGTTACGTTCAGGTACTGTTATTGATCTTTCTAACCTGCGCTTGTAGTGGCCCGTAGGGCACAAGTTCCCCGTCCACAGTGAGGGTTCCCGCGAAGACAGCGGCTGCAGCCTGAAGGCCTTGCAGGTGACGTAGCTCACGTACGGCGAGTTGACTGACTGGTGGGTTCCTTTTTCCATGGCAAAGAACAGTCTGAGTAGCGTGGCTCTGGAGATGCCGGCCCGGACAAAGATCAGGTGGATCAGACCGTCGTCAAATCTGGCCTGAGGTGCAGCATGGAGGTCAGCCCCAAGGTGGGTCTGGTACAGGGCCAAGACCAAGACAAAGTCCCCTTCAATGGTGACCCAATCTCTGGTGGGGAGCGGCTGATCGAGTGGCGGTAACAAGTCGTCCCTTGGCAAATCAGAAGGCAGCGAGACAAACGGACGGTTCCTTTTAAGTCCTGCTGGTTCGTTAAGGTCAAAGTTAAAAGACGAGGACGGCATTTGGAACGAGGGAGAGTTCAAGGTGGAGTTAGGGGTGTTAGGACTGGGGGCGAGGTAGGATGATGAGTGTGGGGAGGAAGAGGAAGGGGAAGAGGGCGGTGTGGGAGAAAAGGAGGGGGGAGTCATTTTAGGAGGGAGGGAGTGGGAGCTGCAGTGCTGGAGGAGTGAGTGGGGCCTTGGACGGGACGAGTTTTGGTTTTGGTCCAGAACTTTCTGCTTGTAGGAGAAGGGATTGTGACGGAAAGGGGAGGAGATGGTGAGAGATCGCTCCCGAGCCACATCCAGAGAGTAAGACTGTTTTTGGAACAATGTGTCGTTCAGATCCACGTCCTCCATGCCATAAGAAATCCCAGAATCTGTGCTGGATTCCTGACTGAGAGGCTGGCTCCGCAGAGAGTCGGCTATCTGGCTCGAAGGAGCAGAGTTCTTTCTCACCAGCTCTCTGGTGCTCTGAAGACTGTCCTCGCTAGAGAGGTCATCTCCAGGCTCTTCCTGTGCCTCTCTTCCCATATCCACCCCGTAGCTCTCCCCCAACTCCCTGGCTCGCAACAGTCCGTCCGCCTCCTGGGAACTGCCACTGCCTTCCTCGTCCCTCTCATCGTCATCCTCCAACATTTCACAGGAGTCTGGCTCTGATGTTTCCTCGTCTTCCCTTTCGTCCCTTATCCCTGCCAGCCTTTCATCTCTTCCCATATTGGATTCATCTCGTTCATTTGACGTAGAACTCTCTCCGGACTTCTCTTCAGCTTCCATCTCCTTCTCTCTGTCTTCTGCCAGACTGCTCGCTCTCACCACACCAGTTCCTTTACCTCTACGCCTTTGTCGTCTCCTTGTCCTCTCTCTCTGCCTCTCCTCTCTTTCCATCTCATCTCTGCGCAGGAGGCTCCTCTGCTCACTGATGCCCATGTCAGAGCAAGTGCGATGGATGGGTGTTTTGCAGAATCCATCCAGGCCTTCAGTAATGCTGCGGGAGAGGGGTCTCCTGGGTGGAGGGGTCCCATTTGAAGACGAGGCAACTACAGAGGGAGCCATATAGGACAGACGGCCCTTGTACGATCGAAGAGAAGCTATGCGCACCAAAGTGCCCAAAGTGAAGCGAACTGAGCCCAAACCACGATACCTGGAACAAAGAAAACGTTTAAAATGAAACTTTGTCTTGTGATGTTTGATTGTCCTAGAACTTCCCACACTTAGTCGTCCTTTCAACCACACATTTAATGCATCTAACTGGGATTTTATATAACAGATAAACACAAAAATACTTTCTTTTCAACTAAAAATCTGAAATCATGACCCCCTTTCAGCCCTTTTTACTCTGGTGCCCATAAATAAAATCCAGACAGGTGGCAGATAAGGTTTTGGGGAAGCTTGAGGTATAGTCTGAGGAAGTGGACATCATCCTGAAACTCCTGATGGCGGCAGAAGAGAAACAGGAAGTGTCTCAGATTGGTAGAGTTAAATACAGGACAATCCAGGAAGAGAGACTATTAGGGGCTATGAGGTTGAGGCTGGGACGGCGGTTTCCTTTCCACCGGGACAGCGGCCCTAATCGTAGTCTGAGCTACAATTTAACAGTTTAGATCAAAGAATATTCATCTGTTGGAATGACCCAGTCAAAGTCCAGAGCTGAACCAGGAATATGTTGTAAGATTTGAAAATTGATGATAAGATAATCTATCCCTCCAGTCAGATTGAGTTCGAACTGTTGTGCAATTAAAAATGAGTGAAAGCATTAAGACGAGCGAAAATGGTTGGGAAAGGTACTTTTACAAAATATTAACTCAGAGGGTGAATAAAAGTGCACTTTACTATTTTTTATTTATTTTTTAAAGATTTTTTTTGTAAAAAGGATTTTATAAAGAAATAACTACTTTTGCTAGCCTATCACATGAAGTCCCCGAAAATACAAAGAAGTTTGCGGTTTTAAAATTTAAAAAAAAAAATCCAGCAACATGAATACTTTTGCAAAAAACAGCACCAACCAAATAACTTGAGCTTTGATAAAAACACACACCTCTCACTTTCGATGTCGACATCAGACACAAAGCCCCAGGCGACAGAAAGGAAGGAAAACAGTCTCCTGGGTGCTGCAGCACGGGTGTTTTTGGAGGGCGAAGGGCTTGTGGTTATAGAGACCACGTCCAGGGGTCGGAGGCCGCCTCGACAGAGCAAGAAGCAGCAGTTTAAAAGGAGCGTCTCTCGAAGGCACATGTCAAACCTGAGGAAGGGGAGAAAAAGAAAGAAAAAAAAAAAACTAACTCATCTCTGATAGAAATAGTCTCAATTTACAAAGGACATACTGGGAAACTCAAATGGTGATTTTAAAATATTCCTTTCACATTTGCAGGGAGAAAGTACAAATTTTGACTTTAATTAATGTTGCATCTGAAAAGCAGAAAAAAAAAAAAAAAAAAAAAAAAAAAAAAAAAAAATCACAGTTGCTCCATTTCTTTTTTTTAACTGCTAATAGCAAGTTGACCTGGGGCTGATTTCAGTTTCAGCGTTTCATTTCATTCGATATCAATAATTATTAATTAGTTTTTTGTTTTAAATATCTGAACTACTCTCAAACCAGCAACGTGATTTTTCCTTTCTCAGTCCAGTTTTCACTTTGCGCCGTTGTCATTTATTTCTAAGCAGGTATGAGAGATGAAACCTGAAACCGCTGCTAAGCCAGGCACTCAACAGGTTGTTGCTAGGTAACCACTAGCTACTAAACAAACTGTTGCTAGGTAACCAAAGAGTGACCTTGCTCAGCTAATTGTGAAGCTTTGTACTCTGCCTACATCTCCCAGAATGCAGTGCAGTTCTCGATCAGAGTTCAGTGAAATTATTGGATAGTCTCTCTCTTTGTATCGATCGTATATTGTCTATCTTGATGCATGTTGTTATTGACTTATTGTCCAGCTCTACGTTGATGACAGACAGAAATGGGTTGATGGCCCCCGACATGCCACTGCTCCCCTCACCCTGCGTAGTGGTTGATGGAGCCAGCCAGTGCATTCCCAGAGCCGCAGGGCAGAATGCCAAGGGGTGTCTTTATTGCTTTTTCCCAGTCTGGACGCTCCATCAGTCCATTAATCACCTACAGATCCACAGGATATATATATTTAAAAAAGAAACTTCAGGAGACCTAAAACTTTACCTGCACATCAATTTTTTCATTAGAAACTCGCCTCATGCATCAGGCCGTCTCCAGAAACAATGACGATGCCGTCCCACTCTGGCAGAGAGATGTCTCTGACGAGCTCTCTCGCATGGTTCCTTCGCTCTAGGACAGAGTAATGAAGATAAATTAACATTCATGCATTATCCTTACTCACAGCTACGGTTTTCAGCTTCTTGCGTTACCCGTCTGTATGAGGTTGTAGCTGATGTTGGCCTCCCTAATCATTGGCAGGATGTGGGCCTGACACCAATGCACCGCCTGGCCTTTTCCGCTGCATGGATTGACCAATAACAGTAGTCGCCTGGGACGAGGTAGCAGACTTCTGGAAAACTCTGATGATGAGGAAGAAATGCCAAGTTAAATATTCAAATAGTAATTATTCAGGACATCTAGAAATCCTCAACATTTGTAACGTGACCCAACTCCTACCGCTGGCTTTTATCGGATTGTTTATCCTTTATTGTGAAATATTTCTAATAATGCAAATTTTCATTTGTTGTCTCAATAAATTTCAACTAATGTTAAAAGAACAGACTAAAATTGTATTTTCATTGTTTTCTCCATTGTTTCCACAAGAGTACATTCAAAAAAATGAATAAATGCATACAGGTTAGTCACTTTTCTTCAGGTGAGTGGTGTCCTGAAGAAGCTCATTTTAAATGGGTATGTTTTTCAGCTGTGGTGCAATGAATGATGCAGTCACAGAGATGCAGTTACCCAAAAAAGAAAGGTGATAAATTGTTCAAATTGTCTCTTTTGTCATTGTCGCAATAATAGAATATCATGATAAAATTTTAAGCCCACATTGTCCACCGCAAGCTAAGCTTTTGTTTCAGAGTTTGTCGACTCTAATTTGAGACTGAGCCTCTCTTATTTCACCTGACAGTGTACTTCACTCCAATCACATGGCCGAAACTCAACGCTCTCCATTTCTTGAGACACTTTGGCTCCTTTAGTATAACCTGACCATTGTTTAAACAACATGGAGTACCTGAGTGTCGTTTCTTTTCCTCTTTATGACTGCAGTGTACCCATCATCTGATCGCTGCTTCTAAGGTCAAATCATTCCCAATGGGCTTCTTGAATGCAACAATGAACTCACTGTGCTTCAGTCACCAGATCTCGGTGCAACAGAGAGACTTTGGGATGCGGTGGATCATGAATGAGCAGCCGACAAACTTTCAGCTGTTACATGATGCCATCATGTTAATATCAACCAAACTCCCTGAGAAATGCTTTAGAAAACTTTGTTGAACCTAAGCAATGCAGAGTAAGCAAGTGTAGGTGAAGATAATAATTTGCCATCCAACACCATGAACTGATTTTCAGATATTTCAAACCGTACGTCTCAGAAATGAAACACTTGCTCTGTTCACAATATAATTCCAATAATATTTTCCAGCAGTTTACAAAAGTAATAATTTTAAAGAAACTATATTTCTCTCCTAGAAATAGTTAACTGTGAACAACTAAAGGGGAGCTCAATGATCACTAAAACAGTAAAGCCCAACAATACTACCATTCAGAGCAGGAAAAAGCTGATTCCTAAACTAATACAAAAGCAAGAACAAAGATGGAATCTAGCAGAATAATTCAATCACATGTTATGTAACGAGATAAGCAACAGAAAACATCTAGATAAGGAATGTTAACAGAGGCTACAGTAACAAAAAGGAGACTGAACATTGAACACTAATCTTCTGATAACCAAGTCTTTTTAAATTGAAGGGAAGGAGTGGCATGATGAACCTTTACCTTCTCTGCCTTTATATCTCAGGGTTTCCTCCAGTTTTGTAAGCCTGGTGGGCCACCAGGCTTTACTTGTGCCCCCACTAGGCTTAGCATTGCTTATTTATTTAAGTTGTTTTTAAATGTTTGCATTATTTTAAGACTTTATAGTTGGTGTTCAGATATTCATTTTTCAATCTTTCAATAACGCATAATTATCAAGTGATATTTTCCAATTTCCTGTCAATTTTAATCATTTTTTAACTTAAAAACAAGGCGGGTGGCTGGATGAATGACTGCTGAGCAGCCTGGCCACCAGGCTTAGCAGGTTTTCTGGAGGAAACTTTGTATTTATTACAAATATTTATTATGAATATGTAGACTCGTGTGAGTGCAGAACAGACGAAAGAGAGGGTGAACAATTTGATAAACGTCAAAGCTTACTTAATGAAGTGTTTAGGTATTGTGCAGGCTTTGAAAGCTGTGCAGAATAAAAACTTTCCAGACAGAATGAGTTGGCTGCACATGCAGGAAGACCCAGGGCCACCATGACATTCAGCTATAATTAGCAAGAGTCTACAAAGGGAGGATAAATGAAAGGAAAAAAAACAAAATGTGGAGTGTCAGGCTAATTCCTGGAGCCAAACATAAAGGTCACAACAAGCAAAGGCGTAGAACAAGCATTCTTTAAATGCCCTTCAACGCAATTGGTTAAAAACAATCAAAGTCTCTAAATGGACACAAAAGAAAGATCCTCTGTTGTCAAGCTTAACGACCCAGTGAGCCGAAACGTCTAACAGTGGATACTGTTAGACGTTGAGTGACTATAAACATTTTTATAGTCACTCAAAGCTATAATACAGAACACATTTTTTCACCAGATTTGCGTTAAAATCATTGGGAAAAAACCAGCAGCAGAATTGCATCTTTCTGCAGACTCTTTACCGAGACGTTCCAGTCGACTTAAAACTGCCTTCCACCTGCTATAACCATCACTGTTCTTTCTGTGACTGATAATAAATTAATGTTATCTTCCAGTAGAGCAACACAATATAACAAATTAGCATCACACTCGTAAAAAACTGTCCATTTACTATTTGGTAATGTAGTAAATTTCAAGTCTGCTTTTCATCTATCCTACATTAATTTTTTCATTGTTCTTTTAAAAATGAAGATAGAAAATGTCAAAGACATAATTATTTATTTTGTAAAACACTTCAAAACTATCTAAATATATCTTTGTATGTTTTTTTAATTTTTATTTGACTTTTATTTATATAGATCTGTTCTGATAAAAAAATACAAACAGCAACAATACAAGTAATTAATCAAATTTGACTCAATTATATAAGCTGTTAAAATATTGTCTCCTTTCTGAAATAATGTTCCAAGTCTTTGTTTGGCCAAAAGTATTTTTGTTTATTGAAAAATATTTTAGAAGGAAACAGTTTTGACTTAGGCCGTTATTTTAAGAAGGTGACATATGAGCTAAAACCAAGAGCAAGCTTCATAAGTTTTCTCTTTAAAATTTTTTTTTTTAATTGTTAAAAAGAATAATTTTGCAGAAATCCCATAGAAAATGATAAAACTTGAAGTGATGTAGTGTTAACCTATCAATCTGCCAGGTAGGTTTGTGAAAACCAGCATTGTACTGCCAGATTGATTATATTGTTTTCAGATCTGGAATCTAATTTTTAACATGAGTGAATATTAATGACTGCTTTGATAGAGATCATCTGTGATTCTGTCTGGACAAAAAGGCTTTTCAGGTGAAAGAGACGCTCACCTGTGTTAGCTGTAACGGGCACTTCTCTGAGCAAACACTGAATAGCGGCCGACCACCTCTCAGCTTCAGGCCGGCTTTCCGCCTGGTACGCCTTCACCTGCCTGCGCTTGGCCGCCCCCTTCCTCTGCTTGGCTGGCGGATACCAGTACAGGACGAGCAGCGGCGGCGCAGGAGAGCGAGAACACCTGCATCCCACCAGCTCAGCCAGAGGCAGCAGGAGACGGGTTTCCTTCCCGGCCCGCGACGAGAACCGCTGAATGTGAATGTGGGTGTGGGTGAGGGTCAAGGCATAGTTGGACTTCTGACTCAGAGTTGGTGAGGCGATGGGGGAAAGCCCTCCTGAGCTTCCAGGGCTCTCCGGGCAGCTGCAGCTGCTGCCGCAGCTACTGCGCGATTCCCAGCTGGCAAAATGTCCGTGAAGGATTGCTTCTTCCGGAGAAGGCGAGGAGGAATCTGGGGAGCGCATCCTCACTTTTGGATCGGACAACGTCTGCCAGTCTGATGAAGCAAACGGTACGAGTTTCTGGATCCAGACGCTCAAAGAGCTGTCAGTTCTTCAAGATGTGCAAGAAAAATTAAAATGTGTCGGAAAAGAACTTCATCCCTGAAATCACTTCAAAATTATTCTTCATGCAGGCAACAGCAAAACAACCCAACAAAAAAAAACAACAAAATCTTTTGACTGGGTCTTCATTTGAAAAGCAAACTTCTTCCAGTATGAAGAGTAATTTTTCAAAAGAAATAATCCAGTGAAGATGAGGGGAAAAAAGCAATTAAATCTAATCAAAGATGTCAGCTTCAACAGTTCCCTGCCAATTAAAACCTGGACAAGCAAGACTTCAACATGTGAACGGGAAGCTCAGTCAGAAATTGCATAAGTACAAAAAAAGTTTACATTTCAGTTTGAAGCTGCCTTTGGTCTCAGCAAAACAAGGCAGCAGAGCAGCTAATTAATCAGTAATCTTTAAATAATCACACACAGGTACAAAACTGAACCTCTCAAAAGAAGAAACTCATACATCAATAAAGTATCAATAAGACAAGAAGCAAAGCACACCTTTTCTGTGAAAGGACGTCATTAAACTAATGTGCAGCGATTCCTTAAAGTATGTTGCATGTCGAGTGCAGCCTGCAGCGTGACAAATGCCCCGAAGATATGATGAGTGCAGCTTTTCTGAGACCTTTGAAACTTCTATTGCTATCTGAAATCTCAGAGATTACATACGACACAAGCAGGAGGAGTGGCAAAAATCACGCTTTCAGGACGGTAGTGTGATAAATTAAAGATTCGGCGTAGAAAACACTCCTCCGAATGACATCTGACAAAAAACAAACACAGGGAATAAGCAAACTAAACAAAAAAAACAGGAACAAAGCAAATACATAAAGGAATCAGTTCCAGGTGAGTCCTTAGTTCATGTCATCTTAATGTCCTTAAGTAAAGCCCCTGGAGTCACGTTCCCTCCCAAACACCTCTGCTCCTGTAGGGAAAGAAAAGCAACATTAAGTGTTGATGTCAATATCGGAAAGCCAGACATCTACAACATGACCCTGTCAGGAGTTGAGAGTAAAACAAATATTGCTTGTAGAAAAACTTATTTTTAGATCTCAGTTTTAGCAACAATCACTGCAATAAGCAGGAGAGATTATTTTCAGAGTGAAGCAATATAGATCTGCCATGCTCCTTGACCTAGGTGCGTCTGGGCTGCTACTGACTCACAGTCACACATCCTTAAACCGCCTTGCTGAGACGCCACATTACTGTGCATGAAACAGTTGCATGCCAATGACCGCAGCTTGCAAGCAATTACATACTCAGGAGTTTCAACCCTCAGGACTGTGGGACAAAAGTGCCCTGTGTCACAATGTGGATCTTGAACTGCTGAGCTGTCTTGCTTTTACGTGATCACAATGTCCCCAGCATGTTCCCTCAATTCAGTTCCCACGACAACCGCAACTTTGTTATCACGGACAGTTCAAATGCATGACGCAAAACATTATTGGCCAACAAGTGCTCTTTTATGATGACGCACACTGACTTGATTCAGAACTACCAATTTAGACGTGCAATTAGAATCGAGGCCTTATTATTTATTTTTTTTTACCTTGTTTAATATAATAAACCACTTAAAGAACAACTTCAACACAGGTTTCATTCCTCCTGGTCTCAAATCTTTCACAGATTAGGAGGTCTGCTTCCGGGATTGACCTATAAATATTTTAATTGTTTTGTCCGATCAACTCTGACCAGCTTCTCCGTCTCTGCAGAATGAACGTGTCCGCCGCAGCATGCTGCTACCACCACCATGTTTTATTGTGTTAATGGTGACTCAGGGTACTGTGCTGTAGTTTTTAACAACAAAAGCCCAACATGCTCAATTTTGGACTCAGCTGACCACTTCCCTTCACGTCAGAGACATTCACAGAACAGCTGAACTTAAACAAAGATGATTAAATGTAATGCACTGCAAAAATATTACAAAGTATTTTTGATCTAGTTTCTAAAGCAAATATCTTAATATACAGGTCCTTCTCAAAATATTAGCACATTGTGATAAAGTTCATTATTTTCCATAATGTAATGATACAAATTAAACTGTCATATTTTAGATTCATTGCACACCAACTGAAATATTTCAGGTCTTTTATTGTTTTAATACTGATGATTTTGGCAAACAGCTCATGAAAACTCAAAATCCCCGTCTAAAAAAATGTGCATATCATGAAAAGGTCCTCTAAACGAGTAATTAACCTCATCATCTGAATCAACAAAGTAACTCTAAAAACCAGCAAAAGATTCCTGAGGCTTTTAAAAACTCCCAGCCTGGTTCATTTCTCAAATTCACAATCATGGGTCAGACTCCCGACTTGACTGCTGTCCAGAAGGTCATCACTGACGCCCTCAAGCAAGAGGGTGAGACACAGAAAGACATTTCTGAACGAATAGGCTGTTCTGCTGTATCAAGGCACCTCAGTGGGAAGGAAAATGTGGCAGAAAACGCTGCACAACGAGACGAGGTGACCGGACCTGAGGAAGATGGTGGAGAAGGACCGATTCCAGACATTGGGGGAAGCAGTGGACTGAGTCTGGAGTAGAAACATTCAGAGCCACCAGGCACAGGCGTGTAGGAAATGGGCTACAGGTGCTGCATTCCCCAGGTCAAAGGTCAAGCCACTTTGAACCAGAAACAGCGGCAGAAGAGCCTGACCTGGCTCTTCTGCACTGGACAGCACTGGACTGTCCAGTGCTGTACAGAGAAACTGGACTGTTGCTCAGTGGTCCAAAGTACTTTTTGCATATCATTCGGAAATGAAGGTGCCAGAGTCTGGAGGAAGCCTGGGGAGAAGGAAATGCCAAAAGGCCAGAAGTCCAGTGTGAAGTAGCCACAGTCAGTGATGGTCTGGGGAGCCATGTCAGCTGCTGGTGTTGGTCCACTGTGTTTTATCAAGGACAGGGTCAATGCAGCAGCTATCAGGAGGTTTTGGAGCCCTTCATGCTTCCATCTGCTGAAAAGCTTTATGGAGATAAAGATTTCATTTTTCAGCATGACCTGCCACCTGCTCACAGAGCCAAAACCACTGGTATTACTGACCAGGGTATTACTGGGCTCAATTTGCCTGCCAACTCTCCTGACCTGAACCCCAGGGACAATCTGTGGGATATTGTAAAGAGAACAGTTGAGAAACTAAGACCCAACACTCTGGATGAGCTTAAGGCAGCTATCGAAGCATCCAGGCCTCCATAACACCTCAGCAGAGCCACAGGCTGATTGCATCTATTCCACGACGCATTGAAGGCTGCAGAAGGATTCCTGACCAAGTATTGAGTGCATAACTGACCATAATTATTTGAAGGTTGACTTGTTTGGTATTAAAACACTTTTCTTTTATTGGTCGGATGAAATATGCTAATTTTTTGAGACAGGGATTTTGGGTTTTCATGAGCTGTTTGCCAAAATCATCAGTATTACAACAATAAAAGACCTGAAGTATTTCAGTTGGTGTGCAATGAATCCAAAATATATGACAGTTTAATTTTATTATGGAAAATAATGAACTTCATCACAATATGCTAATTTTTTGAGAAGTACCTGTACTTGAAAAAAGACAAAAAAATAACATACAAGTAACTGTTCAGCAAGATATAGGAGCTTGTTTTGAGTAAATAATTCCTCAACATTGATGAAAAAATAGCGACATTGGCAGACTATTTCACTTACAAGGGGAAAATGTCTTTTTACAAGTGAAATAATCTACTTTTTCATCAACATTAAGTAATCATTGACTTAAAACAAGCCCCTGTAGTTTGCTGAAGATTTACTTGCAAGTTAGTTTTGTATTAGTTCATATATATCTAGAAACTAGACCAAAAATATGTTAAGATTTGTGTTTTTGTTGTTTAAAGATATAATCTATTTACTTCTGAGGGGAACTATTTAGAACCGAAAAGTATTTTCACAATTACGCGTTTCTCTGACAAACTCCAGATAAGTTCCAGTCACAGTGTTGAAAGTGTACTAAACTTTTTTTCAAAGCCTTGTATTCTAGGTAAAATGTCATATTTAGTATGCAATGAAATAGACCAACTGGCTTAGTAAATGTTCAATCTCAGACAGATATTAACCTGGTCGCAGCTCTTTCTGTGGAAACATTGTTCGAGCGGACAAGCCAACAGTTGACCAGTGTCCTGCTCTGATTAAACACTCAGAAATGCGCCTCACTGATGCCCATTGTTGCATTTTACGTCCTTGAAGTGCAGGGCGGGGACACAGAAATAATAACAGACTAAAATGCCCCCCCCCCCCCAACACACACACACACACACACACACAAAGAGGTTGTAGAAATAACCGTAAAGAAAAAAAAGTTTGGTTAATTTCTTGAATACACGGAGGTATTCATCAATTTAGTGTGTAATTACGCATTTTAAAGTCGTGGCCGGCAGGCTGGTTATCCTTGGCTTCACATGGAAACTTTGATCGATGCTGACCACCTAACCAAGCTAGCAGCAATCCGTCAGTTAGCCGGCTAACTTAATCTGAATTTACTCAACTGCGGCACGAAAACAGTTATTAAAATATTATTCAAAAACAAACCCAAAACTGGGTTTGAAAAGAGTTTTAAACAACTAGTCAATTAACCCAGAGGCTAATGAAACATGCGCCCCCCCCAGTTTAATGTTAGCTAGCTCGAACTGTTGTCAGTTAGCTTCAGCTAACAGTTTTCCAATTCATATCCAGCTTAAGTTCAACTTACACTCGCTTTTGTTCCCTTTAAAAATGTATCGATATACATTACTGCTAGCTTTAGAGCCCTACTTAATCCTTCAAGTCAAATTGTTAGATAAGACGTACACAAACTAGCGTGTTAGCTACAGACCGCTGTGATTTACTATTCAAAGTAGCGGTAAAGAACTAAAAGTTAAGATTCAAATTTGGACCTTATATGGTAATTGAAGCCCAGCAGAACACAAAGCAGCGCTGAAACAAAGTCCAAATTACCTCATCCTGTCCCCCTCTTCAGGACTGCGAAAACTGAGCCGGAGCAGGAAGTGTCTGGAGCCGAGGCAGCAGCAGGTCTGAGCGGCGGAGAGGAAACCCAGTGACGGCGAGGAAAACGCTGAAACACCCACCGACATTCTCCAATCATCGCAGACCGCCACTTCCGGTCGCACTCATTCGTTATCAGGCAACTTGATGAAAGCTCGTCAAAAGACGGTCCCGGTGCAATTAAAAGCCCGCAGCGCGGTGCATTATGGGAGGTTTATTCATCGACCCATTCTGGAGCTGTTCAATAAAACGCAGACAGGGTGTTTTTGGACAGCCAATCATCTGTTTTATTAGTCAGACAGCGTGAAAAACAAAAACCGAGACTAGTTCTTGTAAGCGCGGCTGGATCTGCGACCCCGGGCTCTCTCGAACTTCCTGCCCTTGGAGCGGACGTAGGGCCTGGAGAGGAGGAGAGAATGGACATTAGGACAAATCAAGATCTCAAATAATCTTTGTTCCTGTAAACCAGTGCAGTGAAACCGTCTATTCATGCATTTTTCTCTGGAATTAGACTGAAATATCTGTCCATTTGTGGAGCTTGGAAAGGTGAAGTACCAATAATTTTCCTTGGAGAAGACTGGCTGTAACTTGGGACTAGCTTCTGCTCTAGTACTAATACAGTTTCCATTAATAAATAAAGGTATATTTGGGATATTAAGCATTAAAATAGGCTGTTAAAGTCACTTTTAGAGGGGGCGGTTTCAAGTATTCATGGATTTCAGTCTGAAACACAATATCTCAGTGTGGTGATGTGGATTTGATTCTCTTCATATCCATCTGTTATCATGACATCCCTTCCACTTTATACCAGTAAAAACCATTTCAAATCATTACACTTTAGAAAATATCTGTTTTATTTGATTTCTACTTTCAATTATTTCCATTCCTATTTTGTGTTGGTCAGCAGACTAAAAATGTGACAAATTAGGACCCTCAGTAAAACCAAAATAACTACCCAACTGCTGTGAATCACTTTATTTCTTCTTGATAATTAATTATTCTTGATAAATTTTGTATTACACCCCATTTCTAGCATTTCATCACTCTTAGAAAACAGATCAATCTGATCAATTTGAAGTCGACTTCCTACTGGGTAATATGAATTAGATACAGAACCACATTCACCAGCAATCTATAAATGAATTACTAAAATGTAGAAATTTATTATTAGAAGTTTTCAAAGCAGGTGAAAACCTTTAATAAGATGCAGCAAGACTGTCACAATAGACAATAAATCAACTCATTGCATGATAAATGAAAAGAAACTTAATTTTCTTTTGCTTGATTTAGCGTTTCTCTTTTTTCTCTCTTTTTACCAAAATCTGGATGTTTTGGTCTCAACTATCCCTTTGGTTTTTTTTTTGTTTTTAAAGATAATTTTGTTTACAGACCTTTATAATTTATTTTATTTGTCGTATTTGTTGCTTTCTTTATTTTGGATATTCCAAATATCTTACATTTCCAGTGTTTAAAAGTTCATGAGAATTTAAAGTTTATTGATCTTTCATAAAGTGTACTTGCATTTTTATGCTGTTATTACTGAGATATTACTTGAAAATGTTCTCAAAATAATGTTATCGTTTATCGCAATGAGTTTTGGGACAATTTATTGTCCAGCAAAATGTGTTTTTACGACAGGCCTAGAGGCAGCTTCATTTTACATCTGAAACGTTTGTAGTACAAAAACTGTAGAGATTTTAAGAGCAAAAACCGTCAGAACTTTTTCTGTTTCATAAGCCCAACACAATTTCATGCTAATCAAATGATCAAAATTACTAACGTTTTATTGGTAAAATAAGATAAATGTCACTTTAGAGGCACTTTAAAGTGAAATAAAGATGTTTGAAAGCAGCAAAGAGACAAACGCCAAAAGTTTCAACATTGGACTCGAGACAATTTATGTATTTAGAAAAAATGTCAAAGGGATCAGATTGTAAAAGGCCTCAATTCAAATGCTAAAAGCAATATTTAGGATTTTTTTGTAAATGCTTCCCTACAATCACAGCACAGCATTGAAAGTATCAAAGGAAACTGTGTGGTTTCTGCTTTTAAGTGGAAACAATGTGAGAAAGCACATAATGCATTTACGTTTATCAGATGGGAATAGCTCAAACCTAAGCCGTTTTGATGACCCAGAACGTTTTGAATTTTGTAGTTCCACTAATTTGTAGTCAAAATATTTGACTTAAGAGGAACCAATGTTGGCTAATAAACTAAGCTGTGTTGGTTTCATGTTGGGTGCAGGACGTACTTGGTGTGGCTGTGAGGGGTTCCAGGAGCTTTTCCAAAGTGCCTGTACACCTCTCTGCCTTTACGGGGCCCTGAAAAGGAAAAGATGTATGTAATGTCAGATACAGTCAAATCTCTGACAACATCATCCGTTCTAGATCTCTACATTAACACAGATAACAATCCACATGTGAAAACGCTCCAACAGCAGAGAAGAAATGTCAGGTATAACAAGGAGCCACTTTGATTCATTTTGACTGGGAAATAAAACTCTTAAATGCTTCATTAAAAGAACCATTTGCAATCATTCATGTTGTCAGGCTCCTAAAAGTGACTTGAGATTGTTTCAAAATGAAAACAATAACTAAGATTTCTACACATTTTTTGTTTAAAAAGGCCAAACTTTCCATATTTTTCTGCACTTTTAGAACATTCTGGATATTTCTTGCACAAAAGAAGTTTAACTATGTTAAACAGTAGATCTAGAGTCTAGATCTACCGTTTATAGATCTATAACTCCTTAAAATATCAGATAAGGAATGGGTTATCTTGAACTAAATGCCTTTTTAAAGACATTTCCTTTTTTGACATTTATTTTGCTAAGAAAAATCCCCCAAAATAGATGTATTGCTTTTAATTACAACATTTTGGACTTAATTTGAGAAAAACACATCAGTTCAAACTAACTTTGAAGCTGCCTAGAGACAACAGGTAAAGGGATAAAATGCTAAAATTAAAATCTGATTCAGCAAAGTTAAGCATACAGGACTAATAAGAATAAAAGTGAAAACTATACTTTAAGCATTATTAAGATTTGTCCAAAGGAAAATGGAAGACAAGAGAAAGACTGGAAAAATATAAATTTGTTCATAATCTTTCATTCAAAATGATTAAATCCTCAATAAACAAAGTCTGACATAATGAGTAATTGGTCAGAATAATTTAAAACAATATAATGTGGCTACCTGGTGTCAAGATTTCAAACAAAACCAAAACAACTTTTTATCTATTTTTGGATGGTGTCATATCTTTATTTCTAGCGGAGATTGTCAATTCAGAGACTTTGTTCTGACTCAGAGTCCTTATATAAAAGTGTTTATTAACCTTCTCAGATCAAACCTGCAGACTGTGGGAGGAAACGGGAGACGTTCAGGTACCTGACAGCAGCACTGTGCCATGTCCTTTGGGAGAACTCAAAGCCAGCTGGTCAAACGTCATCACCTGACCTCCGGCCTTCACGATCCTGCGGCGGGCGCGGTCGGTCACCTTGAGTGCGCAGATCTACAGAACAAAACGCAGAACTTCAGAGGGCCACAATGCCGAAGGAACATTATCTACATCTTTATAAGATCAAATACTCTGAAGGAAGACGTAGATTTAGTAAGATCACTTACCTTGAGCTTGGGGATATTCTGAATCCTGATGTCATCAGTGACTGTTCCCACGACAACCGCAACTTTGTTATCACGACCAGCCAACTTCATCTTACGGATCTAATTAAAGGCAAAACAGGCAGACCGGAAAACTGATGAGGACATATTTCAAACCGAGGAAGAGACATGCAGAGAATATACCTATAGATATGAATGGAGAAAAGGATTTCAGCCTTATTATGGGCGATAATTTTTCTTCCGTAAATTATAAATTAAGATGTCAACATCTTTCAATTTCTTTTTTTAATCTCACTAAATATTAAGCACCAAAACCATACATTTTATGTCCAAAACCTTTCAAATTTTGGCATGAAAAGCCCCCAAAGCCCCACGTAACATTACAGCAAATCAGATGAAAAGCTTTTTGACATTTCATTGTTGCCTTAGTTTTCTATCATAGTTTTCTTCCTAACCTTCTGACATGCTTTAAATATTCAGCTTTGTTTCAGATGAACACTAACATCCGAACAGTGCCAGCGCCCACCTGAAAAATGATGCCTTACAATACAGAAAAGTATTTCTAAACCATCTTGGACTAACCAGGCGAGAGATGGAGATGGGAGGCCTGTTGGTCCGGCTCATGAACAGCCTCCTCAGGACCACCTTGTTGAAGGGAGCATTTGTGCGGCGTGCAAGAAACCTGTACAACTGTAAGAAACCAATGTGACAAGTTATGAGGCACTTAAGAGTCTGACAATCACAAGATTCATACTCAATAAGTAGCATCAGAGATGTGGTTTTAAAGAGAGAACATTATCTACCTTAACCAAGAGCCTCAGATAGATATCCTCGCTCTTTGGCTCTTTCCTGTGCACCTTACGGTCCTTGTTGTGCCTGATGTCGACTCCCTTGAAAATTTGAACAAAATCACATTGAGATACATCCCCTGAAGTCTTCGTTTCAAACTAGTCGTATGTAGGGTTCACCGTTATCTTTACAGTATACATCGCTAAAGCCGCATTAAGGCAAACCCATATGAAGTTAAATCATAATACAGATTAGAGCCCTTTAGCTAGCTGAAGCTAGTTCACACGTTGACGCTACAGCGAACAGCTATCAACCTAGCAAACAGCTACCACTGTCAGCAGCATTTTATTTGGCTCAGTTTGATACTTAGAATCACTATAAACGTGACCAGATGCAATATGAGTTTTAAGATAATATCCGGCTTTCAGAAAACGTCGCAAGGCTAACTTCAAGTCAGCAACATGACTGAAAGCGGCACAAATGTCGGCTTCAAAGTAGCTATGCCAATATGAATATGGACAAATAATCTAAAATTACAGCAACAGTACCACACTAAGTACCTACGAGACATGTTTATGTACTAATCAGTAAGATACGATGGTTTGACAAAGAGGATGACAATGGATAAAAAAGTTATCATATTTTGCAATATCTGGTAGCAGTACCTACCATCTTGGACTCAGAGCGAAAAGGGAAAAGGAAGAGACAACGTCTCGCGATAACGCAACGTTCTGAAATCTCGGCCTTCTGATTGGCTGCGAAGCCTTGTTTTCCGCTTGTTAATTTGAGGATGGAGCCTCTAGTGGTGCGTAGTGGAATTAGCAGTTGAACTAAATCGGCTATTATTTACAACCCGCTGGATTTTATCATATTACACGAGCTAATTCTTGATGTGAAGATAATTAACTTCACATTATTATTTAATGTGATTATTTAAAAATAATGGGTTGTTTTAAAATATACCATTGAGTTCCAGATAGTTTTTACATTCCACAAGTACATTGGAGCATGTTTACCACCAAAATATAATTGTTTTATAATTGTTAATGATAAACAATGATAAATAATTTAGGCAATTATTTATTTACCATTAACAGTATCAATTATCTGGAATAGACTGGCAGCCTGCCCCGAATTTACCCCACCTTTCACTCAGTGTCTGGGCCTTACTGCTATTTGTGCAGTTTTTCTCATTTACAAATAACATTCCTGTTATTTGAACCATTTTTATCACTTTTTGTAAATGGTCAGCTGTAGTTTCTGTGCTGTGCAAAAAATAAAAATAAAAAAATGCGTCCTCCTACTCACTTGCACATTTATTTGCATCAGAGTGTGCTATTTTAATGTTTTGTTCAATTGACAAAAATAAAGAATTGAAAACATCAGTCTGTGTGTATTCATGTATAAATGGTGTTTCACTTACTAAAATAAATGGACTTTTCAGTAATATTGACATTTATTATATATATATGTATTGTGCATGTCTTTGTCATACTTCAGAAATATATAAATTTCATGTGTTATGAGCTGCTTAAGATGAATTAAACAAAAATGTCAGCAGTATGAATCTCAATAATCAAGTTTATAAAACAAATTAAAACAGATGTGACATAATAAAGATGGAGGAGTTTTTCGATTACAAAGGGACAAAAAACCTACACACACACACACACACACACACACACACACACACACACACACACACACACACACACACACACACACACACACACACACAGGAGGCTGCATGAAATCATGTTTACTAGATGTAAAAGCCCCAAGAAAGGCAAATATCAGGCACTTATGCAATATTTTATTTAATATTTGTAAACAGATCACAGTGAACAACTTGGAAAGAAACGATCATCTGATTCACAAACGTGTGAATGTTATTTTTTCAGAGTTTTCACATGTAACCTCCCCTTTAAATGAGCTTCAGTTAATGCCAGTATTTTACAATATGTCTCCTAAACATGAATGTCTGAGGTTCAGTCTGGTTTGTGTTCGCGCTGCTGTCTGAGATGACACAGAAAGATGGTGAAAGTCAGAGCGATTCCTCCCACAAACGCAGTACGAGCCACAGGGGCACAAAGGCAAAGTTCACAGCCTGACAAGCAAACAGATTAAAAATCAAAACCAGTGTTGTATAAATGAATAAAGGAAATGCATGAAGGAAAATAAAGTATCTGACCTGCATCGTTGACCAATACACCACTCCAGCCTGCAGTGATAGACAGATATTTAAGAGCTACAGCACATGATTGTCTCTTAGTTCAGTTTAGCTAAACGTTAAATTTAAGACCTTGTAAGACGTCCAGAATTTCTGTCGCCAGTCTTCAAGTAGGTCGTCTCTGTTTTCTAAAAAGCTTAAACCTGAAAGACAGAGCTGATAATTAAGATACTCATGTAATGATTGCTTGTCCAGTCCTTCAAAATCAATCACACAACCATATAACAATATTCAAATATTTTACAAAAAAGGGAATTGAGATTTCAGTTTAGCTATTAGTGTGTTTGTGAAATGCAAAATACAGTATAATCATGAAGTAATTACAACATGTTTAAGTTAGAAATACATAAAAACATGTATGACATATTTAGATTTATAGATTTGATGGCAATAAATTGTGAAAGATGTTGCAGTACCTTCTACTACTTTTAAATAAAAATGTGTTACTGAGACTTGACAACCCATAAATGTCCCTCTTTCATCCACTCTACAAACAGTAAAGTATTTTTACATTGTCCTTTGATGTATAGATAAATGTAAGGTTTCAAACTAAACTACCATGGCTCTTTCTATGGCCGAGCTTTAGATGATTTATTGTTTTCTAGCAGCCATTTCTTGATTTACAAGAATCAACACTTGTTTCACCTCCTATGAATTACGTGTTTTCTTATCTTCCCCACTTTGAGGAGTGGACATTTAAATAAGTAAGGCAGCAGTTGTATAAGAAAAGCGTTCTGTTACATTTAATTTGCAGAAATTATTAGGTGTTCCAATAAATGTGGCACTGTCGTTGACTTAGCAAAAAATATATTCACAATGTGGGATTTTCACTCTGAATAATTTATTGAAATCAAAGGTTGGACCCTGTAAATTATTCAGTGTGAAATTGTGCTGCAACATTAAAAGATTAACTAATTTTAAGGCTTTTTAATCGTATCTAAAAGGGCAGCTGTAGATGATAAAATAGACATATGACCTTTTCATCTTGGTTTAGGAGTAAATGTTGTATAATGCTAAATGAGCTGTCTGAACTTTATGTTGTTCAGTAGAAAACAACCTGGCATCATCATCTGTATAAATATAATTCCACATTTACTGAACTCCAGAGGTGGAAATGTATTTGTTTTTCAATTTTATTGTACTATTAAATTAGAAAGGTCTGATAAACAGTGACAGAGTTTATTTAATGTGACTAATAAAGAAACAAAACACTCGTTGACCAGAGTTTGTTTCTGTATCTTAGCCACGATGTCCATGCCTACATTTGGCCTTTTTCCTTGCAGAGATATTTAAATTTTCCAATCAACACTGAGTCAGCAGCGCCATTGTTTAGGGCTGTAGTGATACAATAATCTCACGATACGATACACGATATTCTGCCCACGATACGATATATATTGCGATATTCAGCAAATGATACAATTCAATACACTTTTGCGATTTTCTGAACGATTTTAGAGGGACAGAGAGATTTTGATGTTATTTTGTGACTGTTATAAAGTTGGATTGAATTAATTTAACTGAAAACTGATTAAAAGCACCAACTACACAATACCTGGCTCTGGTTGGACACAGATGTAAAGTTGACAGCTGGACAAAATGAATCAAAGACGTGGTGAGAAAACATGTTTCTTTTAATTGAAACAGTACAAACTGTAGCTGACATGCATTAGTAAAGTAAATAAAGTGAACCAAGTACCTGCTCTGAATAGTTTGATACCTTTTAAACCTTAACACTTAACATTTGAAGGAACCACTCTAAGCCTGGTGACCTGGTGCAAAGCAAGCAATGAGTGCGAAAGGTGACAGTTGGATGTTACGATACTTGCAGATGAATATAGATTTTTTTCTAGGAAAGAAAATATTAGAGAAATCGATATCGAATACTCAGTTATTTGTAATACATAACAAAAATGTTCTTGCGGTATTTTATCTGAAGTACACAGGATTGGATAGATATACTTAATAACATTTACTTGAGTTACTTTTTTGAAAAAATGTAGTTTTAGGAATATTTTTTCTTCGCTGTACTTTTTAGTTTTACTTGAGTAATTTTATTATTAAGTATCGCTACTCTTACTACTTGAGTATAATGTCTGGATTCTTTATGAAGAACAAACATTGTTAACCAAAAACTCACCAGACAAAGACGCACACCTGCAGTTTTTGTTAAGGTTTTGTATTGAAAGAAATTGATTTTGAAAAAAAAAATCTTTTGTTACATATGTGAAATATTCTCATTTAGGTTGTTAAAACACCAACATTTTTGCTAAACTTAATATTTTGACCCATCTGATAATGCAATTTTTAAATACTTACTGATTGTTAATTTAATTAATTACTCAAAACTTGCATAAACTTTTTACCTTTTACTCTTGAGTGATTTCTTGGACGGCTACTTTATATACGTATTACTTGACTAAAAGTACGTTGAAGTAGTTCTATTTTTACTAGAGTACAGTTTTTGGGTACTCTGTGTCTGCCCACCTCTCAGACGCCTCAGATGAAGGTCAGAAATCGTTGGTTTTTAAAAGAAGCTGAGTCTTTGAACAGCATTCTCACCCACATAAAAAGCGCTGATGGTAACCGGAGCAGCAACCAGCTGATCCAGCACCACCTTCCTCGTCACGGCCTGCAGCCCGCCGCCGGGCAGCATCCTCTCCAGCCCTCGCAGCCAGTGGTAGTTGAAGTTGGCGTGGAAACACAGGCCCACAGTCGCCACTCGAGCCGTCTGGTGCCAGTCGATCCCGGCGGACCGCTCGGACGCCGGGGCGGGATTTCTACCCAGGACTCTCTGCTGGATGAGGTCCGCCGAGGCAAACAGCACCGTGTAACCCAGAACGTTGCTGATGTACGGGTGAGCCTGGAACGAGGCCCAGGCCCGGTTCATGGTGAAACGTCTGACCAGAAGGAACGTGTTGGACTTCAGAGCATTTAAAGGACAGTGGTCATTCATTGGTCATTTTAAACCACTGAATTTGGTTTAAAATTCATGGGTATCATTCTCATATTTACAATGAGAATGATATACAATTCTCATTGTAAATATAAAAAAATTGAAACGTGTATGTAAATATATGCCACACCTTTATGGCATGTGTGGCATAAATGCCAAAGTCTTATTTTAAAAAATAGGACTTAGGCAATTATGCTATTAGGCTAATGATAATTAACTTGCAGTGCAATCCATTCACTTCAGAAATTAATTTAAAAATGGGCCCAAATAATCCAATCAAGGTCTAAACATGATGAAAACAACAAGACGTAGTTTATTGTTTCTAGCACAAATGACTTAGGACACTTGAAATAATCAACTCCGTCATTCCTTATAACATGGGAAAGCATTTTTCACTTTTCACCAGTACCTTTTGGTCAATATTAAAAAATAATTGACTTAACAAAAGCTCATATTTCTTGCTGAAAAGTTAATTGAGCAAGTTAACAGAGCTGCTTCACTGAGAATATTCAACCAATTAGAAATGCCATCAGATCACAAAGGTTCAGCGTAATACAATATCACTTCCTGTTTTCAAAAAGAGGATTTATACCAGAGTAATATATCTTTACCTTAACGGAAGTGGTGCAAAAAGAAGAGGATAGAGCAGCGTCTGAAAACAACCCTATGAAAAATATGAAAAATATAAATCATAACAATCAAACGTACCTCTTGAGTTTGGCTCCTCTTTAAACCCCCAAAGCCACTGAAACAGACACAGTTCCCACTGGCTCTGCTCAACGTGGAAGAACCAAGAAAAGAGCAGAAGTGACAGAAATGTTCCCGCCGGGTCAAAGGTTAGCCGTGGTTGTCAGGAATGTGTGATAAAGCTTTTTATCATGTGGGAAAGCAGCACCTGTGAACAGCCTCACGCTGTCGCGCTTCTGAGTTTAGACATGACTATTTTCTAAAACGTTGAAGTCGAGGCTCAGTTATGGAGTAAACTCTGCAGCCTTCCGGTCAGAAGCACATGTGTTGTTTCTATAAATAGACCCGGCTCCCTCTTCTGAACCGAAACACAAAGATTCACAAAACAGTCAAATTATTAAAGAAAGAAATAAAAATATATATTTATTTTTGTTATGAAGCTGGTGAAGACACTTTGCGAAGCAGGAGGAACATGTTTCTAATATTTTAACCCCATCCGGTTTTTTCTGTCTTTATGTTTTGTGCAAAGTTGTAAGAAAATCAGTTTCATTGTTCAAATTCAGCCCTGCGACAGACTGGCGACCTGTCCAGGGTGAACCCCGCCTCTCGCCCGGAACGCCAGCTGGAGATAGACACCAGCACCTCCCAACCCCATTAAGGGACAAGGGTGTAGGAAAATAGATGGATGGATGGATGTTCAAATTCATGGTTGTTTGTGTAATGGTTTGTTGTGATATTTTTACATTACATCAATTTGAAATCAGTGACTTGCTGACTTTCTCAGATTGTTGCTTTCTCAGAAAAAAGTTCTTTTTTCAAGTAACTTCCATTAGAAAAAAACATCACAGAATTAAATTAATTACATTAAATCAAGACAGTAGACAATGTTGAACAGGAAAGCGAAATGCTCTTTTTCTTTTTAAATTTCATTTATAATAGATACAATAGTTAAAGAAAAGAGTTTGCAGTTTGAAATGCCACACTTTTCTGAGATTCTTTAGTTTTGTTTTCAATATTTAAGTGCAAAACATCCACTGAATTGTTTTTTTTATCCAAATGAATAATAAAACTATGATTTCTATAGCATCTTAATTTCACAGAACTCCAGAAAACTAAACTTACTTCAAGAACCTTTGATCCAGTTTAAAACTAAAGCTAAATGGACTTAGATACCAAAACAGCAGTGAAACAGGTGTTTCTGATTTTTGATAATTTGTTAGATCAGTGAGTTGGACAAAAACAAACTCTAATTGACAGATCAAAGATTAAAAGATTAAAAAAACGACTTTTTTTTATAAAAAAATGCTTCTTTTAGATAAAATAATTAATATGGAAAGATTGAAATATTCAACTTTGCTTGTACTTATCTAGACTTGGAAAATAGTAAATTCCACACGTTCAGACTAAGAAAGAAACTTGAATTTGATTTTTACCCCGTTTCATCGATACTGACAGAATTACAGCTTGTGAGAAAATATCTCCATCAAAAACAATAAGACCTGAAATTTAAAAGAAAAAAAAAGAGATGGATTAAATATTTTTTCAATAAAAAATACTTACAAAAATAAAAACAACAAAAATATGATTCACAACATTGCTTTTTTTTTTAATCAACGGAACCTCACGTTGTTAATTTAAAACATAAAACTGGAGAGAACTGACAGTAAATGAAGATAAAACGTTGTGTTACATCGTTTCCTTTGTGATTAAACAGACTCCCACCTGCTGCCTTAGATATGTAAAAACCTGCACTCGGACGGCGCATTGAAATGAAAAGGTCAATTAAAGCGAGTAGCAACCATCTGATCTCTTCCACCTGAGAATGTGATAACAAGGGGTCAGAGTTCAAACCAACCAATTAAAGCCTCGTTAGCAGCCATCACTGCGGTGTTTGTGCTTCTCGGTCTTTAACTGGCCGCTTTTTTAATCGCAGCTCACAATGGAGACGGACGTTGAGTCCAAACGCTTCCTCCACAAGCAGCGGTTGACTTTTCACATAATTGCTGCTTTCGCCTCTCGTCGCCTCTCATCCGCTCCGTCAATTTGTGAAGGTGGAAACCAGGCGGAGCGAAGGGGGTGTGTGGCTCTGCTATCAGCGCTGATGACTCTTTACTTAATCTGAAGCTACAATAACTGCTCACACACACACACACACACACACACACACACACACCACACACACACACACACACACACACACATATCTCTGGAGAGCTGCACCTCGTCTTCCTTCAGTGCAGCTTGCAGAGACTTTCTAACACATGCAGCAACATTCAGGCTAAACGGTAAGGGACATTTATTACTATTATTACTAAATTATAAGACATAAGTTGAGACAGGAATCTGCAATCTTTACAACAAAAGTTTTATTTTTGCCTTCAGGCCAACAACATGAAGAGCAGTTGTAACACTCACTATGTGTAACCTGGGTTACACAGTTTTATTTGATTTATATCTGCAAAAGGGAATTTTTGGATTTGGAAGTAAAAAAAAAGAACAAGAAAACAACACAGCTGTAACTTTTGTAACAAAATGATGTATATGGTTTATTTCATTGCATAATGATATTTGTGGAAAATAAAAAAACATAATCATAGATACATAGATCTATCTGTCTGATATGTTTCAAATTTGATTATGATCTTTTAAAAGTACTTTAAAATGATTTGTTATTAGAAAAACTCAAAATATTTAATGTTATAAACCATTAATTATTTTATGTTCTGCTTCTTCTCTTATTTATCAAAACTGTACTTAAATTGACAGATTATCTCCTAATTAACATTAAATATTCTTATTTTAGCAGAATTAGGATGGCAATGAACAAACCAGTAAATTATAAATATCGCTCCTCTCGTCTAAGTAGTATCACAGGATTCACAGGAACAGAGAAAGGCAGGAATGTTTTTGAGTGAAATTAGATTGTTTTTAACTTTGCACATAAAATTTTGACACCAGGAAATTTCTGTCATTTTTACACAAAGTGACAGTGAAGCAATGCAATTAAAAAATAAGACACAAGAGAGCAGAAATCGGAAACATTAACCATATTATTTAAGGTTCAAATAAAATTCTTTGGCATTTTAAATAATTCATGTTCATGAATATCTGAAGTACAACATGTTTTATTCAAATATGTATCTGTACGTACATAAGAAGTTTTTTGCTCCCTGAAAAGAGAGACGCTGCTTCTGAGAGTTACTTGGTTGTCAATGATTGAATATTTTTTTTATTTATCATTAAATAACACAAATACAGTAAAAATGTCTTGATCAGAATGATGTTGGGAGAAAATGTTTGATGCTCTTCATGCTTTTAGTTTACATCATGGGTTTTCTGAAGTTTATTTTGCAGGGAAAACGGTTTTTGTTGATGTAGGTAAATAAAATCACTTAATACATTTTAAAGAAAATAACAAAACCCCAAACTATTTGCTTTCTGCAGCCATGCGGCCGTCCTTCTCTGTGAGTCTGGAGCCCGGTCTGGAGCGAGGCGTTCCTTGGGGTCGTGACCTCTTCACCTTTGTGACTTCAGCAGCAGGTCACATGATGCGGACTCTTCAAAAGCCCCGGAAGAGCCGTCCGTCCAAGCGGCAGGTCAACCACCGCCGCTTCCTGCACAACATGATCCAGAGGTACGTCAGTGCAATAAACAAACAAATTCAGTTTGGATTTTAGCATCTTTTCAGCAAACAATTTCTTAAAATTTCCACAAAATAATGACACTAAAAGTACAGATCTGTTTTTATTAGGTTGGAAGCTTTGTGCTTTTTTATTTTAGACAGTTGTCCACAAATATTAACATCCTGGAGAAGAAAACGTGTCCATGCTCATTTTGCAAAAGTTTTTGTTTTTCTTTGTTTTTAAAACCTCAAAATAGCAGTTCTCTTTGGGTTGTAAATGTTGCAGATTCCTGTGCCAAGCTAAAATTACCAGAGGTTGCTGCAAAATTTTAACTCAAAGATACATAAGCAATCAAAACAGAGGATCAGATCTCCTTTTATTTTGTAAATACTTTATTTGGATTTTACAATTATTAACTGACGAGACAAAATCAGCTCAGGATCCAGAACAATCAAAAGCAATTAGACAAACCTAAAATTAATCACATTTACACTGATGTAACAAAACAAGAAAGACAAACAAACAAACAAACAGGGTGGAGGTGATGGAGGCTGATCTGCTTTATTAAAGGGGCAGTGTTATGTGTTTCCATAGCAACTATGTTATCTTCAGTTGCTAATGAAATGCTGTGTATACCTAGTATGATTAAAGGAAATCTTACTTTGTAGTTTAACACCTTGAAATTGGGCCTCTGTCTCTTTAAAAACTTCTGCGCTTTCTGAGACGTTGTCATAATAACGTTGTTCCTCTATTAACAACGTTTTTACCAGCGTTAAGTAGCTGCTACAACGAGCTCAGCTGATGTTTGCCAATTGCTGGTGACTAGTCTGAAGGAGCTGAGTGGGCGAGTTGGAGGGGAAGGAAAGCTCTGTGAGGCCGTAGCTTGGAAACTTGTAAACTTCAGCTCCAGAAGGAGGAGATGCGTCTTGAAGGCGGGGCTAGGTCAAACCAGGCGTTTTGCACAGCTGAATGGTTGCCATGGAGATGCAAGGATTTCTCAAACATGCATGAAAGAATCAAAGCAACACTCCTTGATGAGGGTATAACATTACAACAGGATGTAAAGCTAAAATAATGTACATAATATAATATAATTAAGATCTGTACAGTAAAAAGAAAATTATTTTGTTCTCTGATAGTTTTTGTCTCTCAACAGGAAATTTGCAGATATAGAAGCAGCGAACCATCGTTTGGCATCGGCCCTTTACGTTAAGGACACACAGGAGCCTCTGGAGCCGCAGGGCTCCACGTCCCAGAGCGAGGCTCTGCAGGACCCCGATCAGAACAG
Organism: Poecilia picta; assembly: GCA_033032245.1. Lineage (NCBI taxonomy): Eukaryota > Metazoa > Chordata > Actinopteri > Cyprinodontiformes > Poeciliidae > Poecilia > Poecilia picta. The sequence goes on from CM065368.1 coordinate 15,432,219, forward strand.
AGGTCAAACAGATGCAAAGGGCATTTCAAGGTCGAGGAGCGATGCTTCTGTTGCCGGGGAACCAAAGGAGCTGGACGATAAACAAAGAAAATCCACCAACAACCAAAACAAGACGAGACAAGCCAATGAAAAAAGAAGAAACAAAGCCGTTGAGTTCTCAAAGGTTTTTCAGGAGGCAGAGCTCCTTCAGTCTGAATATTCCAGTCACCAAAACCAAATGAATCCAATTAACAAGCTCAATGAAAACAACAAACACCCAAATGTTATTGTTCTCCCCCAAAACGAGGACGATTCTCCTCCTTTCTCCCCAGAGCTCTCTCTACTGTCTCTGGACTCTTGTGATTTCTCAGCTCAGATGTTGACGGACCTCTCAGCCAACACGGAACAAGAAACCATCCGTGACATAACCGAGCTCTTCACGGACCCAGTGGGTCACATGGACGTAGAGTCCTACTTTGAAACCATCTGTCCGCGCCGGGTGGAAGACATGATTCTGTCTGATAACTTCACCGGGTTGGAGGAGAACATGGAGCCCGAACGCAGCTTTGGCTACAGCTGTGAAGAAGATCGAGGAGGAACCGCAGATTACGTCCAGCGTAACCCAGGAAACTCCCGTCAGACCAGACAAAGTGAACACAAAGCGAGGGCCTCCATCTACAGCGTCACTGAGCAGCCGGGGAGCTGCTGCATGCTGGGAAACGACCTGAACGTCGCACCGTTTGAAGGCGTGGCTCAGTCTTTCCCCGTTCCTCCTCCTCAGCAGGAGCGTCGTCCCGTACCGACGCCTCCTCACGACGACGACTGGCTGTTTCCTGACATCTTGAAGGACAGGCAGCTCTCTTACTGCTGAATCCACACATTTACGGAGTTTTGTTGCGCTGACGTTCATATTTAAACGTGAACATTTCTGCATGTTTTTAAGCTTTTTACTGATTCTACAAAAAGCTTAAAGGAAAACAACCCAACCAGTTTTCAGGAAAAAGTTAAAGTTTTTTTTAGTGTCTGGAAAATGAGCCGTTTCAAAAGCCTCTTGAGTCACAATCGATGGGCACTGTACCGTTGCCTAGCAACAGCACACTGGAAAAAACTCAGGTAGTCCAACTTAATTTTTTTTAACTTGTTACAGGTAATCAAATGAAGTTTATCCGAGTAAATATATTAAGTTCATTAAGTTGTATTGTAAGTACATTAAGGTTAACATACTTATAAATCAGAGGCTTCCCATTTTCACTTTGGCCATATCTAAAATCTGAATGTTCTTTAAGGACCGGTTGTGCCAGAATATATTGATAAAACCCATTAAATTGTTAAAATATCAATAAATAGGTGGTTGCTTCAGCATTCAATATGCATTTCTTAAAATTAAATAATATTTAACGTCTTTTCACACTGATAAGTGCATTCAGGATTTTGTGATTGTGTTTTTTTTTAGCAATCAAAATCACATATTTTGTGGCGCCAGTTTAGAAATATTTGTAAGAAATTTTTATATTTGCGCTAATGTATGACGTTAAACGTGACGTTCACAGACTGATTTGATGTCAACCGGGATGGGAGTCACTTAAACCCAATGTTTTTGGCCAATTTTGAGGGAAATTTGCAGTAAAAATCTTTAAAAAATGTGGGGATATGTTGCTTTTGAGTTCCTTTTACAAGTTTGTGAAAAACTGGAGGAGTTTAGAGGGCCGCATTAAAAGTTATAGCGGGCCAGAGTTGTCCACATATAATATATTAACAAATTTTCTTTAAGTTGAGTTCCATTTTCTTTTTTTCAGTGCAGCTGCTCACTGAAAAGCTCAGCTGGTTTTATCACTGCATGCTCAGAAGCCCCTTTTTGGCTTTAAAGTGACAAGACGCCCTAAAGCAGCTCTGTCTGAAAGGAATCTGAATAAAATCTCATTATCTAAAAATAACTCTTCAAAAAATGTTGACATGTTTTGTAGCCGTAGCCTGTTAAGGAAGCATAAATGGTCACCTTTATGTTGCTTTATAACTAAATGTTGTTTTGGAGACCGTAAGACCTGGATTACATGGATAAGTTGAGATGGTTTTATTCTTTTTTTTTTCTTAATCAGGAGGACAAGAAGAGCTTTGCAAAAGTATTCACAGTATTATTTTTTTGTCATAACTACACAAATGTGTTTTCATAAGACATTATGTGATGCATTGTGAGCAACATAAACAATTTTCTTTGAAAAATGGCTCCAGCTCAGGTAGTTTAGATGGAAAGAAAATGTGAACATGCCACACATTTTCAGTGTTCTCAATTAGCTATTGTTCTGAACTTTGACTAGACCATGCAATATGCTTTGATCTAAATTTTCCAGTGTAGCTCTGAGCTGCTTATAAGTGCATGCCACACTTTTCAGATTTTTATTTGCCCGTTTTTGTCATTTCACTTAAGAAATGCCATGAATGGTTTGTACCAGTTCTAGGCTTATTATTCATGCATTTGCAGCAGAACTTTAGTTTTCTGTGAGTATTTTGAGGTTAAGTTTAACAAATGTTTCATTGTTTTGAAGGATATATAATTAAATAGTTTACTCGGTGTATTATGTTACATTGTTCTATCTCTGCATGCTTTGGACCTTTTTATTTCCTGGCAATATAAAGTAAATTGAATGAAAAAATGCAAGAGATTTGTTTCTACTTTCCCACAAACTCTAAATATATTATTTATTCTAGGTTGGACATTTCTTAACTGTGTGGCTGTAAAGTAACACTTACTCTTGATTAGTTGATATTTGTATTGTTTGCATTAACAAACAAATAAAATGTCAGCACATGACCAATAAAATCAGGCTCACATCACTGTCTTAATATCAAATGTAATAGAAATATCAACAAAGAGATGCAGATTTAAAACTTTTAATCTTAGACTTACTGTTAAAGGTTTTGGAAAACACTGAAAAAAGTAATCACAATTATAATTTTGACTATTAAGGGAAAAGTGAAATCCAAACCAATTAGACCCAATGTGATTTTTTTGCCCCATAAACCTAATAATATATGGTTGTCTTCCTTGTCAGCAACAACTGGAAATAACGACCTCCTTTCAAGGGGATGACACATTAACTCCAGACTTTGACTAGGCCACATCAAAGCAGCTTATTTAGCTGTTCAGAGAGGAATTAGTAGTGAGCATCAGATAATGTTCCTGCTGTATGCACTTCAGCTTAAGATAAAAAAACTGACGCCAAAACATTTTCCAGAGACAAATTAAGGTTTCCGTTAATTACAGGAATTTGTCCTGCAGAGCAAAGCGCCTCATCGCCATGTTTGACTGTCAGCAGGACATTTTCCTAAACAGATAATTCACCAGATGGATGATAAACGTGTGTTTTTTAGGTAAGCAGACTCTTTCACATTAAGTCATGAAAACTAAAACAGACCTGCAGGGTTTAGATATTGTTCTGGGTACTTTAGTGAACTCCTGGAGGAAAAATCTTTAATGTGCTTTTGGAGTTATTTTGGTCGGCCAACCACTTCTGGGAAGGTTTTCTCTTGTGGATGTTTATATCTCTGGTCCTAAAGCCTTAAAATCATGTTTGGAACAAATTCCAGACTGATTACACTTGCTTCTGACCTGTTTTATATTTCTTTTATATTGAGATTTTACCCTACTTCATGCTGTAAGACAGGTTCTAATTGATTTCCTGTTTGCAGAGTGGCAACAGGAAAGCCCTGGGTTCGAATCCCTCTTTCTCCCAGGAGTTTGCATGTTCACACACACACACGCACACACACGCATGCACCCACACACACACACACACAAAGATAAAAAACAATCACATATAATAAAGTTAACCCCAGTCAGATGTTTAATAATTACAATATCATTAACAAAAAAAGGCTAAAACAATAAAAACATATTTTCAAAATGCTTCAAGTTCCACAGTAGCCATAAACAAACTCAGAAAAAATAAAAATAAAATCAAAAACACCTCAGAAGAGCTCCGGCCTCATTTCTTGCTACAGGTGACCAGGACTCGTCTCGTCTCATTTTAGCGTTTTGAACCTGTTAGATCAAAGTCGCTACTTTCAAACAGATTGCATCACTGTGACATGTGATCTCAGCTAGTTTGGCTTCATGCCTAATTTTTGTATCCCGACTGGTGGTGTGTAAAGTGCAACTTTTACACAAAAACAACAGCTTGCATATTACTAAAGTAAAGACCTACACTTTTAGAAAAGAGAAATTAAAGTTGGTGTGACACACTTTTGTTCCCACTTCGCCTGTTGCTGTGAAACGGGGAAACATAGACGCACATGCAGCTGCTGAATTAATGTAAACAGAAGGAAAAAAACACTACTGCAGAGGCCTTGAGATTTCTCTGTGGTAAACATTTTTCATTAAAACTGACAAAAGAATAAACATTCAAAGCAACACAATCTTTAGTTTTCATTGGTTCCAGTTGAGTTAAGCAGCAAATAAATACTTTATTTTATTGTTCAAATAATTATGAGTCTTTTATTCACAACCTGGAAGTAATTCTACAGATTTTTGCTCTTCAGTTACCAGATTTAGTGGATATCGAGTTTTAAATGGCAAATTTCAGCCTCCGCTTCTTTTTCTAGATATTGATTTACAGCCGAGTTAAACGGATTTATGTTTTTATGTTATGCTGCGGTCAATTTGCCCCTTCACCATTCCACACGCTTTTCCATGTTTGGACCGAGAAATCAGTATCAAATCCAAAGGAAACACTTTTTTAATCATATGTAACAGCTAAACGTTTTTATCATATTTTTTTCTCCACGTAATTCATCAAAATACCCAACTACTGAGATAAATAAACTGATGGTTAAGTTCAGATGCTTATTGGCATTTTTATGCATTCTTTGTGTTATTGTGCTATGGTTATTTTTAAGTGATTTCTTGACTTTCCAGTGGAAAAACTCTTTGTCTTCACACCTGCATATGACTCAACAACTGGGAAATAGCTGTAAAGCTTCATGGGAATATTTAATGACAATACAACTGCAATGATCCTGCGACTCTTTATGAAGTTTTTTCAGGAGTTTAATTCCATCCAGCTGCTCAAATATATGATCTATATGCTCTGCATCAATGCATGATATGTGAGATGTAAAATTGCATCCAAGCATTTTGTTGCGATGGAGATATTGCTGACAATGATACTGTAATCCATTATAAAGGTCAGTTATTTCTTCTTCATGTAGTTCCAGGTTAGTTTTAATAACTTGAATAGTTTGTAAAATGCTTTTTATTTAGCAGCAAGCTAATTTGTTGATCTGCAATACTTAAAGTGTGACAAAATGCAAAAATAAGTAGAAATCTGTAAGGCAGCAAACTGTAGAAAGGTATTTAACATCAACAGATAAGGAGCAAAATGAGGGGGCAAATTGACCCAGATCTCGTTATTTACCATGAAAATGTAAATATGCTTAAAGGGGAATATGCCATCTAGCTTTTACAGGCGGAACTGGTTCCTATCAGGCAAACAAGTGCAAAAAAACTTTCATTTAGTAAAAACAAATACATGGAAACAATCTGAAGAGACGCGCATTTCAAACCCGGTTTCACAGCAGAGTGTGCTCGGTTTGACCCACACAGATAATCTTGATCTCAGTAGATAAAGTAAAAAAACAGCTTAATAAAAATTCATCTGTCAGTGCCACTGTCGTCGTTTTCTTTAAACCCTACAACACTACAAGCATATGAAAAGTCTACGGTCGCCCCGCCCTCCCTCTGCTTCGTTCTACCACTACTCTATGTTTACTACAAATTTAAGTCCCTTTTCTCATCCGTACGCCCGTCGTTTGGTTAAACACAAAAGCTTTGTTTACACAGCTCATCATCAGTGCAGTCAAGTCAGACGTACAAAAAAACAATAAAAGCAGTGTCTGTATCAGCACAAGATAAGAAAGCTGATGTGCCGCTTCGGATAAATAAAAAGATGAAATAGCAGGATTCTCCACAGGGTGTTTCTGGCTCTTTTTTTCATATATTTTTTTCTCTCTTTCAACAGCAGTGATAAATCTCCCATGCACGTCCTGCAGGCGCAGAAATAACCAGACTCACACAAGACTGAGCTCCAAGCAGCATAAATTCATGTTGGATTTAAATTAAAGAAGCAATATGTTAAGACTTAAGTTAAAGAAACTACCCTGACCCTCCGCCACATCCAACAACAAACACTTTCTAATCTAAGAAGAATCACCGAGTCATGCCTCATGGCAGAAGAACTGATGCATCCCACCAACTTACAGGTTATCTAGACAAATATTGCTCTTGTAATAATTTAAATGTGGTTTATCTTGTTCTTATTGGCTATTATTTTGCTAGATTGTCGTTTTCAGCCTGAGCAGAACCATACAGTCAAACCCCACATGGCTTGGAAAAGACGTGAACTTATCAAGTCTGCTCTCCGTGTCCTGAAACTGTCATGAAATTAGCAGATAATAACTTATTTTCCATTTAAAACCAGGAGATTTTCAGTTTCACGGTTAGAAATTGCTCGTCTGTGTTATCTTATATTAAAAAAAAACAAAACAAAACTATTTTTACTGAATTAGCTGAGAAAGAAGAAGCATCGGCACATAGTTGTAGCACCACTTACACCCATCCTGTATGACTTTGATTTAAAACTAGAGCTGTTATGTGCATGTCGCTCCTCCACCCCTGAGTGTTCGAGGCTGCGTCTGAGTCACTGCGAGCGTCACTCCGCGTTGTTGACGCTGTACGGTGGAGGCGGGTCCAGGCTTTGCTCCGAGGACGGGGTCAGGCTCTGAGGGAGTCCGGGGGTCGGGGTGGGGGAGGCGGGGAGCTCCTCCGAGTCGGAGTTCTCCAGCGAGAGGTCGTCCACCAGCGCTCTGCGCCCTCGCATCGACAGCGGCAGAGGGGCACGCCTGGAAGACAAGGGAGACGCTCACAGCAAGCCCTGCATTTAGCCAGCTGAAATAATAATAAAGCAATTATCAGACAATTTGTTACACTGTGAAGAAGGCCTTTCTGAACTGGTAATTATTTTTATTTGGACTTTGCCTGTTTTTTTAGTTTTATGCGTTTTCTTTTAAATTATTTCAGAGCCATATTTGTTAAAGTGTTGACCTGAGCTATGAAGTAATCCATAAAAAACCCAATAAGTTTAAGGTAACAGCTACAGACGTACAGGACAACTAGACAGAGAAAGACTTTAAATTAGATCTGATGAATCATGATGAATCAATTACTTAAATAATCGTCAGCTAATTTAGTGACTGAATAATTGCTAACTTGACTAGATGAATTAAAAAAAAAGATGATTTGCCGAAAGAACAACTCACTCAGAGCAGAAATTAAGCCAAAATGCACAAAATGTCTATATTTTATTTTCAAGATAAAAAAACCTTTGTGAATATGTTCTACCCAGGTCTCCTCCGAGTTTTAGCTTCCCCTGATTCAAATTCAGTAAAAAGAAAAATCTCCTTTTAATCAACACTTGTTATCCAATAATTAATCAATTAATCTAAATATTCAAACAGATACACAGTATTGATAAGTCAAGCAGAAAGGGCTGAATTGAACAGTTTTTTTAGTTGCAGATTCATTCTTTGCTACAAACGTTCACTAAAGAAATGTGATGTTGTTGAACTTTAGACGCAACAATGTTTATTTTATTATTTAAGAAAAAGAATTGAATTTTTTGTTTATAATAAACTTAAATGGTTACATGAGAAATCAGTAAAGGTGCCAATTTTTGTATCCAGTTAATTGTCAGAATAATTAATGAATAAAATAATATTTTTTTAAGTGACTTTTCTTCTTCTGTCTCTCATTTCTTCATTTTACTTTTAAGCACACGCTGAAGATAATTGGAAGAAATAGCCTAGGTTCAAGGAACATATTTGAAAGACAGATTCAACAGGCACAAATACTGTACTTTATAATGCGCTGCAAACAGTCGATGAGGCGAAGACAGGCGAAGCAGTGTGTTGGATTTCAAGACGTCTTTGTCCTTCTGAAGACATGAATCTGCCTAAATCCAACACGCTGCCCCTTGGAGGCCTTCAGATGACGGCACAGAGACAAACACACAGATTCTCAAAACGTACCACACACATTGACCTAGTTCTCTGCTCTCCAGTCGGGGACGCTGAGCGTTGGGACGCAGACAGATGGGGTAATGTGTCAGTGTTAGGTGGACGCAAATGGATGCAACAAAAGAGTAAAGCAAAACAAATCATATGGAGTTAGCAGGGTGTTAAAGAAAGAAAAAACAAAACAACAACAAAAACGATGATCAGGTTAGGTGAAAACAGAAGATGGATGCTGCTGCTCACCTGAGCTGGGTGCGGAGCGAGGAGATCTCCCGCGTCATCGTCTGGCTGCTGTCGTTGAGCTCCTCCAGCTCCCTCTGCAGCTTCCTCTTCTGAGCGTTGGAGCGGGAGTTTTCCTCCTCCACCTCCTCCAGCTGCCGCTTCAGCTGCTTCAGGCGGACCATCGACTTATCCAGCTGCAGCAGAAGGTCAGGGTCAGAGGTTGAGGTGACAATGAGACGAGAAATAGTTTTTTGTTCTCCCCGGCCCCCTAGAAGAAGGAGATTAGTCTGGGAAGGACAGGACTGATTGGGATCAGAAATCTGATTAAACCTGGTGGATTACTGCCTGATGATGTTTTGGGAGGAGAGTGCATCTTTCTGCTGTGTGTGAGGGACTTAGCTTCCAGTGGGAGGACAGAAGTCTCACTCCACAGAGACCAAACAGATGCCAGGAGAGCATTAGGATTAGGTTGGACTGAGACGGATAAGTCGTCTCTGTTTGGGGAGGATTTTTCTCTCTTTGTTCATCGGTGTGCTGAGATGACCTCAGTAAGCCAGAGGAAGTCATCATGTGAAGCTCTGTGTCTCTCTGGCTGCTCACCTGCTCTCTGTACTGGTCTGCGTGTCTCCTCTCGTCTTCTGCTTGCATCATCGCCTCCTTCAGCTTCTTCTCAGTCTTCCGCGTCAGTTTGTTGGCAATCGCTCTCTCCCTGTGGGATTTGGAAATGTTGCGATTGATTTAATTAATCTAAGATGATCTACAACTGTCGTGATAAAATCCTGCCTTCTGAAGCTGGACAAAACCTGAAAGTTGCTAGTTTGGTGCAAGTTATTATAATATTATGTTTTCATTGACAGAAAACATAAAAGTCTAGCTTTTTCTGGAATTATTATTTTTGAATTATTATTTTTAAATGTGATCTATTAACCTATTATCTAGGTTAGCATAGGTCTCTGGGCTTTAAAAAAACAAACTTTGATAATGAGATTTCTGGTGAGTTCTTTCAGAATCAGCTGTTTTCTTGCAACTTTAAACTCAAATAAGCTGCTGCTGGCCACGGCCCCCCAACTCAATGGTTACACTCCTTTGTGAAAATGGCTGCAAACAGACTTCTGCTTCTTTGAAAAGAAAAAGTCGAGTCTCCTGCACAGCCAACAAGAATGAAGCAAGTGGTTTGTGGATCGTAAGTCAGCAGCAAAACACTTGTTTTTTTTATCCAGCAGCCATTGTGCAGCACATACAGCGGTAAAACCAGCTGCGGGAGCTCAGCTTTGGTTGCTAAGAAACGGGCTACATAAGGGGCAGCGCATGCTGATTTGTGACATTTTGGAAGCAGCTCATTTTTCAGACAAAAACAAAAAACATGGACTTATTGCCCAAAAATGAACTGGATGGTTTTTGTTTTGTTTTTAGAGGCAGTTGATATCAAAATGGAAGCATGAAAATGTTTTAAAATGTGAGTTTTGTATCAGAGGTCCTCTTTAAAAAATGATCTGTGAAACAATTATTGTTACTATCGCTGTTAAATCTTTGAGCAAAACCTTCTGGGCAGAATGGCACTTAGTCTCCTCCTATAACATTTCTTGGCTGGAGCCAGTGAAATGCCTCCCATCTTTACCGCAGCAGTTTGTAGAAACATATTTTGTAAAGCTGACTCCAGCTCTCAGACAGTGAATCACTCAGTGCGCATGACAGCAAAGAGTCTGATCTCTCTATTCTTAGCTGTAAGTGGGTTTCCTAACTCAACACAGGCTGTGCCTACACTTGAATGAAAGCAATAAAAACACTTGTTTAGGGGGCAATGCTATTATTATTATTATTAAAACATGTTGTTATGTCTCCCCTCTCTCAGTGAGACCCGTTTCAAAAACTGGAAGTGGCTGAAGCCTGATTAGAAAGTGACCTTAGACCTCTTCACTGCAAAAACACAAGATCTTATCAAGTTTTTTTTTGTCTAATTTCTTGTACAAATATCTGAGTACACTTGAAATATGACAAAACTAACTTACAAGTAACATTTCAGTAAGATAAAGGAGCTTGTTTTAAGTCAGTAATTCCTCTAAGTTCAACTTGCAATTTTTTTTAACTTAAAACAAGAGAAAAATGTTTTGCTAAATGAACTAGTACTTTTAAAAATCTATATTAAGGAACTACTGTCTTAAACTATTTCATACCAGTAATTATTCCATTTGTGATTTTATATAAATATGTTCTAACATGGGATAAATCACCCCCTCTGTTTTCAGGTATACATTTGAAAAGTTATTTAAAGTAACAGCAATAAATGTGTTTCCCTCCTTTTATTTACCCAGTTAAATCCATTACTCCAGTTAAATGGAGTGATGGATTTAACTGGGTAAAATCCAGTTAAATCCATCTATCTTACATTAACATTACGTGTTAATGTAAGATAACACGTCTGTGTTATCTTACATTAAAAAAAACAAAACAAAACTATTTTTACTGAGTTAGCTGAGAAAGAAAAAGCATCGGCACATAGTTGTAGCACCACCAACACCCATCCTGTATGACTTTGATTTAAAACTAGAGCTGTTATGTGCGTTTAACTGCATTAAACACACATTTATTCCTGTAAAATATGTGTTTGTTTTCCTCACTGTCTCTCTTGCTCCAGCTGCTCCTCCATGGTGTCAATCTTGGCCTCCAGGGCGGCGACGCTGAGCTTGTGTTTGCCCCTCACTGCTCCCTCCAGCTCCTCCAGTCGGGCCCTCAGCTCCTTGTTCTGCTTCTCCAGCTGCTCTCGGGACGACTCGGCCTTCTGGGCCAGAGTCCTCTCCCCCTGCAGCTGCACAGTCAGCGTCTCCACCTGCAGCCGGAGCGGAGCGGCCATTAGGGAGAGTTTAGAGACGCTCGCTGCTAGAGAGATTCATGAGTCCGAGTTCGCTCATCGCACCTGCAGAGCCGTCTTCCTTTGCCTTTCCACCAGCAGTTCAGAGTTCGCCTGCTCCTCCTCCAGATCCTCCTCCAGCTGGGTGACTCGAACCTCTAGCCTCCTCTTTTCGTCAAACAGAACGTTCCTGGAAGAACAGGAAATCTCAGGAGAAGCAAGAAAAAGGCAGAACCGAATGGATAGGATGTAAAAAATGTGAACTACGAACTTTCCAGAGCTGCTGGAGACCATCTCCTCTGACATCTCGTCTCTCTCCTGCTGCGCCTGCCTCCTCTGCCTGTCCGATACAGCCAGCTCCTGCACAAACACCAGGGTGCAAACAGGAAATCCAAACATCAGGACTTATGTTTCCCCACAGTGAAATAAATGTGCTTTTCAAGGTAAGATTTAAAACATTTGGAGATAAAAATAATATCTTATCATTTATAAAATAACGTCTTGTGATAGTATTTAACTAAAAAAATCCCCCACTTTCAATAACATTGCTTATTGTATGAAATATAAGCCAACCTTTACTTCAACTATACAGATCAATAAGTCTTTGATCCATTAGGAATAATAAATATTCATTACACTGAAAGAATCCAAACAAATTGGGGTAAGGTAAATGACCTTCCTGTTCAAATGAATCGAAGAAAGTATCAAAAAAACAAATGCCTTTGCTAAGTTTTCTAGCATTTAGTAAATATAAATTATTTTAATAATTCTAACTGAGCTAAAACTAAAAATAAAATCTGATTTAACTTCAGACATTGAGGAAAAATGTGTCAGTTGTATGAAAATATCTGGTTTCAACGGCAGCTAATGTTTTCCAAATTTAGGTTTTTCTGAAAATCGCTCTGAAGATCGCTCTTTATTACAAAACGCTGCAGTTTGAATATTAGGCACTTTCAAAGAAACACTTTACACACAAGTCAAGTATTTTCCAAATCTTGAAAATGCCTGATGGAAATTTTTACATTTTCAAATATTTCAAGTGAACATATGAACCCTGAAACAGAGAATACAGACTTCAAGATTTAGCATTCTGCATAAATTTAGAGTCATGCCTCGTTTTGCTTGCGGCAGCCAGATGTTTGTGAAACCTTTTGAACTTGTGTTGCTTATTTGTTTCCTAAAGGCTTCCTGAAGTTCACTCACAGATTCTCAAAGCTCTTAAGGATCGTCTGTGACGTCCATTTTGTATACTCTGAAACAAGTCAACGTACCTCTGTGAGATGCAGCACTTCTGCTTCCAGTGTTTGTATTTTCTTCTCGGCATCTTTTGACTGTACAACCACTTCATCTTTGGATAACTTGGTCTCATCTAGCTCGCGAAGAAGCTCCTTCATTTGCCCCTGAGTTGAACAAAAAAAATGCCGATTTAAACTCACGTATCTTGACGTCTACAGAGGTTTCGATTGGCGCATGGATGGATTTCCACCTGCAGTCTGCGGAGCTGCTTGACAGAATCCTCTTTGCCGCGGCTAGCTGCCTCTAGTTGCGCCTCGGCTTCTTGCAGCTCCGCCTCAAGCTGCTTCTTGGCCGCGACGGCCTGTGAGCGCTGAGTCCGCTCCTCTTCCAAGTGGATCTCCAGCTCTTTCACCTGGTTTCAGAAAACGTTAGAGGAAATGAAAACGGGGATAAAAAGCCGTGCCAGTGCTCTCCTCCCTCCTCCTCCGTACCTGCTTGCTGAGCGCTCTCCTCTTCTCTTCTCCCTTCTCCTCGTTGTTGCTTATCTCTCTTTCAAACTGAGCCTTGAGTGCCTGCAGGTTGACCTCCAGCCTCAGCCTCAAGTTCTCCGCCTCGCTCAGCTCCTCCTCCAGCTCCTGCGTCTGAGTGCGTAGGTTCTGAACTTCTGTTTCCAAGCTCCTCTTGCTGCGCTCCAGTTCGTGAACCTACAGCCAGGTGAAAAAAGCTCCATCAATCCCTTAGAGCGATACTGATGGAAACCCTGAACAAAGTGAACATGAGGCGGGTTCCTACATTTTTGCCGACATCATCCTGCTGGTTAACGAGTTGCTCCATTTCCAGACGGAGCTGCTTGTTGGCTCTCTCCAGCTCGTCTCGCTGGTCCTGCACTTCCTACATGTGGAAAACCACAGCAACAACCAATAGAATCAAATGTTACAAATATACAGCTTTTTGCAAAAGTATTTGTGGTTTCAAGTTGTTTTTTGTCTTAATGATGCTTTTTGCTCTCTAATGTTCTTTATATTGAGAATATATTACACAAATGTTGACTTTATTTAACGTGACTCCTGAAGGTCAACTTGTTGCATTAGATTTTATTAAAGAGAGCTTAATAGAAATCCTCATTAAAATTTTCAGATTTATATTTTCAAAAGAAAAAAATAGGAAACCACATGTTATTGCTCTTCTACTTCACAATTAGGTCATATTTTGTTTTGTTTTTCCACTCAACACCATAAAAGCACAGATAACTTTGTGGTTTTTATATGAACTAGTTCACCTGCAGGGATCGAGACAGGAAGAGACATTTCGTTTCCTTCTCCCGGCTGTCTGCTTCTGCTCTGTCCCTCTCTTCTGCAAGACGAGCGCTCACTCCTTTCTCCTCTGCCAGGCACTGAGAGGAGAATAGAAACGAGGTTACTGACGTGGCAATACGCGAAATAAATATGACCTTGGTTTACCTTTTGAAGCCTGTGTCATTTCACCCACCTGGTCAAATTTCTTCTGCCTCTTTTCAAGGGCTGTGCAGTTCTGCCTCTCTCTCTGCAGGGCGATGGTCATGTCCTCCAACTCCTCCCTCAGACGCTCCCTCTGCCTCTCGACTCGCTCCTTCTCCTCCTCCTTCTGTCGCTCCTTTTGGACGGCGCTGTCCAGCTCTCTCTGGAGCTTCCTGCGCGTCTCCTCTCCAGCTTCCACGGCGGTGCTCACCTCCTCAGACTGCTTACGGAGCTCTGCAAGCTGCGCAACAAAACATAGAGATCAGTGTAACAAATGTAATAGAAAGTCTAAAGAGCAAACCTCATCAGAGAAATTAAGACCTTTCTAAATAAATCAGATCGGGTCTATTGTTTTTCAAAGCATGCCAGTAATTTTACAGCATTTTTCTGACACAAAGTGACATTTTTTGAGTCACAGTTTCAACTGTTTTACCTGCTGGCTGTGTGTTTGTATCTGACGGCTCAACTCTTTGGCTCTTTCTTCTTCTTCCTCCAGTCTTTCCATCAGTCCGTTCTTCTCCTCCTCCAGAGCTCGCACCCTGGAGGCCAGAGTCATCTTCTGGCGGGTCTCATCTTGGAGCAGCTCCTGAAAGAAAAGACAAACACAAAACTATGTGAGAACTTTTTCACATCAAAATATTTTATATAACTAGCAATTAAAAATAGATTTCTACTCTAAAAGTATCTGTGAAAAGATCTTTACCTTTGCATCATGCAGCTGACTCTCCAGACTGGAGACTTCTTTAGCGAGCCGGAGAGATTTGGAGTCAGAGGAAGACAAATTGCCGGACAACCCTTCGATCTCACACTGAAAGAGACACGGTTGGCTTTTAATGTGGATTTACAAACATCTAACACCCAAAAAGTGTCTGAACAGAGCGGAGACATTAGATGAACCCCCAGCATCAGTGTCCGGTGTGTTACTGCACCTGCAGCTTGTGCATGCGCTCCTCCCTGTCCTCGCGCTCCCTTTCGGCTTGAGCCAGGCGAGCGTTGAGCTCCTGCAGCTGACCATCGGCCCTCTTTCGGCCTCGCTCGCTCTCCGAGCGGCTCGTCTGGAGGTTCTTGATTTCCTCGGTTAAATTCTGCCGCTCCTCCTCCAGGACAGCTTTGGCCTTCTCCAGGGACTGACGAGCCTGAAGGACACGCCACAGCAAGCAACGATCAGAGGCGGCTACAGAAGCCAAAGATTGGACTCAAGTAGCACTACTTCAACATATTTTTACTCAAGTTAAAGTGAAATGTAACTGTCCAAGAAATGAATGAAGTAAGAGTAGAACATGTTTTGTGAAGGGCTGAGTCAGTATTTAAAAATTACATCTCAGATGGATAAAAATATAAAGTTATGTGGAAATTTTTTGTATTTTAAAGACCAAAATGAAAATGATTCATATAAGTAGTATAATTACAAAATAACTAAATCAGGCAATAGAAACATTTTTCAAAATCAATTTCTTTCAATTTAAAACTTATGAAACTTTAACAAAGACTGCAGGTTTATGTCTGGTGAATTTCTGGTTAAGACAGCGGTTAGTGTATGCAGACACTTTACTCAAGTAAGAGAAGAGATACTTCAAAATAAAATGACTCAAGCAAAAGTAAAAAGTAAAAACACTCTTAAAAGTACATTTTTAATAAAAGTTGTTATTCCATCAATAAATGTAACTAATTACTACTCATCTCTGGTAACAGTGCATGTTTACATGTGGATATGTTAGTGTGTCTCCTGTACCCTCTTGCTGTTGTCCAGTTGCTCCTGCAGGTTGTCTATGGCTGCGCTGTGTTTGATCCTGAGCTCCGAGAGCTGGGCCTCGTGGCGACGCGTCTCCTCTTCAACACATCGCTGCAGCTCACTTAGCTCCGCCTCCCGCCGAGATCTGTGGACAGGTAGGATTGTTGACAATAGCCAGAAGTAGTTTACTGTGCAAAAAATCTGGAAATTTTCCCTTTTAAGGCTCTCAATATGGAAAAAACAGAAAACATGTCCTCTTTTCTTTCCTCTGTACATAAGTATGGCAATCTACTGCACGCCTGCTGCGTCTACTGATTTCTGCATTTTTCATGCATTTCTTGTGTGTGCAACGACAGTAAGGAAGCAGGCAGCGGTGGAGAGAGCCACACTTCAAAACAAATGAACTGAAACATATATTTTGAATTGACATATTATATTAAATTATATTATGTTATTACTGTTATTAATGTGACGGTATTCGACAATCTACAACAGAGACAAGGTAAACTAAAATGCAACAAAATTTTAGGTCTCATAAATTAATTACTGTGACTTTAACTGACCTAAAACACGGGAAGTTTCGTCTGATTTAATTTCAGACAATGAAGAGTAAATGTCATGTGTCTTTTTATTAGGTGTGTGAAAATATCTGATTTTAACTGTAAATACCAAATTTAGGCTATTTTTGTTTTTAAGGATTTTTTCTGCCTCTAGTTTCTTTTATTTTTCAGTAGATTGACAGGAAAATGGGCTGTGAGAGAAGGGAGGAGACGTGTGGCAAAGGTCAACAGGCTGGGTGGGGCTTGAACCTGTCATCAACCGCATTGCAGAGGTCTCTGTACATGAATTACACACTCTACTGCCTACGCCACAACTGCATCCCTAAATTTACGCTTTTAATCTAACAAGAGATTCCACTTTATTACCAATCTGTGTGGTTTGAATATCAGTAACTTTCAAGGACTTTATACAGAAATCAGGCACTTTACAAACAACTAAATGAATTTCAAGCTTTTCCAAGGACAAACCCTGTGAAATATTTTCAAGACACAATTTGACATATGCTAAACTAACTACATTTGTATTCAGAGGTTCCAGTTTGCCCGTATTTACCTGAGCTCTTGCTGTGTAGCCGTGGTGTCCAGCGTGTCCTCCAGCTCGGTTTTCAGAGCTTCCAGCTCCTCTCCCAGGTCTCTCCTCTGTTTCTCCGCTCTTTCCCTCATCCCTCGCTCATTTTCCACCTCCTCCTTTAACTCAGACACTTGCGACAAGGCCTCCCTCAGAGATCTCTGAGCTTCAGCACGGCGTGCTCCTTCTTCCTCCAACCTGACCGAGAAGTAATAGAAAATGAAAATTATTCAAAGTTTCTCACAGGATGTTTGTATTATTATTTTGCTGAGTCTCACCGGCCCTGCAGGGTAGTGATCTCCTTCTCCTTCTGAGCCAGGGTTCCTCTGAGCTCGGCCGTCAGCATGCCCAGGTCCGACAGCTGCTCCTGGGCCTCCAACGAGTCGCTCTCCATCCTCCTCTTCCACTTCTCCTGCTCTAGCCGGCCCTGCTCCTCACGTTTTAGACGTTCTGCAAAGAGACGGGGCAGAAAGCAAGATCGACTTTTGAATCACTAAGCAACTGATTGAGTATTAACCTCCAAATGGTACCAACAATAACAAGGCTGATATAAGATGTTTCTGTGACACTTCACTCAAATCCAGCATGATTCAAAATGTGCTTGAACATACAGCAACAAGTCTTCTTTTAGACTCGAAGGAGCAATGAGAACGGATGATGATATCTACCTTCTAGATCAGCGATGACGGCCTCCTGCTTGTTCTTAAGTTTGTTAAGGCTTTTAGTCTTCTCCTCCTCCTCGGTGAGTTGGTCAGTCACTTCACTCAAATGTTCCTCCAGCAGCTTTTTCTCCTGCTCAGATACAATCAGGAAAAATGTTAGGAAAATATAAATGACACTTACTGAAATAATATTTAAGTTTAAAGGTTTTTCATGGTCTAAATACTTTTTCCTTTATACATTTTCTCTTGGGATCCATTTTGAGAAAACACAACTATCTACAAATAAACACACGTGACTATTACAGGTATTACAATTTATTTTTACTAATAACATCAGAAAAGTGACCTATTAAGCTTTCTCAGAAAGGTTAGAATAGATCAATTGACTATACAAAACATGCATTTTTTGCACAAAATGATTCTTAGATAATGAGATTTCAGTCTGGTCAGTTCTGTCTATCTTGAGCTCCGTTCAGAATGAGCTGTTTTTGTTCTTCTTGTCACTTTAAATCCAAATAAGCTGCTGATGGTCATGCCCTCCTAACTCAGGGTTTACGTTGCTTCAAACAGATGTGCAATTATACAACCTTACATCTTTGAAAAGGAGAAGTGGGGCTTCCAGTACAACCAACAAGAATGCAGCAAGTGGTTTCTGGGTGGTAAGTTAACAACAAAACTCATTTTACAGCTTAAGCCATTAAAGCCAGCTGACCAAACGTGCTGGAGCTTGGGTTGCTAGGTAACGGGTCAGTGTGATTCAACAATCAAGAAGATTTTGAAACAGTTCATTTTCCAGACATCAAAATCATTAACTTATTGTTGGCTTTTTTAGGCGCTTTACTGTTTTTAGAAACTTTTGAAACCCAAATGGAAGTATAAAAATGTGCAAAAAGTGAATTTTGCATATGAGGTAGCCTGTAAAGTTTGTTTTTATTAACATTTTGTTTAAGTTGAGACGGACATCTTAAATGTGCTAAGTACATAGCCTCCAGTGCAATGTGAAGCTGACCTTGCTGAGTCGGTCTCTCTGCTCCACGGCAGTCAGGAGGTCTGCCTCCAGACTCTTCGCTTTGGTCTCCAAGGTAACCTTCTCCAGCAGGAGGCGCTGTCTGGCACTTTCCTCCTCCTCCAACTGCTCCTCCAGGTCCTGAAAAAACACCAGGTCTGTTTAATCATCCTGTCCAGCATCCACTGATTGTTTCTTCAGAGGATTGCAGTTGCACGTCTATTACCTGTACATTCTGCTGCAGCCTCTTCTTCTCATTGGCCAGTTGCGCTCCCCTCTCCTCCTCCTCCACCAGCCGGCTCTCCATTTCGCTCAGAACCTCCTCCAGCTCCTGTTTCCGGCTGGCTAACCTGGCCCGCATCTCCTCCGCCTCTGCAAAGAGCTCTGCCTCTGCCTGCAGCTGGTCGGCCAGCACCGCCTTTTCCTCTATCAGCTAGAGGAGTGGGAGTATGAGTGATGAGTGAGGAGTGAGTCACGGTGGAAAGTAAACTTTCAGACCAGAGTAGAAACAAAGAGGAGGTCTGTTTGCACCTGAGCGTGCTTCTTGTCCAGCTCAGAGTATTCCTGCTCCACTCGGGTGAGGTTCTCCTTGGCCTTGTTGAGCTGCGACTCTCTAGCCTGGATCTCCTCATCCTGGCGGGTCACTTGCAGCAACGGCTTCACCTGGTGGCCACAAAACACAAACCACAACTTGAGTCAAACTCCAGATTTTTGACAATAATTATATAATTACAGGCAACTACCCACCCTGTTGTCTCATCAATACAAACTGTTGTCTGTGTTAACTAAATATTCTTTAAAAACAGACAGCAGGTGACCTAATATTGCTTTCATTTAGTTGATTTCACTGTAAAAATGATGATGGGCTGCTGCCCGGTCAGCTGCACAGACAGACATGGATGCAAACCAAACTTGTCATTTAATTATAAGCCTTTTGAAGAAGAAAGAAGGCAGTGATGGGCAGCAGAAGTGCTGGGTGTATTTGTGAATTTACAGCAAATACTTTTACGAGGTAAACAATTTAACATTCAAGCAAGACGCAGTGAAATATGGCATTATCTAATAGTGTGTTCTGAATGCCTTGTGTCAGAGCTGTGATCTGTGTGCACCTTTGTAAACAGCCGCCACCACTGCCAGTTCCTGAGTTTGAGGTACGCAGCACAGTTCCTCTGCATCACCTGAGAGCGCTCAGCTGCTGCTGCTTCTTCATAAAGGCCCTGAAACAAGAACAAACAGCCGGAGTCAACCACAAAACCCATCATAGAGAGGCTGCCCTCATCCGTCAGTCTGGATCTAAATCATACTATTAGGTGTTTAAATGCCCATTAGTCAACAGCTGACTAAATGTTTTGACCTGTGCTCCACCACACCTCCTGACAAATATTGACTTAACGTTGACGTGTTTAGTGTCACATTTACCAGGAATAGCTCATTGTAGTCAGGTGAAAAGATAATCAACCAAGATTTTTACAGGTTTTCACTTGCAAACGCTATGTGGAAAATCCCCAGGCGGGATTTGAACCCGCAACTTTCTTGCTGCAATGCAACACACCACATTCAAGTTCTGACAAACAGAATCTTGACTTAATTGTTTCCCAGGTTTTGTGAGGCGCTCCAGTTTGGGGCAAGCTCATTAAACACACATGAAACTAGATTAACTTAATTTTTATTTTTTGAAGACAGAATACGGATTTTTTTCACCAATCCGCTCCTTGAGTTCCCATAGTTCATGCCCAAAGACGCCATCGTGCTTGAATAGCGTTTTAACAAATTCTTTTATATTTGGATTTTGAATTCAGGTCAACTCTACAAGCAAAATATAACGGTCAGGCTGTTTTATTTTTATTTTTTAAATGAGAATAAATTAATAAAGTTACAAGAATACACTCATAGTGATATAAGATGAGATTTAACTTTCAAGCCATTTCACTCACTCATATGTGAAACTATGTTCTGTAATATTAATATATTCAGTAAACTATCTGTGGTATATAGTAATGTAAAAAATAAAATAAATTAACACCCACAAGGAATCAAAGTCATCATTTAAGGGACCAGTTTGGTTGCATTGCGAGTAATTTCTTTTATTTTTGCACACAAGATTAAAATTTTTAGCCCAATCAGATTAATTAATCTTGTTAAAATCTCTCTCTGCTTTCTGTGCAGCTAGGTAAAGTCTTACTTGCGAGCTAGAAACCCCCTGGAGGCGCTCTGGAAGCGTATGATGGTGTCTGTGATCTTCAGGTCTCTCTCCTCCTCCAGGTGAGCCAGGACTCCGGCTCTGAAGAAGACTTTACTCTGACCCACCCTGTACAGGTTGGGATCCAGCTCCAAAGCATTGATCTGAACGACAACAGCAGCCATCAGTCAGCTTGTCTCACGCCTCCCTGTGAGGTTCTGGTGTGTAAAATGTCACCCACCATCAGCTCTGATGCCTGTTTGCCGTCCATGAAGGTGCGAGGGATGGCGTTGGGAGTAAGAATCTCATATCTGGAGACAAATACGAAAATGTTTGTCCAAGAGAAACAACGACAATGGCAGACAGGAAGAGTGTCAGACAGAGATGAAATGCTTTTAATCTGTTGATTAAAAACTTGTGGAGCAGAGAGTAAATATAAATCCACACCTCTGTCTGAACTCCTGGAATGGGATGCGGTTGGGGAAACCCTGTCTGCAGATACGTATTCCCTCCAGAACGCCGTTACACCTCAGCTGGTCCAAAACGAGGTGCGGTGCCAGTTTGCCAGCCTGCGGCGACGTAAGGCAGGAAGAAGAAAGGTCAGACATTTTTCCTTGCTCGCATCTTTTGTCTGCCTGGTCTGGAGCTGGAGGTCTCACCCTCTTCTCGTGGTTGGGGATAATGCACCGCAGGAAGTTGGGGTTGGTGTTCCTGAGCGTGGCCATCAGCTTGGTCAGGGACTCTTTGTAGAGCTGACCAACGGTCCGAAACATCCCCTTCTTTGTCTTCAGCCCAGCGGCTCCAAACGGAACGGATCCGCTGCTTTCTCCTGTCGACACCTGGTCCAGACCCACAATCCTGTCGACTGGATGTGAGCAGAGAGCCGCGTCTCAGTTTTCCAGAATTTAGCTACCGTGATCCGGCTCCATTGACATTTACTGGCACATGTCATAATGTTGGAGTTTTGATCAGTGAACAAATGACCAAAAATTAAGAATTCGATTTTATAAAACTTTTCAGAATGCGTTTATGTTGCTGTTATAAACTATTCATTTACTTTAAAGCTTTCCACACATTTTTAGCAAGAGGATACAAACAGGCTTGGAAGGTGCTGTAAACGTTTCGTAACACATTATAGTGCAACAAAGCCAGGAGAGGCTGCTGAAGACACAAAGAGTGAAATTATGTGGATTTGTAGCTGAAATCGATCCAAAGAAAGTATCGACAGCAGTTGGTGAAAGACACACATAGACATTAATACAGCCTGTCAAGCTAAACCTGTTAGCTTTGGACTTGTTCAGACAGGCATGGAACGTCTACACAAAAGTGATTTATTCTGGTTTTGACCCGACTCTGTGAAAATCTTCACAGGCACCAATGAGGAATGTAGAAATTTTAATACTTAGCAAATAATTTGTGTCTTTTTGTTAATTATTCAACAGATCCATTAATTTAGGAAAGAATAGATGAAATGAAAAAATTAAAATAAATAAAAAATCCTCATCTTGGTCCAGATTGAAAGAGAAAGTATTTAGAAAGTATGCTCTGTACTATCAGATGCAATAACAGCAAAACTATTTCATACTGACCTAAACTTTCAAAACAAACAAAATACCAACAATCAGACCAATAAAACATTTAAATTAGCGATTCTGAAAATTAGCCTCAGGATCCCTAAATAAATTAATTTGAACAAGATTTCAAAACAACAGGCCATAAATGGATACAATTCATGAAACATATTTGCTTGCTGTCATTTATTTAAGGGTTAAAAGTAGAAATTTAGAGAACCACTGATTTAAATTCAAAACAGGGAAAAAAAATCAGATCTATTTGCAACATAACCTCTCGCCAGAGTAAATTCAGGTTTTTGCTGTCTGATTGTGAAAACAATGAAAGCATCAATTTTGCCTTCAGCCTAATGGTAAATTAATTTAATAAAAGCTTCTAGTTGTAGACATATTGTCACTCTTCTACTTGCACAACATGACAGGAAATTAAAACGTCAGTACAAACGCAAAGGCAACATCCCACAATCACAGCAAAGGTACTAAACGTCAAATGCTGAATTTACAACTCTCAAAAATGTACACATTGTTGTTAAATATCCAGATTTTTGAGAACATTTTTACAAACTTCTTCCACCTCTAATGAACATTTTTCCTGCACAACTGAAAACCCCACAAATCAATGAGCGGGAAATCGAGTGGTTAAACGCTCACACCTTTAAACGGTTTTAATTTCACGTTCAGTCTTCTCGAGTTCAGACATGCCATTAATTAAAGTGAATCGAATGAACTTGAACTAAAGTTCAGACTTCTTTGTCAAATTCACCTACTTAATCCTGGGGAATAAAAAGGGGAGGTTGCCAATGATTAAAACAATTTCTCTGTAAAAAGGTTAAAACTTAAATTATTGACACCCAGGACATATTTAGGTGCTAATCTTTTCGTTTCACCATATTTCCTTTATTGACTTGATCTGATTAGGGTGATAGAAAGAAGACCTTCCAACCTCAAATCGTCAAAATACCAGCAGAAACCTGCAAAAATATGGTCAGCTGTTATAACAAGGGGTTTATCGATGTAATGCAAACAAAGAGTTATTACAGTGTTTACTGAAAAGGGTGCAAATATTTTTTGAGACATTATTTTATAATGGAATGTTAAGAAAAGCAAATCAATAATTCTTTTAAGTGGTATAAGACTGTTACATCTATTAAAAGGTTATGCTTACCTATGAAAACAATGTACTGCAGTTTTTGTATCATTTAATTTTTCCTTCTAACAGGCTTATTTTCATTTCAGTTGGATTGTGCAGAATATATGCCACAACAAATGAAAATGTTTTAAAACTGACAAACACCTTAAGACTCAAAAACCTGGAACTTATCAGGGATGTGTACATTCTCGAAAGCCACTAGATACACACACACAAACTAAACTAATATTGACAAGAAAAAGACGGGGAAAAGAACGATAAACGTCACACCACAACCACAAACTGGGCACCCAGAAAACGACACAAACTGGGAGAGAAGAGGTAAAAATAAAACCTACTGTCGGAGCCATTAGTCTGTAGAGTGGCATAGGAGTCAAAGAAGTACACACGAGGAAGAGTTTGAATATCTGATGCAGGAAGCAGGACAGCATTGGAGGCGAGACAAGAAGGACAGGAAGAAGTGGGCACCAAAGTAGTGCCGAGGGAAGAGAAGAGGAGGAAACGGCCGAGGAGCAAACGGGTAGAGGACGAGAAGGAGAAGGAACACAAGAGGAAACAAAAAAGAGTAAAGAGAAGTGGAGTAAAGTTAATACAATGTTCACCAGAAAAATAATTGAAACATGATTGGCTGACTGGGGATGAAAGTATTTTTCTGTTATTGTGTTGCAAATAAATAAATAAATAAAAAGACAGAAATCCACAATCCTAAAGCTCTATGCAGTGTTTAGTCTCACCCTCTTTCCAGAGTTCAGACACAAAATGATCCGACGACTGATGAAGAAGAGACGCCACGTTGTCGTTCAGAGGATCCATGTTCTTTATTAACCAATCATTCGCCTTGTAGTCCACCTGTAGATCAGGACGCCACGCAGTGGCAGAACAAGTGTGAAGGAACAGAAATGATGATATAAAATGTGGACAAGAAAGAAGAATATATACCTTTCCTGCATAGTGAATTATGGAGAAGTCAGCTTCTCCACGCGGCTGCTTTGATTTGTAGAACTTTGAATGGTTGCCTTGTTCGGAACAGAGCTTCTCCACAAATGTGCGGTCCGTTGCCCGGGGAAACCAGCACTCTTCATCCAGCAGCGCCAGAACGCCAGGTGGGTGAGCCTGACAAATGAAAGCATAAGTAAGTTCATCTTGCTTAACTTTATCTGGAAACATTCACCATTCGCAGTGACAAAAAAGAGCAACAAGTATAACTAATAAGGTGAGACATCTAGAAAACTCTAAAATCTAAATTACCACAATTTAGTGATGTAGTGAAACTACAGTCAGCTCTAATACTTTACAAAGACAACAATAAGCAATCATTGGAAAATATTAAAACATTGTTTCAGACTAAGGAGCAAATTTATGAAATAAAGGGAGAAACAGAGTTTAAAATGTGCAAATCCAGAACAAGTAGAAATAACTTTTGTGTATTAGTAAGTGGAGTCAAACTGGAATAATTTTAATATTGAACTTAGACAATGTGCAAACAATTTTCATAAATTATATAAGATTAATATTAGTCAATTAATGTTGTTTTTTTGTGCTAGTCTTGATTTCAGGTCAAATTTAAAGAAATAATTATTGTTCATCTGGTGTAATTAAAATTAAGTAGATAGAATATTGATAGTTTAAGTATTAAATATGGGTTTACTCAAATTCAAAAATACTTAATTGATCCCACAAGGAACTGAAATTTTGTAACCAATGAATTCAAAATTCTTCAAAGAGTTGTTGACAACTTTATGCTTCATGTTGCAAGTATTTTTTGTAAAAACAAATATAATTTGGGGTGTGCTACTACGTACCGGTCTCTCAATGAGGTCAATGCAAGGCTGCAGGTCGAGGCCGAAGTCAATGAAGTTCCACTCGATGCCCTCTCTCTGGTACTCCTCCTGCTCCAGGATGAACATGGTGTGGTTGAAGAGCTGCTGCAGCTTCTCGTTGGTGTAGTTGATGCAAAGCTGCTCAAAGGAGTTCAGCTGCACAGGAAACAAAACAAAGATTCATGATATAGCATCCATAACCTGTCCATCGTAGTATAATTAAAACAAAAATGGTTGCTTGTGATGCTCCCATCTGCAATCAGAATCAGTGCTAGGAAAATCTGACATCGTCCTTCGACATTTCTGCATTATCACATGAATTTACCTGGAAGATCTCAAATCCGGCTATATCGAGGATGCCAATGAAGGAAGCTCCTTGTCTCTGCCTGCGGTCCAGGGCTCTGTTGATCCTGTGGACCAGCCACCTGAACAGACGCTCATATGTTGCCTTCGCCAGCGCTTCAATGGCAAAGTCAGCCTAGAAAAGGAAACGTATATGATTCATTATATAGCAATGATGCCAAAAAATTTGTTTATCTGGATTTTATGTGGTAGACCAACACAAAGTCATGAAGGACAAGAAAGCACAGCAGAAAGGTTGGGGATAAAGGGATGGAGACTCATTGCTCATGTGGACTTTTTAGCCAACATGCAAAAAGGAAATGTGCCAAACATTGTCATGGGCTGGTCAGGGTCCATGGGAAAATGTTTTGAAGTAAATGCAGCGCAGTACTGGAGAACCATCTACAAGATTGAAACTGAGGCAGATGTTTACCTTGCAGCAGGACACAATCACTCTAAACATGTGGCACGAGCCACAATAGGATGTTTTGTAAGAGTATATTCATGTGTTCAAATGGCCCAAAGCGCAAAGCTAAATTTAACTGAGAATCTGAGCCAAGACTTGAAAACTGGAGTTAACAGATGCTCTCCATAAATGGACTCCTGCAGAGCTTGATGATACACTGAGAAGCTGATTCAGGATTGTGTTGAAGCGGCAACACATTTAAAACATGCAGAACATTGACTGAGGTAAAAACAAAGGTAAAAAACTTGCAACTGGTTGATTCAAAAACAATGCATCATTTTTCTTCCATTTCCCGCTATTATTAAGTATCATTTAAAATCTCACCTGTTCTTTTGTCTGAGCTTTTTGCACATACTCTCTCCCAACTTTGATCTTCGGTGTGAGGATGGCGCGGGTGAACTCCATTACGTTGATGCCCAGCAGATGGCACAGCTTCTGAGCAGCCGTGTTGTCGGGCATGGAGGCCTGATCGTGGTTCTTCTCCTTGGTGAAGGAAATGTTTCCAAACTGCAGCACGGCGGAGATCACCTTCAGCATGGCTAGAGGAGGGGGACACAACACAGAGAGAGCAGGAAGGATTTACAAAAGCAATCAAACAAGATAAAAACATTTTCTAGCCTTGCTCTCTGTCAGGCACTTTCTTACACACTGACTCCTCGGGCGTGAAGCCCATTATCGCCACAGAGTCCATGGTCTGCGTGAAATTCTCTGCATCGCTCTGACCAGGGACAGGGATGGAGCCTCCGCTTAGGAAACGATAGTCATCCGCACTTCCAAGAAGCAAGTCCGCTGAGAAACGGAAAAGAATAGAGATTCGATTCCAAAAATAAAATCATTTAAATTAAACAAAACTGGCTTATATTTAGCAGCTTTGCACTTTTTCCTCACCTCTAGCTTCTTCAGAAGCTCCACATAGCAACTGGTAAAATATGTGAAAGGTCCTCTCATCCTTGGCCTGACGGGTGGCCCGAGACTTTTCAAGGAGGTCTACATTTTTATTGTTAGGGACACCAACAGCAAAAAACAGGGTTGCAATTGTAGGATTTTCTATACTAGACAATAATCTGAATCCTATAAAACTAAAAAAAGAAAAACACTTATAATCTGCTTGTTGTAAAAACCAACAAGATTGAGATTCTAGGGAGCTACAAACTTTCACACACACAGCTGTGTTAAATAAAGCAATGCATTTCAATTTTACATCCAAAACAAGTCAGGATACAGGTCTCAATGTTGGCACCGACAATATACCCTGCCACGTCAAAATTAATGCGAATGAATTTACCCTGAAAGAGACAATAGGGCAGGTTAGAGCAGTTTTAAGATGCATGCTAACAGTGAAATATTTCCTGTTTGTCCAAAGATAGATCTTACAAATCTAGAGGAGTTGTCGTTCTTAACAGTCTTAGCGTTTCCAAAGGCCTCCAGTATGGGGTTGGCCTGTAGCAACTGTCTCTCCAGCTCACCCTGGGAAACATGGACAGATCTGATCAGCTTCAAAGCAGCAAAAAAAAAACAAAACAAAACAATGTAGCTCCTGTAGAGCCTTTCCACTATAAATGAAAAATTTAAACAATGGTGCCTTTCAGAAGTATTCCCACGTCTTGATTTGTTTACATCTTCTTGTGTTACGAAGACAAACACATATTTTATTAGATAAAAGAATACAAAGTTGCACATAATTGTGAAGTAGAAGAAAAATGATTGGCATGGCATTTTTTTTACTCATTTAGATCTGAAAAGTGTGGTGTGCATTTGTATTTAGCTCCCTGTATCAAAACTTTGTAGAAAAAGAAATTTCTGCCCATTCTTCTCTGAAAAATATTAAATGAATTTAGATTTTACTTTGACTGGGCCATTCTAACAATCAAATGATCTTAACTACTCCACTACAGTGTGGTTAGGATTGTAAATCTACATCCTGTCCATCTTCTCACCAACTCTGACCATCCTTTGTATCACTGCTCAACATAAGCATGATCTTCCTAACTGCATGTTTCACTGTTGGGTTGATGCGCTCAGGGCTAGTTTTCCACCAGACAGATAGTTTGGCATTGACATTTTACTTGTCTTATTTACAGATTCTCCCACCTGGGCTGTGGATTTTTGCAGCTGGATTTGATTTTTGGACTAGTATGAATTAAACAGTTCCGTGTGAGATGTTCAAATGTTGTAACACTGCTGGAAAGCAGCTTAAGAGAACAACTACATCTGGATAGGTTTGCTCTGAAGGGGAATAACAATAAGGAGGGCTGGATAAAAATGCATGTAAGTTTTAAAAACCATGTGTCATTTTCCTTTCACTTTCACACAATGTATGCACCACTTTGTGTTGGTCTATTGCATAAAATGCCAATGAAATACACTAAAGTTTGTGGTTGCAATGTGACAAAATGTGAAAAGGCTCTTGGGGAAGAATACTGCAAGGCACTGTACTAATTTGTGACGCTAACAAAAAGTTGCTATGGCACAAAGACACAAACTGATGCATTTTGCAAAGAAAATGGCATCTACTCCAAATCACTTTGAGACAAAAGAACAAATGATTCTCAAACCAAAGGCATGTAGTGCTCTTAATTTAATTAACAATCAAGAAAAAGAGCACTTATCAAGCTTGATCACGGGGGGAGACTGCAGTTCTCAAGGGCCAGTGCCGTGCAAGTTCTGGATATGACTGATTCAAGACACCTGAATCAAAAACTCCAAACTCCAGCAAAACCCTAATTATCTAATTCAGGTGTTTGGAAGCAGAGACACATCTAAACCTTTCAGGACTCTGGCCCTCGAGGACTAAAGTTTGACAACCTAAAAGGTTTAGAAGAGCGATCTGGCTGCAGTGTAGAAACAGAAGCTGTATTCTGGAAGATTCAAACAAGCTGCAATGCATTACTGCAGTTGTTGTGATGCCAATGCAGCAGCAGCCGTTGATGCAGCAGCAAAAGATGGGAATTAAAAGAGCCTTGCTGCACAGAGCGCTTATGCTTTAAAGATACTCAGGATGTGCAGACCAATCAACATCAAAGGCAGAAAAACACTGAGAAAACAGAATATGGAAGTATGTGCAGCTCATCCACACCCATTCACACACCCAAATCCGCACTCTTCCACACATGCTGTGCAGCTACAAAAGTCATGATAATCTTCAGCAGAAAAAGCTCAGCCCGACACAGACACGAGGCTTTAGTAAGCAAAAGTAAAATCAAACATAAACCCCGTTAAAAGGAAGATTGTATGGCAATCTAGAAAACCAGGTAAAAGTCAGAAAAAAGTAAAAATTCACAAACATGATTTTCACTTTGTTTAGGATTCAGATCAGGTACAGAATCTGATTTTCCCAAGAGAAAATTAGCTGAATATGTTTATACTCACATATTGTAAACTCTGGTGAATTGTGGAAACAAATGAGGTGTAATAAGGAGGGAACATTCATGGATGGGTAAAAGTGTGGATGGGATAAACAAACAAAAAAAAAAGACAAATAAGACAACAATCAAAACAACAAAAACAGGTAAAAAATACACAGAAGAAAACTACGCTGTTGATAAGGAACAGCATTGGCAGTGGCATTAACATGTTTTAAGTTAGTTGGACTCATTGTGGGGTTCATTAATCAGAAAATAGGACAGACAGAAGCAAAGGCGGATAAAATGGCAGCAGGACAGAGATAACTCACCCTGTTCGCCAGAGTGCTGCCTCTCGTTAGGGACCAAGAACCATCCATCTGAACATGGAGGCAAGAAAGGAGGAAAGAGGAGGAAGAAGAAAATAAAGGAAACCAGCACAAGAAGGAACGAGGGTAGGAAATAATGAAGAGGAAATGCAGAAAAAAGAAGAACTCCCACTCAGAGATCTGTAACTATAACCTGATTTAATGAGTTTGAGAAAAAGTGGATTTCAAACAATTTTGGATTATTTAAGACAATTTCGGAATCTTTCGCATCAAACAACAGTATTCTGTAATAGTGCTTTTATATTCAGATTTGATGCATATTCAGAATAAAAAATGTTATGGAAGGACCTTGATACAATCCCAAGTTGTAGACTGAAGCGTTTTTGAATGATCAGTACTGGAATCCCTAACTAAACCCAAATTCCAATCCCTGCTGTAGGATGGGCTGTCTCTGTGGTAACGTACCTGTACAGGTTCCTTGTTTCTACCCAAATTGCCACCTTTATGAGACGAGGCGACGTGAGCCAAATACTGGATGACTTTCTTGGTGTTTTCCGTTTTCCCAGCGCCAGATTCACCTCTGCAACACAAACACACACATGCATGTATAAGAAACATACACAGTAAATGCCACTGTTGGCTAATTCCTAAGCATACAGCCTGAAGCACGAATAGTGTATAACTTTAGAGCAACAGAATACAAAGGAACAAGCGACCTTACAAAACAACAAACACAGAGGTCACGCAGAGCGTGACAAATCACAGGTTTGAACAGAAAGCAGGTGGAGGATATGATCTCTCTCTACTGACTGAAGGAAGTAGAGACAGAAAAAAGATCAAGGGGCAGCAGACTGAGGGATCTGACAATGACAGGAGGATTATGGCAGGGAGACATGGACGACAGGAATGAAGACAGACAAGTGAGGAGTTCAAAGTTAAATTTGCATGACATGCCTCAGGTTGAACTTGTGATTTTTTTTCTTCCCTTCCTTTTAATTTATGACAACGATTTTACAAAACGAAAGTTACAATGCTTGTGTGTAGCTTGAATGAAAATAATTAGAAATGTATAGTCCGGATTTTGAAGGAGTCAAATCCAAATATGAAATGAGACAGACACTCCCACGCTGATAGTCAGACGGCGAGAGGCATGCTCCTTGTTTCGGGAAATGAGAATTAACTCAGAGAGACATGCTGAGTGAAGGTTACTCACGTGCAAAGGATTGACTGATCTTCTCTGTCTGTGAAAGAGAAGCACAGTTAAATAAACACCAACATGAATAAACAAGTCATATTTTATTAGCTATCTGAGGTTGAATTTACCTAGACATTAAAAACTAAATAATTTTGCACTTCTTTCGCTTTCTGATTTTGAGCTGATGTTTCTGCATTTAACACTCTGGTTCCAGTCACTCATTAACATGACAGCGCTGGGAGAGACAAGCCGCTCACCAGCTCAACTGGTCTCTCTAGGCAGCCGCATCGCACTCAGCGCTGGCAGTCAGTGGGTGGACACCATTTGCGACGTCGGAGCTGTTTGCTTTTCCAGATTCTCACGCGTTCGGTTAGCAGGAATTCATACTGGTCCTACAGGTTTAAACTCTGTAGTAACACACCTACAGCTGTAGCCACCCCCGACCCCCTTAGGGAGGGCAGCTGAAACCTCAGAGCCTCATCAGAGCCTATGTCCCATTATGTCAGCTAGACATGCAGAGGCATTGCACAATAAACCCTTAACTGCTTTTGAGCGGTTGCTGGGAATTCTCTCCGTCTCGTTTTGTAAAATCAACATGACAAGCAGGGCGGGGGGGATGCAGGGGGGGAGCCAGTCATGTAGAGTTACAAAACGCTCACCACATCAAATGTACAATCAAATCACAGGATCCAGGTTCTTATATGTGGGAGTGTTGCACTTCAACACTGCAGTCGTGAAAATCCTCTCACGTGTTTATTTTAAATTTTAAAAGGTCTTGATAACAAACCACAAGTCAAGAATCGACCACGCCTTGAAACAGCATTCATGCTGAGGCCAGGCGATCAAAGATCACGGAGGATATCGTGCAACAAAACGGAGCGAGGAGTCAGTCACAGGTCACGCAGTGTGTTGATTACCTTGAAGCATGCTGCGGTAGGCCGCCTCGGATATGGCGTAGATGTGTGGGGGCATCTCATGGCGCTTTTTGCCGCGATACATCTCCACGATGGACTCTGTGTAGATGGGCAGGTTCTTGTAGGGGTTCACCACCACACAGAACAGCCCTGAATACGTCTGAAAGACGACAGGACAGAGAGAGTTACGCAGCATGTTAGCCCCAGAGAAATGTCTAGCTTACGTTGCTCAAATGTAAAAGTTGGACCAAGACAGCATTTGCTTAATAAACAGAAAAAAACTTAGAAATATAGCATGTTGACTTTCTGCCAGGAAATTTGCCTTTCATGGAAATGTGTTCCTGAAAAGTCACTCTTTCAGTGACGAGATGTTTTTTGGCTTATTCCCTCCAGCTTTAAACTTTTGTACTGTCAAAACACGAGAACTGTCCAGAAGGAAACATTCATCTCCAAACATGAGACGTTCAGCATCTCCTACCAGTTTGGTGACTATTTCACAAGCATGAAGTTCAAAACTATCACATTAAGCAATTATTTTCAATCTCTGATACACATGGCTCAACATGCAGTGCCTTACAAAAGAACTTATGAAACTAAATGTTCCCACAAACCTTTGTGTAATTTATTGGATGTTTATGTGACAGACCAACATAAAACATTGATATGAAGGGAAAAAAAAAATATGTCAATTAACTATGATGGCTCTGATGAAATACAGTACAACCAACTGTCTTTGAAAGTCATCTAATAAGTAAATAGTGAACAACTGGGACCAAAACTGAACTTCTGGGGTTAACACTGAACTACCACCTGAATATATGACACCCCCACTGGGCATATGGTGGTGCCAGCATCATGCTGTAATGATAATTTCCTTCTCCAGAAATAAGGAAGTTGGTCAACACTGATTGCAAAAGATGGACTGAGTTAAATACAGAACAATCCTGGAGAAAAATCTTTTGGAGGCTGCAAAAGACTAAAAACTTGTCAAGAGATTTGTGTTCCAACTGCAGCAGCTGAACTACTGTGTTGATTTATCACATAAAATCCACCCAAAATATATATTAAAATCCTTATCTATAATGTGTAAAAAAATGTGCCAAAGTTCAAATTGTAACTACTTTTTTAAGACAATACATGAATGACTGAGTTCACTGCTTTAATGAGATGATTCCTGACAAATAAGGAAGTAAGTTCAGCCTGTGGGTTTGAGATAGATTGGTGCCAGTAATGTTTTCATAATACATTCCAGTTGCAGTGAAAGTCATAAAAGATTGATACACACTATTGTGTCTTATCTCATACTGTTACACACCTCACTAAAGGACATCAATAATCTGTCTGCTCATCAGTTATCTCCAAACTGTTTCTGAATTATTCATCACATTAAAAGGAACTTCAACATCTAGCAACATTCATTTATCATTATTCTGCTTTAAAAGCACATCCTGTCATAATACATATTGTATGAATGGCTTGTTGCATCTCCCATATCTCCTAACTACATTTCCGTTATGGAACAGAAACTGAGAACATCCCTGTTATTACGCCTAACGTCTCTGTAAGCCGACTCCTTACTGCTCCTCTCTGGTCGCATCGGTTACAGTCGATGCGACTTGGCTCCGGTGCATCAGGTGCAAACGTCACAGAGCAGCGTTCATGCACTCACGTAGATCAGGCCCGAGTAGTACCGCTCTCTGAGGTTGTGCAGCACCGAGGCCTCGTTGAGGCAGGTGAGGTCGGCCATGTCCTCCACCTTACTGAAGCGCGGCGGGTTCATGCGCTGCACCTCCTCCCTGGACAGAGTCAGCTTCCGCTGGGTGTCTGTGAGCTCCACCTCCACCTCGTCGCCGCGCTCCTCCCGAATGCTGGCCGACTGGAAAACATAAAGTAGAAAACAAGATGATGAGTACAAAAGTTACTTTAAAGCGTTTCTTTATATTTTCCTTCCACTGAGCAGCTTTCAGTTTTAACATTAGAAAATTGATATCATCAGTAGCTCTTTAGGGTTTCTGGACTTTATCCCAACATTTTGGGGGTATTTTAGCAGCTTTTGTTTTTTTTTGCTCCTTCCAGCTCTTCTATACGCCTATGACAGCAAACTTCATAGTTTCACTTGAAAGGACAAAAATAGAGATGAGACATCATACCTAAACCTAAAATTAAAGTTGTTTTAAAGGATTATTAGATTACAAAAGCCATGAATTATGAAATTCAGCGAAGCCCAAACAGGACTGAAGAGCTGCTTCATCTGTGGAAATCCCTCAGTCTGAGCTAAAATACTGCTAAACTGTGCTGCCTTTTGTTATGTTTCGTGGATTTGACAAAAGTAGTGGGAACAATTAGTGTTTAGGATTCAAATCAAATTTAAATTTTTCACAAAAATCTATTAATAATGAGTATGATTCACGTCTGAATGACACGAACCATAACTACAATTTTCCCCATTTGTCATAAATACGCTGCAATATCAAAATCTCTGTTGAAAATATAAGTCCAGGAAGAAAAGAAAGTAAATTGCATATAAAATTGATATAATTGGTGATATTATTCACCAATAATATCGAAATGTCATGTTTTCCTAATATTAGACTATTTTAGGTTATTAGACGATGCCTAATTGTAATGTGTGACACCTAAAACATCACACAAGATAATGCATTTTCAGTAAGTTTAAAGTGTTTAACAATTTAATCAGCTTTGGATAAAATATGAGCTAAAAGATGCTTTAGGCAGAAATAAAGACAAAATGTATATGAATATAACAGAAACTGTAATAAAGGTTCCTATATATTTATTATGTCAAATTAGCACATTTTAGACACATTTTTGAAACATTTACCACGTTGGGTTTCATCGTCGTTATGATTTGCAAATCATTCAACCTTTTAAATCACATTTTGTGATGTGTGGTAGCAATATATATTTTTTTTAATTATTATTACCTTGTTTGGTATCTAAAACAATATATTTGGGCGAGAGGCAGGTTTCACCCTGGACAGTCCATTACAAGACAACACACAGACGTACAGGGCAAACAACCATGCACACACATCTAAGCACTAGGGGCCCCAATAACCAAACAGTCATGTTTTTAAACTGTGATGGCTTGTTGGAGTACCCAGAGAGGACCCACACGTGCACAGGGAGAATCTGTGCGTTACTCCAGGCCAGGATTCAAACCGAGGACCTTCTTGTAAGGCAACAGTGTTCCCACTGTGCAACTCAAAACCAAAATTAGAAATGAGCCGAAAGTGTGGATGTGACAAA
Source organism: Poecilia picta (assembly GCA_033032245.1). Classification (NCBI taxonomy): domain Eukaryota; kingdom Metazoa; phylum Chordata; class Actinopteri; order Cyprinodontiformes; family Poeciliidae; genus Poecilia; species Poecilia picta. Next base: position 15,467,169 of record CM065368.1, read on the forward strand.
TTACAGATGAAAGATGCCATCAAAATATAAATCGGTGTAAAAAACAACTTATTTTTTGAAACTTGCATTTTTGTCTTTTAGATAATTAAAAAAATGGGAGTTTGAAAATGTACTTTTTTTCAAGCTCTGGTTTAAATGTTTTCACACCTTAACAAATGTGGAAATAATAAAATAAGGTTATACTATGACATTTCCCTCCAGTAAACTCTAAGCTTCATCTTCACAGAACAAAAGAACCTATATGCAACAGCCACTTTATTAGGTACACCAGCTAGAACGTTTTGACCACAGAGCTGCCTTAATTTGTCATGGCACAGATTCAACATTGAGACATTCTGGTCCATTCTGAGCAGCTGCATATTGGGACGATGTTACAGTATTGCAACGGCAGTTTTCAATGCTCTCTGTGACCTTTAGCATCTTGGCCACTGTGATCTGTGCCAGACATGGGGAATCTGCTGCAGTGAGACACCATCCATGTTTTACAGAATTTGAATCAGGTGATGCTAAAACTATGCATCACCTGGACCTTGAGAAGATCTTGGTCAAAAATATTTATTTGTATATGTCTTTGGACAGTTTTGGCTTAATTACTTCTCTGGGTGTGGTGTTGTTTTAGCAAATTGCATGTTTTAGTCTGTATGCTCTAGTTAGCAATCACTCAATTACTAAATTAGTTAATGATTATTTCAACAATTGATTCATCACGATTAATCTGATTAATCGTCTCAGCCTTAGTCACAGTCAGAGTTACTTTCTCATGCTCAGCTGAATTTCGACAAGTCGTCTTCATCACTTCAAGGCACCTAAATGCTCTGAGATGTTGCAGAGTTAATCAGTATTTGTTTTGCCAAGCAGCTGATCAGTTGTACCTGATAAAGTAGTCACTGTGCGCTTATTACAGCTCCATTTCATTGTGATCATGACACTATGGACGATGGCAGAGCAGAGGTCCTCTTCTGGTTTCTGATCTTGCTGTGAATCTGTCTTAAGATCATTGCTTTGCTATTTCTGCTACTTAAAATGCATAACATATATAAATATGAGTCAGTGTCTCTAAAGTATGGTAGAAAAGAGCATGCCAAGATTATGAAACTACATGATGACGTGAACGTTTCTGACTTTTCCTCTAAGTTTGTGTGGTAATTTGTTGTTGTTGTTTATTTTTTATCACTGAGAACGTGACTGTAAGATGAAGTCAGTGTCTGCACCGGCCTCCTTAACATCACGGCGATGAAGGAGCGTATTGTTCTATTCATAGAGCTTTTTATGAAACCAGTCCAGCAGAGAGGGGGACACTCAGAGACGGGGCATTGAATTCATGAGTCACATCCTAAAATATGCTCTCTGAGATCCTCAAGTGAATGTTGATGGAACTGAAAAACATTAATTTTATATCAAGAGCCTTTTGAGTTGCTTATAATAGTTAATGTGCCAGTAAAGAATGAAACAATACGAATAATAATGAATGAAGTAGAAACTTCACAGGGCATTGTCACAGGGATTAAAGAGCTCCTAACATAAAGACAAAAGCACACACACACCCTGTGTTTCTTTACGTCACCTGTCTGACACACCTGTAAGTCGAGGGAACAGACTTGGGGCAAATAATTTACAAGACGATTAAACTTAAGACAGTGAAAAGAAAGAATGTTGGGACAAGTTGTAAAAAGATCAAATGGCTCTGAGCCCTGAAATGATGTCTTTCTGTCACAGCGCCCTGCGTGTTTTAACACATGGAGAGGTGATGCAATAAATGAGACAGTGAGTCAGGGTCCAGATGATGCTCGTGGATTAAATGTAATGTTTTGGGTAAACAGAACAGGCTGAAAAGTTGGGGTGTTCCCATGACAGCTCACCTCAAAGCCATGCTTCTCCGATGGCACCCACACCAGCCTCTTGGCAGCCCAGTCGGCCTGGCTGGCGGCGGAGAACATCGGGGAGTTGGCGGTGGGAGAACTCGTCCCCACGCCTGACGACAGGAAGCGGGTGACATCGTTGGCGACGCCCCCCGTTGGCCTGGACATGGTACTGCTGGCACTGTGAGAAAACGAGAAGTGAGATTAAAAACTATTTCATTCAGCGGACCGAGACGCTGATGGGATTCTGTGTCGAGAGATCACACACTTCAGCACCCACGCGTGCAGAAAGAGCTGCGGTAGCATGCAAGTAACATGCAGCCCATTTAAACCCGAGGCTGGGTAGAGGATGGCCTAAATGGGAGATGCGGGAAATCGAGAGGAAGATGAAAATGGAAGAGAAACTGGGAGATTTGTGGATGGAAAGGGGAGGAGGAAGGGAGGCTTGGAGAAACAGCGAGACACATCAATCGACCAAGTAAACTGACATGACAGGAAAGCTGGGGGAGGGATGGTGAGGAGAAAGTTCAAAACAAATCAAACTCCCAGTTTAAAGCACCTCCTTCCACTACAACCCATTGAACCCAGCAGAGATAAAACCCTAGAAAGGAATGCATGGAAGGCTATACTGGAAAGGCAAAACGCTGAATCGCCTCAGGGGCTGGAGGTCCTGGGAGACAGGAGGTGACAGTTGCTAAAAGTGGTTACAGCTTTGACACATGAAGGCGATCCAGAGTCAGACTGACTGCAGCACAACAACAGGATGTTTCTATATTTATTCCAACAACTACAAAGCAGTAGTTCAATGAGAAAGCTTCTTATAACAGATGAAACAGTAGACAATGTGGATTTTATCATTCAAAACTGGGTGAGTTTAGAAGTTAAAACTTTGGGGACACAAAATATAATATTTTAAGTGAACATCACAGGCTCCTGGAATCTCTCCCTGCAGTCAATATGCAAAAGAGGTCTTAAAAAGATGAAGTCGACCACCTTAAGATCTGGAGAACTGAAATAACAAAAAGGATCATTGGAAAACATGCTTATGAAGAAATAGAAAAAAAATGGTACTTAAAAAATGTATGCCGCTGATTGTCACTGTACCTCCTGTTTATTGACTTAGTGAAAATACTTGCATACTCAACCAATAATCTGGGTCACGGGTCTGTTTTCCTTGTAGGTCAGAATCTGAAAAGTTCAGGAACCGCTGCTATAGATCTATATTACAGGCCAGTATCCTGAAATACTTTTGAAGTTTCCATGCTAAATTTGCTCTTAAAGGGATAAACCATGAGGATAACCACGCTTCAAAGGAACAAGGAAACGTGAGGAGTACAAAAGACACCAGCAGCGATGAGACAAACCTCATCTTTGATCCAACAGGCAGCTTAATGTCCAAATTTGTACAAGGAATGTGCTAGGTAATATGGCATCTCTGTGCCTCTGCAGGTATGTCATCAGGCCTGATTCCTGCTATGTGCTTCAGTCCGACTCTTTTACGCAGCGTCTTTATAGCTCTGCTCCCAACCCATACCTGTAACGCCAATTCAACACTGGGCGTGGAGCAAACATGTCCACAAAAAGAGCTGGCACCACCCAGACAGTCAGCATGGAGCTATGAAGTATTAAGAAACGCTCTCAGTCAGTTTATAGGCTGTCTTATTATGGTTTCTTTAAAAGCCTTTAATCAAAATTATTGGTGGAAACTACTGAACTCTCCTCTACCTGTTGCTGCTCAGATGGCTGAAAAACAGCTACTACACCTTTCCCTAGCTGACGAGGAAGAATATTTCTTGTCACAAAAAACAAAGGAAAACAAAGGAGTCCCCCATTATTTTTATTAAGATATTTATTTTTAAGAAGCATATTGAAAATGTTTCTATTCAAGTGGGTTTGTGCATCCTTTGTGGTTCCTCTAATGTCTTCTTGACACATCTTCCTGACAGCAAACTTCAAGTCTTCCTTCAATAACAACATCCACAACAGGGATTGTTATTGTAAGCCTGGGCTGTTAGCTCTTAGCTTAGGTACAACTTGACATACCATGACGTCACCGTTTGGGCTAAACAGGATGAAAAACGGCAGATTCTGGTTGCCATTTGGCTTTTTGGTGCAACCAACTGTTTTGTGGTATTTTTTAAAATCCTACTAATACATAAAGATGCACTGATTATGAACTTCCAGTTTTCTTTGACGTATGACCAGATGATTTTTAATTCAGCTTTTTTATTGCAAACACATAAGACATGTGCTGTAGCTTGTTTGATAAAAACAGGTTTGAATCTAACTGATATTGAATTACAAGACTGGCAGCAGGTATGGATTAAAGTATGCTCCATATCTTAATTTGACCTTTGAAAATAAGAGAATCAAGTTATGCTACTGTATTTATAAATCCTAATTTAGATGCAGACAACAAATAGCGGGAGGGGGGAGGGGAAATTATGTCTTTCAGTTCTGATAGAACTGATCAAGGGAAAAATTACTTGGATCTCTGAGTGAAGCTGTTTTTATGAGGTTTTCTCCTGCTGCGCATGGTCAGTCAGCTGGCTGAACGAAGTCAGTTTCCCTCGCCTACTAAAGCACAAATTTGGCAGCTTGGAAATATTTCTGATAGCAAAACTTGTGGGCAGTCGTGGTTTGAAAACCCATTACATTTAACACAGGGATATATCTGCTCAGCAGGTGACAGTGAGTTGGCCACTCAAACAGACATCTAGACTGATAACCAGCTAGCTTCATATGCTTGCAATAATTACTCTATTAGTATTCTCTGAAACTAAAACTCATAAATATACTGTTTGTACTTTTTATTATTATTATTATTATTATTATTATTATTATTATTATTATTATCTCAAATAATAATCATAGCAGAAAACCTATCTTGACTGCAGTGTTTATGTTTATTATATATAACAGCAAGAGTAATTGTTTCTTTTTTATTAAAGAAACAATTAAAAATGTCATGTCTTGTTGTCTTAGACATTCATCTGAAAACTGTAATACTGTAGTATTTTACACAAGGTTATCATACAGCAATAATGTCATCCCAGCCCATGCCTAGTTTATGATTTTTGCTTGTGATGTTTGATTAAAAATAAATTTATAACTGTAACAATCAATATTTTAATGAGAAATGGCAACAGTAAGAATAAGTCTTGCTTTTTATGTTTTAAATAAAAGCAACTAGATCATATCATGAATTGCTAACTTGATTTTTTGTTTTTTAAATCAAGGTTATTGTACCAGGCGGTGTGAATTCCCTACCAGTCCATGCCTGTTAGAAACATATCTTGATAAGGAAATGAAACAAAGCCACTGATGACATCATAAGTGAAAAGGCACTGCCTAAGTGAGTCACTAAACAATATGAATACAAATCAGTGCTCTCTCATCACTCACAGTGGAGGACTTTGCATTATCTGCCATATAGCTGCAATGTGTCCTCCTCCTAAAGGACACTCTCACACAGACGGGAGACCTCAGGCTGTCGCAGTACAGCGTGGACTGAACAGCTAAACTCCTGCAGCAGCTGGAGTTGCCAAAAACCTGACTGCTCTCCTCCATAGCAACACCCCCATAATAAAGCAGCCCACAGACAATAAATACCCCGAGTTTGAACTGAGGTCATCCACTGCGGGGGTCCACCTCCTCTCTCTGTCCGTCTTCCTGCGGGTGTGTAATTATTAGGTTGTTCGTGTATTTAAAGGTGTCGATGTTGGAGCTGGAAACGCCTTTTTTTCCTCTCTCAGCTTTGATGCGAAGTGGCGACTTTTTGTTTTTTCTTCCTTCCTTTTTAAAGCAGACACCGAGGAAAGGTGACATGATGAAGCCAGCGGCTGTGATAATGACACAGGCCGGGCTGCAGAGGCACACAGATGCGGCGTGGAGCCTAAAAATAACCGGCATAATTCAGAGCTGAGACACTAAACTAAGGAAGAGAACCACACCTTGGGTGGAAGACGTGAAACATCTCCGGCTTGTAATTGACAAAATCAGCAATTTTCATTCGTAAATTATTTTATTCACGTATTAGGGAAATAAACCAGCGTGGCCACTGCCTGTTAACATATAGGTCGAGTTTGTAAGATGGAAGAGAGGGCATTTTTAAACCGATATGAACGTCGTCAGCCGCGTTAATGTCTCATGTTTAGGCTCTGAGCTCACATTTACTAAGCAAGCGAGGTTAGCCAGCTCCGCTGAAATATGAGACGTTAAAGGATATTGCCCCGGCTACTTACGAGTTGGATTAGGGTAAAGGTAATTAAATGTCTCACCTTCAGGTTCCGATGTGAGTAGTCGATAAGGCTGCGGTGTGAGGAGAAAACGGAGTGAGGTTGTTTCGTGGATATTTCCCTGCCTGGTAGGTGTGTAGCCTTACCGCATATGCGGTTTTTATCATCGCATTGCTCTATGAGCGGAGCCGCACACTCTCCGCGGTGGGAATAAAGTGGAGAGCACTGAGGGCGACGACGACGGCTTCAATCCCGAACAACGTTTTCCTGGTGGTGGACCAACCAAGTGCGAGCAGACGGGTTTAACAGCGAGAGGACTCCAATGAAAGCCTTTATTTTAGCCGCAGACCCGCCTCATGAATGCGGCGGTAGCTCTCCGCCCTAAAAGGGGCAGCTAACGGGCGTGGTGACCAATCACATTAACGTTGACGCAAACGGCTGTACCGTCAGCCAATGGTGAAAGGCGGTAGGCGGGGTCATGTTTGACTGACGTGTCAGTTAGCCAATCGGAATGTGGTAGCAGCAGCGCAGCAGGTGCCGTGCGGCGCTCTCGCGCTACAGTGGGGGGATTTGCGCGCCCTTTGTTTACCATTCTGTGGCTTCGAGGTCCGCAGTCACTGATCCTGGATCTGATTTTAATATTTTCCCCAAGAAAACAGCAAAGAGTATTCGATTGGCATCTGACCCCAAGGCACGTGATTCAGATCATCCTTGTAAATCCGACTCAATCTGCATTTCTCCTGTGTATGGTTCACAGGGCTATTAATAAATATTCCCAACAGTTTAACTGAGTCATAGCAAAACAAATCCACCAGTTTATAGGCAGTCATTACATATAAATTCCGTGAGATATAAAATATAGTAACATAGGATTTGGCAATTCAATGAAAAGAAACACTGAATGTTAGTTTATTTCCTTAACTTTAACCATAATAATTAAAGTTAAATACATTAACCTCATGTTGAAATGTAAATGCAAATTAAATCCAGATATGCTACATACTGATTGGGTTTAAATTTGTAATCTAACAATGTGAGGGAAATATTCAACCACACACACAAAAAAACATCATTGCAGTTGCATCCGTTTCTTTTATTTGTTCAACAAAACAATTGTATTTTATTTGGAAGTACTCTGTGCCTGATGTCACTCTAAATTACAAAGTAAAATAGACCATCCCCATTCTTAAAACAAAAAAAAAAATCACTGAAACCTTTGATGATTTCCTTTTTGCCCATTTAGTTTTTAAAAACAAATGATAGCGGCACACCATATCATGCAGTTACTACAAAGTATTAAAATGTATTGAGCTGTATTGTGAGAAGTAAAGGTCAACCAAACACAGTTTCTTCTGAAGTTCAAAAGATGCTATGAAAGTGATGGAGTTTTGGGCTCAAGTTACAGTTGGTGGCAGTGGAGGCAGGGTGAATAACACGAGCCACTGTGGAGACTATTAATAGGACATGGAAGAAGAAAAGTGAAGGGAAACAGTGACATGGAACAGTATTAACACTGATGTTAACAATTAAAATGTTAGTAGTTAAAAATACAGTCCCTCCTGACGTTACAAAGCCTCTTGTACGACGTGGCAGATGATTCTACAAAAATACTGGGACATTGCAGAGTTTGATCTATTACATAACAATAGATCAAGTAGATCTATTATATAGGCCATCTTAGTCTTGTGCAAAACTCAAAGAACAAAATTACAGGTTGTGCATTAGACAGGCTAATTTAGGTAACTCTTTACATGCTGCTTCCATTACACTTGAAACATTTAACAACTTAGGCCGTGTGATTCACATTAACTTGTAAAAGAATAAAACACACCCAAAAGTTCAAAGTGCTTTGAAAATAACTAGAAAGTGCACGTTCTATACTCTGTAGTATAATGAGGAAACAAAGCTTCTTATACATTCACTGTGTGCTCATTGTGTACCTGCTCAGTCGCTGAATGGATTAGCAAAAATTGGTGTTTCAACTACCTCTGAAATCAGGGCCTGGAATTACACCACAAACAAATCCACCTGAACTAGGAAGTTAGAACTACCAAGTTACAAGATAGAAAAATTAAATATCAAATACAGCACCCTCTGAAGTCATAGCTTTGAATTGGGGAGTAAAAGTCAATGTGGCTGGTCTGCATATTGACATGGTATAAATTGTATATTTGAATTTCTGATGGTTTGGATCTCATTGACCTGTGGCACACACAGCATTGTGTGGCACAGGTTGATATTTGATATTTCATCTTTGTTTAAATGCATACAACGGACTTGTAGGACTAGTAGAAGCAAAACATTGCCTGTTTATCAGCTTTCTATAAAACAAGCTTAACTCAGTGTTACATAATTCCCAAACAAAGGCTCCAATTTTAAATGTAGCATTGTTCATGTCGTAAGGCAGAAAACCAGTGGAGTTTACTAACAGCCCTGGTTAAACACTACCTGCCAATAACATTTCACAAAACTTCATAAAATATTCGGTAAAATTTCTGCATGTACACACTGAAAGAACATCCATCCATTCAGTTTCTACACCATTTTCTGAAGTACGATCTGGACTGGTCACCAGTCTATCCCAGCAGCAAAACAGAGACAGAAACCACCATGTGCACACATGCTCAATCCCAAGGGCAAGTTAAGGTAGCCATTTACACATAGCATGCATATTTTTGGAGAATGGAGGAAGCAGGAGTACCCAGAGAAAGCCCAAGCATGCTCAAGAAAAACATGCAAACACAACGCTTCCTACTGTGGGGCAAGACAGCAGGTCCACCATGTAGCACTCATCATAATCCCAAAATAGATCTTCTGCTTTACTATGCGAAGGACTGATTTAACAGAAAAGAAAATAAACATCTGACATGCAGAGCAGCCAAACCTCACTTTCCAATTAGAAGTTCGAACTTCATAGGGCATTCCAGAGCATTTCTTTTGTTTTGAAAACTGGAAATTCAAACGTTCAAGTACCATTGAAACAGGGAATATAATTTTACTAACCAAAAGTTGATCCTTTTGAAAAAAAAATGGGTATAGCAAAAATATTCTTTTAAGCACAATGCATGAAATAAACAGCTGCAGATGAAGGGACTGTGGCTACATTTTTGAAGGCACCATATTTTCACAGAGGACCCATCTGAAAAATATTTAAATTAGAAAGCTTTTACAGAATTTATTGAGCTTAAAATAAAGTAATATCTTATAAATGTTACTGATGTTTAAAGATGTTTCAGTCCACTTGTGCAAATAAAAGATGGTTTTTACAGACGCAGAAACAGCAAGACACCAAAATCTTGCAATCATCACAAAATCTGTCTCACTCCATTCAACTGAGTCACTGAGACATTTTATGAGGTTTTCTGAAGTTGAAGTCATTTTGTGTCAAATTCAGAACCACCAGCAGCGACTGAAACGCTTCACAATTTATAACGCCTTTGCTCAGACAGCACAGTTAGAGTTGAAGAATCACAACAAAAGAATTGCAACAAAAAGTTGTTCTTGTTGGCATAACACATATCAGGATTCAGAAGATATTAGAGCAAGAAAAGTGCAAGATTAACAGATTATCTGGACAAAGTCAATATCATCTGCCTGGCTGTGCTTCAACAACTTACCATAGACTCTCCTGAAAACAAATAAGTAATTTCAACTCAAAATATATTAAATAAGTCAATAACATTATAGCAAATCAAAAAAAAAAAAACAAATTCCATAAAAAACAAAACAAAAAAGAAGAAAGCATGCACTACACTCTGCAAGGAGAATCTGTTGAAAACTGCTGCTGGTTCCCAACAGTTTCTCCTTGTCACTTTTGTTCTGCATTGAGGATTTCTGTTCAAATACCAAAGTACCGTTCTCAAGCATTACAGAAAGGACACTAGCAATACTTACCATTGGAAAGTGAAACACTGAAAGTGATAAGTCAGCATAGTTTTGAAAATGCATTCCTGAGTAACAACAAACTTATGTCACAACAGCAGCTGAATGAGAAGCAATATTTTCCAGTTTAGAATCACCGAGAGGCAATGGCGAGTTGTAGCCAGCAGGTGAAGCTGCTGCACATCCTTCTGATCAGCGATTAGAGTCAGATGACTGTGCTGTGGAAGTGATGGGCCAGTTGTGAGACTTTAACAAGTTTTCAATTATCCTGAAAGACTGCCAGGCCCAATCAGGCAACTAGGTCAGAGCTGTGACCAAACTCCCCCAAAACCTTCTCTAACTTTTTCTTCTTTTTTGTGTTTAACACTGGGTTCCCATGTAAATCTAGCAAATCTGGAAATAGTTGATTTTCACTTCTCTCTTGGTCTGCCCAAATAAACTTGCTTGCCTCTATCTTTTTCATGTTATCCCCTGAAGCTAGGCTACTGCTACCCTCTGTGCTTAGTTACAGTGAAGATGTTCTTCCAAGGATGGTCTTCGGGTGGGTTGGGGGGAACAGACATGTTCTCGAACTGCTTCCTCATCTGGGGAGGCGAGCTCCAGAGCCACTTCATTCTCGTAACAAAAGGACGAGCATGAGCTTCCGATGTACCTCTGCTCAGTCAGTTCTTTTGCACTGCATGACGGAGTGTTTGGGATTTCATAGGTCCGGTGGAAAAATGAATAGTCAACCTAGAAAAAAAAGTTTTGTTAGTTTAATCCTCATTTCAAAGTGTTATTAAGCTGTGTCTAAGGAGCACACAATTCAAAAGATAGGTCATTTTTGTTTTAAGATAAGAAAACAATATTCCTTTGACCAATAGACAAAATACAAAAATCTTTCCCTGTAGTGTATGAGAAGCATGAGCAAAATCTAAATCTGAAAAATGATTCTTGATATCTTCAATTTGAGTACAATCATTTCAATTTAATTAAAATTTCGCTTTAGATAATAATTGTCGTTTTACTAAACCATTAGTGCCCCAATTTTCGGCACCATGGCTGTTATTACTTTGAACAATTCATTTTTGCCAATAAGCAAACATTTAGTCTGATTTTACATTATCAAGAGTTCCATACATCAGCTCATTTTACAGATTTTCTATCAGATTTAAGTATGGGAACTGAAATGGACATGGAAGACAGCCAATTTAATGGCTGAATCTAAAAAATATATATCTTTTATATTATCCTGGTATTTCAAAAACAAGCTTCCAGGAACCTTATGAACCTTTTTCATAAATCTTTACCAAGGCTGCCAACCATTTAAACGGGCAGTAATAAATTATTTCTCCTTTCTGACCTGGTAGCCGTTTTTCCTCTCAAACAATACAGGCTCAAAACGGTGTCCCCAGAGGATTTCAGAAGCCAGATAGGAGCTGCGGCACTGTGTTGTCATCGATGTGGCCTCCACCATCCCCTCAAGTATGACCACCACCTCCAATTCAGAGTCATTCTTCAAGGTTTGTTTGTCTATCTCGAAAAAAGGTGACTCTTCATTGATTTCGTGCACTATAGTCACAGGGGAGACCAAAAAGATGCGATCGATGCCAGTATCAAAACCCACGTTGATGTCTGCGTTGTCGAGTGGCAGAAACTCCCCCTCTGGTGTCACCCTAGACTGAAAACAGATTTAGGAAAACAGAGAAAGAGTAAGTATTGTTATTATACCTCAAATTCAATAAAACTTTCAAAAGACCAAATGCTATATTTTGGAGCAAGACCAGTGTTTTTATTCACACTGCCAGTCCAGAGGTTTATCTCTCAACCATCCATGTGAATATATGTACGCTCTGGTATGCACAATAGTATTCCTTTGATATTTGCAATCTTGATCTCATCTGACCTGTTTGCACCTTGATATGGTTTTTCTTTTCAAAGAGATCAAAAATGTTTCTGAAATCTATATTTTGTTTTATGAGGAAGAACAAATCTACACAAACAACTGTGATGATGAAAACATTGCAAAGTCTAAATCAAATGTTTACTCAAAGCTACAAAATTAATTTATTCTTTACTGGAAAGCACAGACATGCACAATCTACACATAAGCAATGGGAGTGAAAACATTGGAAGTACAATCATTTAACTCAAAGCTTAGATTAATTAATTTATAGACAAGAACAATCATCTACCAATATTCAAGGGAAATGGATATGAGGACAGTGCTCTCCGTTAAAAATTGTAGGCAAGTTAATCCATGCCAAATCTTCCAAACGCTAGAGGAGAATAAAACAAACTCTCATTAACTAGGCCTTGGCAGAATACAAGCCAGATGGTCTCTCTCTCTCTTTCTCTGCCTGTCTCTCTCTCTGTCTCTCTCCCTCTTCCCATAACAATCTCTGGGTGTCTTTTTAACCCATCTCTTGTTAAGTCCACCTTTATAATTTGGTACACTATGCAAAACTGTCCAAGTTCAGTTTTTATTGTTGTTAGAGTTCATTTTTTCTCTGCTTACCTTCAGTAGTTGTGCTCTGACATGCGCCTCAACCAGGTGGCTCTTCCGTAGATTTCCCACTCTCCACATCATGCACAGTTTTCCGTCTCTCAGGGCCACCACAGCAGTATCAGAGAACACCAGAGTCTCGTTGCGCTTCTTGGGCTTGGAAATCTTCGCCATGACTGCCCCAATGATGAAGGCGTCAATAATGCAGCCCACGATGCACTGCAAAACGACCGCCAACACCGCCAGGGGACATTCTTCGGTCACGCTTCTGAATCCGTAACCGATGGATGTCTGCGTCTCCAAGGAAAACAGGAAGGCTGCCATGAAGCTGTTTACTTGAAGGAAGCATGGCTCCTCTACCACTGCACCTCTATCAGATTCTCCCCCGGAGCCGGATTCTCCTGACCCAGGAGAAGAACCGGAACTCTGGGTGATCTGAATGGAGAGGTCACCGTGTGCAGAGGCAATGAGCCAGAAGGCAAAGCCAAAGAGAAGCCAGGAAAGGATAAAGGAGAGCGTGAAGATGACCAGCATCCAGCGCCATCGTACATCCACACACGTGGTGAAAAGGTCCGTGAGGTACCGCTGGCCCCTCTCGCTCATGTTGACGAAGGTGACGTTGCAGCGTCCGTCCTTGCCCACAAAGCGTTGTCGGGGCCGGCGGTTTGAGCGCTTGGTGCGTCGCCGGCTGGTAGTGGAGAGGGGAGAGAGGGAGTCCCGGTCTGTTGAAGAACACCTTTCCCCTCTCCCACCTCCACTACCGCCTTTGGTATACCTTGGACCTGGGCACATTCCTCCTGCTCTCACTCTGCTTTCTCCTCCCGCTGGCTCACCGACAGCACTCTGCATCTGTGCGTTGTTCGTGTTGCGCTGAAGAGGTAGAGCTTTGCCATTGAGGGCATGGATTGGAGAAGAGCTGGTTGGGCTTCCTGACCCGGTTGGACTCTCTCCTGCCCTTGCACTTTGTGCTAGCCTCATGACCTCCTCCTCCTCCACTGGCCCATCCACCACAGCACTGAAGCGACGTTTGACACGTGCCGCTCCCATCATCTGAAGTAAAATCTCTGAATATCTCAGTGTGGCTTGGTATAGTCAGTAGGTTTATTAAGGGGTTTTACCCTCAAAGTCCTCCAGTCTTTCTTAAAAAATTAGATGTTTGCTGTCCAAGCAATGACCACCAATCCAAATAGGCATTTGTTTCATCATCCACAACCGGTCGTTTGGTTCTCCAACTTATGTAATTGTTCAGTTGTACAGAAAAAGTAGAGTCTTGTGTAATTATATTCGTTGGTAGACCCAATCTTTGAAGTAAATACAATCAGGTTATCTGAAGGGAAGGTTGTCAAAAGCAAGCCAAGGAGTCTCTATCTTGGGATTGCGCTCATGCAAAAGTTCATTCTGGGTGTTTCAGGGAGAACTGACCTCAGCATGCAACACAAGAGCATGCAGGCCCGGTTATGTTCAGCTTAAACCAATGAGAAGAAGGTTTAGAGGTTTTGAGCAGGCATCATTTGATGAAGAATATAAACTGAAACTGCATTGCAGTTGGGTAATGCAAATAGAAGCATTTTAAGATCACTAAGCTCACGATGGCATACATTTCATAACAATGCAAATAAGTGCAAAACAAGACCTATTTGACTTTTGATTGAGCAAACTATTCCAGAAAATAACATGCAGAAAAACAGAAGTAAAAAACATGCAAAGTCTTACAATGAAAGATATTTCCAGGTTTACATCCACTTGGAATTAGCATGAGGTAAAAAAGACACAGTAGAATGAAAGTCCTGTTTTAGACCAGACATGTCATCACAAAAAGTAAATAGAAACCATAAAAACTAGAAGTATAGCTCACTTTAATTATTTTAATAAATTGATAAGTAGGAAGGTCATTTTTGCTGTAAAAGCCCAACTGAGCTGTTATATATTGGTCATCGTTCCCTATTTGATCATGTCACGGCTTTCACTATTTCACATTTACTTTCTAAAATACTACAGATCTGTTTGGTGGACATTGTGAACTTGTTTAATGTACTGACTGTTTTACTGCAAATATTAATGTTTAGATTTCTACTTCTAATGATCACCGGCAGCAGACAACACCTCAGAACGGACGTACCTCATTACAAAACTGCAGTAAGACTGGGAAATCACTTAACACCTGACAAAAGTGGGGAAGAAAACATGGAAAGATTACTATGATCTATCTCAAGAGAAACAAATAATTTTAAGGTTTAAGTGATTGATTCAAATGTAAAGCAAAGGTAAGTACACAGATCACCTTTTTAAAGTTTTCTGCATTTGAGTGCAGGCGAGAAAGCTGGCAGTGGTAGAAGATAGACAAATTACTGAAAAAATAGGCTGCCATGAAGGGCCAACATTTCTGAGGATTTAGATTTCTTAAATCCTCATTGTTAGACAAAGACAGCAGAAATTGTCTTTTGAGAACAAGATAATCGTAATAAAATAAAATGCAATGCAAAATAAACAACATGCACTAAATCTTTTAAATGAATCATGAAGATTAAATTAAAACTGTTATGCAAATACACTGTCCAAATAAAAATGTTCTTGTTGAATTACCTTGCTTAACCAGTTCATACGACAATAAAAGCTCTTGGTCAAAAAATGACCCCAGAGCCAAAAGTCATACCACTAAAAAATAGGAAAAATACACAAAACAACAGAGAGCAGCAACTTTGATATTTGTGCAAATACAAAAAAACAACAAAAAACAGGTTTATAACAAATAAAAATGGGGGAATAAATCCTTCCTGAAGTGAGAAATTACATAAGGGTTCATCTTGACTTGTGTGTTGACCTTGCTTTGTTTTACATGATCAGTAAAAGCGAATTTTTAATGTGAAGGAGGGAGGATCACTGGGCAGTCTGCTGTTTGTCCTGTTCCCTTTGATCAGATGCCAGCATCGGATTTGTGCTGCTCTGGTTTGGACTGTTGGGCCTGTCATGCAGCCAATCTTGAAAATAAATTTGGACAAACAAAAGGAGAAGAAATGTGAGAAATGCATCAGTTAAAATACTGTTTGGCAGAGAAAACTTATGAAAAACAGTGAAACTCCATCAGAATTAGATTTGTTTTCATTAAATTCTTAACAACATAATATGACATATAATAAGATTGATAACAAGGATGATGCCTACCAGTACTCCATTGCTAGTTTCTCACATCTCCTGATTGGATTATCTTTCTGTCGTCCTAACCATGAAGAATAAGTTCATCACAAGGATCAATGCAGGCATAGACTGTGAAAAAAACATTAACACTAAATCTCTCTGCTTATTTAATCTTTCCATGTTATTTTTTAAAATTTTTATCACATTACAACCACATTATTGTATTTTTTAAAAGTTTTTTCTCATTGTTGATACAAACTAACATAACATAGTATGATGATTCAGGATTTTCAAATGCTTTTTGAATCAAAATTTGTATTTGTATTCAGACTCCCTATAAAAGGCATCAGTAACCATTCCCATTTCTCATGTTTCCCTTTGGCCCAGACTTACATTTATTTAGAGTCCCAATAGAAATCTTTGAAACTAAATGGCTTGATTTTTTTAAATGCCTCCAATAAGAAATTTCTTTAGCTTGTTAAATTAAATAACAGCATTATAATTTTTTCAATATATCTTTTATTAAATCACTATAGAAAATGACAACAAAAAGTATGTAGTTTGTAATCTATCTTTTTTGTGTGTGGAAATGTGCTAATATTGTGTGATGTACAAGGTAAAAAGCAAATGTGTGATTAGATGTGTGTGAGACATTTTATTGTCAACTGACTCAGGGGTCAGCTGACACTAGTAACACTAGTAACTTTAATTAGAGCAGTTTCCTTGGAACTTATGAAAGCCAAACAGAAATTTATCAAACATCTCATGTTTTTCCATAAAATAAATGAACTGTTCTGTCAATACTTTTCAAGACTTTTTGACATAAAAGGCATCTAACCCAAAACTTTCTACCACATTTTCTGTGTCCCCTACATGGTCTGTGAAAAACTATGGGGCTGTAATGTGATAAATGTGAGAAGTTTGTAAAAATCTTATACAAGATTTATACAACACCGACCATTTGACAGACAGAGTTTGAGGCTTAATTGGCAGAAGACTGAGATTGGGGCTGAGATGAAGAACCAGGACAAACTGTCTCCAAGAGATGATTAGGGGGTGATGAGACGGTGTTGATGTGCGAGGGATTACAGCTGCACTCCTGACTTGTGTAATGCTCACAGCAGGGTTTGCTAATCCTCAGCCCACTTGCATAACAAATAAAACATAAAAAAGCAAACGGTATGGTATATATGAACCTGCAACAGATTTAGCTTAAGAAAAAGAAAACACTGAATTAAAAAGTCTGGTTAAAACATGCAATGTAAGGTGAATTAACACACTAAATAAAAGTCGTAAGAAGAACAACCAACTTGATACCCAGTTGCAGAGATGCAAGTTGTTAAAAAACACAAATTTCATGCCTAATACTTAAAACTGAACTGAAAAACAAAGTATTGATTTAGAGGGATGGCAGTGTAAAACTGCTTAAATATTTACACTGTCAATAAAATGTCTTTATTTTGAAGTCTTAACTTTTATAAAATAGGAACCATTTTATGGCCAGCTGTAATTACTTACAAAAACGTATGAACAAATGCAAGAGGAGGCTGTTATGACCTTGGTGTCTGAACTACCCTTCCATCCAGGAAACTGCCAAATAAACAATCTCTCAGGTCTGCAATCTGCCACTGGACAACCAACAGGAGTGGTTGGAGGAGGTGATGAGGGACGATCATGCGTTTGTGTACAGCATTGGCGCTATGAGAGCGTCCTGCTGCAACAGCTTATCGTGTCAAGGTGCCAAATATCTCAAACTATTCCAGACACAAGAACATTCATTGAAGGGTACATTGGAAAATTGTTCAAGACAAGCTGATGTGCTGTGCTGTCCAGAATCAAGCCATGAGGGAAAGGGTCAGAAGAAAAAATGTTAAAGTCATATGTTTCTCTTCATGTTGTCATATTTTGTTTCATTTGTTGATGAAATTAGGAGCTAACAATGCTTCTTAAATCTATACACATTTCAATATTGTACAACTGATCAGCTTAACTAACAAAAATACCATTAACTAATGCTTAATTGCTATTATTATTATTATTATTATTATTATTATTATTATTATTATTATTATTATTATTATTATTATTACTATTAGTTGATACCAAAAAGAAGGATCAGTTCAGCCTCTAGTCTTTTTATGTTTCCTTTCAAAAAATACTTTGAGGCTGGATTAAAGTGGGTAACATGATTTCATTCTACAAAGAGATCTGTCAAGACAAGAGTAAAAGAAAAAGCCTCATTTCCACAAATGAACATTTCCACTCATGTTTGACCCAAAAAATTAAAGCAGTGGTGTTCAAAGTGGGTCCTCTAGGGCCGGCGTCCTGCATGTTTTAGCTCTCTCTCTGGTTTAACACAACTGGATCCAATGGTGCCTCATTAGAGGCCTAAAAAGAACATTAACCTACTGAGGAGGTTGTTGCTACCACCACCAGAGAGAGAACTAAAACGTGCAGGATGCCGGTCCTCCGGGACCAACTTTGGTCCCACTGCCTTAAGGTATCTGCTAGAAATCGAAGGTGAATTTCATTGTTTAGCATCACTGTAATTTCAATTATACATAAAGAGAAAAACATAAAAGGATAATTTTATGAGGATGTTTCAAATTTAAAGTTTTGAATTAGCTGCCAAATATCACCAAATCAATAAGTAGGATGCTATATGAAGCAGACTGAATGGTGATAATGAATATAGAAAAGGTAATACAAAGCATATGGTGATTTCTTTCTTCTTTTTTTTTGCATTTTCATATCTTAGCAGATTCATAGTTGAATTAAAACACATTTTCTTGAAATTTACTTCTGAAAGAAAACAATTAAGCATCACCTTGTGTTTATTTGACTTTTGTATTTGTTTTTTTCTGTGGTTGCTATGTAAAAATGTATTTATGTTTTTAGTTTTTTTAAAAAAAGGGTACATCGTTTACAGATTTTTAAGATTTATCGAGATTATAATGATTTTATGCATCAAAAATCAGGTTTAAGAGTTGCTGAACTGGTTTGGAATAAGCTTCATTTAGCACTCTCTGTTTTATGCTAATGTTCTTTCTTGTTATATTCAAACAGTTTGACTTAATACATATGTAAAAATGGTTTGAAGTATTTGATTGTTTTAAATAGGCTGATGAAGGAAGAGTTGACTCAACAAGCAGGCACACATGTAAAGACAGAAGAGTGAAGCCACAATGGAGACATCAATACCTAATATTGATCAGTGAAGGTCAGAAACCAGGCCATGTATCGGCTATCTGTCTCTCAGAGTCACGTGGCTCACCGCTGAACACATTTCCCTTCATCTCTTTTAAGTTTAGCTAACCTATGCAATTTCTCATCACAAATCGGACACTTTTTGTGCTTCATATACACAACGCAAGACTCAAACATCTAAAACAAAATGAATAAACATGAGATCTTCAAAGTCCGCTCACTTCAGTCTGTTTAAAAATTGTAACAGGTGCTTCCATTAAATGGAAATTGTGGCAGTGGCATTAAATGGAAATTGCTTTATTCTTGAAACTGTATTTCTTGTCAAAACTAAAAGACTAACATACCCATAATGCCAGAGCTCATGAGGATCGCAGGTGATATGAATGGTTATGTAACCAACAAAAAGACTCAAATCATGTCAGGACTTAATCTAAATACCCCCAAAAGATACAAAGAGTCAAAAATATTTATGCTAGACTAAGATTAGTCTAATTAAAGGTATAAAGGGAGTTGGTAACTTTAAAAAAACACATGCTGGCACAAAAGCCTTTCTCCACATCCTACAATAAACACAAACAAGAAGTCATGTTGGCATCTGTTCTTAATCTGTTAATTGAAACTATTTCTGCTGCGTCTCCATCAGAGATGAAGAGTTTTAATCCGTAGGGGGTTAAGATGCTGGAGGTTGCAATGTGTTAGTTAAAACTCTACACAATTCTAAGAAGATGCCCAAAGCGCAAAAATGAATAAAACCAAAAACACTGAGAAATATTGCACTATTTAGATTTCATTTGAATATTACAAATAACACCATCAACCCCCTGACCCCACTAAGGGACAAGGGTGTAAAGAAAATGGATGGATGGATGGATGGACGGATTACAAATAACTTACATGGCACTTGTTAAATTACTTGAAAGTTTTCTTACAAAGTTTATGAATAAAAGGTTTCTGACTTTCTAAAATATGTTTATAAAGTTTGTCATACTCAACATAAACATCCATTCTGTATGTTTTTTTAATAATGCCATAATTTCTGAACTTATCCCAACTGCTCAGTTTTAGCTTGTCCCAAAAATTATATTCCACCCTAAAACCTTTTTACCTTCAAAACTGGAGCGATGAAGGATTCATGCAGCACTAGATCATCTTTTTTCCCCAACACCTTCAAATACGTGGCTTTAGTTTAGATGCCTTGAGTATTTAAACCCATTGCATTTTTTACACATTTTATCACGTTACTTTCTTCATCTTTAATATATTTGACTGAAATTTTATGTGACAGACCGACACAAAGTCCTAGAGATAGAGAAAGGGAGAAAAAGTGATTTTTTTTCAATTATTTTTGCAAATAAGATCAGAAGAATGAAGCTTTCAGTCCCTTTATACTTTGTAGTATTTTGCTTTTACAGCTGTGTAGCTGTGAGTATTTTGAAGGTCTGTCAGCTTTGCAAATCTAAAGGGATTTTTTTTGTCCATTCTTCTTTGCAAAATAGTTGAAGCTCAGTCAGGTTGGACAGAGAAAGTTGCAAACTTCACTTTTCAAGCCTGGAAATAGATTTTTAGTTGAACCTATCAATGAACTTTGACTAGTTCCTTAAACATATGCATTTTCTTTGAATTAAACAGTTCAGTTATGGCTCAGATTGTATCTTTAGAGTCAATTTCCTGCTTCCGTTTCAGGACTTTTACAGAATAGTGTGTATTTTCTTTTAAGATTACCCTGTATGTATCTCTGTCCAACTTCATACAAACTCTGACCAGCTTCCCTGTCCTTAACGTAGAAAAGCATCACGATTGTGATTTACAATCTTTCCTGGTGAGAATCATGTGTTCAGGGTGATGCGCAGGGCTAGTTTCCAACTCAAATACAAATGCATGACTCACTTTTTAGATTTGAATTTGGGAAAAAAAGCCTTGATAAGTATGAATAATTGATTTCATTTTAGAATTATGCACTACTTTGTGTTGCTCTGTTACATTTTCTTCCTATGAAACATATTGAGCTTGCGGTACTAGTGTTACAAAATACAAAAATAGTTAATAAATGCTAAATGAAAAAAGTCAAGCCTTTTTTGCTGCCTACAGCAGTTTGATCATTAATGGGAAGATCAAGTGTTGTTGGCAAAACTGATCAATAATTGTGAATGAACCAATGGGTGTGAATGGTTTTACAAGGAACAAAAGGTAAAAAAACAAAACAAAAACAAAAAAGCAAAGTGCTTGAACACACTATAAAATCATGAGCAAATAACACAATTTAATCACAGAGCACAGATATTTTGTGAAATGATTCATTTGGAAATATAAAACCTAATTTTGTTACAAGTTTCACAGCTAAAACATACATATTTTCAGTTTCCTGCGTGGTTTCGCATAGTGGCACCAATATCAACCTTAATGAAGAATTTGTTGACGCCCATTAATCTGGAAAGCATTATAAGACCATCTCCAAACTGTGTTTGAGAAATTATTCAATATTTTTCACAAGTAGAATTCATTTAAGGAGGTTGCAGGGTTTCCTCCAGAAAACCTGCTAAGCCCGATGGTTGGGCGCTAGAGCAGTCAGTCATCCAGCCGCCCGGCGAGTTTTTGAGTTAAAAAATGTTTAAAGTTGACAGAAAATTTGAAAAATATCTCTCAATAATAAAGTGTTATTGAAAGATTGGAAAATTAATTCCTGAACACCATCTATGAAGTCTTAAAAAAATGCAAATACTTAAAAAGACTTAGATAAATTACCAATGCAAAGCCTGGGAGAAACCCTGCAGTTGCCTATCTTCCACGTTAGGATGTTCCAGTAAATTCACCACATCATGTGCTCCATGTAAGTTTATCACAGAAAAAGACCAAATAATTATGGCTTGTTTTCACATCACAGAGACTTAATATCACACATGGATTGTGTTTAATTTCTCTCACATGACTTTTTCATTTTGGTTTTGAAAAAAATAAACTACACAGAGGAATCTGTAGTTTGTAGTTTAGATATTTGCAGAACATGGAGAAACAGGTTTTTAGCATAAAACTATGTTTTATTTTCTATATAGGAGCCAAGAAGAAGCAGAGCAGCCAATCTTTTCTTTCTAAATGAGGCAAAGCACTCTAAACAATCAAATCAGATTTAGTTCACTTTATTTATTGATGCTGTACTTTTCAGAGAACATTGTGAAGTCCTGTTGATAGTTTTTACCAGCACAGGAGGCTGAAATTACCAATCAGCTCGGCATCTGAGAAGGCCAAGCAAGATACTTTGCACATCACTAGACAATTAGATCATGATTTTATTTATCTGTCATAGTGCACTAGTTTTATTAATACTGCAGATGTTTTTACTGCAATATTGTATTGAACAACTTTTAAAACCATCTCATTATGGTCCTTCTTTTAGTTTACATTAAAATAATTCACTTAGAGTCTTTTCCAAGTACAGGGATTAGGCAAATGTTAGTCCAAATTATGCAACTGATTTAATCAATCTCCTACATTTCAGTAGAAGATCTTATTCTTGAACATTGCTTTGGTTGACTGAAGCTTCCGGGAATTTGTTGCAAAACAGGCTGAACAGTTTTACAGTCCTGGGTTCAAATCCTAACTGGGATCTTTTGGTGCTGAATTGATGTGTTATCTCAACAACTTTATGTTTGTCAGATTAACTGGAGGTTATCCTTAGATACGAGTGTCTCTCCCTTGTGATACACGTGTACACCTTCAAGCCACTGAACGTTGGAGATAGTCACCAGCCGCATTGTGATCCTGGCGAGAAACAAGATATATGGACGTTCCAGAACAGTTCTTCTAAGGTCCAATCACAGCATTTCGAATGGTTTTAAATACTGCGACTTGTTCTGATTTCAAATCAAGACAACACAACCTATGCACAGCTTTAAAACAATGTGTATGTCTCTAAGCAACTTATGTTCTTGATGTTTCACAAGATAAGTTCATTTAAAGTGAACTCATAAACCAGTGCAGTGAAAAAGTAATTGTCCAAATAATGATTTTATTTATTAAACTTATGAGTGCTACAGTGCTCTAGATGTTGTTCTGGGTTCTTTTCTCACCTTTTGGGTGAGTCGTCGAATCATTTTTGGGATAATTTTGGTAGTGCAGCCACTCCTGCTTCTCATCTGTTTTCAAGCATCTTGAATTGAGAAATGATGCGCTAAGATTTTTGGCCCTTTTTTGTCAAACAGGCTCCATCTGAGCGATTTCTTTATTGTATGGGACAGTAGAAATCAGGCAGTAACATTTTTAAAAGCAGGGAGGTTGATGTGTTTGGTGTTTTGTTTTCACTGAAAAAATAAAATAATCTTTTGTAAAAACATTTCTATGTCTCTGGTTATCTTTTGCTGAAATTATTTTAGTAATCTGACGCATTTAAGGGTGGCAAGGAGATTATTTTTATGCTATAAAAACACAATCGGTAACACTTTATTTGAAGGGGGGTGAATCAGACTGACATGACACTGTCATAAACATGACATAACACATTTCATGAACATCAATAAACCTTCTTGAATATTTATGACTGTTGTCATAAAACGTTATTCAGTAAATTATGACACTTTTAATACAAAGTTGACATTATTCAAAATGTCTTAGTTATGAGAACTTGACATTAACCAATAAATCATTACTGATATAAATTTGTTATTAAAGTATTACTGATTGCACTTTAAAAATTAGGTAACTTTATGTTATTAAAGGTAAAGTTTAATCAGTAATGATTTATTGGTTAATGTCAATAGAAGGTTGTGTTTATCCAATTAGTTGTGAAATCCTAAGTTGAAAGAGAAACAACCAATTAGAATTCAATAAATAAATATCCTTGTTATTCAGATATCAAACAAGATCTTGCAGTTTATGGTAAAATGCAAATTGAAATTTTAACAGCTGGTCAAGATACAACAGACAATTTTAGGAAAACGTCAGATTTATTTCCTTGGCTGTGATAATCTTTCTTTCCAGATCTCATCAGTGTCATCACTGAAGCGTCAGGGAAAGATAAAACATAAGAGTTATTGTAAAAAAAAAAGAAGAATAAACCATTAATATGTAATATATAATTTAAATGTAACATTTTAACACATTTATTTTTAATGTATTATTTATTTATTATTGATTGATGATCGCTAGTAATATTATTTAATATTTAGACTAGAATGAAGAATGGAGGGGAATTGCGTGATGAATAGTCGCAGTAACGGATTTTTCCAATACTGACTGACAGACTGAATTAATCATGACAAAGACTCTAGAGCTGATATCACACAAACCAAAACCAATCGGCCAGTAAGCCGACACTCACGAGTTTAACAGCATTAAATCCCTAAACCATACGAGTGAATAATCTTTTAATATCAGCTCTATTAAAAGTTTAGATTAGCAGAATTCACTCACCCTCGATGTGGGATTTTTCACAGTCAAACAAGCGCCACACTCGGTCTTTCTTCATTGAAAGTTAAGTTTACTTTTTTGGTGGGGGGGAAAGTTGTAAAAGGAAAAGAGATCAAAGTAAAAGCTCAGCTCGAGACATCCTGCACCGACGCTGTGTCCGCGTGCTCTGTCCGAGCGCGCTCGTCCAATCAGCGGCGTGCACGCGCCCGCGCGCAGCGGCTGCGTTAGATCCTCCAGCTGCTGCTGAATCACGAGGATTAAATCTGAATTTCTCTCGGAAAAGTGACGTAGAAACGCACCATAAGTATATTTACATTTATACAAATTTCTCTTTAGTCTAAATGGATAAAAAAAAGAAAATACATTTAGTAATTTAAGATCTGACATGAAAGCTATAAATAAAAAAGTAGGTCAATTTCAATTTTCTTAGTTTCATTGTTTATTAATATCGTATAAAAATGTTCGACTTACTAAAGTTTACTATCATATACAAACAATGTACACAGTAAAAATGCCGGTGTTGAATTAACACCCTAAAGTGTCTATATGTGTCCAAGTCAGCTGGTGTTAAATTCAACACTACAGAGTGTCACATTAACATTTACAACGGTGCTGGTGTCAAAATATATTAAAAGTAACACCAGTGTAGTGTTGATCACTAAACATAATGTGGTGTTAAAAAAGTAAATAACTGACCCACAAAGTGTCAATATCAATCAAATCCAGTGGAAAATATTCAAAACAATACACAGAAATGGAAAGTTTAACTTTTCTTAAATCCATTTCAGTATATAGACCAAAGTTAATTTAACAAAAAATGGGTGTCAATCTTTTAACACTTTCAAAAGTGTTACTTTAACACCAGCTGACTTGGACACATATAGACACTTTTGGGTGTTAATTCAACACCGGCATTTTTACTGTGTAAGAAGATTCAGATATGAAAAGTTACTGTCAATTTTGCTGTGCATTTATAGTTCACAATAAGAACAAAAGTCAAAGACCTTTCAGACAGTTAGCGTTTTGTGAGTAACTGTGAAACAAAGACTGAAAGAGGGGACCAGTGTGTGTGTATGTGTTACTTAATCTGATTTAATCCCAGTCAAGAGAGCCAGGAGGTCCTATGATGTCATGGGCTCAGTGGTTCTGTAGAAAAGGGGATCAGACAGAGGATAACAAAGAGCAAAACTGCAAAAAGAAATCAAATAATGAAATAATCAAAATGAGGTGGACAACCTATTGCTTTATCAATGCCAAGTAAACGTCATGTACAAGCTGTGGTGCAGGGGGCGTATTAAATTGCATAAGTGTTTGTGTGAAAACACTCTTTCAAATGTAATTGAACCATGGAAAACTGTCAGGGAGGAGGGGCTGAAGCTGAAAGACTCACCCAGGCAGGAAAGTGACATGGGGAGGTTTGATTATGTCAGCAAATTACCACAGTAAGAGATAACTGTACTAGGATAAAATTTAAATTTAGAAAATGCAATTTATATAAATACAAGAACATCTATAGTCAACTTATTTCTGAAAGTGGAACTCATGTTTTATATGCATTTCTGCAGTCCATGCCTTACAATTTTCTTTGAAACCTTTCATTTGATTTTGTTTCGCAGTCAATTCAAATCTGTTTCCCTGCTGTTTCTTTTTCTACCATACTTTTTCTTTTACTCAACTTTGCAATAATGTGCTTTTTATAGTCATCCTTGCTTGGAAAAATGCCCACATCATGAAACAACACTGCCAGAAAATGGATTTTCATAATTCTACTTCTTAATGGGGTCTAAAATATTAAGTGAAAAAACAAATGGGAAATTTTTCGAGCTGGTTATGTTAAATTGCTTTTGTTTAGCATGCAAAATTTGAAGCTGCAGTTTAAACCTAATGAACCTGGTTGTTGTAATGTTCTTGCTTTTTCTCATTAAACTGAATATTTTAAACAATGTGGCTGGAGTTCAGCCAACAGAGCTCATTTCCATCGACTAAACTGTGAGCCAGTTGCACCATTTACTCATTTAAATGAGTATTTTTGAGTATCTTTTATATTAGCAGTTTAAGAAGGTGGTCAATTCAGAAGGCGGTCGACTCTCCAGCAAAGGAGAGCGCAATCCCTCTGTGTTTTAGATTTTCTTATTTTATTTTCTAAAAACAACATTTAAGAACATTTAACGGTCACTGTTTAATAAGGATGTAGGAATGTAATACTGATCTCAGGCCACCAGTGGGCAGATTTAAACTAAATAAAGCAGAGACCCTCCAGTCAAAGAAACATGGAGATTTTCCAGTCTAAACTAAGTTAGTCAGGCTGGTTCGCTGCAGGATTGTCCACCTGGTTTCTGAGGACATTGTTACACAGACCGATTCGCAGTGAGATGTTGTGGTGACAGTAAAGGAGGAGGAGTTTTTACTTTGAGTGACTGATGTCTTGAAGGATGCCGAATAGAGACGACAAGAGACACACTGACTGTTACACGTCTGATCCTATTCTTTAAAAACAACCCATCATTTCAAAGTCTGTAACGTTGCCATATCTTCTTTTCTTTTTTGTAACTTCAGAACCACACAATTCAACATATTTTAAAGGATCTTTATGTGATGTAATTGATGAGTGTGTGCATGCATGGCGGTGGGTCCTGTGTCTCTGTGTTGCTCTGTCCATGGTGTGGACTGTCTCTCTTCAAACAACTACAAAAGACAGGCAGCAGCCCCCCGTTGTCCACAAAGGACAAGAGAGTATTGAGGACTGATGAATCATTATAAAGCAGAAGGAAGGAAAACATTTTTCAAAGCAAAAACCTCAATATAATGGTAAGCATTTGAATTCTGCTTCTCCTGTTCAATACTTGGTTGGAGGACATCCTGCTACTTCTGAGACTGACATTTTTGTGAATATGCTTCATGATCCAAGTCATTTCATTGTAGCTCTGGTTGTATTTCAATCTCAAGTATTTAGCAACAGGTTTTCTTCCAGGATCGACCTGGTTTTAGCTCTGTCCATCTTCCTATCAGCTCTGACCTGATTCCCTGACAAGAAACATCCCCACAGCATGATGTGGCAACTATCCTACTTCATAGTGGAAATAGAATAATGCACATTGCACTGAATAATGCTATTCGGTGCAATGTGTAGCGTTAATTTCCACCACCTTCTTTCATGTGTTTGCTGATTTCCCTTCATAAATGTTGGCAAACAACAATCAGCCCAGATTTGTAAGGTGCACAACTATTAGTTCAATAAATCAGACCAATGCTTTTCAGACTGAAAATGATAAAAACAACAGCCTCTACTTTTATAGCACTTAGAAAGAACCTTTACAAAACAACAACCTCTAAGTAGGTATTAAACACACTTTTCATTAAGATGTGGTAATCAGTCTGATGTAACATGAAAATCTTACTTTTTTCTGCAGTACATTCTTTAAAAAATCATTATAATTACCAGAAACAGATGTTTGAAACCATCACTCTGTCAAAACTGAGTTTAGTGAACATTACTGAACACTGAAAAACCAGGAGCTTAAATACTGAGGCAGTGGTAGAAAATGACAAAGCAACCAGATGAACTAACCAGAGAAAATGTTGTACAGAAAGCAGGGAAGCTGAGGGAAGGAGACTAATGAACACAGAGGCAGCTGAGCTGGGACTCAAAGCTGCCTCTAAGAGAAAAAGGATGACAATAATCTAAGAGAAATACATTTAAACTTTCGCAGAACAAAGGAACTAACTCATATGTAAACACCTTTCTAACAAAAGTGAACACAGAGAAATTAACTGAATACGGCAAGACTTGAAAATGATCAAACAAATAAAAAACAAAACAAGCCCATGTGGATGGTCAAACAATGTGCTATTTATCTAAATAATATGTTTCACTCAGTGAAATGACACACTAAAATAAATTCAGTTTTCAATAATATCCTAATTTATTTAATATGGCTGTAGTTGTCAACCTGAGCTGTAGATCTCTGTAGCTCCTCCATAATCACCATGAGCATATTGGCTGCTTCTGTGATTAATGCTCTCATCACACTCTCTCAATCAGTCTGCATTTTCTATTCTCTGAAGACCTTCAAAGTACGAGACATCATTCTGTAACCTAACCATGTAATAGTTCCTTGGAAAGTACATTTCTTTTTTCTTTTTTTTTCTTTTCACAAAAGATCCTGAGTAATATTAAAAAACTATCTCCCGGCTTCTGTTACGCTCCAGATAGACCTGAGACTGGTTGATCTGAACTCTGCAGATGGTACAAACTGAACCTCACCAGTAACACGTTCCAGACTGTATTACGGTAACACAAAGTCCAGATGAAATGCTGCAGAGTATGAGGGAAACGTGCGTCCCTCAGAACACTGTGTGCTCTCTGCAGTCACTTTAGGTTCAGGCCCACAATGCAGATTTCACTGATGGATCATTTTAGACAGCAGGTTCTGCTGAATCAACTCCAGAACAGAAAACAAAGAACTTTTGGAAATAAAAGTGGAGACTGGATTATCCATTTTTCATATTTAGGATCACTACATTAAGGGGACCTTAGTTTGGTCACTAATTTATGTATCTGCATATATTTCAGGATGTTCTGAGTCTCTTTAAACAATCAAAAATAGTGTAAAAATAATACAGCTGTTTCAATAATACAGCAAAAAAAGGTTGTCTTATGGCTCAATTTATAGCAAAACTACAATTTCGTCTTTATTTGTGCCCACAGGTAAAATGTTACATTTTCATCCTTACTTCATGACCTCATGTTGTAGCTCATGCAAAGCACAACAAATATATAAAATAAATGTAAAAATATAGATTATGGTTTAAAAATTATTCTTCTGAAACCTATGATAAACTAAATTCACCTTCAAGAGTGAAAAATGTTTTTAAGAAATAAAAGTTGAACCACTTTACCAATACATCCTTTAAAATCACATCAGAATGGAAACGTCATGTGTTTCCATGAGGCATCGTCATGGGTTTTCTGTAGTTACGGTCTGAATCCTTTATTTTACCTGCTTGAAAGAGAGCTAACTAATCTTGTTAAACACTGCCTCTATCAATGCTGCAGGATAAACTCCCTATTTGGGTATTGAGGGGATTGGAGGTGGGTAAAACAGGGGATCAATAACTCATCACAAGTTGAGATGAAGGTTGGTCCAGCAACCATTTTTCACCTGCAAAAATGTCCGCCCATTTAATCAAGCCTACTGTATGGCAAGGACAGTCAACCGGCTGGCAATTTGTCAGGGGCTTGTTCAGAAACAGGCTAATTAATGAAATGAAAGAGGGAAGCAAAGACGGCCAGGAGGAGGTTTGGGAGCTGATAGACATTTACGTGAGGGAGGATTCGTCACATTGTGACTGTCTTCTGATTGATGATGCAGAAAATAAAGACATGCAGAAAAATGAAGCTTATTTCCTGCAGGAAGACAGAGTTAAATCGTGACAACATCAAACTCCGTCTTGCTCTGTCCAGACCGTCTTCATCAAATCTGACAGAGATTGGATGGAATGCTGATGGATGAAAAGCTTTCAGATTTGTATTTGTAAAAACTAAATAAAAAATAGTACAAATATTTTACTTAAACCTTATTATGTTCTGCTATATGTTGGTCTATAAGATCCCTTCAACAAACATTATTGTGTGTGGCTGTAAAGTGGCAAAATGTAAAAAAATTAAAGAAAGAGTCAAGCTTTAATTCTTTTTTTTTATTCTTCGAGGGCCCCAGAGATTTTATTTATTTCGTATCTGACTGAAACTAAACTTAAATTTGGTGGAAATTTTATTTTGGTTTTACAAGCACAAAATCAAAACAGTTAATATTTCAGATTATTGGAGTCAACAGTTTAGTGTTACCCAAAGTTTAATTTGATTTCTATTTTTTCCCTAAGAGATAAATCACTTAGTGTGTATTGTGTCTAAGATCATAATACTTAATTAACCGATTGGTAAATTGATCCACAGCTGCTTACATCATAGCTATGCACTTCTTTCAACAACTTACATACAATAGATGTTAACTGTTTGCTAACATTTTATAGTTTTATTATTAATTTAAAAAAAGAAAAAAAATCTACATATTTAGTGGTAGCAACAGTGCTTTAATCTATCAAAGCAACACATAAATATCACATTATATACATAATAATAACTTGCATTTTTGAATCGATCCATAACAGATCATAATTGCAAAAAAGCAAACTAATTTTGTCTTTAAATCAATTCATTAATCAATATGAATTTATGGAACACATTTAAACAGCAAATGTAACACAAGGTGTTTTTAGAAAGCATAAGAAACAAACATAAAACCATTAAAGCCATTCGATACACACACACACACACACACACACACACACACACACACACACACACACACACACACACACACTAGAAATAATCAGTAAGTTGACGGACTAAAAAAAATTATGTGATTAATTAATAGAGAGAGATAAATCACAGGGGATGTAGAACACACAAATACAGCACAGATCACCTAGGAAACACTTATGTTACAAAGAAAGTGTTACATATATGTATATAATACTTTTGTGCAAATGTATAATATTTATATTAGAACACAAAAACTTACACAAACACAAATGTTTTTACACATATAAGCCAAAAGCTACTATTTAAAAAAATA
Organism: Poecilia picta; assembly: GCA_033032245.1. NCBI lineage: Eukaryota > Metazoa > Chordata > Actinopteri > Cyprinodontiformes > Poeciliidae > Poecilia > Poecilia picta. The sequence goes on from CM065368.1 coordinate 15,498,010, forward strand.
TATAATTTAGTTTTTTAGAAACACATTCCAAACATCCAGATTTAATTTGCTGGAGTGCTGAAGGTTAATAGAGCAAGCAGAAAATATCTGTAGCTCAGATGCAACAGTCATTCTTCCAGCCATTAATTTCACACAAAAAAACCATCCTGATAATGTTTCCATCTTTCATCTTCAGACCTGATTTGCATATAAGACTGATGCAGGCTAATTAACTGAGAGAAACACATGCAGTCCAGGTCAAAGCTCCAACATGGAGCCCGTTGCTCAGATAAATTTAATTAAAAATTATACTGGTTGCCTCCACTGGCTGAGATTGATGTCCTCTGACAAATACAAATAAACAGCCCACAGCTCCAGCTTCTTTCCCCTCCATCCGTTTTTTTGTCCCATGACTACATGTGTTAGAAATAAATAAAAGTGGATGTATAATACCTCACTTCACAGTTTGTAAGCATTTTCCTCCTATTTCCCCTCCTGATTTTACTTCTTCAGGCTTCTCGTTATTATAGCCCTCCTACATGTCCATCCAATAAGCCTTTCTATAGGTGTGTGAGGGAGGCAGAGCTTTCTCCCCTTTTTTGGCATGCCTGTGGCAGGTATTTGCACAAATTCCTCACACCCCGCGGGGATAGGTATGTCCACCTCTTCCCCCTCCAACCCTCCTGAGTCTTTACTGCCTGTCTCTGTCTGTCTGTCTTTATGTACGAAGCGGACTAGAGCATGGACTCCCCACCGGCACCGACACGAGGCGAAGGCCTCACATTCTGCAGTCACAACTTAAATCATTTCCAAGCCGCCCGGCTTCTCGAAGCTGGCAGACCGCAGCTGTGGGTTTGACAACTGCTGAGCCAAAAACAACTCGGCTGGTAGCAGGCAGCTGGGAGCTGCTTCTGATATCTCCTGAAAGGCCGGTTTATTCAGCGATGCAGTCGGAGCGTCCACCGGGAAAGCTGCAGTGTCTCCCGCATGGAAAGATGTTGATCCGGGCCAGCACATTGGATAGTTAATTTCCTCTACAGTTTAAACACCAGATCACAGTATAAATCCCCTTGTGAGGGTTGGACAGATTGAGTGCGAACAAGAACTGTTGTGGTATTGACATTGGGTCAGAGTTGAACTGTTAGTTATGGAGGTGCGTCACAAAATGACAGGAAATAACAGCAATACGAGGCCTCTTTCTGAACTTCACACATGCAATGAGGCGAAACTGAGCTTAAACTCTATTTGAACGTATTTTAAAAAAATCCAAATCACAAAGAGTTCAATATGGTCTGACTCTGCTTCAGGTTGACTTTTCTGTTTTTGTGTTTTCCCAGAAATCCACCAAAAGGTCAGACTTTGTGTGAAAATAGCTACATTCAAGTGAATGCCTCCAATGAATCATGTATGTCTGAAACTTTGCAACACTTTCACAGGGTGACTTCAGAGAGAAACTGTTTTAAAAAAGAAATAAACATTTAAATGAATATGTGTGTCTATTGATGGTGTACAGAAGTACAATGTCTTAGATCATCAAACTAAATTTAATTCCAAACAAACATAACCTGTTTAAACACAAATATATAATTTCATGTATTAAGAGAAAAAGCTTATTGCCATCCTTCTGAAATCATGAATTAAAGGTGATTAAATATATTTATTTGGAAATAAATGAAATTCAATTTAATCAGCCTCACCCAGGCCTGATTATCAGCCGTCTGACAACACAAAGTAGGCAAAAAGCATTTTAAAAAATTACATATCTGGCCCTGATATTCAGCATCCATCAGTCTATAAGGGTGTTACAAAACCATCCACCACATGGAAAAACTGTGATTACGCCTAGGAGTTTACCAAAATTATTCCTGGAGAGCATTGTCTCTAATCCAGGAAGTCACAGAAGAACCCAGAACAACAGCTAATCCCTGCAGGCCTCAGACATCTGAGTAATAAGAGGCTAATCTGCTGCCCAGAACAGCACTGCTTCATCAAATAATATTCATGTTTTTATGAAACATATTCTGAAAATAGACAAGAAAATTTTAATTCCTGAAATATCATACCGACAGTCAAAGATAGAGGTTTTGCTGACGCATGAATTCTACTTTCTAGCTGAAAACTCTGACTGAAAATGGCCGACCATCAGTTTAGGATGTTTGGGTTATGCAGCAATAATCAGATTATCATCTAAATCCACAACACAGCCAGTCTGAGTTCACAAACAACATTCACTATATCCTGCTAATCTATGAGACTCTTCTGATTCCCCTTTGGGAGGAAATTGCAGTTAACAACCTGGATGCCATCCATCAATGGTTATATGTTACCTGAAATTTTTTACTGCGTTCTTAAACATTAACATAAAGAGTTTAGGTAAAAAGATCACATATATTTTTCATTATAAAAAATTAAAAATATTTAATTAAGCAAATCAACACAGTCCCTCTTAATGAACGAGTTTCATAAAAGAACGGAAACAAGCATTCAGCTCAAAAATATTTCTATTTATAGTCATTTTGTAAATTCTTCCAGTAAATTCCCATTTAGATTTATACTTCACTGAAACTATTAGAAAGTAATCGAACTATGGTCAAAGAAAAATGATTTAATGTGGCTGTAAAACAGAGGCTAATGCTACTTTAAGTGTTTCAAATTCTTACAGGACAACTCAGAGGCAAATCAGTGGAAAGAAAAGCGTCGCATGAAGCCATAACTCAGAAACAACCGAGATGTGCATGAAACATTTAGGATTAAAGCGGTCAAATCATTAAAACAGGTTTCAACAGATTCGAGGAGTAATTAAGTAAAACTCTGAATTGAATTAAATATGTTCTCATATTTAGTTCACTCAGCAGGGGGGTGGCGGGGGGGCGGGGGGGGGCGCTTCGCTCTGCCCAATATAAACATGGAGTCTGGATGCAGGAGAAGCCCCCTTGATTTCTCATCCCACCCCTTTGTGTGACTCTCACTCTAGATCCTCGGACTGACTCAGACAAATCAGAGACTGAGGACGGGGAGCAGCGCTGAGGACGGGACCGCCACCCCAATCTTCAACTTGAAATATTAAATACTAATCCTCCTCATCGGAACGAACCGAAATGAGAAGATTTCAGAATGGGAGCTGAGTGGTTTCAACCCAGGAACATTATTTTGTAACGTCCAGGATTTTCTCAGAAAGTAAGTTGAAAATGACTTAACTGTCGTAAAACGTACTGAATTCAAATGCATTTTCAGTTAGAATATTGGAAAACATATGTTCTTTTTTTCTCTCCCACAAATAAATTCAAAATTCCACTTTACTACAACTAAAGTCAATAAAATTACATTATTTAGAACGGTCTTGACGTAAACATAATGCAACCAGCATTATTTTCTTTCCAGCAGCAATGCGAGAGTTTAATTTAACAAGTAGATTATTGTTGAAATTAAAATGTTAAAATGTTCACTGTAAAATATAAAACACAGAGATGTAACTGGGTGTATTGCGTATGTAATTAGTCATTAGGCGCAGCAGCCGCCCGGGTCACAGGCCGCCTCTGTCTGCCAGCCTCTTTTTGGTGAACGATGACATCTCTCCACACAAGAACTGCGTGTATCGAGGCGAACATGCTGCTCTCCCCTCTCAAAATGAGTGTTTAATTCTTTTCCTCAGCAGAGCGCAGCGCCAGGCTTGAGTCCTGCTGCGTTATGACTCGGCACATTTACACGCACCGGTCCCCGTCCAAACCACCGGTGCGCAAAAGGAGCACAAGAAACCCAAACAAAACCCTGGCCGTTTATAACCTGCTTGCTAATAAGACCGGCTGTCTTTCATGTTCCCGTGTTGTTTCACCTAATTGCTGCCCAGCTGTTGACCCAAAGGGGGAGTTTGCTTTTTTTTTTCCGTGCAGATTTACCGTGTTGAATTGAAGAGCCCCCCCTTCTCCCTCCTCTCCATCCTCCACCGCGTCCCTTTTAAAAAGCCCGGCCAACGCAACGCGGGCTCCCCGGGTAACAATAAAACCGTGATGGCTGCGCCAACCACAGCAGGTTTCTGTTGGAACACAAAGCACCCTGGATTTGCTGATATTTTCATTTAATCATGTTTGTGTGACTTTCTTTACATTGTCTACTGTCAGAGTTTGAATGGGGGTAAATCAAGCTGAAGCAGACAGAAGCAGGATTTGCTGGACCATTGTTCACATCATCCATGTAGTGACGCTCAGATGTGCTCAAATTCCTTGGAGTTGAGCAAATTGTGTCACAATGCATCAAACTTTAATTGAGGTTTTATGTTATACAAAAGTTATACAAAAGTTTCACATTCAAATAGAAAAAAATCAAAATAAATCAATGGTTATTTAAAAATGACTAATTATTTGTGATATTTATTTTTTTAAACCAATGTAGCATTTGTGGAACGAAAAAGGTTTTATTTTACTGCTCTGAGGGTGAAAATGAATCATTGGGTTGTAAAAGCTGCAGATCCCTGGCCTAGGTGGACAGCCACGTTCTGCTTACTCATTCTATAATCAGGTGATGGGCTGAATATTCATAAAACTGCAAAAATTAATTACTTTATCCTCCACTTCACAATTAAGCACGATTTTGAGTTCATCTACCTTATAAAATCAAATTAAGATACCTTGAAGTGTGTGGCTGTAACATAAAACACAAAATGTACAATATAGGCACTCTTAATTTCTCTAGAATCTAATAATCATGTCATGTTCTTCTCTCCATCTGCTTTTATATTTTGATTTGCTCCACATCACCTGTTTGTCTTTCTTCCTCTTCTACACAGCAGTCTGACTTTTCCCCCTAACCTGCTGACCTTTTGGCATAATGGACCCGTCTTTAGCTCCCACAGCTCTCTACACCCTCACTCCCATCCAGAACCTCTCAGCGCCCTCCCCCTCTCCCTCTGTCTCTCCATCGCCCAGCTTTGCCTCCACCGCTCTCTTCTGCTCCCTCCTCTCCCTCCTCTCCCTGCTGGGCATCACAGGAAACCTTTACACTTTGGTTCTCCTCCTGAGGCGCACCAGAGTTAGGAGAAGACGTGGAGCCGGACTGGCCTGCTGCCTAACAAGAATACCCGTTCCTTCTTGTCTTGCGAACTCTGCCTCTCCTTCCTCCCCCTCCTCCTCGCCCTCCTCCACCTCTCTTCACCTCCAGGTGCTGAGCCTGGCGCTTGCCGACCTGCTCTACCTTTTCACCGCTCCCTTCATCGTGTACGACAGCCTGGCGTCCGGATGGGCCTTTGGGGAGCTGGGCTGCCGCCTCCTACTGAGTCTGGACCTCCTCACCATGCACGCCTCCATCTTCACCCTCACCGCCATGAGCATGGACCGCTTCAGAGCTGTAGCCCATCCCCTGCGCACCTCCTCCTCCAGCTCCTCCAACCTGCTGCGGGTCACTCTGGCATGGGGTCTGGCGGTGGCTCTTAGCCTGCCCATGATGATCACCTTGCACCTGGAGGACGGGGAGGATGGCGAGGGACAGCTGTGCGTCCCGGCGTGGGACGAGCAGAGCTCCAAGGCCTATCTGAGCGTGCTTTTCTGCACCAGCATCCTCGGCCCTGGGCTGGCCATCGGAGGACTTTACGCCACTCTGGGCCGGCTCTACTGGGTGTCACAGACCCAGCCGGCCTGGGCGAACGGAACCGGTGCGGCGTGCACTCCCCGAGCACCAAAACCCAAAGTTCTGCTTCTCATCCTGGGTATCGTCCTGGCCTTTTGGGCCTGTTTCCTTCCCTTCTGGATCTGGCAGCTGCTCCCCCTCTACCAGCCCGACATGCTTCGGACATTACCGGTGGGGACCCAGGTGACGGTGAACCGCATCCTGACAGGTCTCACTTATGGAAACTCCTGCGTCAATCCTTTCTTCTACACGTTACTGACTGGGAAGCGGAAACCAAACAGGCAGGTGCTCGCATCAGCCAATCAGCTCTGCCGCAAGGGCAGCCCCCTGCAGTGATGTCACATCCTCACCAACATCCTGAGTGGAGTTGACCATCCACCGTCTTCAGATCAAACTACATCGGTGTCAAATGTTTGTGCAGCGAAAAATCTTCATTTGTTTTGCTATAATTTTAAAGATATTAATAAATGTTTCCAGTTGTCATCAAAGGTCAAACACATTTACAAAATCAAACTGATTTGGTTTTTGTTGCACATTTATGAGGCAGCTGATTGATATCAAATTTGTTCATTTTGTAGCTTGTTGACCTCTGGAAACTTTCATTATTATCTTTAAAAAGATAGCAACACAATCAAAAATGTTTGCTGCCCAAAGTTTGACACCAATTTTGTTTAACTTGAAGAAGGTGGAGTGCACTAAAAGGCATAAGGATGCTTCATAAGTGCCAGTTTTGGCTACCAAAGACGAAAGCAATGAGGATGTTGAAGAAATAGCACTTTGTACGAAAGCCTTATGAAAAGGACAATGTTTGCTTTATCAGAGAAAATAGTTGACATAGAATTTTACCTGAGAAAGACAAAAATGTTTCTCAAAAATGTAAAAAACATAAAAATTAATGATTCACTGCCTTGCAAAAGTAACTTTTCCAATTTCTTTGCAGAACCACAAACTTCAGCGTATGTTATTGGGACGTCGTGTGAAAAATCAACACTAAACAGGGCTTGATTGTGAGCTAGAAGGAAAGTGTGCAGAGTTGATGCATTGTAGAGACTGAAAGTTTTCAAACATTTCTTAATTCTTGCTAATAATTATCAGTAAGATTTAGGTCTAATCCATTCCACAATTCCAACAGGCTTTGATCTAAACATTTTTAATTTTCATTGTCCTGCTTGCAGGTGAACATTCAACCCAGTCTCAAATCTTTTGCAGCCTCTAGCAGGTTTTCTACGCTGCAGTTGGCTCCATCTGTCTTCCCACAGACTCTGACCAACTTCCCAGTCCCACAGCATTACACTGCCACTGCCATTTACATGGCGGATGCATTGCTGTGGATAAAGTTTATAACGTTGTCTCTGCTGGGTTTCTTGGTCTTCACAACGCTGATTATTGTCCAATGCTCTTAAGACTTCACAGAACAGATGGATTTAGATTAAGAAAAAAACAAACTGCTGGGCTCTGTTCACTGAAGATTTCAAAAGGCATTTGGTTGCAATGCTTTTTATTTTGGATTATTGGAGAGAAAGGGGATGAACAAATATGAAGGCTACAACTTTTAGAGTTTTATTTGCAGGACATTTTGAGAGTCATGCACCATTTTCCTTCCACTTCACGAGTACGCACAGAGGTTTGTGATTTTAATGAGAAAAAATGTGAAAAAGTTAAAGGTGTGAATACAGTTGAAAGGCACAAATTTATCTCTACGGATGGAATTGCTTATATATTTTTAAACTTGTTCAGTATTTAACATAGCAGTAATTAAGATCTACAAAAATTACATTTACAAAGGAATGGAGTTGACTGGTTTGTTATGCAAATAAAAACAATAATATTAAGACTGCAGACCAGATATCATATGTTGCAAATATGTTGCATTTCCACTGAAGCCTCTGACACATTTCTGCTTGTTTTTTTTTTTAGGAAAACCTCAATGAAAATGTTTATTTTTAGACAACTGGTTGTGTCTGGCCAGGAACACAAAGGGATATTTTTCTGAGACATTGTTTGTTGACATAATAAATTATGTTTAAGCATGTCTGCAGGGTTTTTGTTTTCTGCTCCTCAACTTTGACATATTTAAAAAAAAAACAAAAAAAAAAACACGTTTTCTGTATTGTTGACCTGCATGTTTGGGTTTGAAAATGTACTTATTGTCATTAATCACACAAAGTGCTGCATGGCCTTACCTGCTATTGATGCTGAATTAGGTTTATATTGTTGCATATATTCCTGAATAAAGGATTTGCTCTCTATATTTCACACAGTCATTTCCTCTTTAGTACAGAAGTTATTTCCAAGGTTTGGAGTCTCTCTGGATCTGTCTGTCTGACTTGAAGGTTGCACTGCAGATCCTGCTGCTCTGTGACACAGATGAGCAAATACTGTTGTTTGACAGCAAGCAGAAAGGATGGGGTGGAGATGCTAGGACAAATGGGGTAGGGGGGTCGCACTTGCACAGTCAGATGCGCTAAATATTTGGACGGATGGTGTCTGGGAGGAGACGTCTTGGGGTTTAAGAAGTTGACCGTGGGATGAGATGTTTGCTGGTTTTATATATTTATGCCTCAAATCTGTCTCCCACACTGGACTACTGCATACCTCTGAGAACTTTTAAGATGGAAAAAACACACAAGATAATTAATCAACTCCCAATAATAATCAGGGTAAAGGTGTTGTTCAAATCTACATACAGTATTTGCAGTATTTGGAGGAAAGAAGTGGCATAAAAGTTTACTCTTACTCTTTAGTTCTTACTCGTGAACTAAAGAGTAAGAACTAAGTGAGTGAATAAGATTGAATTTATTGAGGATTTTGTCTAAGTCTCATGTTGGAATTAAATATTAATGTCAAGCCCAGTGGTGACATCTTTATTAGTTTTTTAATTTTAATTCTCAAAAGGTTGATTATTCCATCAAAATTGGTGAAAAATTGAGAATTACCTCCAAGTTCCTTAACCTCACCTTAAATCCACAAATGATTGAAGCTTCAATAAGACAGTTATGTCCAAAACACATAAAACATGATTTTAAATGGATAAAGTCAGCTATTATTACGACATTTGTATATTCATTTCCAAGTATCTGGGCAAAGTTTGTGTTGCGGACTTTGTGGTTGTCTACTAAATGTGGTTTAAGTTAATATGTAAACTGTTTGTAAATATTTGATTCTGCATAGATTAGAAAAAACGCACAATAAATTCAAACGCACTTGCATTTCTGATTTAAAAATGAATCAAAGTGAAGGACTTGACCGTTCAAATAGATCACTAATTTCATGCATGTATATCTGTTGTACTTGCGTTTGAACAAGAGCATTACATGACGAATCATGGCACCAGGAGAAGCTACAGAGGCTGTTATTCCAGTGTGCCATGTGTTTCCAGTTACCTCTGAACATAACGTTCCAGATGCATTCATATTCTCCACAGCCGTGTGCAGGCACACCACAGGGGGCGCTTCAGTTGTGAAGTTAATGCAAAATCCATTCACCTTTAGCAGACAGCTGAGACGTGCACAGCACTTTTGTCCATTTGAATGGAATTTCTCGCAGACAAAGAGCCAACTTCATTTGAAATCACGAGCTTCCAAGTGAAGCCTTGTGATTCTTGGGCCCCTGGGTCATACCACAACGACAGAAGATGGAGGCTTCCACCTCATGTAAAGGTGAAATGCTTCCAAAGATCATACTTTGCAGATATTAAAGCAGAGTGGTTTAATTTCTCCGAGTCTGCACACAGGACAGGTTTTTGGGCAGAACTCCATACATCGTGTGATTAAACTCCCTTCAGGACTGCAGGGATGACTGAGTGTTTGATAAACTTTGAATACATGATGTTTGGTCAACCAAACAAAATGGATGGAAAATATTGTCTCAGAGAGGAGACCGCCTGATCCATAAACTCGGTGTTGTTCTTGGTTCGCACGTTGCCAGCGCCAGTCGACCTGCTCCAATAATAACTTTCGTCCTCCCCTGGAACAGAAGCTTTTGATTTCACCCTGAGACCAAAAGCAGCGTCTTCCTTTCGCGGCCGCTGGGAAACGCAAGAGCAAATATTTTCCTTCAGAGCGACGTAGCTGTGTTCTACCTGAAGATTTCATAACTCCAGCACATGTCAGTTCCTGGAACCGCCGAGCCTCTTTCCATTCCAGCTTCGTCCCAACCGGCCCACCAGGCTCTCCCTCCTGGCCAGTGTCGGAGAGGCGGCTGCAGGTGCCCCTCCCCTGGGCGGCCCGGTCAGGAAAGCACCCCGCTGCGCAGGCGAGACAAGGCCAAAGCCCGGGCCAAATTCATGCTGTGAGGTGCAGAAGAGGCTCCCACACTAGACATACACAAAAAAGATTCCCCTCTGGTAAATTCAATCCCCCTCTCATCTGTTTTTTGTCTTTTCTGCACCAACTCCTTTGGTACAAAGATGACAGTTCAAATGGTCACAGTGGGATTGACGGACTTTGCAGCTTGCCTTAACTTGCAAAAGTATTCACACCTCTTAAACTTTTTTTTTGTTGCATTTTATTGGAATAGTTTATGACCAACACAAGGCCAACTTGTGACTAGGTGGAGGGGAAATCATACCAGGATTTCTTTTCTTTTTTAAAAAATAAAATAAAATAAATTTTAATCTGACCCCCTTTACCTGCAAGTAAAATCAGGTGTGACCAATCGGCTTGCATTGTCAGAGGTCACATATTTAGTAACAACAAACAATCTAAACTCATTGTAAATCCAGCTGTTCTGTGAAGTTTGTTAAAGAACATTTAATGAACAAACATGAAGACCAAGAAATGTAGCAAACAACTCAGGGAGAAAGATGTGGAGAAACTGAGAGCAGTTTAATAAGCTTTGAACAATCAACAAAAAACATAAAAGTACCTATAATATAAAACTTGTTACTTAAAGAACCTCTATTTTACTTCTTACTTTGTTTTAAGAAAAACATCAAACCTCAACAAGGATTCAATATAGTACATTATCCCAAACAGAAATTAAATATTTCTGAAGCAAAAAAATTAAAAAAGAACATACCCTAAAGCCAAATGACACACACACACAAAAAAAAACTTACCATATTTTATGTACCCAGTGTTAATTTATATAATTGGTGCATCTTATTTCAAATGAAAGTCCCTTACTGGTCCAGTTTGGGCAAAAAATTGTGCTTGTTACTATCTCCTGTCAACAATTAAAGTGGTTTTATGTAAAAAAACTAATATTTGTGCTCAAAATCTGAAGTTTTTCTGTTTGCAATTTGCATAAATAAAGCGATTTGTTCACTAGCAGACATTTGACCTTAAATAAATCTCAAACAATATGGACCTTTAAACATGAAGTCAGAGAACCCAGACTGAGAAAGTTCAGATCTGTGTTAAGATTTGGGAATGAATTCCTACCAATGCTTTCAGTGTGACTGAGCTTGATGTATTTTACAAAGAAAATTTGACAAAAAAAGTAAATCTCTAGATGTACAAAGCTGGAAAATATCTCCATCACACCACACTTGTCAGATTTTCACGCATTAATAAAAATGAAAACCATTTGTTATTTTTCTTCAACGTCACAATCATTCACCATTGTGTTGGTCTATGACAAAAAAAAAAATCCCAGTAAATACACTGCCATTGTTGTGCAATGCGACAAAATGAGGAAATGTTCAAGAGGTATGAATAATTTTTCACAGTCGTGTAAATCAGTTCCAGGAAAACCAGCCAGCCTGACTGTCGTGTGAAACACACACCCACATTAAAGAAAAAACAGTTTGCAATTACCAGCCTGACGGCAAACAGTGAAAACCAGGTTCTCACACTGAGTCTTTGTCCAACGCCTGGCACTGCCTCCGAGAGGCGCCCTCCTCCCGCCACGTCCCCTGATCTCACACCTCGGTGTCAGCCGCCGGGATCAGGCGGACCCCTCCAGAGGTCAGGGGTTACATTAACCAACACACAAGTTACAGTTCGCACTCCTGCTCCCACCACAGAACGCCTCTCTTACGCCGTCTCCCTCTCAGCGTTTGCTCTGAGCTTTTTGCTCTCGCAATGTACCGCCTGCAAGTTGTCACTCCTTGTCAAAGCAGGTGTCAAAGGTCTGCTGACCTCTGACCCCACTTGAACCCCAGGGTTTCACTGCTAGACCAAAGATCTGAGCCAAAAAAAAAAAACTGACCTGTAGTAGCTATTTCCGTTGAAATTTTACCAAAATGTATTAATGCCTGGAACACAAAATTACAGGAGGAGCTTACGAAACACCAGAGAAGCGTCTTCATGCTGCAAATCAAATTCAATGGGGGGAGAACAAAGGTGATGAAGAACACCCTCTGAAATTTACAGCACATTTCAAACCAGACAAACATTTTTGTTACTACAAACATTTAAAATGATTTTAAGGATTTAAGAATTTTAATGTCTTTTTTAAGGACTCTTAAAAGACATAAATGGTCTTTGTATCAAAACTGCTTTTATTGTATTAGCGGTCTGTCTGTCTGTCTAATATATATTTTTGACTATATGTGTTTGACAGTGAAGACTGGCCAGTTATCTGCACAGAAACAGTAATTTAGCTGCTTTTGTAACACAAGAAAAGAATGGGAACTAAATATTTAAAGAGCATCCTGATCAGTTTTTGCACAGCAGTATAGAGTGCGATGCATAATATTTTGCAATGTTTATTATTTTTTCAGCTGGTGCAGTTCCTGCAGATTAATGCAAATCCAACCTACTTAATTTGTCATCACTGTTGCTGTTTTTTATGTTGATGAGAATGAGCATCAGACCGGAAAAAAATGTTGTTGACATGTTTGTGCCTCTCTGTCATTTGTGGGGACTGTGGGAACTGTAAGGCCCTGTTTCTACTCCTGTAAGCAACACATTAGACTTTGTCATCTCACAAAGTCTAAAATAACTTTGGATCAAAGTGTTTACCATCTAGTCATAATTCTCAAATAAACGATTTGCCTTCAAATGTCTGCACAGCATGCACAGTATGTAACTCAACAAGTTCTTCCACTCGTCTGTCTGTGACTGAACTTGTGCAGCTCAGGTGGCTGAGTAACTGACCCAACCCGCTACCTGTTGTCCCAGACAGGAGGGACTCCTATAATCTCGATGGCTCGTCGCTGCAGATGACGCTCTGCTCATAAGCAATGAAGTGTTTAGACACTGATTCAAACGAATTAGTTTAGTTCATATGAAACTAAACAAAATGTTCATTTGCTGTTGCATAACGTTATTTTTAAAATATTCTAGAACTTTGAGCACAGAACTGAAAGGAAAATTAATATTAGGTGAGTTGTGGCGGTAAAGTGCAGCCATTATTTAGAAAAGAAGTTTTGTTTTTCTCAGATACAGATACCCGGAGCTGCAGGTTGTTCGATCATGTCACTCCCTCCTATATAGCGCGCTCACTTTCCAGGGTAACTTGGACCTTTCTCTGAGCTCCTGGGTGGCCAGTAATCGCACACCAGCCAGGGTGATTTTGCATAAACAACCAACCTGCGCAATCTTAAAATGTGCAAGCGTGATGCTGCCTGTGGCCCTGAACTGGCTGCATGTTGGTGACAGCCGTCAGGAAGTGACTGTCAGCAACTGCATCTTGAATCTGCATTTTAATTATGATTTTATGAAATAACTGCACAGACAATGTAATAAAAATGACTAAATTCTTAAAATTATGTACCCAATTTCTCTGCAAGAATGCTCCTTTTTCTTCTTCACATCAAATGTAACAAGTTTCCAAGCTTAATCAGATATAAGTGAAAATAATTTAAAAAATAAAAATTTTATAATAAGGAAGCAGTTGATCACTTTTAAGTTCTGGCAAAAGGTTTAATCCTGTTCTTAAAAACCAAATTCTAATTAAAAACATTTATAAGTCAACTTTATGGTAACAAACCCAATAAAAACACAAATCAAGCAGCAACAAACCAATTAAAATGCAGTTAATTTTTAGATTTTAAGATTAAACTTTGTTATAATTGAGGGGGAAACAGCAAACTAGCATTGCATGCATTTTGAAGACATCTAAAGTTGTAACAAGTGGTAAAACTTACCTTAATCCTGAAGCAAGTCCGACAACGAAATCCTCCCCCTTTTTTTGTTGCACTACAGGTTTTTATTTCACCTCGCCAAGTGTGACCCAAAAGTATGGAAGCCCATTTCCGCCAGTCTGTAAAAAAAAATCCCAAATAATTATCTCATTATAATGAGATAGTATCTCGTTATAATGAGATAGCATCTTGTTATAATGACATACTATCTCAAAAAATGAGATAGTACCTCAAAATAATAAGATAGTATCTTGTTATAATGAGATACTATCGCGTTATAATGAGATAGTATCTCATTATTTCGAGATACTATCTCTCATTATTTTAAGATACTATCTCATTATAATGAGATCATTTTTTTAAACAGAGTGGCAGAAATGGGCTTCCATACAAAGCGATGAGAAGGGCCAGAAGTAGCCGTGGCAGTCGCAGCCTACTGGAACGTCCAGGTCTTTTTTTTTGCATGCATTTGGCGCCATCTAGTGGAATTATTTGGGAACTGCGCTGATCTGGCACAACACCGGAGGCGGAAACGAGCAGCGGAGAGCAAGCAGCCACTGCCAGCTGAAGGAACCGTGCAGAACCCTAACCAGGCTCCGAGCTTACATTTGTGTTTGCGCTGTGAGACTAATTAGGGTTTGACGTGACATTAATGTCCTTTTGTGGAACCCAAAACAGCGGGTAGGTGTAAAAGCTAACTGCTTATGTGCATTCCTGTGGAATATTACATGATATTTAAATGCCTTCAGTTAGCCGCGGCTAACCTGCTAATGTTAGCCTTATGTAATTATGTCGGTGTTCTGTCTGACTTCTTCTATTGTGATTCACGTTAGGGGCCCTTGGATAACAATAAAGCTAACGCCATTGAGATCCATTTAAAGGCCATCTCAGACCAGCTTTTACATCAATACGAATGTCGATTTGCCGTTTTAGTTATTAGCAGGAGCTAATGCTAGCATGGGAAAGTTACAGCTGTTCCTCGAAATGATGTCCTCCCTCTTTCTGCTTTCTCAGGCGCCGCAGCAAGTGGGACCAGCCCGACGCTGGGACTGGAGGCTCCGGCGGGATGAGGGAGGCTGAGGCTGCGCCTTGCGGGGCTCTGGATGCTGCAGCGGCCGTGGCTGCCAAGATCAACGCTATGCTGGTGGCCAAAGGGAAACTCAAACCGTCTCAAATTAGCTCCCCGCTACCATCTGACAAGGTAAAGAAAGACATGCCTGATTAAAAAAACAACAACAACTTTGAGATGGTTTGTATTTCTGTTTACATTGAATTGCATTTATTTCAGATCATGGTAAACACTAGGGATGTAGTGATACAATAATCTCACTATATCGTACGGTATTCTGCCCACCATACTATATATATTGTAATATTCAGCAAACAATACAATTCAATACACTTTTGCGATTTTCTGAAAGATTTTAGAGGGACAGAGTGATTTTGGTGACATCTTGTGACTGTTATAAAGTTGGATTGAATTAATTTAACTGAAAACTGATTAAAAGCACCAACTACACAATACCTGGCTCTGGTTGGACACAGATGTAAAGTCAACAGCTGGACAAAATGAATCAAAGACGTGGTGAGAAAACATGTTTCTGTTAATTGAAACAGTCCAAACTGTAGCTGACATGCATTTGTAAAGTAAATAAAGTGAACCAAGTTCCTGCTCTGAATAGCTTGATACCTTTTAAACCTTAACATCTGAAGGAATCACTCTAAGCCTGATGACCTGGTGTAAAGCAAACAATGTGTGAGCAAGGTGACAGTTGGATGTTACGATACTTGCAGATGAATATAAATTTTTTTCTAGGAAAGAAAATATCAATGTATATCACAATATCAATATTATTATACAGGCCTAGTAAACACTTGGCAACATTTGAGGTAGGATTTTGAAATGCTGATTTTAACATTTACATATTATCTCATAACCTTGTAACTTGACTGTTGATATTTGCTATGAAGTGTTTTAAAGTATGTAGTCTATGCTATCTACACATAACTTATACATGATCTGTGTCAAAGTTAAGGTTGATGTTGATATGGGAATTAAAGCGTTGGAATCTATATATTTAGTGCTTTAGCTAAAAATATTTTATTTGGTGACTTTATGTGTTTGAGAGTGAAGCCTGACCTGTTTGCACAAATGCAGTAATTTGTAAATTTGTAACACAGGAAAAGAACTGGAAATTAATCTGTTTGCCTTAACGCTAGCCAATCAGAAAGCTTTCCTGCTTTCTGAGGGGAAATTACTGAGGGGAATCCCAAACAGCTGAAACGCCAGGCCTGGCGGCAGGGGTATAATACACTGGGGGAAACACTGGGGGGAAACCCTGAAGTTTCTAGACTCAGTTGTATGGTGCTGAAGAAATCGTCTGGACTTCATGTTGAGGAACATCTTTGATGCTTACGCAGTCAATTGAGATGTTTAAAAGCAGCGTCTTCTACAGAAGCTGGTGATCTTTGCCCAGATGCACAAATATGTGCCTGACTCCAGATGTAAAGCTAGACGTGGATAATTCATAAGTGGGGGACTTTGACTCATTTATCTAGACACCTGTACAAACATGATATACATATTCAGGGTTGTAAGCTTGGCGGGCCACCAGGCTTTACTTGTGCCCCACCAGACTAAGCACTGCTTATTTACTTAAATCTTTTTAAAATGTTTGCATTTTTTAAGACTTTATAGATGGTGTTCAGGTGTTAATCTTCCAGTCTTTCAATGACACATAATTAGCAAGTGACATTTTCAAATTTCCTGTCAAATTTAAACATCTTTTAACTCAAAACTTGACGGGCTGCTGGATGAATGACCGCCCTAGCACCCAGCCACATATTTGTTCATATTCATATTTGAAACAGAGGAACCAGTTTTATGATAGAAAATGCTTTAAGGCCAGAGATGCAGAGTTGGATCTTTCCTGAAGTTTCTGCCTTCTTTCAAACATTAGCAGCTACTTTCTCTAAAAATAGGTAAATTAATATGTATATTCAAAATATTTCTCAGAAGTACACTTTTATATTTTGCATCGTTGTCCTTCTTCCTTTGTCAGATTGTTGGTGCTGGGAAGCCTCCTGCCCCAACAAAAGCCAAAGACGACCTGGTGGTCGCCGAAGTCGAGATCAACGATGTCCCTCTGTCCTGTCGAAATCTCCTCACACGCGGACAGACGCAGGAAGAGGTTGGCAGCAAATCTTACGTGTTGAAGTCGACTGTTCTCTGACGTCTTCGGTACCAACCATGTGACTTGATTGCAGATCAGTAAAGTGAGCGGAGCTGCAGTTTCAACCAGAGGGCGGTACATGACAGCAGATGAAAAGAACAAAGCATTGCTAGGGTGAATAATCTAGTCATTTGCTTTCACTACTACTTAACACTTTCCATGCTTATTCATTCGGTGTGTTTCTGCACTTTCCTCACAGGGACCGACCGTTGTATCTACACGTTCAAGGACAGACGAGGGAGTTTGTCGACAGTTAGTACTCTGCAAATACACCGTGGCCTATTTTTGTGAATGTATGTCAGATTCAGGTGGTAATTCAGATCTTTTTTCTTTTTTCCTCCCCTCATTTTTCAGGAGCAGTTAATAGAATCAAGGAAATCATCACTAACGGCGTCGTAAAAGCTGCAACGGCTTCATCAGCCGCCCCATCTTTTTCCCCCAGTGGAGCCTCGGTCACCGTCTACCAACAACACAACCCACCCGCACCCACGCTGCCCCCGGCGACAAACCACAAACCTCACTTTCAGTCAGGGGTGAGTTGGTTTGTCGGCAGACGGCTGAGTTTTAGTTCTGCTGTGCAGCTGCTGGTTATAAAACTTGTTTATTTTCAAAATCAAACTCTTTTGTGAAGAGAGGTGGAGGTGGATTGTTTTCGTTCGGGGACTTAAAATCCTTGAAGATGCTTGAATTTCAATGAGGTGTTTTCAAGGTTTGGAAAGTGCTTGATTTCTGTTTAAAATCCTTGAAATGCTTGATATTCAAACGGCACACTTTTGCAATAAAGTGCAATTGAATGGTTGATTAAATGCTTAAATTTAGAAAACATTTATCGGGTGTAAGTTCATACACCTAGTAAAGAGAGACATTTGCATTTTTTCCTGAAGATAAATCAAACTAAACTTTTCTTGTTTTAGGTCAGATGGCATCATCAAGTGTTTTTATTTGCCAAATGCCAGAAAACTTGGCGAGAACATTTTTGTTTTAGCATATAATTTAATTGACACAGTTTTAGATTGTGTTAATGTAATCAATGAGTTAGTTATTAATCGTCTTATGTTGTATATCTCAAACATTGTAACGTTTTGTTACACAGGTCTTCCATTTTTAAAAGTTCTGCGATTCTGAAAGAAACAACTTATTGTAAACATTTCTTCTTCAATTTTTAAATTCTTTCTACACCTTTTGTTCTTCCTTGTTTTTAGATGCATTACGTTCAGGATAAGATCTTTGTGGGCCTGGAGCACGCCGTCCCGGGGTTTGTGGTCAAAGAGCGGGTGGAGGGCCCCGCCTGCTCCTATCTGCAGCACATCCAGGCCGAGACTGGGGCCAAAGTTTTCCTCCGAGGAAAAGGATCGGGCTGCTTAGAGCCCGCATCTGGACGCGAGGCTTTTGAACCCATGTACATTTACATTAGGCGAGTATCGTAAAATGACATTAAACTGTGAATTATCTCACTCTAATGTAGGTACATCTCTGCTCTTGGTATCAAACTATACCTAAGTTAAGAATAAGAAAACTAATAAATCAGTCAAAATGTTAAATGATTAGTCAATGATTTTAATCCCCCTCTGCTTTCTGTAGCATCACCTTCTGCTCTGAATTTATTAAGTTGCCTTCATTATCACATAAACGCCCACATAATAAAATGACTCTACAGATGTAAATTTGACACGTCAAAAATGTAAAAGATTAGATCTACTAACCCCCTAATGAGAGAGTCTCTTGTGAATAATACTTTTTAATGAATAATAACTTTAGATAGAAGAGAGAGCTTAAATTAGACTTATGTATTTATGTTAATCTTTGACCTTCATGGTGTGAGTCTGGTGTCTGTCTCTTGGTTTAAGCCTCATCCTCTTTGTGGTCCACCTCTTCTTTCTGTCTGGCCTTTTATTTTAGTGACCCCAAGATCATCACTGGCCTCCATTTGATCCTTGATCCAAACTCGGCAGTCTGAAGGAAGCATATTTAATCTTACATAAGCATGAATATTGCGGGACTAATACTTGGATTATAATGCACTAAATTGAAACCTCTTAAACACAGTGGCTCTGATGCACATGAATTAATTTCGTTGTTAATTCAAACGCAGAAGTGTCTCAGTTTCTTTCTGATTTGGCAGCAGCTGATTTTTGTTCGCGTTTGTTCTTCCTCTGAAAAATCTCTCTGACGTCCATGAAGCTGCTCTGCCTCTGTTGTCATCAATGCCGTTTTCTTTTTCCCCTCAGCTTCACCAAAAACCTGCAGCACAGAGCTCTGAAAAATGCTCATTCGTATTTTATTATGTGTGCATCTGTAGTTGTTTGTTCTGCCTTGCAAAGTGAAAGTAGAGCTCTGCTCTCTCCACAAACCGCTAGGCGTGGATGAGCTTCACTCACAGTGTGCTTGACCCAGCTGATAGAAATACAGAGACCTGGCAAGGAAAGCTGCATCATGGAAACGGGTTTAAATCCTGAAGGATTCAGCGTGGTGTAATACAAAATCTCCAGCTCCAGCTCTGGTCAGCTTTGCTCACAAATCAGCAACACACCTGTGACATTGGCTCGACAATTCAGACTGTTTTAGATGAAACTGTTGTAGCACAGATACCCTGCGTGACAATATCATTTCTGAAGTTCATTAAACTTCAAAAGTGATTATCGTCAAGGTTTGTAGGAAGTTCTGTCTCAGTTTATCTGCTGTATCCGTATTCATCACTATTTCAGACAAAAAAAACGTAAGTTTTGACAGGCCTGTGGAGCAATCTAGGTAGTTAAAAACAAGAGAAATTTGTTTAAGAAACAGATTATTTGGAAACATCAACATTTCTGTTGGTTAATAAGGAGCTAGTGTGGCAGATTAGTCGACTAATCAGGCTGGTTTCTGCAAAGTCATAAACATCTTTTAAAAAGTCTTCCTTGCTCAACTAAATCTACATTTATTCCATGTTTTTTACTCGGTGTTTTTAATATTGCAGTCACCACAGACAGGTTTAATGTTCATTTCATTTTAAAATGAAAATATTATCACGATAATAAGAGTAATAATCTTTTCATTCCTAAGCATCATGCCAACCACAGGCTCTGCATCTAATGAACCATTTATTTATTATCAACTATTACTAAATTTAGAAGATGATTTGTGTGGATTCTTGCTACAAGACCTACTTATAAGTAATAAAACATCTATTTTATCTTTTTTAAATAAAAGCAGTTAGTCGGTGTTATGTTTTTATTTTAAGTTTAATATTTATTTTGTATTTTATACTCAGGTTTAGGATGTTTCGAAAACCTTTGTGTCCACGCCTTCACTGTTGATTTATCCATCCGTTTAGCAATGAAACTAAATGTTGACGTTTTCCTCCACAGTCATCCTAAACCAGAAGGACTGGCTGCAGCAAAAACCCTGTGTGAGAATCTCCTTCTGACGGTGAGTGCAGCAATTACTGACACTATCAAACGTTGTTTTGTTTGTTACGTTTACCCCTCGCATTTCCCAGGTAATTATGATTCATTAAGTACTAAGCCAACAATTTGCTTTGCCTTGTTTTAGTGATAATTAAGTCTTAATTAGAGGGTTATTAGGGCCCTTTGATGGGGTGAATTCATTGAATTAATTGGAGCGTCCGGTTACATGAATGTACCAGAATGTTTTGAATGGATGGGTCAAGTTTTTCAAGTTTAGTTTCACAGTCAAAAACTGGTAAAGGATTACAAACAAATGCTAAAATTACCTTAAAGTGAATTTTCACAAACTGATAGCGGGACAATTCTCCAAATTTTGATGCTTCTTACTATCATTGTGTGCAATGATAGTAATGATATTCTAGTTTGTGATTGTAAATCTCAATTCAACTCAAAAAGGTCAAGTTTGCACATTGACTTGAAAACGGGGCGTAAAAATGGTAGAGGTGTATTTCCTAAAGCGAACATTTGTTCTTACCTCTGTGTAGGAGGCGTCGCCAAGCCAAATATGACATGAAAGTTCTCCGAAGCGATATTACAAACATGACAATCATTACCCGGCAGGCCTAGTTAAGAACTATAAGCAATAAAAAATACATTGCTAAGCATTACTTCTGTGGATTTGTCAAATATCATCAACCTCAGTTTACCTCTGAATAGCCACACTGACATTTCAAACGCTGTTTTAAACTATTATTTGTGGCTACTGTTGGAGGGTTTCTTACAAAGTTGTTTTAAAAAAAAGGTCTTGTGGCTTCAGCAGATCTTCCACTGAGATAATAATTTGCACACATCATTTACAGAAGCATTTTCTTTCCTCTGCCTGAAACCACAGGTATTTTCTGCAAACACAGCCTTCTGCAAAACGCAGCATGAATGTAGAGGTTTAGAGGAAGTGTGAGTTCTCTGCTATGTTCTCTTAAATGCCAGTTGGTTGAATCTAAAAGCAATTTTTTTCCTCGCAGGTTCATGCAGAGTATTCCCGCTACCTTAGTCAAATGAACACAATGATGCCAACGCAACAAGGTACTCCAGCTTTTCTAGCTCAAATTTGGAAAATGTTACTTTCATTTCTTTAAAGTGATTCATATTGGTCAGCTGTAAATCTCAAGTCAACTCAGTATTTATTTTGTGAAGCCAGTTTACTGTTTGCTCCTGAGTCTAACACCTGTAGCATCCTCGGCGCGTCAAAGCCGTTGACTCTGTGTGTTCCTCTCCTCTTCCTCCACCAGGGTTTTCACAGCCTCCAGTAGTGAACGGGATTCCCCCTCAACCCCCTTACTATCCTCCAGCTGGATTCCAGCCGAGCTACAGCGTGCCTGGCCCACCGCCCCCCGCCCCAACCTGTCCCACCTACCTACACCGTCCCACCTCCTGTACCTCCAGTCATGCCTGCCGGTGTGCCTTCTCAGTACCCCATACGGCCAAGCTCCGCCCCTCTTCCTGTGCCGATTCCTGCTTCTGTTGCTGTTTCCATCCCTGCTCCTACTCTGGCGCCTGTCCCTGCTCCCATTCTGGCTCCAATTCCCACTTCAGCTCCAGACTCTCTGCATCAGGTAGGAGCACATTTAAACTGCAGCTTGAAAAACTCGCAGCTCTCTTCAGCCTCTTTCAAATCAGCAGAGAGAAGCCCATGTGCAAACTTTTAATGACTAATTGTGGATTAATGGTTTAGTACATTAAAATTTGTTACAACCAAATAACCTCTTTTAGTGTTGTAATTTGGCCTCCATCCAGCTGAGGGCGCTGCTGGCCATCCTGAAGCGAAGTCAGTTTATACAGAAACAAATGTGGCGGAGGGATTCTAGAACGGGAAAGAGAAACGGTCCAAGCAGAGATGCAAAATGCATTTTATGCATTTCTGTTTTGAAATGTACACACTTCACAAACTCCTCAAGCTTCGCCTTATTAGTGATCCTTCAGCTGAGCTGCATGACGGCGCAGCAGAAGCTTGAAGGCGAGGATGTGACAACAAAAATGGAGAGCAACATAGAAAAACTATAACATGTTAGAAATTTTTTTTGATGCCAATAAAAACGATTGATTTTGAGTTCTGTCGTGTATTAGTGCTCTGTATGGAGCAAAGTTTCTTCAAGAGCAACCACAGACTACTGAACATCTCTGTTCATGGGGTCTGAAATGTTTCACAGATTTTATTCTTTCCATCTTTTATTTTACAGCAACTTAAGAGGTTTCCGTTTTGTTATTTTTGATAAATATGTCCAAGTTTAATAACATGAGAAAACCATAATTTTCTCTTTTAAGTGAAGCAAAACTGATAATTTTTTTATGGTAAGGCAAATTTAGCCCTTTGTGTTATGGAAAGATGGTCAACCCTTTTGATACAAGAGAAAACCTAAGTTTTTAAGAAAATGTCCACTTAGCAATTAATTGTTAGTCAATCAATAGAATTAATCAACTTCTTTCTCTACCATACTCGCTTTGCTTGTGTTTGCAGTTTGGATGTGTGTAAGCTACTTCTGATCATTTAAATAATTTACAAGAAATTCAACTGAATCATTGATCTGATACATCTCATCATCGTTAGACGTCTGTAGGCTGCAGTGTTACGAGGGTCTCTTAAAAGGTCATAAAAGGTGGTAAATACCACCTCATCCAACACCTACAGCTTTATCACAATCATCAGTACTAATCATCATAAATTAGACTTACTGAAACCAGATCAATGAAATGGAAAGACTGTAATTTGATTTAAGTAGTACGGGTTTGTTGTTGTTGTTGTTTTTGTCAGTGGATTTGTTTTCCTCCTCTCCCCAGACTCTTCCTCCTCTACATTTCGCTCCTCCTGCTGCGGCGCCTCCCAAGCTGCCGCTCCAAGCCGCCCCGATCAACCCGCCTCAGAAGAGACGCTTCACAGAGGAAGTGCCGGACGAGAGGGACAGCGGCCTGCTCGGGTACCAGGTAGCAGAAAACTTTGCTGCATCTCATCGTTTTTAACACTTCTCTGCTTTGCTCCTCTTTCCGTCTGTAAAATCTTTCACTTCATTTTCCTCCTTTCGATGCTTTAATGTAGCTTGATTGAAATGGTACCGCATGTTGTTTACTTCATTTCCAGTGTTATTCATCAATTTCTACTGTATGGATTTTCAGACAAAGGTATCAGTTCAAATAAAACCAATAATCAGGCTCTGGGAAATCTCCTGATAGGTGAAGTGATGAAGTGTCAGGACAGGGCTTAGTGGATGTCTGCTAATCGTGACTGTGTGTTTTTCTGCTCATAGCATGGACCCATTCATATGACTAATTTAGGTGCAGGCTTCTCAGTGGGCAGCACAGAGACGTCAGGACCCGCACAGCAGAGTTCCTCTGGCCCGGCGAGTGAGAGGGACAGGTACTACTTACTTATTATGTTTTAGTGTGTGCATATTCAGAAGTCTGATTCTTCTAAAATAAACAATAAATAAATGAATGAAGAAATAATAATTCAATATATAAGTAAAATTTTAAATAAATTAATATACAGCTCTGGGGAAAAAAATGAAGAGCCAGCCTGGTTTTTCCACCAAATATTTATTTCTGAAATTAAAATGTTAGTGTTGTTGCTTCTGAATGAATATTATTTTGTTTTCTTTGCATTATTTGAGATCTGAAAGTACTGCATCTTTTTTATATTTTGACCATTTCTCATTTTCTACAAATAAATACTAAATTTTTGCATAGAATAAAAGTTCATTTTACTCAAACATATACCTATAAAAAGAAAAATCAGAGAAACTCATCATTTTACGTGGTCTCTTAATTTTTTGTGTGTGTATGGTGTAATCATTTTTTTCCATTTATTTATTATCACACTTATTCAGTAATTCATTTATTTAAACTTTTGTTCCAAGGAGTGCATGGTTAAGAGGCAGGCGTTTCTAGATTACTAATTAGTCTGCTCAACCAATCAAGTTCCAAGAAACTTCCTGGCATAAATAAATTTGGAAATTAATAACATTTACTTATTTACTTCCAAATATACTTATTTTCAAGTGTGTTTAATCATATATCTATGTATTTTATTCCCCAATTAAAAATTTTTTAGTGCGAATTTTGGCAGGATCAGTCCTCCATATGCACAAGTCAAAGAGTGGAGATTATTTACGCCATATTGTGTTTTTTTTTTTTTCCCCCCAGTCGGCACATGATGCCTCCACCAACATCCGTGCGTGTGAACGGAGTGAGACACCAGATGGAGGAGAGGAGACTACACCAAGCCTTTGTGGGTAAGAATGTTATCCTGTGGATTCACAAATCCAGGACTCGGACTGTAACACTTTATAAGATCGGTCCCGTTTTTTTCTCCTCCATTATGTAGAGGTAAAAGGGAGAATGATAAAACTCTTGTGTCCAAATGTTTGTGGTTTACTGGGGATTGATGAGCTGATGGGTCACAGAAGCCAAACAAATCCACGTTGCTGCTAAATTGTTAAAGATTTTAGCCCATTCAGCCTGAAACCAGCTGCTCCTTAAAGGATTTTGCTGATGTGACTCAAATCTCCAGATATGTTGTTACGGCTCGAAGTACCTGCTGAGTAGAGATGCACCAATCAGGATTTTGAAGCCTAAATCCAACCTATGTAGCTGCGGTTCTGACTTTAGCCTATCTTTGATTTTTATTTAAGAATTATAGTAAAAAGAAAACATCTAATTTATTTCCGTTAAGCCTTTCTCTGTGTGTGATTTTAAAACTAAGATAAAATGATTGCACTAGGGACAGGTTGTCATTTAAACCCATTAGTGAGATAAGATGAGATTTCCAAGACTGTTTCAAAACTCAAAAGGTTCGAACTGAAAAGCTTTTAGCCTTCCTGTTATCTGCTGAAGTCTCTCGCTCTCCTGCAACCTGAATGACGTCACTCATTATAGGAAATAATGGCTTCTTGTTGTGCTTCCTCTGACAGCTACACCAGTTAACTTTGAGTATTATTGCTTCAGTAAAAGTGCCAGATAAACCTCATATCACTCAAGTGTGGTGCGTTCACTGACTACTAAAACGATCAGCATTTTGGGTTCAAATAAATCCTTTAAAACCTGATTTTAAAAAGTATCAGTCGAACAAAATCCTTTATTTTATTTTACAAACTGAGTCGTTTATTAGATGCTTTTGAGAAAATATCCATCGACGCATGTTACATTAAAACATTAATAAATAATGCAATTTGTAATAAATATACATGTCAGATTATGAACAAAATCTTCCAGTATATTAAAACCTAAATAAAGTTATGAATATATTGCAGTCTTTATTTTCTGCAAATTAAATCACGGGGTCCACTATAAAACATTATATGCATTTCTCTGTGAGATATAGACATATTATGACAGTTATTATTTGCTGTTTTCTGCTAAAAGATAATTTTATAAAACTAATCTGCTTTTTTACCTTTGACTTTCTGTAAGCATCCAAGTAAAAGGAGTTTGTACTCCACAGAACCAAACAAAAACTGGACTTCTCAGTAAAGCCGTCACTAGTTTACATGCAGAGGGGTTAAATGTGGCGCCGGGTTTGATGCAGCAGATTTTACCAGCTTTATTTTAGAAGGTAGAGGACTCGGAAACACACAGATCAGCAATGACAAATGCTCTACTTTTAAGCATTTGTGAGTCATTTGTTTAAAACTGTAATGCAACCGTAATGTTGCGTTCTGATGACATCATCAGTCTGGACTGTTTGTAGTTTTTCTTCCGTCCTTGCTAACAAGAACCTCTCCTGTTTTTGTGTTCTTCTCTTTTTCTCTGTGTTTTTCCTCTCTTCCACGTGTCTCTGTGGCGATGCCGGACGCTGATTGGGGTCCTCTGGTGCCGTCCCGCTACTCGAACGGATGGGGCGCCTCCCCCCCTGCCCCCCCATCCTCTGCTCTTCTGACATAAACATTAACTTGTCTGTTGTTTCTCCAAAACGTGTTTGAAATGATTGACTCGCCACTTTTGAAATCTGCCTGTTGTTTTCTCCTCTCTCCTCCTCGTTGCGCTGCTTGTGTCTCTTGTTGTTGCTCTCCTCCTTCCTGCAGAGCCGCCGGTGAAAAGACTACGATCGGGTTTAGTCGCGTACTCCGGCGACTCTTCTGATGAAGAGGAAGACCACCCTTCGTCCAAAGCTTCGTGGCTTGGTAACCATGGGGCAGGTAACCACCCACCCACCTCTACTGCTTCGAGCTGGGCTCAGGGCTACCGCGGCCCTCCGCCTCTGCCGACTCGTGCCAAAACGCAGCCACAGCAGCAGTCCATTCCTTTCTGGATGGCGCCATGAAACTGAAATGTCTCTCAGTGCTTTCTTCAATCCTACAGGACCTCATTTTTCCTCACTACTTATCTCACTGATGGAGGTCAGCTTCTTTACAGCTGCGTCTCTATTTTGAACAATGAATTCAGCTCTTGGAAGCAAGTGGACGTACTAATGTTTTATAGGTTGAAGATGAACATTTGCACGACTTCCTTTTCTTTTTGGATGTACAGAGGCTCAGATGAGCGGCAGCCTGCCTCACATTTTACTTTGGATTCAATCAGAACAGCAGCAGATTTAAAAAATGGTCTAAAGCTATAAAAAAATATCAGTTTGATGTTATACATCAATGACCATTTTATTTTAGAGTAGTTTTTCCTACTGTTTGGCCCTTTTTTGTGTCTCTCCCTGTTTGTTTGTTTGTTGGTTTTCTTTCCTAATTCCTCTTTTGTACAGGTCATACAGGAGTTACATGTGGTAAACTTACAAAATTTCATCCTTTTATGAAATAAACCTAATTTATTGGGGTGATTGAGTCTGTGTTTATTGGATTTCTATTAAGCTCATTGCAGACAGATAAGAAACTAAATGCCATATGAAAATGGCTGAATTCAATGGTTTCCTAAAGCTTTCAGCTTCAAAAATAATTTCTAACTCAGATTTGTTTTACTATTGTGTTAGATAAAATGCAGGAAACTTCCCAGCTCAGATCATCTCGATCTCCTGCTTCCTTGGAGGATTTTTCCGTTTGTGCTGAGCAATGCGGTTTTCCATGTCCGTCCGAAAGAGGCGTATTAGACCCTAAAGATGTGGAGATTCAATGAAAAAAACAGTTAATTTGTCCCATGCTGAATTTATTTAATCTAAGCACTCGATGCGTCACCTGAACAGGCCAAGCCGCTCCGTCCCCCAGGGCACAAATGGTGTGACCCTCGATCTGTTTGCTGAGCTCCCAGATCATGTCGATTTCTGACACGGCGGCGTCTCCTCGCACAAACCGCCACATCATTTTATCCATCCAGTCCACTCCTGAAGGAGAGAGCGGTGAAAGCGAATCACTGAGAAGTAACCGAATATTAGAAATTAAAGCTTTACACGAATCAAAATATAACATAATGTTTTGCGCTGTTCTGTTCCTGCAGAAGTTGTTCTTTGAAAGAGATTAGCTGCACATATTTGAGTTTCCCAAGCCTGGTTTTGGGTAGAAGTCACTGGATGTTTCTTAAGTATAAAATTAAACTGAAAGCAACAAAATAAAAAGATAAAAGATGAATGTTTTGTGCTTTTCATTTTGAATAACTTCATGACGTTAAACGCAGCATCACATTGCAGTTCCTTACCTTCCCTGCAGGGGGTGCACTGGCCACAGCTCTCGTGCTTATAAAACTCAACCAAACGTGCAATAGCTCGAATCACATCCGTCTGCAAGAAGTAAAAAAGAAACAAATCAGATTCTCTGTAAGCACTAACTGTGTTCAGTGTGACATCATTCAGTCTGTTTACCGATTTGTCCATGACAATAACCGCTGCAGTTCCCAGAGCCGTCTGCGCGCGGACCAGGTCATCAAAATCCATCAAAACGTCGCTGCATACATGCTGAGGGATGATGGGAGTGGAGGACCCTCCTGGGATCACTCCTAATAGATTCCCCCAGCCCCCCCTCACTCCTCCTGCATCGAGCACCAAATCATTTTGAAGCTCAAGTAAAGCAGACGTCGACAAAGATCTGGACTGAACACACACCTGCATGTCTCTCGATGAGCTCTCTCAGAGGAATCGACATCTCTTCCTCCACGGTGCACGGGAAGTTCACGTGACCCGAGATGTTGAACAGCTTCGTCCCAGAGTTCCTCTCCCTCCCAAAGCTGGCAAACCAAGCTCCTCCACGGCGACAGATCGCAGGCGCCACAGCAACGGTCTCCACGTTGGCCACGGTTGTTGGGCATCCGAAGACGCCTTGATGTGAAACACAGAGATGTAGCAGCTACAGTTTTATGATTTTACCCAGTTTGCTGTTTCTTCACTCATTAGTGGCCGTAGTTAGAGGCTGTGGAGCGTTTACCTCACCTATATCTGCAGGGAAAGGTGGCTTTAGACGAGGTTTGCCTTGCTTGCCCTCAAGAGACTCGATGAGGGCCGTCTCCTCTCCGCAGATGTAAGCACCGGCCCCACGCATCACAAACACATCAAAGTTATACCCCGAGCCACAGGCATTCTTCCCAATCAGCCTGGCCTTGTATGCCTCATTAATAGCCACCTTTTCAAAAGCAAAGAAAAGGTGACCTTTCTTTAAAATGTAAGGGCCGGGTAAGAGGTCACAGGTTTTGAATTATGTGCCAGTGGATCAATGCAAAGTTTCAGCAGAGGCTCACAATGCAAAAAGAAGAGACAGAGAAATAGACAGAAATGCTTAAATGCCGTTTCCAAAAAAATTGCCTCCTGTATTCTTTTTGCATTTGGTTATGATTCTGCAGTGAAAATACAAACAGTTGTTATTTTTCCAAGTTTTTTTTAAATCAAGCGTTTGTTTTCCTACCTGCAGATTTGACGATTCATTGTAAAACTCTCCTCTGATGTAGATGTACGCCGCCCGAGCCCCCATGGCTCTTCCAGCAACCAGGCAGCCCTCGATGAGCTTGTGGGGGTCGTGACGCAGGATCTCTCGGTCTTTACACGTCCCAGGTTCCCCCTCATCTGCATTCACTACCAGGTACTTTGGCCTGGACAGGGGAAAGAAGGAAATGCACCAGAATGTTGGGAAGGCATTAAGGTTGTATGGGGTGAAAGATGTCCTTTTTACCTGCCATCACTGGGTTTGTTCATGAAGCTCCACTTCATCCCAGTGGGGAATCCTGCACCCCCTCTGCCTCTGAGGCCCGAGATCTTCACCTCGTTCAGGATCCATTCGGGTCCTTTCAGGATTATCTCTTTGGTCTTATACCAGTCTCCTCTTTTGAGAGCTCCTTTGAGTCTAAAATGAATAAAAACAAATTGAAATCAACATATTTTTTACTGTGTTTTTGTTCTTTGTGACTAAGGATGAGCTGAGCATGAATGTTTGCTAACCTCCAGTCATGCCGTCCATAAAGGTTCGTAAAGATCCGGTCCTGATCACTCAGAGGACCAAACTTTGTCTTTTTGGGTTTTGTCTGTGACAGAGAGAAAGAGAACTACCAACAAGAAATGTATATATATGTCATTTTTATGAAATAAACTTTAACCTCCGCCACTCCAAGCTACAATTGCTGCAAAATGGCTGACTTAAAGGAAATTGTGCTTGAAATCACTCTTTGGTAAAGAAAATAAGAACTGGCATCAAAATAGCGTTAAAGCTAAGGATTTGTTGCTGGCAACACTGCACTGAAATTAATTTATTGAATCATCAAGAACTTCATGCAGAGGTTCAACTGCTGTTGAGGAACATTTAGTGCCTCAAAAAGTCCAGCAGGGACCTGGGCATCTATTAAGATGAAGGGCTCACGTTGCCACCAGGGCAGAGCTTGCTGAACGTGTTTCTGCTCTCCAGTCTCCAGAAGGGAAGCAAATAAGCCAAGAAAAACTTCAAAACCAGCCTGACACTCAGCAGGAAGGGCCAGGACTGGTCTGCAGCGAGCCGGTCATAAGGGAAGATAGACTGGACCTAAATTTTACTTTTACAAAACATAAATAAACTGATTATTTTTTTCTCTATATGCTTTAACATGGGTTAACAGTGGGGAAATTGCTGCTGTTAGCCCATAAACTGCAGTCTTTCACATTATTTGAACCTTGTTTTAAAATAACCAAGTGGTTTGTGCAGTGGCACTTCACCAAGTTAACTGTTTATCAGGTTTATGTAACATTTATAGATATTTGTTCGCACAAGTTGCAAATAAACTGACCAAAGGTTATTAAAAGAACAAAACAAACCCCGCCCCCAAATATTTTCTTTACATATTTAGTAATGGTTTTCTAGAATGTACAACAGCGTCATTTTGCTGTACATTAGCCTTTTCGATTTTGTGTTGATTTCGTATCGCTTTCTAAAAAACAAACAGATTTCATAAATTCGCCTCACCTTTTGTTTATGCACATAACCGCTTGCGCTTTTCCAAAATGTGCGATACAAAACAACAATAATAAACACATTGTTAATATTACGACTTTCTTATAAAGTGGACACAATTTTACTGAAGTTTGCAATAATACTTTTAACAATTGCGTCTTTGAATCATCGGCTGTGAAAATAAAGCCCAAAGTATAGTTAGTCTAAAGATACTTTCGTGCTCCTCTTTGCGCAGGAGAGCAGATCTTACCTGCGCATGCGCCGCTGAGCTGTACGTGAGCCTCGGAGCGGCGTGTCGCGCCGCAGCGACCCGCAACATCCGCGGAGGCAGCAGCAGCGGCAGCGGCAGCGGCGGCATCCTGACCGCCTTCAGATCCCTCCAGCTTCAACTCCTGCTCCTCTCAGGCTCCCAGGTCTCTCTCCATGCACCCAAATCCACTTTTAAACCTGTTGCGGCTGAAGAAGCGGCGCTCCGGGCCTCCTGGTCCAGATTAATTAACCCTAAGAAGATTAGGAAACCACCTACGTCACATCCTTTTCTAAGTCAGCATTCAGGCAGCAGCAGATGAATAAGTTTGAATTAGGCATTTAAATTGTAGCCCATGCAACTAAAGGCTCGTTAACAAGATCATGCTTTTCAGGAACAATGAAATGTAAAAAATATATGCTGCTCACTAAATCCTATATATAAAACTATTTTTAAAATATCACTTTTAACTTTGAAGCACAGATGTTACTGATTTTCACTTTTCCAAAGGCTAGCATCATAAAAATCAATTCCCGTATTCATACTCCTCGAAATGTTTTGCATTTTACTTTACAGTCACAAAAGTCAATGCATTTCATTTTGGTTTTATGTGGTAGTTCATTACAGTGAGATTGATGGGAAATGAGGAAAGGTTTTTCACATTTTATACAGGCTTTGGAAAAATAGAGAGAGAGATGGCAGAGCGGCTGTGTGAATATCAATTTTCAAGTCTTGTTACAGATTCTCAGCTATTTTTAGTTCTTAAAAATAACATTTTTAATGTTTTAACTTGTAGCTGGATGGTGAATCTCCACCTCAGTCCCAAATCTTTTTCACACTCTAATATGTTTAAGAATTGGCCTTAATTTTGTTTCATCAAGCTCACTTCTTTTTTTCTTGCTGAAGAAAAGCAACCCCACAATCTGCTGCTGCCACGACCATGTTTCACTATGCGAATGGCACTTTCAAGGTTTTACAGCTGATCCAGAAAGTTTAATGTTTGTCCCAACTAACCAACTTCCACATGTTTGTTGAGTCCCCTCCTTGGGCTGCCACCTTATCGTGGTGGAGGGGTTTGTGTGTCCCAATGATCCTGGGAGCTATGCTGTCTGGGGCTTTATGCCCCTGGTAGGGTCACCCAAGGCAGACAGGTCCTAGGTGAGGAACCAGACAAAGCGCAGCCTGAAGACCCTTATGATGGAAACGAACTTTGAATCTCGCGTTCCCTTGCCCGGACGCGGGTCACCGGGGTCCCACTCTGGAGCCAGGCCTGGAGGTGGGGCACGATGGCGAGCGCCTGGTGGCCGGGCTTTTAACCACGGAGCCCGGCCGGCCTCAGCCCGAAGGGAGACGTGGATTCCCCTTCCAATGGGCTCACCACCTGTCGGAGGGGCCAAAGGGGTCGGGTGCAATGTGTTACGGGCGGTGGCCGAGGGAGGGGACCCTGGCGGTCTGATCCCCGGCTGCAGAAGCTGGCTCTTGGGACGTGGAACGTCACCTCTCTGGTGGGGAAGGAGCCGGAGCTAGTGTGCGAGGCTGAGAGGTTTCGGCTAGAAATAGTCGGCCTCACCTCGACGCATGGCTCTGGTTCCGGAACCAGTCTCCTTGAGAGGGGCTGGACGTACTTCCACTCTGGAGTTGCCCACGGCGAGAGGCGCCGGGCAGGAGTGGGCATACTTGTTGCCCCCCATCTTGGCGCCTGCACGTTGGGGTTTACCCCGGTGAACGAGAGGGTAGCCTCCCTCCGCCTACGGGTGGGGGGACGGGTTCTGACTGTTGTCTGTGCTTACGGGCCGAACAACAGTTCAGATTACCCACCCTTCTTGGAGTCCTTAGAGGGGGTACTGGAGAGTGCCCCTCCTGGGGACTCCCTTGTTCTGCTGGGGGACTTCAACGCTCACGTGGGCAATGACAGTGAGACCTGGAGGGGCGTGGTTGGGAGGAACGGCCCCCCTGATCTGAACTCGAGTGGTGTTCTATTGTTGGACTTCTGTGCTCGTCACGGTCTGTCCATCACGAACACCATGTTCAAGCATAAGGGTGTCCATACGTGCACTTGGCACCAGGACACCCTAGGCCGCAGTTCGATGATCGATTTTGTCGTCGTTTCATCGGATCTGCGGCCGTATGTCTTGGACACTCGGGTGAAGAGAGGGGCGGAGCTGTCCACTGACCACTACCTGGTGGTGAGTTGGCTCCGGTGGTGGGGGAGGAAGCCGGTCAGACCTGGCAGGCCCAAACGTGTAGTGAGGGTCTGCTGGGAACGTCTGGCGGAGTCCCCTGTGAGACGGAGCTTCAACTCCCACCTCCGGCAGAACTTCGAACACGTTCCGGGGGAGGTGGGGAACATGGAGTCTGAGTGGACCATGTTCCGTGCCTCCATGGCCGAGGCGGCTTATCGGAGCTGTGGCTGCAAGGTCGTTGGTGCCTGTCGTGGCGGCAACCCTCGAACCCGTTGGTGGACACCTTCGGTGAGGGATGCTGTCAAGCTGAAGAAGGAGTCCTATGGGGTCTTTTTGGCCTGTGGGACTCCAGAAGCAGCTGATGGGTACCGGCGGGCGAAGCGGCATGCGGCTCGGGTGGTCGCTGAGGCCAAAACTCGGGCGTGGGAGGAGTGTGGCGAGGCCATGGAGAAAGACTTCCGCACGGCTTCGAGGCGATTCTGGTCCACCATCCGGCGTCTCAGGAGGGGGAAGCAGTGCAGCACCAACACTGTTTACAGTGGGGATGGTGTGCTGCTGACCTCGACTCGGGATGTTGTGGGTCGGTGGGCGGAATACTTCGAAGACCTCCTCAATCCCACCAACATGCCTTCTGTTGAAGAAGCTGAGCCTGTGGACCCTGGGTTGGGCTCTCCAATCTCTGGGGACGAAGTCGCCGAGGTGGTCAAAAAACTACTCGGTGGCAGGGCCCCGGGGGTGGATGAGATCCGCCCGGAGTTCCTTAAGGCTCTGGATGTTGTAGGGTTGTGTTGGCTCACGCGACTCTGCAATATCGCATGGACATCGGGGGCAGTTCCTCTGGATTGGCAGACCGGGGTGGTGGTCCCCCTGTTTAAAAAGGGGGACCGGAGGGTGTGCTCCAATTACAGAGGGGTCACACTCTTAAGCCTCCCTGGAAAGGTCTATTCAGGGGTCCTGGAGAGGAGGGTCCGTCGGATAGTCGAACCTCGGATTCAGGAAGAGCAGTGTGGTTTTCGTCCTGGTCGTGGAACACTGGACCAGCTCTACACCCTCAGCAGGTCCTGGAGGGTGCATGGGAGTTCGCCCAACCAGTCTACATGTGTTTTGTGGACTTGGAGAAGGCGTTCGACCGTGTCCCTCGGGGGGCCTTGTGGGGGGTTCTCCGGGAGTATGGGGTACCGGGCCCTTTGATACGGGCTGTCAGGTCCCTGTATGACCGGTGTCAGAGTCTGGTCCGCATTGCCGGCAGTAAGTCGGGCTCGTTTCCGGTGAGAGTTGGACTCCGCCAAGGCTGCCCTTTGTCACCGATTCTGTTCATTACTTTCATGGACAGAATTTCTAGGCGCAGCCGAGGTGTTGAGGGGATCCGTTTTGGTGGCCTTAGGATCGCATCTCTGCTTTTTGCGGATGATGTGGTCCTGATGGCTTCATCAGATCGTGATCTGCGGCTCTCGCTGAAACGGTTCGCGGCCGAGTGTGAAGCGGCCGGGATGAGGCTCAGTGCCTCCAAATCCGAGGCCATGGTCTTGAGCCGGAAAAGGGTAGAGTGCCTTCTCCGGGTCAGGGGGGTCGTCCCGCCTCAAGTGGAGGAGTTTAAGTATCTGGGGATCTTGTTCACGAATGAGGGAAGAAGGGAGCGGGAGATCGACAGGCGGATTGGGGCGGCGTCTGCCGTGAAGCGGGCGCTGTACCGGTCCGTCGTGGTGAAGAGAGAGCTGAGTCAAAAGGCGAAGCTCTCGATTTACCGGTCGATCTACGTTTCCACCCTCATCTATGGTCATGAGCTTTGGGTCATGACCGAAAGAACGAGATCACGGATACAAGCGGCCGAAATGGGTTTCCTCCGCAGGGTGGCCGGGCTCTCCCTTAGAGATAGGGTGAGAAGCTCGGTCATCCGGGAGGGACTCAAAGTAGAGCTGCTGCTCCTCCACGTCGAGAGGAGCCAGTTGAGGCTCGGGCATCTGGTCAGGATGCCTCCTGGACGCCTCCCTGGTGAGGTGTTCCGGGCACGTCCCACCGGGAGGAGGCCCCGAGGAAGACCCAGGACACGCTGGAGGGACTATGTCTCTCGGCTGGCCTGGGAACGCCTTGGGGTTCCCCCGGAGGAGCTGGAAGAAGTGGCTGGGGAGAGGGAAGTCTGGGCCTCCCTTCTGAAGCTGCTGCCCCCGCGACCCGATCCCGGATAAGCGGAAGAAAATGGATGGATGGATGGATGTTGAGTTCAGTATATGGCCAGTGGCAAACTACAAACACATTTTAATCAACAGCTTTTATTCATAGCTACTGACAGACTGATCATTCTGACATATTCCGTAAAAACTGCCTTAAAGAATTTCTCTTTCTCATTATTCTGGCATTTAGCAAACATGAAAACATTTGGTCATCCTGACCGACTTGAAATAGAAAAGGTTTAGTCTGATTTCACATCAGACAATGTGAACAAAATTATGTTTGTCTTTTAAGTAGTGCATGTCAAGTTCTGGTTTCAACTATAATAGCCCAACTTTGGAGATTTTGTGAAGTCACATCTTTACAGTATGGGTTCCTTTTCATGTGCTCCCATTTTGAATAGAGACTGTATACTGGGATCAGTGATGTGTTCAGCTGCATCTCAACTGGAGACATTGTGTTTTTTAATGGCATCTTATTTAATTTTTTATGTTGATAAAAATAAAATAAGCCATCTGGGAATACAGTTTCACCAGTCGAGTCCCGTCAAATGATCAGATAATTAGTCAATGTAATCAGACAGTAGATGATGCCATTTTCACTTTCAAGCGTCCAGCAACAGGAGGTGAGCTTAGCGTAGTGGAATTCTGAAATGCTATTAGGAAATCACTGTGACATTTGAGTTCCTATTGCATCAGATCTGTAACAGTGGTGAGGTGAACATAGTATGTGTGAGCTGCTGCGCTTATGCAAATGAATTTTTAGAAGCATCCGGAAATAACTTTCATTTAGCAAGTGACGTGTGAACGGCATTTTGTGAAATCACAGGAAACTGAGCTGGAAAAAAGGTTGATGGGCTTTTAATATGATCTCATCTGAAAATGATTCAGTTTGGTTTTAAAAAATAGGCTTGTGTTTTCTACAATAATCATTTTGTGGCATGTTTAAGACAGTCAGTATTAAAAAAAAAACATGTTAAACAGTTGCATAGTTTGCTCACCAGAGGGCGCAAACCTGACTACAGTAATATTAGACTTTTGAGGAGTAAGATGAAAACTACACACAAAAAGCCAAGCTTAGATAACTTTATTTTCTTTACATCATCTGAAACAAATCATGGGGAAATGAATTTGTATCTCTGAGAAGGAGTCCTCTAAAAACTGAAAGAAAAAAAAATGCATCCCTGATAGCGGGGTCTCTATTCAGACTGTACCCCTTAAAGTCCCCTCACCAAAGCCAGGAAAAAAAAACAAAAAGCTTACATATAAACACACACTTCACAGCTGACATCAGTTTAACCGTCATTCATTCACAAAGCTTTTCATTGGGAGCACCAACACCCTTCATGCACAGGACCAACCGTCACACTGCCATTCCAGTACGACAGGTTCCAGCAAGGCCAGGAGTTTACTGTCATTACCTTTAACTGCACATAAGATTTCCTTCATTACAAAATCTACAAGAAAAAAATATTTCAAACTACTGGATTTCCACTTGCATGAAGAGTATCGATCCTCCTACAGCACCGCTTGCTTCCCATTTGACATTTTGTATAATCACTTAGTGCATTGCTCAAGATTTCCTGAGAATAGTTGCAGCACAAAAAACTCTAAGGCAACTTCATCCCAAAATATATCTATATGTATATATATTTGTATGTATATAACTCCACTAATGTCATGAAGTGTGTATGAGGGCTTTACAGAAGTACCGTCTACTTATTCTGAATTTTAAATAGTGACGAGATTGTTAAAGGATAGGATGTTGAAAGTTGGACAAAAAGCTTGAAGCTCTCCAATCTCATAGTGCAAATAAAATGGAAATAGAGAGTTCCAAAACAGCAAAGACAGGGTATAGTGCACCCAAGGCCAGAAGAGCGCATATGCTACATGATGGATTTCTTTGAGAAAAAATAGAAAATAAAGCCATTAATGTTTGCACAGCATGAGGCAAGACAGCCATGGAAAGCAAGAAGTTTTTGGTCAGAGATGAATCAACTCAAAAAAGGTAATGGCCCCTTTTAGTCACAGCCAAACTACAAGAACTGCAATGTGCGCGATGCATGTTGTCCACACTTTGTTAACGACAGGAAAATCGATCTGTGTTCAAGTTCCAGGAGTTTTAAACCCCGCCACCCACCGCCGATGTCTTTGCTTTGGTCCGTTATGTTACCTTCTGAAGGGAGGAATGTGCCGGTTTTACTGCAGAACCTGGTGGGTTAAATGTGCAAAGAATGCGTTTGAGGAAGAATGGCTTAAAAGAAGACAATCAGCCTTTTAAAAAAACAAGGCGTTTGGGGATATGGGGTTGCTGAGCAAAAATCATCAGTGCGGCTTCTCAAAGGTTTTTGACAAAGACTGGGTTCAGTATGGATGTGGTGTCAAGACGGCCATAATAAATAGCAATAAATAAATAAATACACAGGAGGGGTGTATATTGTCTCAGTAATCCCAACATTTTGCCACACTTATTTGTTTTAAGAGCATAAATGAAAGCACAGGAAGACTGATAAAAGCTGCATGTTTTACCAGAATCAACCCACTGGTCCAGACTTTGTCATTTTGTTTTTGGTCAGGCATTTAGCTCAGAGCACCTTGGCTCCAAAAAACTAAGTAGAGTCTTTCTCATGGCTTTTCAAAAGAGTTGGGAAGAATCGTCTCTTCAAACCCAACATTGGCTACAACTCATCCACTCTCTCTTTTTCTGCAAAACAAGAAAAAAACCCCAGCAGATCTTTGGTTTAAGCACCAAAATAAAGCATAGATCGAACCACTAAAAAACAAAATTATTGCTTTTAACCCAAGGAATGAGCTTGATTAAATTACGCTGCATCTCCACTGATAGCCACCAGAGGACAGCGGACACACAAATCTTACTGTGATCTTTTAGGCGATATGAATTTCAAACTGCATCTGGATCAACAAAAATACACATCTTTAAATATTTCTCCATTCTGAAGCCCTGGATTTTAGTTTGCATAGTGAGAAGCGTCCTGGTGAGCACAAATTCAACAAATACCAGCAAGAAAAGATGTATTAAGAGACAAGTCAAACCTAAAATACTTGAACAGCAAACATAAACAGTCAAATAAGTCAATAAAATGCCAAAAACCAGAAGACCAACATTAAGAATTTCTCAGAAAACCCGTTTTTTCCTTTTTTTAAAATGTATTTTGATAAGTTTTAAGTGCTCTCTGAATGGAGCAGCAGGTCATTAGTCCAGCCACCTGAGATAATTATATTTATTTTTTTACTGTGGATATTTACCACATAAAGTTTTTTTTCTACTATTCCCCTTCTTCTACTTCTTCATCTTCCACTTCATCAGCCCATCTGTCATGCTGCAGTGCCGGAGAGCGAGTTCCTCCAGGATCTTCCCTCTCCGAATCTCTTCCGCCTTGCATTTCGAGACCTCGCAGAAAAAGCTCGGGGTAGCTGGCCAGCCTCTGCGGGGCGAGTTGAGCTAGAGCCTGGAGAGCCATTGACCTTTCCCTGTCGATGCCGCTTGGGAATATCAGCGAAGGTCCGCCGATGGAGCCGCTCCCGCCTCCGCCTTCCAGAACCGAGCGGGGGTGAAACATGGAGGGGTGCGCCTGTAGAGACAGAGGGCTGCCTTCTTTCTCACCGCCGTCCTCTCCCAGCTCCGGGCCCCGCCTGGGCCGACGAGTGCGCAGCTCCAGGCAGCTGTGGCCCTTGCGGTGGCGCTGAAGGTGGTCCTCTCGGGCGAAGGCCTTGTGGCAGAGCGGGCACTCGAAAGGTCGCGCCCCGCTGTGGAGCGACAGGTGGTTTTTGAGGTCGTATGAGTGGAGAAAGCGCGCCGGACAGTGGGAACAGGTGTAAGGGCGCTCGCCGGTGTGTTTTCTCATGTGGATCTTCAACTTGTCATTGCTAAACAAGAGGAAATTAATGATCAGAAGGCATAAAGAGAAGAGATGAAACAACACAACACATTTGTGTGAACTTGTCATACCGTGTGAAGCGGACTCCACAGGCGGAGCACTGGAAGGGTTTCTCCCCGGTGTGCGTCCTCATGTGGCGTGGCAGCTTCCCGGCTCCGTGAATAATCTTCTGACAGACTGGACACTGCTGGGGGGTTTGAGATTTCCTCTTCCTCCCGCCTCCTGCTACTGACGCTGTGTTAACTCGGTCTGCTACGGAGCTGGGGAAGGAGCTGGATCTCATCATGTCGCCGTCCAAGCCCTCTATGTCGTCGTCCTCAGACAGCTTGTCGTTCTGGGTCGGAGGCGGGTGGGCTATGAGAGATCGCTCTTGTGGCCAGTGGAGGAGCTCTCCATTTAGTGTGGCCCCTCTCCCATGTTCTGGGAATGCTCTCGGATCCCCGTTTTGCCTGAGTTTGGGGTGAAGCTCCTCTGATTCGGGGCTGGGAGGCTGGGTGGGCGGCAGGGAGCGAAAGCTGTCGGAAGCTGGTGAAGGGTGAGAGGCAGGAGAGGCGGGCAGCGGGTTCAAAGGTGAGAAGTTGTGAGGTAAGCCAACTTTTTTCACCTTCTTTCTGTCCGTTTTTCTTCTGGATATTTTCTCTACAACGTGTGCTATCTCTACTGTCTTCTCACTAGTCGCCTGCAGAGGTCTCTGCGGGGGAGCAGAGACCTCCTGCCCCTCGGCCTCCGCCGTCTCTCCAAGAATGTCTCTGCAGGCGTCGGCCACGCACTGGATGCCCAGAAGTTGAGCACCTCGTAGCACGTCTCTCATCCCAGAGCTGGGGATGGTAAGCGTGGCAGTGTAGGCGAACTCCAGCAGGGCGTCCAAGGCGTCAGGAGCCACGCAGTCCAACTGGCAAACACTAAAACCCCCGCCGCCCTCGCCGCCGCCTTCCTCCGCTCCAAACAGCCGGCGGAAGTAGAGGCTGACGGCTGCCATGACGGAGCGATGCGTCGGGTAGCGAGCCCCGTGCGAGGTAAGGGTGAGGTCACATAGTAGTCCCGTCCTGCGCTGGTCATTGAGGTGGGACAAGAGCTCGTTGCTGTGCTCCGGGAAGGGGATCCCAATCAGGCCGTCCTCTCCTGGAGACATCGCCACCTACAGCACAGGAAGGGAAAATTAAGTAAGCAAAAGAACTGAAGT
Source organism: Poecilia picta (assembly GCA_033032245.1). Taxonomy (NCBI): domain Eukaryota; kingdom Metazoa; phylum Chordata; class Actinopteri; order Cyprinodontiformes; family Poeciliidae; genus Poecilia; species Poecilia picta. Next base: position 15,538,267 of record CM065368.1, read on the forward strand.
AGGTCAGTAAAAAAAGTGGCATGCAGTTTTATGACTAGTGTGATGCTTGGAAAAGGTATTTCTACTCCTTGAACTAAAAATTTAATTATGACGGGGCAACGTGGACTTAGAATTTTATCGTGATATTTTGTGGTACAATGAAGATTATAATTACTTTATTTTCAGTAACTGTATGGCTGTGAATGCATGGCACAACATTCATAAACATTCACATTTGAAATAGACTTATTCAGGTGGCCACTTAACTGTTATTTCTATTAGTAAAATGCAAACAGTAGCTGCAGTTAATCAAACTTACTGATATTTATCGATGCTCTTGAGGAAAAGATTTCCAATAATGCTGTCAGGTCTGTTTTTTATGTACCATTAATAACTCAAATTTATCATGACAACAAATCAAGACTCTTAATTTGATTAGAAATGTCTCACGATAAATAATAAGCACTATGGTTCCTCTATATTTAAATAGTGTTTTGTAAGGAAGTTAATCAGGGAAGCTGATTAAATCTGGAGGAGTTGCAGAGATCCAAAGGGACAAATTTGGCAAATTGTGAAATTTGGTTCACAAATCTGACCTAAACGAACACCTAAGTAAAAAAAAGTCAAAAATTTGGAAGAATGTGCTCTGGTTAGATAAGACAAAAGAAAATAAATAAAACATTTGGTCTTTACAATAGAAAAAAATCTATATTTTGTGGAGAAGTAACACTGCACAACATCCTGAAACAGTGTTGGCAGCATTATTGTGGGGATTATTTCTTTCAGCAGGAGCAGAGAGGCTGCAGAACCAATGGGAAGATGGATGGAGTATCTATGGACATTTATCATGTTGCTTTTTATACATCAGGATAAATTTAGATTTATATTTATCTGGATGAATTCCAATAAATGATGTTTAGTAATCTCCAAGACTGTCCGTATTGTCAGGATTGTTATTTTTTTACTATTTTCTCCACTCTTTGTTCAATGAAAGCATCAATAAATATCAATAAATTTGAAAATATGATTAAAAGCAGTCACTGTTTGCAGTTAGACGATACAAGTCATGGCTTTATGCGCGTTACAACCAGGTAGGTTCTGTTAAGAGCAGTATTTGGGGAACTATGATTGCTTTGACACACAGTCACGGACATTTAGTTACCTAAAAAGAAGTAATGAATACTTCTTATCGACACTTTTATTGTCATCACAATAGTACAACAGCTTGTGATAAATCTTAATACCATCCTGAACGAAAACCTGTTAGAAAACCTGTAAGAAAAACTCTTGAGACTGAAGTTGAATTTCACCTTCCAGTAGAGCAAAAACATAAAATAAAAATTGTAATAAGGATGTTTAGATCAACACAAAGCCATGTGTTAGAATGTGCTATTTTGCAAAGATGAAACAATTCCCATCTCAAGATTATTTTTATTGACAATGTTTACGTATCAATTTTCTTTCCAATTATGCATCAATTTGTGTTTGACTACAAGTAGAAATATAATTAGAATATACTTCAGTCTGAAGCTGTAACTAAGGGTGGGCAATATAGACTCCAGATTTGATCACAATATTCTGCAGTGCTATTCTGATAACGATAAAAAATATGATCAAAGTTTTTATTATTTTTTTAGGTAATTTTATGATATTGTTCTTGAAAAACATTCCCATTTGAAATGTGTTTCTTCAGGATATTTGTTGCTGAAAGAAGTGTGATTTATATCAGTAATCAGATTTAATAATTTTTTAGAGTTTACTGATATTTATTGATACTCTTGTCGAACGAACAGAAGAGAAAATGTAAAAATAACTTATGTTTTGCATTTAGCATCATTAATTGTAAGTCATCAAGTTAATTCTTATCAGAAATGTTTTTACCATAAATGTTCTAGGGGCTGTGATGTTGAATATTACTTATTTCTTTGCAGTTTCTAAGAGCGAGAGCTTACCCAGACCTCTGCTTAGCCTGTTCTAAAAGTAAATCTTTATTAGCGTGACTGACATGAGCAGTTCTCCTTCACGTGAGGGACAATTTAAACAGGGCTTAGCCACCACTCTGCCCCCCATGATCATCCTGTATTTTCCATCCAGATTACCAAATCAGGAGGAGGCGATTTCAGCCCATCAGGAGGGGGCTGGTGAGCGGAAAGAGAACGGAGACGAAACATTAAAGCAAGAGGAAAAGAAAAAAAAGTAGAAGTAATACTTGAGACAGAGGGTGATATAAAGCCAGATGACTGGCGGTGATGTGGAAAGGATAGAGGGTTGTGCAATGCCCTGTGGGCGCTGTAGCCAAGGGCAGTAGGTTAATTCGTGTGTGAAACCTTTATAGCATTAGCCAACTGATTAAAATACCTGGAGAAGAACTTGCAAAGGGCTATTACAGGAGGAAGAGACGAAAAGCAAGCAGGGGAGAGGGAGGAAGTAGCAGAGTAGAGTGGGTGAAAGGGGGAGAAACAGCGAAAGAATGAGGAAGGAAAACAGCAAGAGGAGGCCTCATACAAATGTCCGCCACTCAGATATTCAAAAGCACAGTAGGTCTCTTAAGCGACGTCGTTTCGATATAATGAGGACCTTTGAAAAGCCGGTTTTTCAACATGCATTATGAGTGATGGGCTGGTGATAAACTCCAGAAAAGAAAGCCAAGCAGGCACAATAAGTTTATTTCCTCCTGAAGAGTCCTGGCAGAAACGAGACCCAACTACTCCCTGCTTTGGATCTCCAAGCACGCACTGCGCGCCGTCCGCATTGTACCTGGCTGATGGTACATCTCCCACACACCTGAGCAGACCAGATTTTCCACAAACAACTCATCCTCCACTCCCCCCTGCGCTTTGCCTCCCTCCCATAGCAACCAGCAGCCCCCCCCAGGCCGTCCAATGACAGGGCTCACGCCGTGCCCAGAGGGCTCCGCACAACAACAGCACACCCACCTGAATAACCTGCTCCAAAACACACCTTATTAAACACACACGCATGCACATGTACTGAACACATGCACGCATACTCTTCCATGTAAGTCGGTGGCTCCCCCCACCCACCATTGTTCGTCGTAACTGGTGACGAACTTAACAACGGACTATTTATAAAAAAAAAACAGAAATAAAAAAAGAAGTTGGCACCCCACCCTTACAATTAAAAGAAGTTAACATTGGATCTTAAAATACGTTTTTAGAAACCCTTCCCAACCCACAGGACTCATCTAAAATATCTTTTCCACATGAAGTCCAACTCAGAGGTTTGAAATGTCAGTCCTACCTTGCCCATCTTTATGGGCACAGTCCCGTGGAGACGAAGCAGCCTCTGTCTCGTGGTATCCATTTTTACGTCTTCACTCTTCGCTCGTTTTCTCGCTGCCTTTCAAAACCACCTGTTTCCTTGCAGGTTGAAAGTTTGATCTAGTTGTCAGAGGTCGAGGACAAGTGCTCGTCCTTGGGGATGTCTACCGCTCTCGAGCATTCTGTCGCTCACTCTCCTTCCTGTTGTATCAAAAGAGGGTGCACGCTGACTGACTGAGAGATCTAGAGACACCCCTCCCCCCAATGATCGTCGCCTACGCGCCCCCTCTCTCCAAAACCCAACGGCCCATTTTCCGAATACTTTCCGATAAACACCGTCTCCTTTCCTTCCTCGGAGCAGAGGGGACCCAACAGGTGGATGGATGGCGGCGCAGCAGAAGGTAAAGCGGGGACCTCGGTTGAAACAACCTTTGGGGTTAAGACCCAAACATGAGTTTAACGGGTTTAGCAGGAAGGAAACCCGCATACGCAACCAAAAGCACATTAAAAATAATTTCCAGGTAAATAATGTCGGAGCTGAAAAAAAAACTAAGAACAGAAATCATATTGTCGTTCTGAGTCATTTTGCACCTCAATCAAACATTCAGGTAGGTGCAATATGAGAGTTAACCCATATTATACCGCACCTCGGAGACGACCTGCTGCACGCAGCTCTTCCTTTGAAACCAAACGTCTGCTCCTCCGACAATACCACCACCACTAAGCCCGTAGAGCAAATATTTACAGCCATTTTCTAACTGAAAGTGAGCTTTTAAGGGTTTTTTCTCTTCAATGTGAGGCGACAACAGCGAACAACTGAGATAGATAAGTGAGGAAGTCCATTTAATTTCTCGCATGTCGTTTCTCTAATTCTCAGCAGAATAAATCGTCTGAATTGGAGAATTTAGAAAACAAAATGTGAGGATTTCTCGTTTCCCTCTGTTGTACTCAGCACGGTGTTATCTCTGGCCTTCTGTGAAGATGTCACACTGCCTTTGAAAGTAAAACTTTATCACCATGGACATAAAACTTCAGTTAAAATAAAAATTATTTACCAAACTTATTATTTGCTTCAGCCTTATATATTAGTCTAGTAAAAAAAAACAAAGAAAAACAAGAAGAGGTAAATCCAAGAGGCAACTTGATGCTTAAATCTCTGTAGGGCAGAGTGCAAATACTTGACCTGACCTTGCATGGGTACACTGTGTCCTGCACGATAATGACCAACATTACGACAACTACAGTTTACTACATCCATGGTATCAGGATGAATTCAGACAGGAGGCCTATGTTTATAAAATTAATCTCAAAGCGTGAAACAAATCATAGAAAAAGAAGCAGCAAGCAAAGCAGCAAGAGACAAAAGGGGTTTTAGGAGGAGCACACAACAATGCACGTTAAGTTTCCGGCTCTGGGGAAGAAAAAAAAAAAACACAACACACACACATCATGGGTAGTTGGTGGTTCGAGCTCGTTATTTTAGGCTATTACTTAGAACTCCGACGTGTTCGGAAAATTACACAACAAACTTTAAAAAAAAGATGCAATGATTCCCATCAATTTTCTGTCTGGCTGTGAGTCACTCAATGCTGACAAGAGCGTATGGTGACAGGGTTCGTATCCTCTACAGACTCCTTCCTTCGTCACTTTGTTTCTGTAGCTTGCCAAGGACATGTCTGCCTGAGATGCAGAATCTTGCAACACATGGTAAGCAAGTCAGAAACGGCCCACGAGAACATGTTACAAGCATTCACGGCTAATGAAATTACCACATTTTTCAAATTTGCTCTCGTTAACGAGGCTGGATATGTTTAAAATGTAACCCGTTTTTCTCCAAATGACTAAATGTTTTTAAAAAGCCCAAAATGATTCTGCTGTGCTTCCGATGCCATCTTTCCAACAATTATCTCTGTCTTTGCATTTTTGCACTCATCCTCCCACTCTTTTTGTCGACGGCAGAGGAATTAATCAGCTCTCCACCTTTACGCTGCCTTCACCCCTTGCTTTCGTTATGCGAACCCTCTTCCTTTCTCTCTTAACACCCAAAATTGTGCATCTCTTCTGAAGATCTGACGCTGACAGAGATTGAAAACTGCATTGGGGTTGTGTGTTGATGCCAAATATAAGTGCAGGGCTAGAAAATCCCGACGTGTTTTGGAAGATGCAGATGTGCAACTCGAGGGGAAATGGAAACTTAAAAAGAAAAAAAGCACCGTAGATGACCCGAGAGAAAAATGGGACAAGTTTGCATGTGGGCCTGAGTACAAACACAAAGCGGGCAGCCTAAAAACAAAGCTCAACCCCACACACAACTGGGACTGTTGGTATAATTTTTATGGCTGCTATTTTCCATTTAAGGCTGTAAGTTTTCCCAGTCCACCTCAATTATATCGAGCTCCAGCTCTAAAGGGGGAAAATATGACTTTATGCTTTTCACACAAAAAACCCAGTCTGAGCAGGAGATGGAGAAAAACTCTTATAAATTCTGATGTCAGATGTTTTCCAAAGAGGCCTTTTGTATGTGTGTGTGTGTGCAGCACACACGGTTGGTTGAAGGCTTCCTCATCCAAACCCCACTAACTAAACCAGATTCTTTTTTTTAATTTTAGCTCATACAAACTGTCTGAGATCTTTACAGCAGAAATACATTTTTGCAGAAGTTAAGAAGTCCTTTAGGGAACCACAAACACATTTACGCTGCTCTGCTTCTCTTCTAAAACGTGCTAATCAGAGAAGAACAGAAACGATGTTCTCGTCTGCGTCCATTTGTCAATCGAAACACCCGGTGACTAACATCCTTTCATAGTGACTCTCATCCGTTATTCCTAACCACAGCGTAACATATCAGGGTGTTAAACAGCATCCACTGCCCCCAAAAAACATCAAAAGCACGGAAAGTAAAAATTCAAGCTCATACCCGTTTCTCCTCCTCACTTTCGCCTTCCTCACAACACTCTCCTTCAGTTTAGCACTTACGACAAAAAGAGAAAACTTTGCACTTCACTCATTTAAGAGTAGAGAGCAAAGCAGTGGGACACCGTCAGTGAGGAAGAGTAGGGGAGGAGGAGGAAACTGGGGGATGAGAAGAGAGGATGAGAGCACGTATGCCTGCCAAACCAAAACTAAAAATTCACCTTAACATCTCTAAACGGAGCTGAAACACGCAGCTCGTTTCTGTGGGGAGATAAAACACAAAGTCCACCTGCTGCGCGTCCCTCCAGACTGCACATTTGCATCCCACCAGCAGATATAAAAAAAAACAGACCCAACCAGGCAGAATTTGAATCACCATTTGAATTTGTCAAAGACAAGACTTGAGACAGCATCATGATAATTACACTGGCTGTCCCCTGCGAAGACAGAGCTCCAAAAAGAGAAGTCCGCTGAGAAGATGTTACTCAGCAAATGTATTCTTTTTTTTTTTTTTAGGTTATATTTCAAGAAAGCGAGCCCTCCTCTTTTCTTACTGCAACTGGGGCATTATGGTGTCTCTTTCTGTGTGCGTGTGAGAAGTTTGACGCATGCGCGCGGTGTGGTCTTCGTTCCAGAAACACATTACATTATTCATTTGGCTGGCAGAGCAGAGGCCCTTATCCCCTCGCCCTCCCACACCACAGCACTCGGCTGCACGCTGCAACAGCAGCAGCCAGTTTGCATGCCAGACCTGGACACCATGCGAATCTGCAGGAGGATTATCAGCTTATCAGCACATGGGGCAAGACATTTGGGTGCACATACATATATATATATATATATATGCTCTGTCCTTTAATAACACCAGATGACTTCTAACCTGAACTCAAGGTATAATGAAGTTTTTAAAACCAGATGCTGTGTAGAATAGTGTACTTTGAGATCACCTGAAATTGATCCCAAAATTATTTGCACGTCTGACTGATTTGGAGCAATCAAAACCTCCTTATGACTGCTGAAGAGCTTTTTGCTGGTTATTTTTGATCAATGAGCTCCACAACTTTGAAGGTGTCTTTCCAGTCACACTGATCTCTAGTTTAAATATTATATATTCCTGGAATATATAATAAAGTATCGATAAGAGAAGATGACTTGATGTGTGGATTAACTTTAGCACTCAATCCAGTGGACTTCTGGCTGGGATTATGTTTTCTATATTAAACATAAATAATTAAAAAAAATTTTTTTTTTTTAAATTTGGTATATTTTACAAACAGGATTAGCAATGACATTGCTTTACAAGGATGTAGCAGCTACACCATTTTTAATGACTTTATACTGACATTGCAAATATTTATTAGGTTTTTAAATTGCATCTGTTTTATTCTTGTGAATCTCAAAAATCAAGCAGACTGTAAAGCAACACTGCCATCCCCTCCCCAGCTGGTTTACAGAAGGCTATTAAATGTTTTTCTCACCTCCAGTAAAGAAAAATGTAGATATTTCCAAATATTTCATGTGGTGTGAAAACTGATATTTTGTAAACTAAAGCATTACCAGCCATGACACTCATTATGACAACTGCATTTTAAAAGTGCAGCCAACAGTCCAACAATTTAATGTGATAAATTAGTATTTTGAATTCTCAACTCCAGAGGTGTAAAACTTATCAGGTGTTCATTCTGTATCATATATGGATCAAAAATAATAAACGGGAAAGAAAATATATCTGCAGTTCAATCATGAACATTTTTGTTAATGTAAATACCATTAAACTGAGGTATATTTTCTCACTTTGGACCATTAGCATATTATAAAACAGAATCAGTGATGCCTAAAACTGCAATAAATACAAGATTTTATAAAATGTTTTATTTTAATTTTTTACAATTTTATAATTATTAAAGATTGTACTCAAGCTTAATTTTCCGTTTTTGACAAAAAAATGCTTCAACAAAAAAAGCTCCGCGAGTTTGAGACTTTTTTCAAACTGTATTTTCAGATTTTCCTCTGCGTTTTATTTTGTTTTTCAGTTTGTCATTTCATGTTTAATGTTGGTAAATTTATGTTATGCTTCACATAGAAGTGTAGAATCTGACAAATGATTTCTCTTATACAATCTGTTGAGAAAATCTAACTTTGAAACTTACCAAAAGTCATGAAAACCTGTTTTAGCTCTGGCTGTGTTTCTTTTTTAAAATCACTGTAAACAAAAACATTTACGCTCAGCTTCTTACGGTGAAACACTGAGGGAAGCAGCAGCAGGAAAGGAAATCAATCTGAGGTTGGAAAGAGGAAAAAATGGTCTGAGATTTGAGACGATATGACAAAGGTAACAAAGGAACGCGAGGGAGGAACGTCTTCTAAAAACACACATATTCTTAGAAATCACAAAAATAAGGAGGTTATGGGGGAGGAGAAACACATGAGAGTGAGTGAGTGAGTGAGTGAGTGAGTGAGTGAGTGAGTGAGTGAGTGAGTGAGTGAGTGAGAATGGGGAGTGGGTGTTGAGATACTCCAAAAGATAAAGTGGAGAAGAGGGGAGGTTAAGACAGGAAAATCTAGTCCCGGCCTCGAACAATCTGTGTTGGCAACGAGACGTGAAACAAGAGTCGACAGAGTTGAGTTACAAGGGGAGAGGAAGGGGGAAGAGAGAGAGAGAAAGAGGCAGAGAAAGAGAGAGAGAGAGAAGCCGTGACATGACGGCTGGAAGATAAACACAACGATCGAGCAAGAGGTGAACACATGCACGCAGCCACAGGAAGTAGCAAGAGTCCTTGCAGGTGTATGCTGGTGTGCTTGTGTGCGTGTGCATGTGTGTGCAGATGTCTGAGGGAGCGATGTGGTAGCAGCCACCTCTATCATTAGCATCACCAGAAGGGAGTTTCACCATTAGATGGAGAACAAGCACAGATGTGAGAGAGAAAGCCTGCTGACGGCGTGGTTTCACACTTTGCTTCCCCCCTTTTCTTCTAGCTCCTTATCTGGTCAGCAGTTTCTACCCCTCAGCGTTTCACAGCTGTGTGAGAACGTCGGGGCATCTAGGTGTGTGTAGGCGAACCAGTCACTGCATTGAACTTGATTCTTTTATAAAACCGCTAACCGTACGTGTGAACGCCCGAAAAGAATCAACAAAAGTCGAGTTTTAAGCTTCATTACGGTCAAACATGAGTAATTTATAAGCACAGTTGCAGTAATTGAGTGGGGGTGTTTTAGCAGGTCGGGCTGTGGTACAAACAGGGAACTGTGGGGGTGTAACTGTGGACCAAGAAACTCATAATACAAACTTGGTTCATTTTCACACTCCTTTGCAGAAAAACAAAGCTTGCAGAAGGAATGATTATTTAGTAAAATCTGTAATTTTAGGAGTTTCTTGTTGCCTTTTCGGCTGATTAAACCGATGTTTTTAATTTGCATCATTTCAAGCAGAGTTATCAGAAGGCATCCAGAGCTTTCCAAAGAGTTTTGGCGCCCCAGTAAACGTGGACTAAAGCATTCAAGTAAACTGTTATGGAAACTTTGTGATACCCAGATGCAATTCTCTGCAGCGGATCTACCTGCAGTGGTTTTTGGCGATTCTTTTACCTCCTCTATCGCCTTCCTCACAGTGGAAAGATAAACTTTGGTCCCGTGTGTCACAGCTCTACTTCCTCTAAACATCTGAATTGTTTTTCCAGCTGCAGCAGGACTTCTGCAAGCTTCACCCAGTTAAACGTGTTCCTAAGATCATCATCATTTAGATCACTTATATTTAACTTACTTCATAGCAAGTTACGATATGCACTAACTTTGTCAACTTAAATGAGTGTTTTTCACCTCTTGCATGACTCACTGCCTTCCTGCACCACATTGTTAAGCTCATAACAGTTATTGAAATCCATTCTTCTCTGCAAACCTCTTCAAATACACACATTCCCACTGGTATGTGGATAATGCAACATGAATATTTTGATTGTCTAAACATAATTTTTAAAGCCAGAAGCTAGTTTATTAGCAGAAATATTATGGAGGTTTGCAGAGAAGGTAAATAAATGTGAGAATAATTTCCTTTATTGGTTCCGTTATGTAGTTTTGCACTACACAAAACCAAAAATGAGGGAAGAAGAAATGACTGATTGAATGGATAAACAAATTTAAGACATAACTAATTCTAATTTAAGACCTTAAATAGAAAGACTTCATAGATCCATTATTAAGACAGAAGATCTTGTAAAAACCGCGTAAAATGTCCAAATAATAAACTTATTTAAATGCGCCCTGAATTTTGTAATTTATATTTAAGTTGATCTTAAATTTGTGCTTTTGTTCAGTGAGAATTGTGTAGTTCTGGCTGAAAAGGTGCGACAAAAACTACAAGCTCTTTGATGCAATAAGCCTCATTGAAAGGAGTTCAGAAATTCAACTTTCAGCCACAAACCTGCAAAACAATCCAGCTCCTGGAAACGGCTCACTGAACGTTTACACCATTTAAATCTGAATGCTTTTGAATGCGAGTTTAAAGAGGTTTGGCTCATCAGTAACTTATGAAGCTTAATGTTTAAGACCTATTTATTCTCTCCAAGGACAGATGCATTTGTTCCGTCTCCTTTGGAGTCCTCGCAGCCTGATCTTGAAGCTCATTGTGGGCAGAACTTATTTTTTCTTGCTGCAGTGTCAGAGACCTCTGAGGACTTGCTATGAGCTTTTCACATGAGTTCTTGTGAAGCACGAAATGTCCTGGGCAGAAAGAACTTTGTTCTTGCAGCCTTGGGTAAAAGAACAAATCATCTGTTCCTGCACGGTATTTATGGGTCCATATTGTCTGTGTCAAAGGTAGGCGATCTGCAGCTACGAATGCCAGAGAACACAGATTTCATGGCACTGTTATTAAATTTGTTTAAAAAAAACGTTTTCAGTTTTTAGCAATATTTTTAAGATTCAACTTCCTCAACCTTGTACAAACTCTGACGTCGACATGGGAAGGTTTTGGTAAAAGCAGCTGTGTTTTTGTGGCCATGAATAGAAGTTGTTCATTTAAACTTTAAGATATGTTTGCTAGTTTAGAAATCACTGAATGGACCACTCAGGCCTCCTGGTTCTGGGGATGCAGAACCAGAACCAGGAGAAGCAGCACCCAGTTTTAATGCTCCTCTGATCTGGAACAAACTTAAAGAAAACTGCAAAACAGCCAAAACACAGTCTCTTTAAACTAAACCGGTTTAAAAAAAACACTGATTTGAAGCATTTGATGATTACTATTCTTGATAATGGAATCTGACAAGATGTAAAATTGTTTCATAGCTGGTTATTGTGTTACGTTTTTATTATTTAAAGCATTTTGAACCGTCTTGTGCTGAAATGTGCTGTGCAGATATGCTAACTCGTGAAAATAAACACAATAGAAAGTTCTCATGTCTTTGCTATTTTGAATCCTGACAAACTGCTGTAATATTATATTTAGACCTCTGTGTCTAAATATAAAGTCAGACATTTTTAATTAAAAGATTTTTTGACACTGATGAACTTAGCAAAATAAAAATGTTACGTTTATTCTACATACAGTGTCGGCTCTCAAGTGTAATTACTATATATGCAAAACCTGATTTATATATCATGTAAGGTGGAATTAATGTACCAAGTTTAGAGTTAAAGAAAAAAGTAAAGATATTTGTTTAAAATACATTAACCCCAGTTAAATTTTACAATCTAAATTTTTTTTTGTCGTATAAAAACAATAATTTGTGTTAGTAGTGCTGATGAACCTTTAAAAGAAGATATTTCTTCAATTTTATCCACTTTTCTCAGTGTTGTTTAGTGTGGCTTTATCGCAGAGGTTTTGTTTGTGTGTTCATAACAGAACAAAACAAAACTGTAACGTCACGTTAAAAGAGACTAGATGACTAATTTTCTCGTTTCTTTTAAGATCCTTCCAGAAAACGTGTCGAATGTGACTGAATATTGTAGCTTTATTTATATTTGCTAGACTGTTCAACATGTTGGTGTAGCTTTTTTTTTTTATTTGGCTTTAAATGCTCTGCAGTCGAACTGTGCAGCACAACAAATTGCAACTGCAAAATAATTTCCAAGCTAAAATGAAAACCTTTTTGATGATATCTTCAGAAAGTTAGCATAAAGAGTTATTTTGGTGCTTTTTTCTCAGTACTGAGAGTCAAGATGAGTGTCGATCCCTGTATGTGTTATGAAGTTCAGGTAGAGTGGGTGTCGAAGAGCATGTGGGGGTTTTTATGAAGGCAACATGAAAGGTACATGAACAATTCATGTGTACGATTTGAGCGATATATTTATGTAAAGCAATGATTTGTAAAATAAGACGAATAAAGTGATTTTTCTGCGCTTTGTTGCTCCTTTTATGTCGGTTTTTTCTGGGTCTTCAACAAACCTTTTAGCGTTCAGGGCAGACAACAAGAACAAAAAAACAAAGTGCGAGTTTAGAAGTGTGCATCCTGTATTTAAAGTTGCCACATCAAAAGGGAGGATCTGAACAGCAGCAGTGCTCCTGCACAAACAGCCTCTCACTTTAAAAAGGAAGAGCTTGCAAAAGTACTGGACACACACAGAAACACACAGAAGTGTCGCAAAACTAACTGATCCTGATCAGTTTCCTCTTCCTGCGCTCAGTGAAGATGGTCGACCACGAGAGCAGATGGAAAGATTAAAGCAAACGACACGCAGAAACGGCTCAGAGGAAAAGTTAAAGCACAAGAGCAACAATCCCTTCCCGGCAGGTAGAAACAGAAAGAAGAGAGAGAGAAGAATGCAACTAGAGGAGATGAGGGAAAGATGTGTCAACTTCCTGACAAATCAGCTGCGCAGAATGAGAAGTGGAGGAGTGTTGTCCGTTTCTACTTCACTTACAGGCAACTAAACGCATTAGAGCAAATTTAGGAAGAGGTTTTAGAGTCATGCTGCTGGTAAAGCACCAGCATTAATCTCAGTGGAAGGGCTGGACAAGCTGTTTATTGTTCCGTTTATCTTCCTTTAAAATGCCAGGAGCATGAAAAGTTTAAACAGATGTCAGATACACCAACAATCATTTTTAATTGCTGCCTGACTATAAATCAGACTGAAGATTTCTTGTGTTAGGTCAGCTGGGTTTACCAAGATTATTTCAATTTGCTAAATACAAAAATAACTAAGAATCTTGAGATTTTTCTTTTACAACCTACAAATCTAAAAGGTTGCATGCATTTCCAAAATATTTGGAAGGAGTGCACCTTATATTACATACATTGCTGGGATTGTGGCCCATTCCTCCTAACAGAACTGGTGTAACTGGGTCACATCTGTAGGTCGCCTTGCTTTTTAGGTCTAATCAGAAACTTCCTGTCAGGTTGAGATAATTGACTTTCTCATCGATATTAAATTTAGCTGCGTTGTTTGAGGTCGTTATCATAATCTGTGCTTAGTAAAGTGTACTAGTCTCTCCTGCGGTGAGGAATAATCACAACATGATGCTTTAATCCTGTTGCTTCCCGGTTCCGATGTTGTTCTTTGACTTGCTTCACACTTTTTCCTCCAAATGTAGCGATAACCTTTATAAGCAAACACTTTAATTTCAGTTTTGTAAGACAGCAGCTTGGTTCTTCAAAATGTAAGGCTTTTGGCCTGGACTGAATTTGGAAACTATTTTTTTTATCTTCCATGCCGAGTGGCTCTTTTCTGTGGTTAATGACAAATTCTCAGCAGCATGTTCAGGTTTTATTCTTTTATTTTATATTTGCACATCTCAAACTAAACTAAGCTCGTCTCTGGAACTTGGGCATCTAGAAACCGGACCCGAGAAGGAACCCGACTTTGCTGGTTTCTTTCTCAGAATGCGACGCACCGTCGCAGTATTCGAGGTGTGGCCTTTAATTACACCCACAGGCGTGTCTCGGACTTAAATATGTTGGTATCAACTGGACTTTTCCAAAGAGTTCAAAGGCATAAACATATTTGCGTATGTAAAACCAAAATATTTAAAAAATAATCTCAACATTTGTCTTATAATTTTGGCAAATATAAATAATTTTTTGTAGTCGACCTAAACCAGAAGAAGTCTGATTTAAATAAAAAGCTCCTGGGTCTTTTTGCACAGTGTACATAGGTGTCTGGCTCCAACCGTATTTTTCAAGAAGCAAACAAATAAGCTGCATGTTATTTCACATAAATAATTGATTTGTTTTTAAACAAAGAAGATTCAATCGTTTTTTCCATGAAGGGATAACAAGCAGCCCCTCTGGAATACAAGCCTTCGTCTGCTGCTGGAGTTCCCCCTCTGAGCGACACACATGAAAGGGGTCACTTTCAGCAGCGTCGAGTCCCTTTTGCCTGCTCATGTTTGGGTGTTTATTCTCACTTTCCCTGAAGTGTTGTCTCACTGTACCTATTTATGATAACCGCCCGCTCAGTGTGTACAGAAACAATTGCAGTGTTACTAGAAGAGCTGAATCACTGCCACTCCTTCAGCCTGTGTAGCTGTTTTCTTGAGTCTCCATTTCTCTGACGCTTTGCAAGAAGAAGAAGAAGACGACAGAGAGTCGAGGCCACCTGCCTTGTTGGTTAACCCTTCGGTGGCGTGGGCTGCGAGGCTGGTGGTCGAGAGCAAGGGAGGGCTGTCAAATGTTACAGAAACTCATGACTGAAAAGAGGAAATGGCAGATACAGAACTTCCTCTATTGACACAGAATGAGTGGGGGCAAGACTCAACGACGACAGCAGCAGCAGTAGCCTGGATTACGGACAGCGTGTAGTCATCCCTGAGTTATTACAGTTTTAGTGTGGAGAAACGACCGACAAGGGCGGCCGACTTGTTCAGAAATCCAGGCCTCGACTTATTAATAAGGTTTAAAACAAGGCGGGAAAGACATGAGAAGTTCCTGCAGTGGCCTAACAGGGAAGGTGCCATCACATCAAACCACCAATGAGCCGCCGTGACCCTCATGTAAACGATGACGCATCAGCGCCGAGGTGTAATTTCTCATTATTTTCACATGAATACAGTTCAGAGTAATACTAGAGATATTCTCAGAACAACAGGAGCAACTACAACACAAGACCATGATGGGGGGGGGGGGGGGGGCAAAAAGAAAAAAACTCCCATTCTCCTCCTCCTCCTCCTCCTCTCTCTCGTCTCTCCCCACCTTCCTCCCACTCACTTGGTTCATGTGAAACTGAAAGACCCAGGTCTGAAAAGGGGGAATTTATAAGGCCTCACATGCCCTAATTAAAGCAGTTCCTGGAACCGTGTGCATGTATGCCTGCATGCATGTGTGCATGTGTGTGCGCACATGCACGGCTGCGCGTGTGCTCTGTGCCTGACAGACCACTCAATATGTCACTTCCCTCTATCCACCAGTTCACGGACACATGGCTGTCACCAGTGCAGCGAGGCCACGGTCACATGAGCCGTCATGCAAGTTTGCCCACGACAGACACAAATGAAAGAAATCAAACCTGAACGAAGATCTTAGGAAACGCTGGGACAAAAACAGATCCTCCTTTCAGACTCTGGACTCTGGATCAAGTCGACACAAGTCAGTCTGCCGAGTTAAAACGGGTTTATATCGAAATAAAGCCGCATCTGTTAGAGATTTACACTGAAAGAGTTGCAAAACTAATTACTATATCAGAGTATCAAGGTATTACACCCAATTTTTTTAAATTAAAATGTTAACATAATTTCTATTCAAAACAACAAAGCAAAGATTGCTAATAAATTATAGCTAAAGACAACTACAATGATGTTATACATGTTTATTATTTTAATCTCAATAGAATTAAAATATAAAACTAACTCCAATTAAATGTATTGATAGTTTCTAATTGCTTATTGCACTGAATATTTTTGCTTTTCTGCTCTGTAAAGAGAAACCTCCCCCAAAAAAGCTGCTCCAGCTGAAAAGGCTCAAAAGATGATATTTTAAAAAGAAAACTGTCTTTAACATTGCTTTCTTAATGGACAAACTCACCAATCAGACACAATTTAATGAACTACTAAATGTAAAAATTGCTATACATGAAACTCCATACATTCATACATTTTAATTAAACATTTTTTTCTCTTTGAAATTTAGCACAAAAATATTAAAATTCAGGTACCTACATAAAGATTTCTATGAGGAATTTATATAATTATTAAATAATTTGCATGTTTGTTGTAATTCTTTTCAGATTGAGCTGCGTTGGCAGCTCTGACCATCAGGTGTTTTATTCCAGAAGAATAATCTCACACCGCTTTATGTCAATGTCCAATGTTGTATAAAGTACTGAAATCTCAGAGTCATGTAAAAGTTAGGTTCCTCTCCAAAATATGACTTTGGCAAAAGTCCAAGTCACTGACTGAAATGTTACTTGAGTTAAAGTCTTAAGGTATCTGAATTTTCTTGTACTTAAGTATGGAAATTACTGTAAAAATGGATGTACTCAAGTAATGTAATGAAAAGTAAAAGTAAAACAAGGCAAATGCAGTTTGACATTTTTTATATTTTGGTAAACTTGTCAAATACAGTTAAAGTAATAAACACAACCAAGTGCAGGCAAAATTAAACCTGCTAATAGATAAACCTGCAGCATCATTAGGTGCTTTACCTACAAGGTTAACTCAACCTGCTTTACAACTGAACCAGCTTCTCAGTTTCCCCTCCAGGACAGAAAATACAAAGTTTTTGTAAGCCTTAAGTTTTCCCTTCAAGTGGTCAGTGCTGAAAATGAGAAAAATAGTCAGTACAGAAAATCCGGCCAACATGAAGAAAAAAAGCCGTTACGATTAATTACGCTACTTCACAAACTATTGGTGCAACAACTGGTCATTATGTGGCATTAGGGACATGTGGCTGCTAATCATCGCGAGACTTGCTTTGTGTTTAATGGGAGAAGAGAAACAGAAACAGGTGTTTCCTATTGGTGGTGATGAACAAGCCCAGGCAAGGAGGCTACAGACTTTGTAGCAGCCAATCAGCAGGTGGGGTCAAAACACCAGCGTTTCTCTTTCTCGCTTTTTTGTAACGAGTAACTAAACCACACATTGAAAATGTATCGGAGTAAAAGTATGCATTTAAGTTCGGAAATATAGTGAAGTAAAAGTGAAAGTTATCAAAATGTTCATACTCGAGGAAAGTATGAAGTACTCCAGAATATATATTAAGTAAAGTAGTGAAGTATTTTTACTTTGTTACTATACAACACTGTCAATGCCATGTTTTCTTGTCTTTCCAATTTTGAAGAGTGTACCAATTAAACAATTAGAAAACAGCAGTATAATTCAAACATACCTCGGTCTAATTTATTTTATAGGAATTTAGTTTTTTTTTTTCAGGATTTAGAAAATATTACAATTAAAACATTTGTTTGTATAAATAAATGATGATGTCAAAAATGTTTAATTTATTAGCCAATCCATTAGATTTCCTTATGTATGTATATTACAATCTACAACACAAGACATCAAAATATCTAATAAGCAAATTAACCAAGAAAAAAATTAAATGGTAAACATTTTCTTCTTCTTCTTTTTCTTCTAAAGCCAGCTGGAGTTATAGAGCGACTGCAACCAGCAAACCACAGAGGAGTTAACTTCCAGGTTGCCTATAAAATATTCAACTGCTTGACCACTTTATTCAGCTCATATTTTGTTCCAAGGACGGCGATGTCTCCAGGAAGCTCCTCCCTCCCGGCGTTTATCAAAGTTTGACCACCACAAAGTGTTTGTGGTGTAAACGATGCCAGAGAAGCAAAGAATGTGCAACGACCTCGATAATAACATCAATATCAGGGAAGCTGGTGAAGCTCTGAACTAAGTGTTCCCCCTGATAAACGAGCGCAAATGGATTTCAGATTATCTCCGTCTGTTTGCAACCGGAGGCATGAAAACCAGAAAGGATGGAGTAAAGAAGGCGAGGGCTGCTTACATTTTTTAATTAAATGTTATCAGGTTTATATTTTTGCTGAAGGATCATTAAAGTTGTTGGAATGGTGCCGCTTCATGGTAAGATCAAGAAGTAGGAAAAACTACTAAACCTGCCAGGTGTCTTTGGGTTTGCTGATTTTGTGCTTAAAGTTGCACATTTATTATCACTTCCTGATATGAAACAGCATCAGGTGCATGCAGAATGTAAATAATCAGCATTGAACAAGAAAAATGTTCTTATTCTTAGCTCAAGAACGCGTCCAATCTCAAATGTTTTATTATTATTATTCAGGGCAGGATTTTTAATGACTGCAAATATTAAAAAGGGAAAATGCAAAACTAAATGCACCAAATATCTGCAGTTTGTTTGACATGTTCTTTGCTTTTCTGATAGTAAACAGGATCAAAATAATGTGAAAAATATTTAATTAACTAAGAATATTGGAAAGTAGAATTATCTAATTGTCTTTCTTTAAAAAGGCAAACATATTGTGGACCGTTTTACAACTCATTTTTCTTCTAATTCAAGATGCTTTATCTTCAGTAAAATATGTGCAGATATTTCATAGAAAAATTACAATAAAATTAGTTGTATTAACTTAGTTTTTTCCCGCATGATAAAAAGTGACACCATTCTAGTGCAACGTCATCATTAGACTCCAAAAACTTTCCCCCAGAAAATCTTTTGGACAATAACTCTGACAATAACTCTAACATGATTGATCATGTATAACATGATCAATCATGTGATAACATGATTGATCATATGATTAATAACTATTGCGGAAGGGCTGAGTGAAAACTCTTGATTCATTAGAAATATAAATATATTTGTGTGTCACTTGGATAATAATCTTCAGGTTTTGGCCACAGGACGTCAACTTATCTTCATAAATATACTTGTACTATCACTGCTTTCTTCTTAAATGTCAGAGGTGTAACATGTAAAAGTTCAACAAAGTTGAACTTTCAAAGTTCAACCTAAAGAGAGCTGCACAGCAAATATACAACATAAAAAAGATTCTTTATACTGTGAGAATTTTTTATTTTCACATTTGATTTGGATTTTTAGTCACCCAAAGAAGAAGCCAAGACGCAAAAGCTCAGAGAAAATGATGAAGAAACGAATGAAAGGAAACAAAAGAGGAGAATAAGGACTGACCAATTTAAACATCATGTATTCTGATAATCAGATGTATCAATAAAGTGTTTTCCTAAAATGATTATGGCCTCACATAAAACTCTCTAAATGCCTAAGATTTATCTTTTAGTCAAGTCTGCCAGTGTTGTTGTACTACAATCTACTGTAATAACATGTTTGGTCCAACCAAAGCAAACAATAAACTGTGAGAAAGTTAACTGGGTGAAGCATACAGTTTTATTTTTGTGTCCATCAGTTCCCAGTTGGAAACCAGTGGGAACTGGTTGGACTTGTTGATGGTTGTGTTCAATCAATCCAAAGTCAAAACTAGTCAAAATAATGTTTTTCTCTGCTTTTTATGCATCCAAACTCAACATGTTAACCATCAGATGGTGATTTATAAGCTGCAGTTCAATGTCGGTGCATTTATTTCTAAATGTGTACAAGGAGAAGCCATATTGGATTTTGATTTTAGGCTTGCTAAGCAACCTTTGATTTTTGAAGTTGGTCTTCCAGACTTAGATGATCCAGTTCATTTTTTTCTGAACTTCAAATAAAATATTCTGACTTTTCAGTCAGTGTAGAAAGCACCATCGTACAAATATCATCTAAAACTAGCGCTTTACTGTAAAAAAATCAATTTTAGACTAGAAAAGCTTTAAAATTTAAGCTTCATGTAAAGTTTATATATCAAAAATTAAAAACCCTCAATTGAAAAGTTCCTTTACATCCATCCATCTGTTGTTGGTTTGTCTTTGACAACTTGTTCATGCCGTTTATTCAGCTGTGATCATTTTATCAGACATTTTCATCCCTCAGCTTTCAATCAAAACTTTATGAATGCGCAGGCAGAAGATAAGTGACGATACATGTTTTAATTAAAAGGTGAAGCCTTTTAATTACCCCAGTAAGACCGTCAGCAGCAGTCATACTGGAAACATGCTGGTTTTGATGAGACTCTGCATGAGAATACCGAGTTTTCCTTATATTCGGACTGTTTACAACTCAAAGTACATTTGACATAACCACAAAACTGCAACATTAAACTTTGGACGAGTGAGTGGAGATCGAGCTCATAAAAGATCATAATGGATTCCACAAGTGAACAAAAAAAAAAGCTCTGAAAGCTCTATTTAGCCGCAAATTTAACAATTTATCCCTCCATTTCAACTCCAGTTATACCAATCTCTGAGCATCAACTAGAAACTGGTTCCAAGGAAAAGAAAAGAAGAAACGGGAAATGACCGGAGTTCCCTATTATTTAAAAAGTCCTGCCTCAGTGGAGGAGGCAGGTTTCTTGGAATTTGGCTTTTTAGGTTTGAATCACTGGGCAATTTTTCTTTCCCCATAGAGAAAAAAAACACAAAACATCCTCAATTATTGTATCCTTCATCTTTATCTTAAGAAAGCAGATGGTGACAAAGTGGAAACAAGTTGTAATTGAGCTTCTTATGCTGGAAAAAATTAACTCCTATCACAAGTTCAATGCTTATTTCACTCCTGCTGTGTCATGTGGCCACAAAACCACCATGCAGTCATGTCAGAAAGGTTATAAACATGAGTATGACATTTCGTTCAAAGCCTGGGGGAGTAATATTTACCCCATTAAACGTCCCCAAACCTCAAAAACAAAGAGTTTTACAAAAACTGCCAAAAAGGCAGAATTTAAATCCTTGAAAACGTTCTTACCTCCAGTCCATAAACCCAGGAGACGATGCTGCCTGCTGTCAGTCTCTCACACTGCTGTCCCTTCCTCCTTTGTCCTTCACCGAGAGGCTAGAGATCACAAACCTACAGGGAAGCAAATGGAATAAAGTGAAAATAATAACAAATGTTGATTATCCAGATCTGGTGGAAGTTGGGTGTCTGTCCTAATGGAGACATTATGTCACAAAAACTAGAAATGAAACATGTTGAAGTTTGCAAAAATGCAAATAGATTCACATGCACACCCACACACTATCATATGATATATCACATTAATCTGGAGCATGAAGGGTGGTTCTCAAAGAACAGAAAAAACTGATAGAAACCGGCTGCTTCCTCTTTTGACTTCTTTCTCGAAGAAGCCCTCCTGCAGCAGGTCGGGTCAGGAAAGCCCACACAGACGCACACGATTTACAAACCACACCGAGCTGCTGGCCCGTGGTCAGCGTTTGTATTTTCCCGATGTTTACCAATCTCTGAGAAAACATCGAAATGAAAGACGAGCACATTTATGCAGATTAGACACAGACCAGTTACTGGTATCAAGGCTTGCAATGTACTGACCTAAAAAGTTATGGTTTCAAAACTGCACAAAAGGCAGAATAAGGGTTTTCTTTGGTTATACAGAGCATACAGTACAGTAGCATTGCTCCTCCCTCGCTTGTTATTGCCAATTAACTGCCTGAAGAGTGCCGCTGCACTCTTTTCTCACCCACAAAAAACAACAAATTCAGCTACTTGGAACAAGACGGAACGTCACTGTGTGGAAACTAAGGAGATGCACTCAAATTACAGTAATTCTGTTTGTTTTTGTACAAAAAACAGAATTTTTGTTTTTTGTACAATAACAAAGAAAATAACTATAATTCAGAAAGATTTTTTTATTCCAAGAGTTTTTACTTTCCACTAAAAAGGAGATTAGTTTTTACAGGCATAGTAAAACGTGATATCAGTAAAGTGGGAGTAAAATACATGTTACGCATAAAAACACATCTAAACAACCTCAATTTAAAAGATCAACATAGTGCTGCTGGGTCAAAGTGCAAATTAAGAGTTTTGTAAATTGACTGTAGTAACGATGTTGGAAAAAAGGAGGTGAGATCTTTGAATAGCCAACTGCAGGCTAGTTGCACAAGCAAACACTTTGTCTGTTTAGTTTAATATTGTCTTGTTACACTTGTACTGATAAAAAAAGATTATATTTTGCCCCAAACCTTTTTACTTATTTCTGCTGAGTTCACTGGTTGTCTATGTTGGTTAAAAAACTGTTATAATTACACAAAATGTCTTTTTTTTGGTTATTTGTATTGTTCCTTATCTGACTGAAACAACTCTGTCATTTTTTTAACCGCGTTACTTTGGGAGTGGAAGCCCCTCCTTTTTATTTCTTCTTCTGTGGTATTTTCTTTAAATTGTTTGTGCCTCTTAAACCCTCCCATTTTGTCATGTTGTCCTCTGGGAGAGGGTTAAGTAAATATTTGGTATTTACTTTTGTTTTGTGTCGAACTTGGAGCGGGCAGCCTATAACACGGTTGTTTTCTGCATTTTGTTCTCGTCAAAATAAATCGAGAAATCACCCATTTTAAAGACGAACCGTGTCACGGCCTGATCACTCAATAACCAGCACAACACAGAAAGGATCCAGTTACATTTAATCTATGTTTCTATGTTGCAAAACTAAAATAACAACAATAAATGTCAAAGATAACATTCATATAGCTGCAATTATTAATAATGTATTTTAGCCGCAACATGAATAATGTTGTTCTCATGTTCTACATACATCTGTACAACGTAATGACTGCTGCAGGTGCAAATCAGTCTTTCCTCACAATCGTGTAATTGTAATTTTCCTGGCTGATGGCAACTTTTTCTTTTTACAGTCTGATCTGACAACTCCAATTTCCTCAGGGCTATGACATATAGAAAGAGAGGAAACCTTTGCTGCAGATGTTTTCTTAAGAGGCAGTAGTTTGGGATCCAACAGAAAATGAAGTAATGTTTGTACATTTAAACTTTATTTGCTTATCAAACTGCATTATGTTTCACTCAATTCTGTTGGCGTTTTTAGTTTCAATGCATTTAACAAACAGCAAAAAAAGTAAGATTTTTCAGTATTTGACATGCAGATCAAAGATAAGAGACGATTCTGATCAGTGACTCTTTAATTTTTTCTCCAGGTCTTCATATCGTGAAAGTCTCTTTCTGGCCAATGCCTAATGCAGATGAAGTGTAAATAAACCTGTGAAGCAAGCAGGCCTGTAGACAGCAAAGCGTGGCAGAGTCCGATCAGGACACCGGAGGTGAGGGATGAAACACAACCGTCTAGTTGGGTTGCACATAAATGTTTGCTGGCTTAACAAAGCTGGTGTTAAGAATTTGTTGCAAAATCCTGAGCGTGTGTCAGTTCTGAAAGGTTCTGCCACATGATAATGAATGGTGATTTCTTCCTTCTTTTTTTTCTCCCCTTTCCAAATTTCAGTTTTACTCACAAGTGGAAGCGATAATTTCCCAGCATGAAGGCCTAAAGATTTAAACGACAGGCTGCGGCCAAGATGAGGAAACCAAACCCAAACGAGTTGAGCTAGTCAGGCCGGTCTGTCAGAGGGGCGAGTCAGCAACACATCTACCTCTATAATGAACACACACACACACACACAAGCCCACTGGCTTGACAGTCTTCTCCCCACCCAGTGTGGCAGGCAGAAGCCTTAACCTAACATTACAGCCTGAGCATGTATCCTGCTGTAACACAGGATTGGGTCAGGATTAAAATAAAACACTGGGTGTGCCTTGGGGATGATGATGATGATGATGATGATGATTAACAGACCACTGTTGGGAGATCTTTTATTGGCACAGAATGCTAAATCCAGCAGACCTATGGCAATCCAATACGGACAAATATTAGCCAACTTGCCAGCTAAAGAAATTGTGTAAAAGTTGTTATTAAATAAATGAATTCAAACAACACGAACAAAGACACGTCTATTCTATTAATTCTGGAAGAGTTAAAACAGCGCTTTGCTAGGAGATGCACAAGTTTTATGACTTGTATATTGTCTAGTAATGAAAAAGAAGTGATCAGAAATAAAGGAATAAACTAATTTTTTTGATAGAAAATCCCTGAGAGATAGATTTCTTACAAAACAGAAATCATAATCTTTTTCTTCAAATGCCAATGATCTGACTCACGGTTTTCTTTAAGGGCAATGTCTCTGGCACCACCCTTTGAATGGGAGTCTTGTTGTGGTGCTCACCTTAATCCCTGGTCTACTGTAAAGGGCAGGTGCAGATGATAAAATGCAGCACACACGGGTTTTCAGGTCAAGTGTCCTGATAGGGAACCAGGAACCTAGATGCAAAGTTAGCAATCAAAGTTAGCAATTTACTTGGACTCCAGCGTTCTTAGTCATTTTTTCCTATTCTTAACTAATAACTTCTAACCTTTATTCCAACTTAAACCCAAACTACACCAAGTTATATATTATTCTTATAAACTGGTAGAGAACTGGAAAGGTTTGTGCACAAACCAACCGGAAAGAACATTATGTTCAACCCGGAAAGAGTTACATGCACTATGTGAAATAACAGCATGTTTGTGGTCACTGCACACCATTCAGGAAAAAACAAAAAACTATTGCTCGGTGTAAAATTGAACCTCAGTGATCAGGTTATTTTATCGGTCATAAACGGGTGTTATAAAACAATGTTCACTGGCACAAAATACTGCATCCCCAAAAGTTTTCCCACCAACTTTTATGGCATCCCAACTCTTCCGACGAGATCTCTGATGACTTTTAAACCATCTAGATTTAATCAATGTTTGGCTTATAAGCAGGAATTCAATGACCATATAAAACATGACTTTTGACAGTCATGACAAGTGTTCAAAGCATTATTTGCTGGAGAAAAAAAAAACAGGGCATCCTGGAGGGTTTTCAGGTGGGAAATCCATCAACTATTACAGCATCTTGACTTTTTAAAAGTTGCTCAAGTTCATTATTGAACACCACTTTTGTGCAGTTCAGAAACAGCGGGTAAAGTGGTGTAAGCTGAGGTTTAAAAAGTCATTCAATGACAGGCTAAAAAAAAAAAAAACATCAAAATGTTATAAAGAATAGGTTTTGAAATATATATTTTTGCATCATTTCCCTTCCTGGAAAAGCGCCAACATTTGCCACTAATGTCTTGCCATACATATCTAGTGGACTGCGCGCGTCCAGGTGGATGTGCGTGAGAGCAGGTTAGGTTTTGGATGTCAGCCGGTGTTCTCGGCTATAATTAGCAGCCCGGTGTTCAGAAATGTACCCGCCGACCCCGCTCCTCTCCTGTCTCACCTGAACGCGAAGCGCTCGTATCTCACAGCCTCACCGGCAGAAATATTTCATTTCCTTTAGTTTAAAAGGCGAAAAAGAAGAAAAAAAAATGATGTCGACAGAGAATTTATCGGTGAGAAGGACAGTCACTTCTGTCACCCTGCTAAAGAAGAAGTGGGAGGTTTTATCCTCGCTACGACAAAAGCGGACTAATAACTCATTTTTAATTATTATGTTTTGTAGTTTTGTTTCATTTCGAGAGGAACCAGGAGAAGAGGTTACCTGAGTGCCGGTGTGTCACCTGTCCCCAACTCGTCGCCTCCCACCTGACCGACACTTCCTGGATTATTCCGTCCCACCCTGACGACTTCTTAGAGCTTTAAATTCCCCTGTTTTAAATCCTCCCAGCGCTTGTCTTCTTAAATGTAGACTCCGTCCTCACTTCAGCGCACGGTAGGGGCTTTATTCCTCACCAAATGTCCTCTCTCTTGCCTCCTGTCCTGCTGTCTCTGCGGACCGCCGGCTCTCTGGCGCTCTGACCCCCCCCCCCACGGTGCTCTGCCTCCGCTCGCCCACTCCGACTCCCAGCTCCTCCTTTCTGAGAACCAGGAAGCGGCTTGTCCTACTTATTACACCCGGTCGCCGGATTGGCTCTGGCGGGGCTGGGAGAGGAGACCGCCGGGGTGGGCAGGGCCCACGGGGAGGGGTCCGGCCGAGGTCCGATAGGACCGAAGCGGTGCCTGTCGGAGAGAGGTGGGCTCCTCCTCCTCCTCCTCTGGGCATATCTGCGCAGAGGTGGGCAGTGAAAGCGGATTGAGGGATATCTGCCACCAGCTTACCTGTCAAATGCAAAAGCATTTTCAGTCGAAACAGAATTAATAAACTCGTGACTCAGCTGTTTTCCGACCCAGAAACCATCTGGCGGTGACCATGGATAGAGAGTTAGAGCTCCATGCGCCTTGCAGATCAGCCAAGTAAAAAGGAAACTGTACCGTGATAAATGAAACTCACACAGAGGATGTATCATATCCAGTGTGGAGGCTCAAAGGGCAACAGTAGGGACTTTTTTAGAATGACTTTTTTATGAATCACTTTTTAAAAAAAAGGAAACAACAGAGTGCTGAGAGAGTCACATCTATTACAAGATGTTTTATTGTTCATTGTGTTTGCATAAAATTGAGACTTCTCACTTGCATATAGCAAAAGAAGCTCATAGAAACATGAAATACACAAAGCGAAACACCTAAATACGGTATGCCCATATACACTCTATAAGCATATATATATATATAATGGAAAAAATGAAAGCCCACTGCACTGAACCCCATTGAAATCTCCTAGTTATTCCACCGAATATTGATTTCTTAACGCTTCCTGACTTAAAACATTAGTATTGTTGTTTCTTTGCATTATTTGAGGTCTGAAAGCACAGCATCTTTTCTGATGCTTTTTGATGCTTTTTTGATTCCTTTCTGCAGTTAAGAACAAAATTTTTGCTTGGCATTTCGGAGACATGTCAGTATTCATAAATAACAATATTTATTTTGTTTAGACATATACCTATAAAAGGAGAAATCAGAGAAACTGATCATTTTAAATGTTCCTGTAATTTTTTCCAGAGCTGTATTTGTCTGACTGTTTTCCAGGCTTGTTCTTTATTTACCTCCATTCACCTCCAGTCACCTTCACTGTCTTGAAAAGCGTGGTGTGTTTAGGGTGCAGTGTTGTTTGTTTTGCATTTAGGTTAATAAGTTCAGTTTTGCTGTGTCCCCTGCATAGCTTGTGGAAAATTACGTATTTTCAGGAATTACTTTCTATTCATGAAGTTGAGATCTGTGGAGAGCGAAACTGGTTGTGGTCTTGAGGACAGATTGTACCTGGGATGTTTAGTCACAGTGAATTATTGTTCTCTAACAAACACCTGTTGCTTTCACGGAGCAGGTGTGCAAGGTTTCCACACTCTAATTTGGCTACTTTTGAAGATTATTGGTTGCACTGCATTTTATTGAGGGATATTTGAATAAAAGGGGTTGAGAACAAATGAACACTACAGTTTTCAGATTTTTATTTATATGAAAAATGTGCATATCCATTTCTAAATAAATTTGGTGTAAGATGCACATTATTTCATAATTTCAAAAACAAAACATTGTTAAAAACATTACAGCAGAAGACTTCCTTGTTTGAGTAACTAATTATTCTGACTGAAGCAATAATTCAAGATGATAACCTGTAGTAAATTGGTTAAATTCTTCAGTGAGTTCTGTTTTGATCATCTGATTCAGTGTGTTTCAGTGTCTACCTGAGAGATTTCTAATTACCTATAAAACATGATCAATATGCGGTCACTGATGATTCCCAGCTGTATAAAAATAGAAACGTTTTGCAGGGTTACTTTGTGACTTCTTTCTGCATGCAGTTTGCCTGTTCTCCTTGTGAGAGGTGCCAAAACGTCAAAGTAGAGTTACTTCAAAGTAATATTTCTAAAGTACAAGTAAAATATGACACAATAAAACGACTTCCAGAAGCATGTTTTTCAGAATTACTCAACTAAATGTAACTAGTTTCACGTCTGCTCCATTTTGCATGTGTGACTTTTCTCTTAATTGATCTCTGTAAATTGCCTTTAGGTGTGTGTTGAATATACTAGCAGCCCATCCAGCGTGTTCACCCCGTCTCCACAAATCACCATGGAGACAGGCTCAAGCCCCTTTGCGACGCTACAGGGATGAACCGCAAACGTTTTGCCTTGATTTTTAGACATTTTAAAAACTGTCTTTTAAAATGTGTATCCTGAGTACCAAACCGGCGGTAGCGCTGCCTTCCCACACTCCCTCCCCAGACGCATCTGTTAGGTCTTTAAATGTAACTAAAAAGCAGCCTCGTTCCCCTGCTGAAGAACTTTGAAGACTCGTTTGTTTTTGAAGTGGTTATGGGTATGGGAATCACCTTGCTTTCTCAAAGCCTGAATCTCATTCTCATCTGCTGTCATGTAGCTCCTGCAGTGTGTGTGTGTGTGTGTGTGTGTGTGTGTGTGTGAGTTGGTGGGTTTTGTATCGAGGGTGCAGGAAGTCTAAATATAATTTTGTGGTGAACTCAGACAGCCCACCTGTATTACCACCCCCCCAAACCCTAAATCTGTGCTTGCGGTTGTGCTACCAGAACAAAAAGTTACACATGTGAACAATATGCGTCATCGAAGTACAATTTTTCCAGTGAGGTGCGCAGCAGGGGTCTGGACTCCTAAAAGGATGGGAGCTCACTAATTACAGTGATTTAAAATAATAAAAACTGCATTAATTTGTGTTTTCTCACATTACATCCTGGATTATTCAAAAAGGATCGATTTCTATTATAATATAATAGACTGTGCATGTGAATGACATATATAATCTCCACAGTGGTAAAACTAATACTTTTTAACAATTTATTAAAGCAGTGACCTCAGTGTCTATCTATGCTGGTTTGTTGTACAATAGAAAAAAAAACATTATACTATTTATTGCTATATTACCTCTAATGCAAAGGGCAATAAAAGTGACAAGTTTGTCTTTAAAATCTGTACAAAGTACAAATATAACAGATCCTGGAAAGCTATTGAAAATCCACAAAGATAAATTATTATTTTGTAGTTTTAACCCAGAGCTAAAGACGCTATTTATCTGCTTCTCAATCGTGATTTTATTGAGAGCATTGCACCAATTTACAAACCCACAGCTCAAAAAGAAAGGTTTATTGTCCTCAATTTAACAAACTTGTGGAACAATTAACCTCAAGAATCTTTATCTAAGCTTTATTTCTTAATTAATTTAATTTTCATTTAGAAATAGATGCAATTTGCAACGCAAAACATACAAATATGTTCCTTAACCCTTATTCTGTGTTGTGACACCTGATCTGTTGTGAAATTTGTGTTACCTCCTGTAAAGCCTCTCAGCCGACTCAGTCTGGAGGAGTTACCCTCAGCCTGTGGTTGAACTTGCAGCAGCAAATGCAACCTGTTTTAAAGCAGAGCAGGAAGGATCCCGCCGTCTGTTTGTGGATTGACTGTTGCTTTTACTCTCTCTCTCTCTATAAATGTCTACATTACAACACTGTGCTACAGAGAAAAGGATGAAAACAGTTATTATTTGTCTTCTGCCTGGTGGTCTAGTTTGTTTCCAGAGGATAAAGACTTCCCTTTGAGTCTATTTCAGAGCCAAAATGACAGGCAGCAATTACAAGGCCTGTTTTTCTGCGCACCACCTCTATTCATGGCTGCAGATCCAAGCTACTTCTGGCATCATTAACCTCTGCAGTGCGTTATTTGGGCTTCACGGTGGCCTCTAATATTCAGTTCACAAAGTAGAATTTCTCTAAAAGTATTTGTTTTCTCTCCTGCTACGATAAAGTTGGCTTAAAGCAATAAAACGGCACTTTTAACTCATCTTTCTCCTTCCGGTTGTCTGTAAATGATTTTTAAAGCACTTCCGCCATCTAGTGGTCATTGGGAAATCTACAACTCAGATTTTCGTGAAGGTAAAAAGATATATTATAAATATAAAAGCAAAACACATTAACATCTACACTCAATATTCAGAAGTTTAACAATATCCCGGACTGTTCCAAATTTAACACCAATTACAATTTGGTTTTATTTAATTCATGTGAATAATTCAAACAATGTATGTACAAAAATTATTGTGGCCTTATGTAACATTTTGTAGGCAGTAACTTTTGAAGGAACAAGTGATTTTACGGTCCCTGGAAAAGTCGGAAGAAATTTCATGTCACTATTTTCCAGATCTGAGAAGAAAATAAAAATATCACATTAATTTTTGCCTGTAACTTTAGCAGATACAGGATAAACCTTTATGAAATTCATCTCTACTGTCTCACAATGCTGTACTTTCAGTTTGCCCTGCATTGACTTTTATCAAGATTTTTATCAAGCTAAGCATAATTTTTATCATACATCTGAAATTAAAGAAGTTATTACACTTCATACCAACAAATATGCCTGCACTATCTGCGATTATTGATTTTCCATGTGTTACAAGCATTCAAAATGAGATTAGATGAGGGTTTCTGAAGGAAAATTCAGCATCACAGATTGTGTCTGTAAATAAACTGCAGTGGTATTCATACAGCAATTTATTCTACAGCTACTTTAATGTACATGAATTTGTAATCTGTAGTTTGAAGCATGACGAGAAGCTGCTGCAGACTCTCTGACTACTAATGAGAGCAGAGAGAGAACAAATGTGAAACAGTGGCATCGCAAAGGAAGGAGAACCAGGTGTGTCTCTACAAATCGAAGGTTGGGATTCAATTTGTTTCATTCAGCAGCAGCTGAATCAAACAAACCTTCAAGGTTCCCAAATTTAACCTTGAATCTGAATGAGTCTGTCTCTGCTGGGAGGAGAAGGATTAAGGTTCCAGGAGAAAGAGCATCATGACAATCTGCGAAGGGTTTTCGTTAATACACACTGGAAGCTGTTTTATCGCTCATTGGTGAGGCTGAGTCACAGCCTCAGTTTCTCAAAGATCACGTCGGAGACTGAGTCACAAGGGTCACACTCAAGTTTGAAGTGGTACTCCATGTGAATCCACCCTGACGACGCAGAGAAAATGAAGTGAAAATGTGTAATCATTGGGTAATTTTAGGGAAACCGAAGGTCGTGGTGACCTTTAATGTGTACTTGAGCTTAAATCTTCACTCAAAGAATTCTGTCTCTACATTTTAACCAATTTTTGTGTTATTTTTGATTCATTGAAATGGAGGTTTTGTGGCAGACGGCGGGTTGTGTTTTATATTTTTATCTGTTGCAGCATACAGAAGATTCGATGAAATATTTAGAAACTAACTGAACAGAATCTGAAATGTGGAGAACCTAAGGTGCTTGTTTGGTTTCAGATCAGATATCCTTGAGCTGTGCAGATATGTTTTGTATGATATGTATGTTTTTCACAGCGTCCTTGGAAATGCACGAATCACCAGTATTTTTCTTAAACCCTTACCTTGCTCCCTCAGAAATATGACTCTATATCGTGCTTTACTGAAACGACTGAGGGTTGTTAATATGCCTGAGAGATAAACGTGATAACCTAGCCTTTATTTTATGGGTGAGTAATATCAAATGACTTTTTCAGCTGCATATGAGTCACGGTTGAAGTAACCATGCTGACAAATAATGTTAAAATTAAAGCCACGTTCTCAGCAACACCCTGAAAACTACTCAATGTATTGATCATGTGTCAAAACAGCTGCTTATGTATGGATGCTGATTTACGGGATTATAATTAAACACTGCCAGTCCTTTCCATTTCACACATGTACAAAACAAAAACTAATTTAACACCTGGAAATGTTGCCTGTATACTGACAGGATTAATTAGGGTTGTGGGGCATGAGAGCAAATATGTTTAGTATGAGTTGAATGGTGCTTACAACTATATATTTCCTGGACTTTTTGAACTTTTTAGAGTTTTGAGTTTCTCCTTCTCTAACTTCCTGTAGCAGACACCTGCGCTACAGTGGAAGTGATAGCTTCCACAAATTAGCAGGAAGAACAATGTTACAGTTGATACCTTGTTTTCACCTCTGCTTATGGTAATTTCTGTTCTTTGTAGGCGCTTTCACACTTTAGCCTGAGTGAAGAACGCACTCTGCAGGCACTCTGAACGCACTTTATTAGGTAGGCTGCTTTAAAAAAAAGGGATTTATTTATCTGAAGTTAAACTCTTTTAGTCATCTAAGCCTAATCAAAAACAACCTTTTTAAAAATACTTACATATCCAAGAATGACAAGTTCATCTGAAAGAAGCTCAAACAACTAAACACTTTTCTGCAACAAATAGAGCAATTCTGGCTGCAGTTTGCAATTTTAAACAATGTTGATCAATCAGAGCCATTGTTTTATCAAGATTTAAAATAAAGAAAACCAAAAGAGTCAACTGCTATCTGGAGGTTGATGTTGCATCTGGAATGGCGGCATTGTTGAAGTGTAAAGAAAAACAAGTGGCTTAAGCATAACAAGCTTAATGTTTTTGAAACCATAGAAAATGTGATTAAAAAGGAAAACCTTCAAATCTGACAAGGTTTCACTGGTTCTGTGAGGAGGAATGGGTCAAATCGCAATAAATTATTGTGAGAAACTATAGAAAGGACATCAAAATGTTCCTGCCCAAGTTTTACAGCTGACAAAAAATGAGGAAATTATGTAAAATTTATCAAATTGAAACTTCTCAGCTGAAACATTCTAATGCATAAAGCAGCTTTTAAAATACTTATCTTTTTCCGAACTCATGACATTTTCCAATATGTGTTCATTGTTTTATGTTTTGTCCTTCTTGATTTGTTTGTGGTGAAAAAACTGAATGTTTAGTTTGAAAATCTAAACGGCTCTGAGATTGGGAATGAGAATACAGGGCAACGCAAGTTGATACTAAATCTGTTTTATTCTTACATCCAGATGTACACCAGCAGCAACTTCTCCTCATCATCATTACACACATTACCATCATCCTTAGTGCCACACTCAACATGTTCATTTGGCAGCATCATTTGCTACTTTTTCTTTTCAAAAGCTAAAGCTGTGATAAATAAAAATAAAACATTTGGTCCTTAAATATATATATATATATATAGTCTAGGCAACATGGTATCAAGGGTCAAGATTGAAATGTCTTGTTGCTACCCACAGAAAACATCGAACATCACTGGAAACGGAGCTGAAACAGTGTCACACGGCGACATAAGGAGGACGTCGCCAACTGAAGACGAGGCCGACGGCAGCGGCGAGCAAAGTGTTGGGCAAACCGAGAGAAAGAGGGAGAGGGAGTCTGCGAGCGTCAAAGGAACTGTTAGCAACCAGAGCTGTAAAATCAGATGAAAGGCAGCGAGACAGTCAGAAGATGAAAGACAAAGGGGCCGACGGTGAGGAAGCGCACAACAGACCCACACTACAGGAAGCCGGGTGGAACAAAATCATGTGAACCTCGGTGCACAGCAGAGCAGCGTTGCGTCGCGCACATAGAAAAAAAAAGCACAGTTTTACAGAAGCTGTCAGCGTGAACATGTAGGTTTTTAGGATTTCGTATTGTTCAAAAACTAAACACCACACACACCAGGGACAACAAAACTACCAGTGTACTGCTCCTAATTATTCAAATTCATATAAGCATCAGGTTTACAGTGAGTTTCAATATAGTTATTTTTTTTATTCCGATGAGAAAATATTACATTTTGGTGAAGAATGATTGGAGCTGGAAGCCAGGAAGTGTCTGCTGCTCTATCACAGTGACCTTTCACCCCAACAGCGATAAAATGATAATTTTCTCACATTTACATCCCTGAAAAGGGGATTTCATGTTACCAATGAGTGGAACTGTTAATAAATATTGCTGTAAATAACCCTGCTGAGTAGGCATGGGCCAGTTTGAGATTTTAATGGAAAATTTGTGTTAAAATACCAGTTTTTAAAAAATTAAATATGCCCTCCATGATCCAATTGCTTTCATTTAAATAAATATGATAAAATAAAAATAATAAAAAAAAACAATGCAAGATGCTGATTTATAACATAGATTTTTATAACATTTACTTGACAGTATATTTATTTTGAAACACTAAAGTAAAATTATATAATAAAAACAGTTTAATTTATTGTTAGTTGCTAAGTAAATGTAATTATTTTTCTCTGTAGAGAAACATAAAGTTCATTCTCCCTTTTACGATTTAGGTTTACGGTTATTTTCATTCAAACAATAAGTTTATTTTTGATAGGGAACATGACAAAAGATTAAAATGGTATAATTATTTAAAAAGACAATAATATTTCTGTCTTTATTTTCATTTTATCAAAAAAAGCAAAGGTTTGAAATTATTCAAACCTTTATCAATAATGAATGGAAAAGCCTGTGTAGGTATGGTAGCCATCAGATATTTCTTGTGACTGCTGACCAACTTTCTACACATCTCCACTGGTTTTTGATAAAAGCAAATGATTATTTTTAAAATTAAGTCTGCAAGAGGTATAAATAATTGTGGTCTGATTGATTAATCAAGCTATTTGTTCAGATATGACCTGCAGTTGATTAGCATGTAGCATACCAACTATTAATAAACAGTTACCTCAATGAGACCAAGGTGGCACCTCTTTCATTTTTAAGCAACAGGATTTGTTTTTCTTGGTAAAAAAAAAATGCAGCAGCTTCCTTTCAGCCAGCTGATCAGCAGCAACAGCTGGACAAGGGACAAGATAATTTTTAAGAAGCGCCTGATTAAAACCTCAGGGTATTCTGACTGCCCATGCCAACCCCCAACCACTCCGTAAATACAGTGCAACATATTTCCACTTCAGCTTAGCTGCTTGCTCCAACAATCACTAACACAGACACGAATGTATACATTTGGATGTTCAGTAGACGCTCCTCTTAGCTAGTAAGACCCACTGGTCACTCCCATGAAGTCCTTCTCAATTGATGGCTTTGCTGAAAGTCCCATGAAGACCTGATATTCTAAGTCAACCACATCCTAGAGTAAATTCAACATGTATGAACTGTTCATGGGAAATCATGGGCTACCTGGTGGCAAGTTTGACTCAAGTCTGCACATCCATGGCTCTGGTATTTAGCACTGGTTGCAGCACAAAAAGTCAATGAAATATTCTTCCTCCTCTTACATGTTAGCAGGCAGTTTGTGCCTTAGTCCCTCCGAGTCTGTTCTGGTGACTGCCAGCTGAGGGTCTTTCTTCCCCCCTTTTGGCGAGGAGGGGTTGGTAGAGGTGGGGGTGTGTGCTGTCTGGTTGGCTGCAGCAGTGGAAGCTTGTTGATGAGAGGCTGTGGTGGTGGAGGAATTGGTAGAAATGGAGGAAGGGTTTGAGGAGCTTAGGCTGGGACATGAAGATGCTGAGCATGATGTCGTTGAAGGGCTTTGTTTAGAGCCTGAAGTAGGACTATGAGAAAGGACAGGAGAGGTTTGCTTCACAGGATGAACTGAGAAAGTGACTTTTGTTGGAGAGTTTGTGCTAAGAGGTGTTGAGGCTGGGGCTGATGACTGAATGGGGTTGAGAGGGGAAGTCTGCTTTGGGGTCTTGCTTGAGGCAGAAACCCTGGGTGAGCCAGAGACGGAGGGCTGGAGGCAAGGTGTGGGACTCTGGGACTTACTAAAGGAGGGCCCAGAAGGAGACGGGGATGATGTAGGAGTAAGTGTCTGAGTTGGAGTAGAAGGTCGGGTGCGGGTTGTCTGAGTGGGAGTGGGTATTGGTGACACAGTCGGGGTCAAGGTAGGGCTGTGGCCAGACAGCGGAGAGGCAGAAGGAGGTGTGTTGGATGCTTTGGCTCTGGGGCTCTGCGGATGCGGCGGAGAAGAGGAGAGCACAGAGGATGGGGGAGATGAAGATGTAAGTGATGATCTGGGTCCGTAAGGTTGAGCCAGAGGAACTGGAGTAGAAACAGCTGAGGGAGGAGGTGTGGAGGATGGAGAGGGAGAGGAAGAGTGGGGAGAAGGTGTAGGAACCGGTTTGGGACGGGGTGTGGACAACGGACTTGCTGAGGGTGGGGAGGAGCAGCAGGACAATGTCGAAGGAATCGGCTTTGGTCGAGGTGTTTGGGTAAGAATAGGTGTCGGAGAAGAAGGAGTAGGTGACGGGGTGACAGAGGAGAGAGAGGTCTGCTTTGGAGGGGAAGAAGATGGCAAGAAAGGCGTAGAGGGGATGTGTGCAGCTGTGGGCACAGAGGCTGTGTTTGCAGGGATTGCCTGTGGCATAGCCAGCTGTATAGGACCTGTGGCCTGTACTTGTGCATTCAATGGTATGTTTGTCACCAGCTGTAGCGTAGGGTTATTGGTCAACATGCCTGCACTGCCACCTCTTGCCAGCTGTCCTGCCAGGAAAGGAGCCGCCAGCAAATTCCCACCAGAGGCCTTCCGATGGAGAGGAGGATGAGGCTGCACAGCGGCCCAGGAGCGGTGAGGAAGAGTGGGCTGTGAGGCTGACAGGAGCCTTGCCTCTTGGGTTAGCCTCCCTAGTGCTGGCAGACCCTGACAACTGCTCACCCCATGACGTAGAAGAGCCTCTTTGGCACCCTGCTGACAGCTGATTCCATCCGATGGGCCACTGGAGGATGCGGGTGGGTTGGTGGGTGGTACCTTGTGTAATGGTGAGCCTGGAACTCCTGCTGGTGGTGTTACAAGTGCCCCAGCTGCCATCGAGGGGTGATCAGCCTGAAAACGGGGACCATAGATAACCGTCCGTCCTTGCTGGACAGAAGTTGGTCCAGAAGAAGCTGAAGTGGGTGGTGTTTTAGCAACTGGAAGTGATGTTATCCCACCTGGAGGGCCCATAGTTGAGGGTGAGAGTGGAAATCCTCTTGGGGACAAACCACTCATTCCTCCCATAGCCATCATCCCAATAAGAGAGCTCACTGAAGGGCGAAGGGGCTGCAGCACAGGAGCACGGGGAGGAGAAAGAGGAAAAGTGGATGAGGGTGACGGAGAAATCATAGGAGATGGCAAGAAGAAACCGGCTCCAAGAGCGTGCTGCTGCAGCTGCTGGAGCTGCTGCTGTTGCTGCTGCTGCTGATGCATAAGAGCGATGGCTACATTACTGGTTGCAGCAGCCGTCTGCAGGGGAGCATGGACAAGCGGTGCCCAGATGACAGGGCGGGGACGAGGGGACACCGTGCCACTTCCTCCAATTATCCCGCTCCTTCCTGCGGCAGCGGCTGCGATGGTGTCCTGCATGGCTGGCATGCTGTCATGCTTCACAATCTGCTGCACCAGCATGCTGTCGCAGGAGCCCAGACCACTCGCTGCAAGGCCAGCTCCAGGACCACCTCCACCGCGGCCTCCGCCACGACCCATACTCCCGCCGAGAGAACCTCCCTGGGACGACTTTCGCAGGAGCACAGAGTTCTTCCGACCTGTACAGGAGTAAAACCACCAAATTTACTTATCTGTCTCATTTTCTATTACCTTAACCCGTTAATGACTGGGACACAAACTGTTTTTAGCATTTCTTTTGCCTCTGAAGGCTAATGTCCGAGCGAGAGGCGGGGTCACTCTGGACAGGTTGCCAGTCTGTCGCAGAGCAACACAGAGACACACAGAACAAACAACCCAAACACTCATGCCTAGGGGCAATTTGGAGAGCCCAATTAACCTAACAGTCATGTTTTTGGACTGTGGGACGAAACCGGTGTACCCGGAGAAAACCCACGCATGCACAGGGAAAACATGCAAACTCCATGCAGAAGGACAGGGGCCGGGAATCGAACCCAGAACCTTCTTACTGCAAGGCAACATCTCTACCAACTGCACCACTGTGCAGCCCCCTGACCAGGGTATTGACTACTGGTGAACTACTGTCCAAGGTGAACAAGCTCATTTGCTTTTATCTTCAGTGATCCTTCTTTTTAACCCATTTGATGACAATCATGAAAGAGCCTGGTAAATTCAGGAACACAGATTTATAATTGCATTATTTAGAAGAGTTGTGGCTACCTGAGAAATAGCAACCAGAAAAATCCAGAAATTACCAATGCGGTCCAAACGGTCAACAGCGACTGTTTCAAAGGCTCGCCGCATCATTGGGTGTTCCTCCAGAACCTCATTAAAACTGTCCACACTGAGAGAGTACAAGCGGCAGTATGTGTCTGCGCGGACGCTGGCTGTTCTTCGTCCACGAGTAAGCAAGCAGATCTCTGAAGAAGGAAGGAATGCAAGTGAATTAATGAAACAGCTAAAACAAGCATTTTATTTTGCACGAAAAGTCCTCACCCCCAAAGTAGGACCCATCACTCAGTTTGGTTTCCTTGTTGCCTCTGGTCAGTACGCTGACCCGTCCATGCTGGATGAAGTACATCTTACGACCAACGGTTCCTTCACGGATGATGAAGTCAGCTGGCTGAAACACCTCAAATCGGAGCTTGGTCAGCACTGCGGTCACAAAGTTGGGATCAGCGTTGGCAAACAGCGGCATGTTTGCCACCAGGCTCCTGCAGTTGAAGCTGACAATCTCCTAAATGAAAATAAGAAGAGATTGAAAGTTAACACGATGCGCTGGAGGCAGGAACAAACCAAGTGGGCGTTCAGGAATTCATCACCTCTTTCAGTGGCTCACTGAGCTCTCCCAGAATGTTCTCCTCATCGAACATTTTACCCTGGAAGCGATGCTCGTAATACTCGTGGATCTTCTGCCGCAGATCGGCAGGAAGCTTGTGGAAGGACATGTACTGCTCCACCTGCTTGTACTGCAGTTACAAAAGACAAACATTCACTTTGAAAGGTCATTTTCACAGGAAAGCAACTGCTTATAGAGTGAAATTAGTTGCTTATGGAGCTCCACAAAACTAAATAACTAATCATAAAATCCCTGATTAATTTCAGGACAAACCCCCACACCTTGAGATTGTGGTTTAGTTGATGTTTAGAGGGGAAACCATAATGCTGTAGACGAATCTGGAGGGTCTTATAAGTGGAGGCTAAAAAGAATAAATTCAAAGTAAGTCTTTGTTTCTGTAAGCTGATGAGGCCAAACTGGGACTCTCAAATCAAAACAGGAGGCTGTGTAGGAAAGAGCAAATGTACTGAACTTATTTGTAGTTGTTCAACCAAACTGGAAAGCAACTGAGATGAGACTGACTGAATTTGGAAATAACAAACCAAATCACATTTGATAAATTTTTACTCCGTTTTCTATGAGCAAAGTTCAAACAAGCTGTAACTGCATTGAGCTGAATAAAAACAAAAATGTTTGTGAGAGGAGTTCGGCTACTGGGTAATATTGCTTATCTTGTATCTTGCCTGTTAAAAATTACTTTTAGATGCGTTCAGTTACAGACAAATTATATCAACAAAATTGTTGCTTGAATGCTATATACTTAAATTTTGTACATTAAAGGCTGGAAAGAAATTAAATTGTGTGTTGAGGTATAAGTATGACTGCATAGAAAAGCTGTTTGAAGTCAAAGGCCCCCAAAGCTAACAGGTTAACCATCTTAATTTGACATTAAGTCTGTCACGTTAAACTTTGCTGGCTGATCAATTGTTCAGAAGTTATTGTGATAAACGATAATATTGTTGTTTTGGGATTATATTTGAATAATATAGTGGTAATAGGATAATAATAATGCAAGAACACATCTCAATCTCAAATATCAGTAAACTTTAAATTCTAATGAACATAAATATCCAAAATAAATAAACAAAACAACAAATAAAATTAGTTTTGAAGGCTTTGTAAACAAAATTGTGGGAGGAAACTGTGTACC
This sequence comes from Poecilia picta, assembly GCA_033032245.1. Classification (NCBI taxonomy): domain Eukaryota; kingdom Metazoa; phylum Chordata; class Actinopteri; order Cyprinodontiformes; family Poeciliidae; genus Poecilia; species Poecilia picta. Next base: position 15,577,747 of record CM065368.1, read on the forward strand.
CTTCAAAAAGGGGTGAGTCGAGAACAAAGCACCAAACTGGAGACTTTTATCATCTAGTTTTTGGTAGAAAGAGAGAAAACAGAGATAAACAATAAATCATCCCAATGGAAATAATTGAGTTTGTTTTAATTTATCATGTGATTAATTGATTTATTATGACATTTAAACCTGAGCTTTTTGCTAAAACTTCCATTAACTAAGTGTAGGAATTAACTTGTAAGCCAATAGAAAGAATTTCAAACATTACTGCTGCTGCAGGTGAGATGAAAAGATGCAAAAAGCAAGCACCGAAAAAGTCAAATGCTTTGACTTTTTCTGTTAAGCAACATAAGATTTTCTAGATTCAAAAAGCATATTTGAATTTAATAATAATAAAGCTCAACTTGCATTTCAATCAAGCAAATGAAAGCCACCAGTGTTACCCCTCTGTTATGAGATGCTGATCAGTCTAAACCTGTGACTTTAAATAATACAAGACTAACTGTGAAAATTAGCTCTAAGTAAGTAAATTCTGAATTTACGTAGTTTACATTCACAAATTTTAGAATAATAAACATAAAAAACTATATATTCTCATAAATTATGGGCTTCAAATATTCCCAGAGGCATAATAAGCTACATGAACATTCAGCATTTTACAAAATCATTAAAGATTAAAGAGAAGCGCTAATAAATGAGTTTGTGTAATATAATTTTACACTCAATATTTTATCTGTGAATGTTTCTTTATTACATACAGGAAACAGCAGAGCAACCACTAAAATAATGTTTAAATAATTAAAACTTATTCAAATTTAAATATGTCAGTTGCTTCCTGAAATAAAAATGAGCAAAATACAACATCCTCTTTGACATGATTAAGCAAATTATGCCACACATGATGGCCTAAAAATGTAACTCGGGGTCAGTTGCAGAGAAGCAGATTGAGCAGATCGTGCCAAATATATCTCATAAATATTTAAACAGGTGTGTAGCAGCAGATGGATGACAGTTATGTTTCACCTTCTCCTGATACTGTCGCCGAGACGAGTCCAGCGACTGTATGAGGGCGGTGGCGTGGCCGATGAACATGGCGTAGCAGGTGGCGCCGACGATCATACTGAGCATGGTGAGCCACACATCAGTCATCCCCTCGGGAGCCTGGGCGCCATACCCGATACACAACATGTGGCTCATGGCTTTGAACAGAGCGTAGGAGTACTGCACACCCCATGTGTCGTTCTGAGAGAAAGGAGGGGACACAAACGCAATGAGTTCATTATTTTAAGGCAGGGGTGTCAAACTCCTTTTCGTTTTGGGCCAAATCCAGATCCTGGATGCTCTTAAAGGGTCGATTTTGCCAGGATGTATTTATAAAACCTGTTCACAAACTGTTAAAATATCAATGAGTCCTTTAGATTAAATATTATTGAACATCTTTTCAGTCCCTCCAGGTTTTTGTGATTTTTTTTTGCAATAAAAATCAAAGCGTTTGCCATACTAATTTGGAAATATTTGTGATGGTAAATGCAACTTTTTATTACTCCTTGTATAGATAATGGGCTATAATCTGACAAAAGTTAAGGCTGAGGCAGCTGTTTAGTACAAGTAAGAAAGTTTTTGACAATTTTTAAAAAAAAAATCTGCAATAAACTGAAGATTGTTAGCGCAAGTTGTTGATTTGGTGTGAATTTTCTTAATAATTCTCAAGAAACCTTAGAGACTCATTGATATAATTTGGCAGCAAACAGATAAAAGCTGCATTGATGCATTTTGTGTTTAGTTTAGAATCTAAAGGGCCACATAAAAAGCTAGGGTGGGCCGGATTTGGCCCAAGGGCCTCGCGTTTGACACCTGTGTTTTAAGGAATTGGTGCCAGGAAGCATTCTCAATTTTGTCAAAATACAGATGAATCTTGCCTCTTTTCACCTCAGAAAGCATGGATGAGACCATAACAGAAAAACGCAACAAAGCACCAATCCTTTCTCAGATTACCAAAGATTGGAAATGAACAAAAAAAAAAAGAAAAGGAGGAAAGAGTTGCTTCTGTGTGTCTGTGTGTGTGTGCACCTCCTGTTTGAGTCCAATTACAAAGTGACGCTAATGGTCCAGAGGATGTGGGAACTTTCTCTGGGGAGAATCCGAACATCAGCCTGCTTAGCAACCTTTACTCATGGCAACCGCTGAGACGTGAGTCAGCTGTTCATACAATTACAGATCGCCTGCAGCAAGCCTGTGGGTTTCCACTGTTTGCATGCACCGACACATCTACCTGATGTCTGCTGAGATTTTTAAACAGTCCTTCGTTTTTTCTTTTTTTCTACCTAATGATTATAGTCAATTTTATTCCAGCAGGATGCGCTGCTGCATGAGCCAATTATCGAAGACAAAGAGGAAACTGTGTCACGTCTGATAAACACTCTGTACACATCAGCTCCTCTGCCTTCATCTGAAACAAATATTGTGCATGAAAATGCTCAGAAAAAGTGCAAATGGAAATGCATTCAAACTGAATTTTTAATCATTTTGCCACATTGCAGCTGGAAAAACTTAATTTCTTTTATTGGATTATGTGTGCTAGAGCAACACAAAGTAGAGCAAAAAAGTGAAGAGGAAATTAAGGGACATGCGGTTCTCCACATTTTTACAAATAAAACTCTGAAAGTGCAACATCTGATACTTATAAATAAATCTATTGCAACTCCTTGTCTTCAGAGAGTTACAGTAAATGTTTAAACTTAGTTTACATTTAGCAAAGAGGTTTGTTAAAGAACATTAGTGAACCAACAGCATCAAAACAGGTCATGGAGAAAAATTTAGTAATATTTATGCCAGATTGAGGTATTTACACAGTGTCCTCCTCGTGACTTTTAACATCTCGCAGACCTCAGTTCAGGGCACAGCTGCAAACTTTCCGAGATGCGGTCATTCACCTAGGCTGACAGTCCTGGCAGAGAGACGATAATCAGAGCAGCAGCCAAGAGGCTCATAGCAGCTCTGGAGAAGCTCCAGAGATCCACAACCCTGATAGGATAATCTGTGGACTGGATAATTATTAGATGTGCATTCCACAAATCTGGATTATAGGGAAGAGTGGCAAGAAATAAGACATTATCTTAAAAAAAGAAAACATAATGTGTCATGTTTGTAGTTTGGGATTCAGCCACAAATGGAAAGAGGAGAAATAAGGCAAGATGGCAAAAAAGGTTTTACCATTTGTTCCAGACAAATGGTAAAACTCTGTACACCGTAAAAAACTGTCACTGGAACTTCAACTTAAGTTAAATCTTCATTTTTAGAGCATGTAAACATGAGAGAAAAAAATTTAAGAAAACAAAAAAAAAAAAAACATAATTATATTGGACATAAAAACAAAACTTTCAAATCCAGTTTAAAAATAGTAGGAAAAAACCAAAGCTTAGTAAATCCAAATATGTCTGACCTCATAAATTTACACATCTTTTTCTCCATGTCACAAGTTCCAATCTTTCAAAATTATATCTTTACAATTAATTTCTTATTATGCAATCAACACTATGTTTACATCCATACAGCTCCGATTCTTCTGCAGCCGAACAACCCTGAACATGCCAGACCCTCCATTTATAATTGTTCTTTCAATTCACAAGCATCCATGGTTTCATGTTATTTTGTCACCTAAATTACCACAAACAAATAGGAGCTTGTGGTTTGGAGTTCAGACACTTCAGTGTTTTATTAAGTTTAACTTGGACTTTCTATGCTGTGAACGAGTTATATCTTTCAAAAATTGAACCCGGGTGGAGACTCACCACCATCAGGTTCTTGGAAACCCAGCAGTCAGACGGGAAATCCTGCAGCATGGGGACCAGAAACTGGAGACAGCCGTCCCAGTGGCACAGAAGCAGCATCATACCGATCAGGTTTACAATCCTCACCATGGCACTAGCAAGGTCATAGGTCATGTGGAAGATCTGAGGGAAAAGTTAAAAATAGGGTGAATTAACAGCTTGTACTCTATTTTTGCATCTTTGTTTATAAAATTATTTCCAGCATTTAACCCAAGTTTACAAAAAAACCAACAACACGCCATAATTGTCAAAGAAAGCGTCCTCTTCGTCCACGGCATTTGCCACTCACCTCCTCCCACTGGTGGATGTAGCGGATGAGCCTGGACAGGCGCAGCAGACGAAGCAGGCTGAGGATTTTGGTGAAACGGACTATCCGCAGCGCCCGGGCCGTCCTGTAGACCTCCGAGTCCAGACTGTCCACCATCAGGAAGATGTAGTCCACGGGGATGGACGACACAAAGTCCACGAGGAACCAGGTCTTCAGGTACTTCTGGCGGATTGCCCTGAGGTGGAGAAAGATGAAGGAGAAGAGGCAGGCCTCAGCTGGCTGGGCGGGTTTGTGGAAGTGAGTCCAGTGTTTGCTGGACTCAGTATTCATCAGGAGTACACTGGAACTTGAACAAAGCCCAGCTGAACCGCCTTTCCCCTTGTGCATACAAATGAACCGTTACCTCATACTGGTAGCCAAGGAAACAGGTTGGACCTACCGATATTCTAAAAATAAAGAAAAATACACACCCAGATGCTCAGACTGACCTTGGGTCAAGGAGGATCTCGGTGCTGTCTTCCTTCATGATGCCGGTCCTGAAGTTCAGAACCAGGTCGACCATGAAGAGAGTGTCAGAAACCACGTTGAAGATGATCCATGAAGGGGTGTTCTCGTCCCGAAAGAACGTGATGCCCACCGGCAGGATGATCAGGTTCCCCATCATCAGCAGCAACATCAGCAGGTCCCAGTAAAACCTAGATGCAGAAAACCACAAACCTCCATTTTCCTTAAAGTTCAAAGCTGCATCATCAACACCGACGTGAAGATGAAGAAGACGAAAGCATTTTTCTGAAGCAGATATGATGACTGATTGTTATTGACCAACAGTTTGCATGATGGTGAAAATGTCTTCCGTCATCCCTGGTGAATCTTATATGTGGGAATTTTGGTAATATTTGATGATCGCTGATCTGGGAATGATCTTGTTCTAGTTGAAGGTTAAAAATTGTAAGAGTTGCTAAGTGTTGTGGTCATAACTACAGCAGAAACCAGATAAAAACACAGAAAATCTTTAATATCACTGATATTAAATCAGGCTAAACTTTTGCCAGTCAGTCTGGTTAACTGTAATGGGTTCTTCAGCCCAGATTTCTCCTGATGGCCATTTAATTTAGCTTCAGTTTAAATGTCATAAGACTGCAGGATAGGATAAATACAACAAAAAAAAATTGAAAGATTACAGAAAGCCTGAAAAACGACCTATCATTGATAGCTTTTATTGTAACTTCACAGTATATTATGCTGTAATTTTGCCTTTTTTGTACTTAATATTATTCTTATTTTTATATATTGTAATACTTTTATCTTTGTCTGAATCTACATGCTTGGATTTCCTGTCAATTTGCTGCTGTTACACCTGAATTTCTCCATTTGGGACAATAAAAGGCATTTTAATCTATTATATACTCTGTTATTCCAACTTTGAAATTTGTTTTTTTTATTGTCAAAGTAAAACATGCATTAAATTACAGTCCAGATTAGGCATTTTTATATTCTAAAAACTAGAACATAAATATTCTAGTTTCTAGAATAGTTAGAATTTTTTTTCAGAAGTAAAAAAAATGTAATATATATGTATAAATAAAATAATTTAAAATAGATTTGTTAATAAAAATGGAGTGACATTGCACCCTGTCACACAAATCCCTGTGTGCAAAATCCAAACAAATAGTTCTGCTCCATTAAATCTGTTTAACATGCACAACATATTTTCCAGCTGTGTCAAGTCACTCTGTTTCCACTGCTGCTTTTTGTAAGGATAATGTTCTCCGACAGCACAGTCAAACAGCAGTCAGATTTTGTCCAAATGGTGTCTACACTGGGTATTTCAGTCAATGGATTATTATAAGAATAAAAAAATGACATTTGTATAGATTTGCTCTTTTGTAACCAACAGGAACACAGATATTTTAGTAACACCTCTGCTTTTCCTACAATCACATGTCAAAAGGACTGATATAATAGACTGATATATTGTCCAGTAAGAAAAAAAACACACACCACACAATCTTAAAAGTTCCTAACAATTTATCTACAATATGATAATGATATCATGTCATAAATTACATAAGCAATGCATCAAAATTCCTCTTCATTAAAAAAATCCTCCACTTTTTATTTAACTTACATGGAAAGATCTGGAAAATATAGAACACCTAAACTGATCAGATTATCCGATGTTACTCTTTATAATTATATGTCTGAGTAAAATGGACATTATCCTTTTGTTCTATGAACTACTGGCAACATGTCTCCGAATTTACAAGCATAAAATGTTATTTGCAGAAAATGAGAAATGATCAAAATAACAAAAAAGATGCAGTGCTTACAGACTCAAATCATGCAAAGAAAACAAGTTGATATTCATTTAGAAATAGCACTATTAATGTTTTCACTCAAGAAGAGTTCAGAAATCAATATTTGGTGGAAAAACCAAGAGGTTTTCAATGGGGTTCTGAGCAGTGGGCTCTTAATTTTTCCATGTGTTCAGAGATTTAATACATTTAAAGTTGTTGGTAATATTCAAATGGGGCATTCAGAGCGACAGATCTTTGATCATTTTTGTCTGGATCATCCAGAATCCTGCCGTAGATCATTTCTTTCTTCAGCTCAGGCTTCAGGTTTTCTACAGGATTCTGGTTTGTGGACTGACAGCAATTCTTTGTCCTACAGCATCATCATCCCATTTTTATCTGCACCACATCAAGAGCTATGAATCTAGAAGTGCACTCAAATATGGTGGTTCCTTGAAAAATGGCGGCATAAACAAAACAGAGACAAGAATACCAAGAACTGACATGAAACATAGAGGAGAAACATTCTCCTAACTGGACAAACTCCTTTTAGTGAGACAGGACCTGAACCAAGACAACACACTCCAGTCGTGGTTTATTATGTAATGTAGAATGGTGACAAGTTAGAGGTTAAAAAAGGTAATTAAAACTCTCAAAATAGCTATTTTAGATTTATAAGTCTTGATCAAAAGTCACAGATGGATTTCTTCAAAACATCTGTTTCCTAAAGGGATGATCTTTCCCTGCTGAATAAATTTGTTCAAAATAAAACTTTAATTTGCTAAAAGAGACTGAGCTTCTGCTCCTATAATAAAAGGGGAGTCAGTAAATGTAGAGTTTTATAGTGATGAATAAGGAGGACGCCCTGTGCACACATTATAAATCGATCTTTTCATCTTTATGAACAGAAGAGATCCTAAACTGAATCGGGAATAGGGGACAAAGAGAGAGAGGAATGAAATGAGAGAAAAATAACCTTGGGAGGTCTCATCAGTCTGCATGCTATGCTTCAGAACATTTCTCAGTGTCGTATTTAAGCTCTCTGATATAAATTCAGCAAATAAATCACGTCATTCGGATGTCAAAAGTGATTAAAGTATGAAAGAAGAGTCGATCCAATCATCTGGAGACAGTCCTTGTCATTTCCCCGTCTCCCTTTCTTCTAATCCCTTCATCCATCACTTTGACTTGCTTCTCCTCAAACACCGTCTCGTTCCTCGCTGAGAAAACGCGCTGGAGCTCTGCGCTCCATTGATATTGAGCCTTAATTCAGTCAAATAATAACCTCATGGCGCGATCGGCCACCACCAAACACTGATGAAGATTAAGTTTGCGTGAGTCATTTTTCTGCTTCTACTCGCGCTCCCCCATTCAGAGTTTGTCATTTATACCGACAGATGCATCGCTTCGTAATCACTGGCGATAAACACGGGGATTATTCACAGCAGCGCAAACAAGGCCTCCTGCAGCAAAGACGGAGCGGTATTCCCGACCTCAAACTCACACCTCGTTAACTTTGATTAGAGCTCAATAAATCTGTGAATCACGCACTGGTTGTTCATGTCGGCGCTATTTATAGACGAATAACATCCTGCGTGTTTCCAGGAATGGAGCTCGGTCAAAAAATATGTCCTTTTACGTTTTAGGCCAAACGATGGGTGAGATGAAAAACACTCGTGGACCATTTCTGCTGCAGCTTTTGCAGCAAACATTAAAAAGATTCAGCTGCACTGCTTTACTATACTGTTTTTATTTATTGCCTTTTTTGGTACTAAACAACAACAAGAACCCAGAAGCATTTTGATCAAAAACAGTGCATGCATGCTGCGTTATGTCTTGTGTTTTGTGTAAAGAAATGTGAAAAAATTGACTGAATGATTGATGTATGTATGGACAACAAACTGAATAAAAACTGAATAAATTTAATTTACATGCTTGGCTTATGTCTCCTATCATTGTTGTTTTTCCAATGGAGAATCCAGAACGTTATTTATTAGCTCACATATAAAGAACAGATTAATTTTAAACATTTTTAATACCTATGAATCAAGCACCTTGCAGCTGCAAATCTAACATGTTTCTTTTCATTGGGGAAAATTCAATAATCCAGGTTTTAATTGCAAATCTCTGTTCAGTCATAGAGTCTGGAAGAAGGATATTTACTTTGCTTACTGTAAAATTCCTGTTTTCTTGTGTTGGAGCTGCCTGTCCTACTTTTATTAATAGGATTTATGTTTGTTTTTTAAAACCACGTCTGAAGAATTGTTGCACTTAAATAAAGGTTTGCTCATATTATCCCTAGATAGTCAATTAAAGACCCTGTGGGCATATATATTTTGTAACTTGGGAAATTTCTTCTGGTCTGTTTGCATCCTGTAAAAAACATTTCCCAACTTAATTGAAACATAAACATGAGAAGTAAATTATTTGTACGTACCATTGTTTCACCCTAATTATTGATAAAAAAAAAACCTTTTTTTTTAAGTTTTGGGAGTATCTGTTGATCTCCTTTAAATACCACTGTTTTATTTTTTCTCTCTTGTAGTAAAACTAAAAACAAAAACCTTGTAGATGATATTTCTGACCTCATTTCATGGGTCGTGTCCTTGATTCAAGCAAGCATACCTATATGTGTCTCTACTTGTTGTGTTCCCTTGAACTCCACACAAATAGGAATTGCAAATGCAATCAAAGATGGTGTCTGCCACCTCATCAGCATTCCCTCTTCGAATACGAACAGCTGCTGGATGACCGCTGACCTGCATCGACCTGCTCAGCTGTTGTCAAACTGAACACTAATTTTTTTTACTGTAATTAAGGCCAAGTGTCTCCTGAGGAACCTGTGACTGTCTCCCTGCTTGCATCTGTCCACCACCATCCGTCATCTGTATGAAAGCTGTGCACAAACGTAGATTAATTGTCATTCACTTGATATATTCTCGTAAGTGAAGCAGGAGTAGCTTGTCTCTTTATGTAGGAAGAGGGGAGCTTATCAGCACACACAGTAATGATACCCCTACATGCACACACATTCCTGCACGTATCCTGACAGACGCTTTTGCATAAGGATGATTCAAATGAGGTTGTTTTAGCTGTAATTTACTTCCTCTTTTCTGCCACTTGGCCATGCATACTTCTTCAGGTGTCACTCCAGACTACACGTACTTGCAAAGTTGTTTGAGTGAATTATGCATAATGCATGCCCAGTCTGCATAATTCACAGTAAGTATAACTCGGAAATCCTAAATTGTCCTCTTGCCACAACACCATCAGCATATCCACACCCCTTTGTCATCCTTCTGCTCGCCTCCTCATGAGCCTCGCTCATCGTTTCACCTGTGACAACGCCCATCCCTCACAGCTCTGGGGAGATCATCGCACTGACAGACAATATACACAAAAATATTACACAGTCTTTGTGTGCCTAATGACTCAAAGTGGGCCAGGAGCCTTGGGGATCAAGTCATCCATTGTTGCTGCAGTGTGTCTGGAGATTAAGAAAGCTGTCAGTCCCTCCACTGTCCACCTGCACAGTTCTAGAGATTATAGTGAAAAATGCTCCTAAACCAGCCTGGATTAACTCCCCCAGTGAATATCTACCTTATTATGACAGGATAGAATAAAAAACATATATGTGACACAAGTTATTGCCTGATTTAGGAAAATGCATGCGAACAGAACCAATTAAATTCAGTCAGATTTCAAACGAAGTCTCACTTGCATAAGACCAGAAATATGTCATGTAGCAACTGGTTGCTAAGCATCTCAGGAGCAGGACTTCTCCCCAAACACAACCAAAGACACGATCCTCACCAAAGGGGGCGCTTTCGCAGTAGTACTTACTACTGGGAACTCCCAAGTACAAATAGAAAGTACCACAAGCAACACTTAGTTAAAAGAAAATGTATTATTGGAAGTTGTCTATGTTTTTTAAACAGAATTAGGATTATTTTTGCACCGCTGAATCCAAAAATGATGTCCATTTTTCTCAATCAGGTCAGGTTTTTTATTCTAATTTGATTTAGAGAAAATAACATTTTGTGACATTATTGGTTCCATCCATCCATCCATCCATTTTCCTACACCCTTGTCCCTTAATGGGGTCGGGAGGTGCTGGTGCCTATCTCCAGCTACGTTCCGGGCGAGAGGCGGGGTACGCCCTGGACAGGTCGCCAGTCTGTCGCAGGGCAACACAGAGACACACACAGGACAAACAACCATGCACACACACACTCACACCTAGGGGCAATTTAGACAGACCAATTAACCTGACACATTATTGGTTCATTTCTGTTTATATTTCTCATCCAAAAATGATTTTAGAAGAAAAAAAATGTTTTCTAACAAAGTGTATTAATTAAATATCACAAGCTTGGATTTCTGTAAATTGACACACCAACAAGGATGTAAACTGAATATTACGTCTTTATCTCTTCTATGCCCTGATGGACTCTCTCCTCCTGCTTGTCATTCATTGATCCCAGATTATCAGGAAACTGATCCAGATGTGAGAACAAGTAGCTCCAAAGTTTAGAAAGACAACCTGATTGAGCAAAACCAACGTGGTTTTTGGATTCAGCACATCAAAATTACCATAAAACAGTTGAAAAACCCAACACAGTTCTTTTTGCTGCTGCTGACCAGTGTCATAGACATTTAAGAGTACCAGCACAAAGGAACAAATGGACGAACAAACAAAAACTAACTAAAGTAAGAAGACTGTCTGACTTGGATTCAGAGGACAGACATTTTCCCCTGGTTCCTCTTTTGTCAAGTTAAACTCATTCTCCTCAAAAATTACCTTAATTTGTCGCTACGCCACAAATCAGACACAAGCTTCAGCATCATTAGTCATTTCTAACGTGCAGAAAGACGCCATGTGGAGAGGGATAAGGGTAATTGTGGGTGTTTATTTTCATGAACTTGTTGTAAAATGACTTTTTAATTTTTTTAAATTCATTTCTGCTTTTTATTTTCATATATATTTTAATGTGTTTTTTTTTTTTAGCATTTGGTGCCCCCTGGGTGACGGTGCCATCTCATCATTTTCACTTCATAATGAAGGATTTCATATAAGTTCAAGAAAATTATGGACAACCCTGACCATCCTCTACAAGAGACTGGCTTAGGCAAACAGTGTCTTCAGTGAGAGGCTTCTTCAAATTCACTGTGATACAGACTGCTACAAGACATCTTTACTGCTGACAGCCATCACCATCTACAACAAAATTGAATGAATCTGAGTTAAAACAACATTTAATTTCCCTCAAGATCAATGAAGTGTTTCTGAATTTAACTGATTTACCTGAATAGAAAACAACATCTAAGTAAAATTGGTTTTACCCAAGTTCTTCACCTTGTTTTTCATCAAAGCTGCATGAATCACTATTTTTGACTGATTTTGCTGATTTTATTATTCTTTAATACCCACATCCTCTCTCTAACCCTTCAGCCCTCTTCCCTCATTGTCTTCCTTCTTTTAAGCTCTAAAGTATTTCTGTGCTGTGTTTCTTCTTGAGTGTCTTTCCTTATCCTTCAAGTGAGCTTTTTATAAACGAATCACAATTCCACTTGTTTGAACTGATTCTCCCTAAAAGAATCCATCTTTGATGTGCTACAGGGGCCATTTGCTACCAGTTGCTTGCTGGTTGTTTTCTGTTTACCTGAAGTCACTGTAGGGTGAATGATCCAGGCTCCTGCTGATTTTAGTCTCTCTTGCTCCATGGCAACAGCTTTGTGGGACCCGAACATACGAAGACTGAACTTGTTGACTCCAGGCTGAAGCATGGCACCAAACTGTCTTTGGATGAAGGTGCTCTGGTTGGAGTTGCTGTAGTCCTCTCCGTCCAGCCCCATCCCAAACCCTCCAAGCCCAGACTGGCATGCCATCTCCGGGGTCCCCGCGGTGGTGTTGCAGGCTGTGGTGGTCGTCTCTGCGCCAGTGGCCACCACCATGACCCCGGTTCCGGTGGAGGAGGTGGAGGCCAGGGCGGCACGGGACGCTGCGAAGCCCACGGAGCGTGGAGCAGGAGGAGGATGGGTAGAGCCGGAGGAGGAGGAGGATGCTCCTGGAGGTGGCAGTGCCATGGGTAGGGTCCCCGGGGTGGTTGGGGTGCCTGCCGACCGAAAGGGGAGGCCGTCCCTGGGGGAGGAGCTCATAATGGAGGGGCGGCGGCCTCGTCCACCCATGGAGGCGCTGTCTGCACTGAAGGAGCCCTTCTCTCCCTCCAGAGAGGCCTGGGACAGCCGGTAACCCGGGGAGGGCAGGCTGCCTTTACTGCGCCGCTTTGCTTCTCCATCAGTCCGCCTGGGCAGGGTGTCTGCCCCAGAGCCCCCAGAGCTGCCAGGGGTGCCCACACCACCCGCCACTCCATCCATCCCCACTCAGGGAGAATGGTGCTATAACCTGTAGGCTGTGATCACCTGTTCAGATTATCCTACATAGGTAAAGATGTCTCTGTCGCTTTTAGTAAAAAAAAAACAAAATATGAAGGGGAGGTGGGGGGGGGGGGGGGGGGGGGGAAAGTAACCCGAGTCTGTGTTCAGGGGTTCCTGGCACCCCGCACTCTCTCCGCCCTCTCTCGGTAATGTGGCCATCCTTACCTCCGTGCCCTTGGAAATGGCCCCACGCAGATGACTGAAATCTTTACTCTTCCCACTGTCACGCCAGCAGCCTCATTTCCACCCCCACTTCAAGAGTCCGGTTTGTCCTCACAGATGTTTCTCCATCATTCCTCCTTCCTCGTCCTTGAAAGGTTGCTCTCCGCCCGCGGCCCTCCCTCTCCGCTCCACTGCCGCCCTCAGCGCTCCAGCGCCGGTCATATCCGCACCGGCTTTCCGGTCTGCTGTAGATAAGCGTCCTGGTCGCTCATTGACCGTCGGCGTCGCCTATTTCTCCACACCTCTCATCCAGTAATGCCTTTTTCCCACCTTCAACACAACACATGTCGTTACGTAAGGGATGTTTGGGTCGGAACATCCATCCGAGGATGAATGACAAGGACACTCGCTCCTTGGGTTCGCAGCAGAGGGACTGTTATTGCACATAAAGTGTCGACCAAAAGAGACGCTCACACTCCGACGCGCACCGATCCATCCTGACACACCGCGTCCACAAACACGCACACGGAAAATGAGACACGGTCAGCGGCGCGCACAAGTCAAATCAACCCCCTAAAAAAAATCTCAGCCCATGCTTTGTCGGAAAACACGACACGCAGACATTGTCGGTATCTGAGGAGAAATGATGATGGAAGGAGCGCTGGAAAAAAAAAAGGAAAGAAAGAAAGTCCACCCGTGACTGAAGCGCTCACAGACAGAGAGTTGTTGGCGTTATTTCAGGCTTTCAGAAGCAGCTTCAGTTTCCACCCGCACTTCACACGACTTTCAATGACATTCTGTCCAGAAAACAGGCGGCGTCCTCCACCGAGAGCAGACACATGCCTCCAGCAGGCAGAAAAAGAAAGCGGCTTTGTCCTCACAACTCCGCAGAATCAAGAGTATCCAGCGCATTTATTTACAGAAAGAAAGAAGAAAAACAACAACAAAAAAAGCACTTGTTGAGCGTTTTAAGGTCTTTCGCGCAATTCACTCCTCTCACTCCGACAGCCTGCACGTCCACACAGGCGCGCTGAAATGAGAGTTAAATAAATAAATCTGCATATAAAGGTCCGAATCTAATCGTCCTGTTACCATGGCACCCGCATCCCCATCATCCGCTAACACCCCCCCCCCCCATCCAAAGGCCGCGTGCGCGGCTGGCGCAAGACGCACGCATGTCTCGCAGGTACCAGTCGCGCGTCATCAATTCTAGACAATGCAACGTGGGAGCGGCTGATGCAGAGCGATGATGAAACTTTAGAGGCAGAAAAAAGAAGAGAGTCTCCTTGAAGGTGAGGAGAGGTTGAAGCTCCTACAGGTGGAACCACAACATCCACTGTCTGTCAGACATCAAATCACATTATACCTGCATACTAAAATTATTTATAATTGCTAAATGCCAAAATAACGAGGATAGCTTTTTCTTTTCTTTCTTTCTTTCTTTCTTTTTTTTTTCTTACAAATTCAGAAAACAGGTTCAACATCTTCTAAAGTTTATGACCTTGGACAGACATTTTGAGTTTCCTTCCAACAACTTTTCATTATAGTTTGCTGAGATTTTGACTCATTCCTCCTGACAGAACTGATGACAAAACCTGAAGCAGGTTTGGATCGAGCTCAGAGGTTTGTGCAAATCTGATTTCATCTGTGTCTTTTCAATAATTGTTTTAAATTGCATTTTAAAGTTTACAATTAAATCCTCTGAACTTTTAGAAGAATATGAAAATGTGAATAGTTTCTGGTCAAATTCAGGTTTATTAATCCAGTTAATTAAAAGAACATTGATATCTGAACTGCAAACCCTGACAGTGAACAGAAAAAGTGAGAAGATGATGCTTAATTCACATTCATCAGGGAAATATGTTAACCTACTCCACTTAGATTGTCGCAAAATTTTCACACATTAGCAACAACTATAAAAATGTCCAGACAATATATTATTTTAGGATGATGTTTGGGTGTATTCACTGATTACTGGAGATATGCATCAGCTGAATTATGAACTCACACCCCTTAGTCTTCACCCGGTAACCATGCAAGGAAGAGAGGATATAGATGATGGACAGATGCAATAATTTGATATTTTCCTCATTTTTTGGATCATGTTACGACCACTATCAGTATGAACATTTTTCTTTGGCATATTTTCTGGTATGAGTTATGAAAGCTTTTACTTTTGCCAAGTTACTATTATCAATTTTTATTCTTGCATTAATTTTTTCTCATTTTGAAGTTCTTGAGTTTTGTTTCTACTCTTTGGTTTTGAGTTCTTTTAATACTAATTTTGTACAGACTCATTTTCCTGTCTCCTGAGTTTCTCTCCTTGTTTTGTATTATGGTTGTGTTTTGAACCTTGTATAATTCTTTATTCTTTTAAGTATATGTTTGCAGATTGTACAGCATATTCTTAGAAGAGGTAAATGCAAAAGTCCTTAAGGATTAAAAATAATTTGCTAGAAAGAATGTGGCTCACAGAGGAAGGAGAGAGGTTGTGTGTTTGCAGATGGATTAAGGAAGAGGATTCGTGGAATGTTAGATATGCAAACACACTAATAAAAGAAAAGGAGGAGGAGGAAGAGGAGGGGGACGATGACATCTCCAGAAGAAAAGAAACAATGCCACAAACTGGATCATTAGTGGAGAGGAAGATCATCTCTGTGGATACAAAGGAAATTCCCAAAATGTTTTCAGTATATCACACAGAGCTGCTTATATTTGCTAAAAAAATGTTTGAAGAGAAATATGCTCAGAAATGTGAGTAAAAGCCTTAACTTTATCTTTATTAATAGTAGCATCGTGTTACATGGACAGACGCACAGAAAATCAGATAGTAATGCCTAAAGAAGCTAAAATTAGCTTCAGTTAGCTTCCTGACAACAATGAGAGGTCAGACGCAGTTCAAGCTTCAAGTTTTATTTGAAGGAGTCATTCATCACACATGAGACCAGCTTCAGCAGTGCACATTTCCTCTTAGGCTAGGCGCTCACTGCCCTCATGATGTTGGTGTGACCGGATCCTGGGATCCAGCCCGTCACCACAATCACCATGTCTCCTGACTTGAAGAATCCTCTTGCTTTCCCTGCAGAGAAACGCGAGTGGAAATGATTTAAATTCAAGAGGAAGGTGATGGGAGCAAACATCAGTCACACACACTGACCTATTTCCATGCCAAAGTTGACCCTGTTGTCAACATCATCGGCCCAGACGGGAGCAGGAAGAGGGTGGAAAAGAGCAGGAAATAAGCCTCTCAGCAGCTGGGACTGACGCGCCACCTGAGGAAGATGCAGTCAGCCATTTTTGTTCTACTTTAAAATCTTTGCCCTTCCAGTGTTTGGATTTGTTCACACTCCTCCAGCCTTTTCAAAACAAAACAAAAAACCTTTTTATTATACTGGTAATTCTTTTAAGACAGACCAACATGAAGCGACCTGTAATTTTAAACTGAAAATCATGTATTTGGTAACACTTTAAGATGGGTGTATAAGATTGACATGAGACTGTCGTAAACACAGGGGTGAAAGTAAGGGCGTACGGCAGGGTACTGTGTACCCCTAAAAGATTTAGTGGGGGTACGCAGTACCTGCAAGAGAGGGGAGCGGCTGTCTGCAGTAAAAAATGAACGGGTTCACTGTGCAGCTGTGAGTTCACCCACTAATCAGCCGTGACTGATTAGTTTTTCTAAAACAATATAAAACACAACATAATCAGTTAATAAATCGCTTTTTCCCCATTTTATATTGTTTCTGAGCTGTTCGTCCTTTGCTAGAGCGGAAGGTTTTGAGTCGATCTCGGCATTAGGTGACAAACTGAACGCCGCCAGTAGGCTGAGACTAGCACCAGCACGTTCCTAACTTTATGAAAAAACAACAAAAAAAAATCAACAAAACGTGTTCAAATTAATGACCCAACAATAATAATCATCTCAGTAATTATTGTTTCAACAAGGTGTTGCACAAATCTGTGCTTTTCGGTTCCATTACCAAAATTACTAGCAGAGCAGGAGTTAAAAATTAACCAATCAACCACCGCTGTGTTCAGGGAGGCTTATTAATGATCGCAAAATAAATATCAAGCCTGCAAATCTGACATCGTAACGGAGTGAATGTTATGTTTTTAATCTCTGGTCGGCTTGTGGAGCGCAGGCGGTTGCCACGGCAATGGGTGTGCTTAAATGACAGAGAGAGAGAGAATAAAAATGTGCGAGTGGTTTAGAGTTGATCACCTGTTCAGGTTGTTTTAACCTTGTCTATCTTTGCTGTGGCGCATCACAGCCGCTGTAGTTTCTGAACGTTCAATAAACGACAAACCTGGACTAATTACCTCGTTCTTTGTGAGTATAAGTCATTTACAACAAACATCAAACATGGTAAATGTGCTTCATTAAGTATTTAACAAACAAATGGCTTCTACCGCGATAATTATGTGAAATTAAATGAATTGTCTTATACTGTATAAAAAATTGTTTGGTGCTGTCGGGCTCAGAGTCTGAGAGGCTTTTCCTTTATCAAACACATTTTTTGCCTCTTATTTAGTGGAAATATTTATGTTTCCACTAAACAAGAGTTTAGTGGAAACTCTTGTTTCGAAATGATAACCTTTTTCAACCTTAATAGCTCCACTGTTGAAAATGAGAAGCTAATATTCACAAATGACAGTGAAATAAAATCCAGTCCAACATCTGGTTTGAGGTGATTCCTCTGGAACCTGTTGGAGGAAAAATATCCCAACTTCAGAAGATGAGCTTTTAACCTAACAGACTCTGTGGTTCCTCCTGTCAGTATGAGAGTCAGGATGAGGAGGCGCCATGTTAGGAAGAGAAGTGGAAGCTGCAGGACCTTCAGAACAAACAGGTCATGATGCTGGGCTACTGATTGTCCCTCTGTCTGGACACCGGATCAATAGAACCAATTTAGAAGCTAAAATGAATGGTTATATGCCAGACATGGAAAACTGGGATGCATTCCATGCCATGATGTTCAGAGTTTAGGTCTCATGGCATCTCAAGGTGTCAACATTGCAGCCAGTGGGCTGAAGGAAATACAGCTTTATTTTGTAGCAATTCAAGAGCTACCCAGCTGCTATCGCTTTGCAAAAATTTAATCAGTACAGAAACTCCAAAGCACACAAAGAAGCTATACGTCATAGTACCCCCAAGAATTTAAAACTACTTTCACCCCTGTGTAAACATGATGTAACATCAATCATGAACATGAAGAAGTCTTTATGAATGTTTATGACTGTTGTTATGAAGTGTCATTCGGTAAATAAAGACACTTTTAATGCAAAGTTGACATTTTTAATTGACTTTTCATGCATATTTTAATGTGATTTTACAATAAAAGTCTCATTATTTACTGAATAATGCAAAGTTGACCCTTTTAATTTACTTTAATGCATTAAAAGTGTCATTATTTGCTGAAATATAGTTACACCAGTCGTAAACATTTACAAAGACTCCTTCATGCTCATGACTGTTGTGTCATTGTTTAAGTCTGATGTCAGTCTTATGCTCACCCCTTCAAATAAAGAGTTAATTTTTAAAAAAACAGTGCAATTATTATTTGGAAATAAAACCTTGAAAAATGTGGCATTCCCAGTTATTACATGGCACCTTTGGTTGTTCTGCTTGAAGTTGAAACCTTCTAGTCTTCTGCAGCCCAGATGAGTGTCAAACTCCTTATTGATGAAATTACCTAATAATAAATTTTTAATATTATAACTCTGTCTGCATTTGATGAGTAATTCCAAAAATGTAATATTTAGCATCCTTTAATGTTGAAGTAAAATGGCACCATACACATAAAAACTGATTTGATTTGTGACTGATATAATATTTAAGTAAACAACTTGAAGTTCTATTTCTAATATTCATGCTGTGCCAGATTCGGCCCGCGGGCCTCCAGTTGTCCTCCAGAGGGTTTTAGAAGATTAAATATGTTTTTATAGGATTCCAGATTTTATCTGCAGATAACTGCTTTAATTTTCACTCTGATGTGTCCACATTGTCAATATTTACAGCAACAGACAGTGAGAGTAAATAATGACTGTATTGCACATTGCACAGTTTGTTTGTTTGTTTTTTTTTTTTTAAAAAGATGGATGACTCATCAACAATTAAGATGTAATTTAATCTGAGACAAATACACCAGTGTTTATCTCAGAGTTGATCCAAGTTTACCTGAGGGCTTCTGGTGACGGCGATGATTGGACAGCGAGGCCGGTATCTGGACAGGAGCTGCGCTGACCTGGACAGAAAGGTGAAGAGAAGGACAGAACATTTAATTAAATATATAAAAGGTAGATTTTAGAGTTGTTTAGCACAGATCATTCATTTAACTTCACTGTGTCTCTTCTAAATCTAATGGTTTCCATATGTCTAATGTAAGAGAGGAACAACAGTCTGCTCTCAATTATCAGATGAGTTTATCATCTGATAATTTCAGGTGATTTGTGTCTGAAACATTAATGCTGGAAGCAAAGGTTCTCTAGTTTTCTTCCCATAACACTTCCATCTATTGTCTGCGTTTAAGGCAGGTGATGAATGTAAATGTGAATTTCCTCATTGTTAGCCAGACTGTACTTTTTTTCCTCAGTGCTTAATATCCGCTGAGGCTTTAGCAGTCTGCCGCCTTACAGATTTCTTACGGATTTAGGACATTTGAACATCACACAAAAATAACCCAAATAAATGAATACAAAATGCAGAGTTCAAATGATGATTTCATTTATTAAGGGACTAAAAACCTAGTCAAAGGGAATAAACACTTTGGTGTCAGCTACTGTGATTTCAGCCCCACTGGAAGGTTTTCAAGCCTTAACTTTGTGTTTTAGGAAATGCTGCAGCATCTCAATCAGTAGTGGAGGGAAACCGTCCTCCACTTCTCCATATTGCCTCCGATTATGAACAGTGACTCACTGCTGCTTGTATTACAATTGTTTAGATCAAGGATGTCAAACTCATTTTCGTTTTGGGCCAAATTAAGATCCTGAATGCTCTTAAAGGGCCGGTTGTGCCAGAATGTATTGATAAAACCTGTTCGCAAACTGCTAAAATATCAATGAATTCTTAAAATTAAATACTATTATCGAACATCTTTTCAGTCCCTCCAGATTTTACGATTGCTTTGTGATTTTTTGCAATAAAAATCAAAGCGTTTGTGGCACTGATTTGGAAATATTTGAGATATTTGCGCTTATTTATGTCGGTAAATGCGACTTTTATTACTCGCGGTATAGGTCATGGACTATAATCTGACATCAATTTAGGCTGAGGCAGCTGTTTAGCACAAGCAAGAAAGTTTTTGACATTTTTTTTGAGAAAAATCTGCAATAAATCTCCAATTATGTATTAGTAAAAAAAACATGCAGGAATTTGTTAATTTTCTGTGAATTTCCACAATAATTTGCAAGAAACTGGAGGGACTGATTGATATAATTTGGCAGTAAACAGATCAAAACTGAATTAATTTAATTGATAAAATAATATTTAAGCACACTTTGTGTTTAGTTTATAATTTAGAGGGCCACATAAATCACAGTTAGAACTTGATTTCTTTTTGTGTTTTTGTTTATCTCTGTCATGGTCTGTATGACATCTAGTTATTAAACTCCAAATCTTTTGCCTTCTTCTCTCCCTGAACTCCTGGATAATAAATTAGTTGATCCTGGACATGTTAGAGGAGTGAAAATAATGAATTTGGGGGATGTTGTGTTTCTTTGTGTGTATCTGATGTTAGGATAAGCTGTAATTACAGCAGTGCTTTTATTTACAACTGAAATAAAAAATTATTTTGCCTTCAAATGTCTGCCTCTGATTGCCAGACTCTGATTTGGATCCTTTGTCCTGCCATCATGGAGTGAGATATTTGTCTTCAATCTGGTGCCAGATCTGTCGCTGTTCTTGCTTTGCCCATCTGAGGCACCCAGCAACCATGACATAATAAGAAACGACCAGCATCTGTCATTTTAGAAAAGCTGACTCATTTATCTGCAGTGAGAGTTACTCAGATTAATTTGTTGGGTATTTTTTACTGGCAGAAATAAAACATTTTCACCAACCAACACCCAATTTCTTATATGCTGAGCACAGTATGCATAAAATTATGACAATTAAGGGAACCTTTTCTGAAAATAAACTGGGTCCCAACTGCTTAAAAATAAACAAACAAATAAATAAATAAATAAATAAACACCCAGTACTTTCCTTACGATAAGTTCATGGTTTTATGTGTCTGGAGAATTATCCATTTCAAAAACCTCCGAAATGTAGCAAATCAGCAGGTGTTGCGCCGTTACCTAGCAACTTCAGCAAAGCCCAGCCCATCACCTAGCAACCCAAGCGGAGTTCCAGTACTTTTGCTCAGCTGGTTTTACGGCCTTAGAGGTGGATAAACTCACCAAAAGGTCCAAGGAAATTCAGCAAATTGTGACATTGAGATGCTCTAGATAAAATACTCAAGGCAGTTGCACTGTGGTTGTGTACATAGATTTGGTGACAAAGTTAAGAGTCGTGTCATACTGGTGATCTGAACCTTGGCGTATAGATTAGGATTGTCATCACAATATGTTTCTGCCTAACAGAGGTTGAACGAAAAGTGAACAGATATTTAAGGAGATGCAAAGGAAACACAAACTTTTATGCCAGTGGGGCGACAGCTTACCTGCCACTGGTGGTGAGGACTATAATTGCCCCTGCACAGCATTTGAAGGACGACTCCACGGCTCCAATTGCAGTGACTTCTGTGGGGTCAGAGGACAGAGGGGTGAGCCGACGCAGCTCCTCGAACAGCTGATGGTGGTAGATGGCGGCCTCAGCTTCCCTGCAGATCTAGTGTCGAGCAAATGTGAACAGAAGAAATGAGTGTTTCTAATGGGAATGAAGCAAAAAGGGCCAAACTTGCACACTGTGAGACTCACTGAGTGCATCATTGCTACTGCCTCTAGAGGAAACTGTCCCTTGGCGGTCTCCCCGGATAACATCACACAGTCGGCTCCGTCGAGCACGGCGTTGGCCACGTCACTGCTCTCTGCTCGGGTCGGTCGTGCGTGAGAGACCATGCTTTCCAACATCTAAAAACACATTAAGCACGCAATTTCTCACCTTTAAAGAATCTTAATCACAGAATAAAACACTGATGAAACAGATAATGTGGTAAAACATCCAAGAGAGGACGTAGGGGGTTTTGTAGATAGATTGCGCAACAATGAAAGGGAAATAAGAGATCATTCATGCAGAGGCAATCAAGTATGAACTTCAAAGATCATTAGTAGTGAACCGGGCACGAAACGACACGAGTCAATAAGAGGGAAAATGAGGCAGCTTGCAGCGTCGCCTAACAGAGACCATATTTCCTGCAGCAGCAGTTGGGGAGCTGCAGATAACACTGATTAGTGTGTAGGTGTGTGGGTGCCGTTTGTGAGCTTAGGTCTCGAGTAGCAAACCTGCTATAACGCTGTCACTGCGAGTCAAGAGCGGGAGCATAAACAAGATGCAGCACTGTGACTCAACATGGCTGCAGGAGCGTGGAAGCATGCTTGTCTCTGGCTGGGTTTGTGCGAGAAACACAAAAGAGAGCAATTTTTCTCTCGTAAAAGAGAGAAAAATTGCTGATTGGTGCATTACGCTGGAGGTGAAGGTTAATCAGCTTCTTTAATGCAGGTTTCCACTGACTCATTTGATGTTGGACAAGCTAAAGCTGCCGTTACGAGTCGACATATTATCACTTCCGCGTGCTTTCGGGTGGTTACGATTGCGCTCTGACCTGTGTGGCACAAATGACGGGCTTTCCAGCAGAGTTGCAGCGCCCAATCATCATCTTCTGGGCGATGAAGACTTTCTCAGCAGGGATCTCAATTCCCAAGTCACCCCTGGCAACCATCACGCCATCACTCTCCGCCAAGATCTCCTCAAAGCTGACACGGAAATAAAAACCGTCAGGAGGAGAAATGCTTCTACTGGAAGAAATAAAGGATATTTTAACGCATCTGAATCACGTATAATTTTTTCATGAAGTCGAATGTTTGAAAATAAAAACATAATACTTACCAATTACATGAGAAAACACACAATATTAATAATTAACTATATTTAAGCAAGATGCAATACAATACAAATGTAATCTCTAATCAAATTTGACTTAATTTAGTTTTTTAAAAAATACAAGAAAAATAATTTAGATTTCATTAAAAACATAACTTAAATGCATGAATTCTAACAACCATGAATCAATTTTTCAAAAATGTTTTATAAATAAAATTATTTCCTGACATCACACAATTGAGAAAAAAAAACAAAAAAGTTTAAAGTGAAAAATAAATGTATTTTCACAATAATTTAAGATATACTTAAAAGTATGGCTAACACAGGTTGTAATAGAATAAAATAAATAATTTTCTAAACAGCTTGTATTAAATTAAAATAAATCATATATGAGCTTTAAATGCAAAAAAAAGCAGTAGGAAATAGTTTATAGCATTGCAAAAACCCTTTATTGTCCCTAAATGTGGACTTTTTCTATGGAATAGCAGCAAAGCAACAGGCAATACCAGCAAAAAGACTCAGACAGACAGAGAAAATATGAAAATATATTATATAAAATATAATATATAAAACATCATAAAAATAAAAATATTGTACAGCAAGGGCATATTTTAACATAAACTCTCTGTAGTGATAAAAAAAATACTCCTTACAAAAAATATACTCCAGTCCAGAGGAATGTGCAACAATTGGTTAATTAGAAAATGTACAAAATGTGCGTTTCTCTCTGAGCATTAAAAGATGGAGTCAGTGTAAGTGAAGCAGGTGTTAACATCGTTAACACCAGCTCTGCTGCCAGGTGCAGCAGAGCATCAGATACGTAATGCAGGCAGCCGAGGCATGACATAAACTGTGTCTGATCTTTTTAATGGCAGCAGTAACTTACACAGACAACCACACCGCTCGCTTATCAAACATGCCAGCTGACAAACGATCATTCCAGGCTGACGGAGGGGGTAGACCACCGTCAATTACAGATTTATGAGTCCTGTCACCGTCTAATTATTAGACATGGTGCCTGCAGATTCTGTTGCCCAAATGGTTTCACTTCAGTAACACATTCCTGCCAAAATACTTACTTCTTAACTCCCTGTCTGCTCTCCACCTTGCTGATCACTTTGATGTGTTGACCGTGAGGCCCCAGAGCCCGACGCACGTCCTTCACATCCTGGGCCGAACGGATGAAGCTGGCGAACACGATGTCGATGCCGTGAGACACCCCGAACTTCAGGTCGGCCTCGTCCTGCGCGCTGACCGCCTGCAGGCCGATCAGGTCGCAGCTGGGCAGGTTGACGCCTTTACGGCTGCAGAGGACGCCGCCGGCCTCCACCACCGTGTCCACCCAGTCCGGACCTGCAGGAGCAAGACCAGCATGAAGCCTAGAGGAGAAGAATAATAGCGCTGCTGCAAACCTTCAAGATTTAAGCCTCTGGGTGGACGAATGGGTCAAAATCACAGATGACCAACGCGTGCAGCTGTTTCTCCATACATGAGGAGGTTTAAGCTGTTATTACCAACAAAGGCTTTTGTAATAAATATCAGTAAACATGTTCAATATCTTTTCCCTGTGTCATTTCACATTATTACACATTACTTAATTTCTGAACTTATTTGTTTTGATTTCTTTCCATGTATAGATTATTTAGGTTGTTACCAACACCTAATGAAAATTTCATGTCAATAGCAACTTTAGAAATATGTTTACTACAAATGATGCGTTCAATATTTATTTTACATGGTGGATACAGGATGACCATATTTGTGTATTTACAGAAAAAACTAAGTTTCAGCAAATAATAAAAACAAAATATCAACACTTATGATGACTAGTGCATTATTTTAGGGTTTTTTTTATTCTATTGGCCCCAGTTCCAGTAGTAGTCAAAACTAAACATTTGGAAAACTTTCAAATACTTGGGAAATTTTAAATACCTTTATGCTGTTTATGGTGGGCTGATCAGAACCAGCTGGCAGCCATGTTGAATTTCTCTACATGTCCAGTTGAGACTGTTAAACATGCACTTTTGGTTGAGACCAATTTTCATTTTGTTGAATAAAAACAATCAAAAGTGCAATATATATATATATAAATATATATAAATATCTAAAAGCCCAGTCTTACAATAGCAATGTATGAACACTTCTATATCTTGCTGTTTTTGACTCTCTGCTCGCGTTTAGTTTGTTTAACCAATGAAAAGTGGTGATATTAAAATGCATGTTACCTATTTCTACTACTTTGAGTGCAAGCAAGCCGTCATCGATGTAAATCCTTTTTCCCTT
Organism: Poecilia picta; assembly: GCA_033032245.1. Taxonomy (NCBI): domain Eukaryota; kingdom Metazoa; phylum Chordata; class Actinopteri; order Cyprinodontiformes; family Poeciliidae; genus Poecilia; species Poecilia picta. The sequence goes on from CM065368.1 coordinate 15,603,040, forward strand.
TTCCAGGACTTTAGGCAAGTTGGGATAGTCCACCCAGATTATCTTCCCGTCTGTCTTGTCTTTGTCACTCTCTGCAGTCACGACTCGCACATGGCTGCCCTTCACCAGCTCCACCTCTTCTTCCACTTTCTGCACAAAAACACAGACATAAAACACAAATACACACACACACACACAAACCTGACAGGGACTGACAGACTGGAAAACATTTTTAGAAACCAGAAGCACGTTTGTCATTCTTCTGGCAAAACTTGTAGATGGGAGGAGTTGACATGAAATGGCTTCAAAATCTCGCTAAAAAAATCACAAACAGACACATTCCAGAAGGAAGCTCCAGTTTTCTTCAAAATAAATATTTATTTTAGCGTCCACATGGTGTCACTTGGAATATTTGTCTCACGTGCAGCGTCTTTCCCCTGCATTTAAATCGAGCTGACGCCTGTTTTTGTCAAGTTCGCACCCTGTCAGGATCGCAGCCTGAGAATAATTGACTTCAAAGCTGCAGGGCTTCGACAAAACTTGTTTCACAACATAGTGCAAGAAGACGGTGAGGCGCTGATGTTTTACTCGCCAAGCATTAGGAGCATATTAACAATCATAGTAAGAGAACAGCCACATTATTCTGCTTTGTTAATAAGTGACAGCGGGTGAAAAACATCAAACAGCAGCATTAAACTGCATGTTCTTCAATATCAATTCTGAAAACTACGGTGCTAGTTATCTAGCTGCACTTGTATAGTGCTTCATAAAGTCTCAACCAAGGAAACAACAGCAAAGTGACTGAGACAGAAGAAACGGGTTCGAACTAGAAACCCACCAGATACATGAAGAACCTCTATGACTGCAACAGAATGAATAAACAGGCCAAGTTTGCTTGAGTTGACTGGCTGTTAAAGGACAACCATAAATTATTCCTGGACATCTGAATCAATGTCCTGGACATTGCAGGGTTTAATTTTCTGCTTTTCCAACTTCCTACAAAAACCAGCTGAACAAGAGGTGAAGATTCAGCTTACGATGTGGGATTTTCTAAATTTACTTTACTAGCTTCTCTCTTGGATGAATGCAGTTGTCTCAGCTGATGTTTGTGTAAAGTTGCTGTTGTGTTGAGTTGCTTCATTCTACAGGCAGCATTAGAGGAGACAATAATCCTTGCACACTAAACTACATATTGCTGATTATCATTAACTGCTAGTATAGTTACATTAAATTTCAATGTGTATATTTCTTCTTATATTTGATCTTTCAATGTCAAAGTTGAAGAAAAGCAGACAGACCTCATGTTGCCACTACAATCCATTTTATTGGGATTTTTATGTGATAGACCAATATAAAACACTACACATGAAGTGTAGTGTGCATTTTTATTCAATATAAAACCACTTTTTGCGGCAAGTCTGTAGGCCCCTGGGGCCCAAAGGGCTGGCATCCTGCATGTTTTAGTTCTCTCCCTGGTTTAACCCACCTGGATCCAATGATGGCTCATTTGAGTCCTAACAAGAACATTGACATGCTGAAAAGGTTCTCCATTTGAGTGAGTTGGAGTTATTTTTGCAAAGGAGAACGGGGAAATTTGAGCTAGTAAGAGACCTTGACCCCTGGTGCCCAAAGTCTGTCCTCGAGGGCCGGCATCCTGCACGTTTTACTTCTCTTCCTGGAGGTGGACTTTCAAGTCTTGCCCTTGCCACAGATTCTCTTTAGGATCTGCTTCAGGACTTTGACTGGGCCATTCTAATGTGAATTTAATTTAATCCAAAACAATCCATCGTAGATCTGCCTGAATGTTCAGGTTGGTGCCATAAATATGCTGCATGGTTGGTGTTGTGTGTTTAGGGTGATTTGTGCTCAACATTGCATTTTGCATGCAGGCCAGATAGTTTCATTTTATTAAAGTTTCTTCTGATCAGAGAACCTTCTCCAATGTGTTTGTTGAAACCCCTACATGGCTGCAAACAAAGCTTTTTACAGTTTTTCTTTCTGAAGAGAGGCTTTCTTTTTGCCTCTATTCCCAAAAACATCCAGATTTGTTGAACTGAATGGGTAATATTCTCCAATTCTCCTACCTGAGCGATGCAACTCTGCAGCTCCTCCTGAGACAATGACATCTTGTTTTTTCTCTGATGCTAATGCAGGATTCTCCTCAGTGTTTTATAAGCCTGGCGGGCCACCAGGCTTTCCTTGTGCCCCCACCAGGCTTAGCATTGTTCATTATTCAAGTTCTTTTAAATGTCTTTGTAGTTTGTGTTCAGGTGTTAAACTTAATTATCAGGTGATATTTTCAAGTGTCCTGTCAACTTTAAGCATATTTTAACTCAAGAACACGGTTTGATGAATGACTGCCAACCACCAGGAAACCTTGCTAAGGCTCTTTTTGCTCTTAGCAAAATTTCATCTACAAAAAAAAGGAAATGCACACAGTTCACATTTTAATCTGCATAAATATATTTTCCTTCACAATTCTGTGCTATTTTGTGTTGGCCTAACACATAAAATACACTGAAGTTTGGGGTACAGACATAATAAATAGCAGAATAGCTTATCAAGCCCTGTAGACATGGTGTAAACATGAAGCACAAAGAAAATAAAAAGCAGAAGAGCAAGAGACTTGGAAGAAATGTAATCTTCCAGACAAACTGTTAAACTGATTCATGAGACACACAAAGCAGGGATCACTTTTCACACAGTGCATCTTGTCAGCTAATCAAGGCATGAGGAGTCTGCCAACACCTTGGAGGTATTTGTTCTGCACAGTAGGCTGAAGGCAGCAGAATCACAAACAACACAATACAATGATGATGAAAATGCTAAGCAGCTCCCGCCCACAGCTGCTGTTTCTCCAACAGAAATAACAACCTGTAACAAACCGCGGCGCCAGGGAGAAGAGATTTCCTGCACTTCTTTATGTGTGTTTGATAGATGGGTGCAACACACTCACCCCTTTCACCAGACCAGAGCGGATCTCTGGGCCCTTCGTGTCCAAAGCAATGGCCACCGCTCGATAATACAAAGGGTCAGATGTTATGGTCTCCACTGCCTCCCTGATGTTTTTAATGGTCTCGCTGTGATACTAGAAGGCAGAGAATGAGAGTAATTTACGACTGAGTGCAAATCCAACAGCATGACCGTAGTGTGCAGGCTGTTGGATTGTGAAATGTGGAGCAGAGGAAAGCATTAATCACTGTGATTCACGCACTTCATGAGATCCATGGGAGAAGTTTAGACGAGCGATGTTCATCCCCGCCTTGACCATCTCCTGGAGCTTCGGGACGGATCGAGACGCTGGGCCTGAGAAACGACGCAGATCATAATTAGAGCAAGAAACTCATCACCAATCAAATTAATCAGTTCTTCATCTTATTTTTCAATAAATGAAGTTTATTTTATAAGTTCTGCTAAAGACCATTTAAAACCTGCAGGACACAAGGATCCCTGTTTTACGCTTTTAAAAAAATAAGAATACACACAAATATTTTAAAAGTATAAACAACGGCTTTTTTGTGTTATTTGATCATTTTAAATAATTTCAGGAAAATTTTGCAGCGTCAGGAATTGACTATGTATACTGCGGGTTTTCTTTACTTTTTTGACTATTTGTTGATGTAGTTCCTGTTTTATTTTGGTGTTGCTTCCAAGTTACTGTCTCGCTTTTGGTTTTGTATTGGGCCATGTTGTGTCTAATTAGTTTCCTCTGTTTCCTGTTTTGTCATTTCTTTTTGAAATCCTTCCTCAGTTACTCCTTTGCAGCTGTTCTGCATTGGTCAAGCACTTCACCTGTTTTCACTCATTTCTGAATTCATAATCTCAGTTGTTATCCTCTCCTTTCCGGATTATTCTACTACTGACCAATTGGTTTGTTCTTGTCTTCCTCTTTAGCGTATTCAAACTTTTGGAAAGGCAAAAACCACCTGAAGCGAGCGTAAAAACCCTTTTGGAAAATTGAGGAAGTTATTTTGAATTTTGCCAATCTTTTCTAAACCGTCACTTCAAAATGAGCATTAATTAAAACACGGCTATTGTAACATTTAAAGGTTTATGTACTTCTTTATTAGTGTTGTGTTTCCTCTTCATGTTACAACATGAACCAGGAACAGGAACAGGAACAAAGTTTATTTACTTTTTTATTGGACTTTATCCTCCATTTTCCAGTGGCTTTATGTTAGCAAAGCTTCCAACATCTATTTTTGAGTGGTTTGCAGTTTTTGCTAAGTGCTTTCATTGTTTTTCTCTGGCTGCTCGGTTATCCTCCCACAGGCCAAACATAACCCGATCACAGTAAACGAGAACACTAAATTAGCTGTGGGTGTGAATAAATGTCTGAGTTGTTTCTTCAGCTGCAGTAAGTCTGTTTATGCTTAAAGTGAAACTTCAAACTGTTAGAGTCTCTTAACAATCCAGGAAGGTTCAAGAGACCAAGACTCTGAAGGCTGGACACCTTCTCCTCTGATTTAATCCCTCAATTATTCATTCCTCAATTTTGAAAAAGAAATTAAACGAGAAGGGTTTCAGCATGAAACTTCAATCCAACTCAATTCAGTTGGAATGACAGATTTCATGCTTTAAGGTTAAATCACCTGAATGAAATATGAAATATCAATAAATCCCAGCTGGTCTTTCCAATTTCTTTTGAAGCAAATAGAAGAATCTCTCCTAAAAGAAACCAGCATTAGCAAAACTGCCTGTTTTAAACTGAAAACTAATTATTTTTCTTGACATTACAGACCGTGACAACAGGAAAGTGTTGAATTGACGAGTAGCTAAACACTGGCAACAGTTGTTTTTTTACAGTATTAACAAAATTATGACCACCTCCATGAATAATGTCCACCATGTTTGTGTTTTTTGTTGTTTATGTTGAGCCCTTAAAATAACTTAAAAACGCACATAGATTTTCGCTTTTGCACAACTTTATTAAACAAAACCCACGATTTACGGGTCATGAACTTTCTACTCCCATCATGCACTGTGCTGCTCTTAAAGAGACATTATTATGACAAAAATCTACAAAGAAAATTTGTTTTAGTACATATTTAACCATAAACTAAATCAATGGTTTAACCAAAGGCTAAATAAAATAACCATTAAGATCAATATGCCTATTAATTAAATTTTATCACGTTTCTAACATATTTTCAGGTCTATATATTTATGTCTGATCTTTGACCGTGAATCTGTCACTCTTTGGATGAAATGTGATGTCGCTGTTGATACTTGGGTCGCGTTGAAAAACATTGACATCGGAAAGAGTTTTCTGTCTAATTTGAATACAAAATAAAATTAGATGTACATCATAAACTTTATTTTACAGTTTTTCTCTTAATTCCACCCAAAATCAGTAAGATTTGTACAAGTTAGTGAACATCTCCTCTGTTGGTAAATAGCTGTTTCATTTTCTTTTTATCCTCGATGTCTGAGTCAAATGAACAACAGATGTTGATTCCAACATCTCCCATACAGAACATGTGTACGATTTGTTTTAAGAGGAAGTTTTCATAGTATTACTGCAGTCAGATCTTGGAGTTTGAGTGACGTGGTGTTTTTCTCTGAGAAATTGTTGGTAGGTATTATCAGTGAGACTTTCAGCTGCTTCCCTTCACTGTTGCTTAAACAACCTCTGGATTTTTTTACTAATATAAAGTGTAGTGAGACAAGGGGTTGATGCAAGTCCATTGTAGTACACCAGTTCCTCACATAACTATAAAAACAAGCCCAAGTCTGATTCAGTTACACAATGCCCAAATCAATCAAATTGATTTAATTACAGTCCAGTTTCATTCAGCATCAAATTGCTGCAGTGCAATATTCATCCCTATTATTCTCATCATTCATTCCTCCCCTTCATTCAACTTCTCTCTCCAATTCATCACTGTTTAGCAGAATAATTGTCCAGGTTATTTGCCTGCAAGACTCTCCAAATTGATTAAAGCTGCAAACTTCATGGTTCTTTTTGTAAAGTAGATATCTTTTCTGGGTGGATTTATTGGAAACATATGTTGTTGCAGAGCCTGTCTTTATAATTCAATACTAATGCTCCTTTCACAGATGTGCATTCAGCCATAAGTCATCTCCACCACTGAGCCCAACTGGGTTTATGTGCTGTTTGTTCTGTCTGCAGCGTATCTGCTGTTCTGCATAGAGGCAACTCTGTCCATAACTATCTCAAATCATTTTAGGGGTTGATTCAACAGACAAGAGGAACAATCTCCACTTTCAGTGCCTAAATTATTTTTAATACCATTTTTATGAATTATATTTGCAGAGGTTTTAGACTGGCAAAGCCTAATCTTCCCATAAATTATTGGATGGAGTTAATCACGTTTAGTGGTTCTGAGCACAAGCAGGGATTTCTGTCGCGGAATAATTTTTAATTAATGTCACAGAGAAGGCATGTTAGTAAAAGTCTGTCTCTGGGGATATTTAAATTGATGTGATGTTAAAGATAACTCACTTTAACCATTGTTTGCTTCCAACAAGCAAATGTATACATGCAGGTACAAATATGTGGAGTACCATAGGTAAAATGTTCTTTATAAATAAACCTCGTCAGGACATTGTAGCCATCAATAAGATCCTGATGTATATCTGGTTGGATTTGTAACAATAAACAAATCCAGCATTTTGACAACCAGAGAGCATCTGGTTTGTCCAGGTGAGCAGATTCAAATTGTAGTCAAGCTGCTGAAGCTGTTCATTTTGGAGCTTGTTTCTTGTAAACATAAAAATCAAGAATAGTTTTGGACTGAATAAAGAAGGCTAACATAAAATGAGACCAAAAAACTGGTGGCCAACACCTAGAAGTCATAAATGTTTCAGTAAATGACCAATTTGAATTATCTTTACTAATTCTGCAGGAGTATGCTCTCTATGTTTAACTCTGCATGCAGAGGTTTGATCATACGCAAGTCCACAATTAAAATTTAAACTTTTAATTCCCAGTTTTCTAAATTCACTAAAAGTGTGTGTTGTGAACACATTCCTACCTGAAAAATCGAGTAAATCATCGCAAGCCCAATATTAAGACTTTCATTTCATGTATTGTGCCTGTTTTTAACAGAACAGACAGAAAGACTTTATAAGTAAATGGTATTTTCTAATTCATCAAGCGAAGACTCAAAGAAAATAAAATCATCTGAAGAAGTGAGTGGCAGTGGACATTGTGTCTGTTTTTAAATCAATCAAGCGTTTCGATTTACCAAAAACCTTCAGCCAAGCCTGGAAGTTTCCCATAAACCTGTGCAACACCCAGTCTTGACTGTTTCAAATAATAAAAGATGTTTTGTTGGATCAAACTCAAAATGTTGAAATACAAAGTAAAAATATTATTTTTAAATTAAACATAGAGCAAATTTGTTGTTTGAGAGTAATCTGACTTTTTGTCTGTAAACTAAGAAAGCAGATAATAATCAGTTCCATGTATTTATTCTTCTTGATGAGGAATAATAATACAAAAATACTAACAGGAAAAAACCCAAAATAACTTTTACTTCAAACTATTCTTCTCATTTTCTGATGACTTATTGGTGCAACTCCTGACCAACAAACTCTGCCAGCGCGCCGACAGCTGGACATGTCTGTTGTGACAGGAAGTCAGCCACGACAGCTGCCAGAAAACGAACCTAGGAGCCCAAACACGCCGTCTGGGCCGGTTGTGACACCCACCGATGGTGCAGATTATGCTGGTGTTGCGGGCCGTGATTGGCTCTTGGTCGATGTCCAGCAGGCAGAGATGCTCCAGGAAGGTGTCAGCCATGCTGGCGTCCAGCTGCTGGCGCTGAATGAAAGAGTCCGGCATTGTCATCACATCCGAGTAGCGCCTGATGAGAGCTGAGGGGACATGGAGAGCGTCATCGTCAGAGGGGAGAAGCTAATCGCGGAAGCTCGGCTGCAAACTCCAGCTGTGAAAATGAACGAAGGGTGCAAAGTGAGATCTGGATCAGCGATAAACGACGAATGATCGATTTCTAATTTTCACCGAGAAGCTGGCCTGACATTAACAACCGTCTGCAGGGGTCACACAGGATTACATGCTGACATTCAACTGTGTTTAGCAGCTGATAATATGAGCAACACACCACTGCTCTGCTGATATTCTTTGATGAGCACTTAAAGGGCATCTGAAAACTGAGAGTACAAAGGTAATAAATGAGGTGAGTTGTTCAAAGTAAAATGTTTTCCAGGCGACTAAAAGGTGCACAGGACATTTATTTGTTGTAAAATAATGTTTCCCTCTTCAGTGGAGCAGAACGTCAGAAAATGATGAATGGTGCGTTCAAGATGCTCAGGGAAGATATGATGGAACAATGTGGTTGAACCTTTGTTGTTTTTGTTGTCAGAGTGATGCTCTGAATGTCTCAGAGGAAAAGGAAAATAAATCTTTCATCTCTTAGAAATAAAGTGGTAAAATGGAGAAAAAGCTTCACAGATTAACTCAGTCACAAAGCTTCGCAGACAGCGGCGTGTAAAAGTATTTACACCCCATAAACTCTCACATTTTGCTTTGCTACAAATGCATCACAAAATACTAGAAATGTATTTTTCCACATTAATTTGCTGATCAAAACTGAAATGTGTGTCTGCCATTTGTATTTGCCCCCTCTACTCTGCTACTCATAAAAAAGATAAAGTGTTGCCGGTTTTCCTGAACAAAGTCATTTAATCCCAGCATAAATCGAGCAGTCAGAAACACAATGAATATTGATGCGTTAGAATGGTCAAGTTAAAGTCCAGATATTCATCCAGCTCAATTAACACTAAAACAAATTGCCAAAGATTCACAGCTCTAATCACAGCAAATGATATTTCTACAAAGCATTGAACTGAGCAGGAGGGTGTGAGCCACACTTTTCAGATGTTGCAGAGACAGCAGAAGGGAATATGTAACCTTTTCCTTCCACTTTGCGATTATACGCCCATTTGTGTTACATCACACAAAATCAAAATAAAATGTGTCAAACTTTGCAAAACACTTTGTGCACATCACTGCTAAGGCTCCTGGTAATCCAGCAGCTTTCACATATGTCTACTTAAGGCACCTAATGCTTAAAGAAATTAACTAATAAATGCAAATCTGGTACTTTTGCTTTGAACTGCTTCAACACAAGAGACCCACTTCATTTGGGGGCACATTTCATGTTGCAACGCCCGCTTTGGAACAAGCTTAAAAGCACCAAAGGGTGTTTTAAAGAGACTGAAAGGGTAGATGCTGCTTCTCTATGTGACTAATAAAAGCTCCCTGTTCTGCAGCTGCAGCAGATGCACAATAAGATCTGCGTTCGTGTTCACGTCTGTTTGTGTCCCCCCAACAAAGACGAGTCTGATGCTCGTTTTTCTTCCAGCTGGACCTCTGGTTTCTGTCAGAGAGAAAAATTGCTACCGGCCTTGCAGCCTGGCATTCACCATGCAACGTCTGTTTCAAGGAAAACAGCTCCATGTTTCTGGAAAGTATCGAATTGAAGTTTGAGTTTGCTCTGGCAATGGCTGCTCTTCTGTTTGCTTATCTCTGCTTTTCATTCGTCAACGCAAACAATCTGATTCCAATATTTTTTTTTTCTGCAATTTTTTTTTAGAGATCTCGTCTTATTTTTAGACTAAAAATAGAATCAGTTAGTAGTTAGTGGTACTCAACATGCTATCCTCCATTGTTGTTGAAGAGCTAAGAGATTAAACCAGAAAACCTCCAGAAGCCATCTGGAGCTTGATGAAGGGATCGACCTCAAATTAATTGAATCCATTTTGAAGGATGTCACAGTCAGTCAGGCCTGTGTTGTTTTTTTTCTACAGTAGTAAAAGCCAAATATGGGCCATGAAGACGAGTGGGCAGAACTGACAGACAAGGTCAGTGCAAACAACACAACAGGGTTTGAAGAGGTGAGGAAAGAGGGCGACAGGAGGCAGACTGCATTTATAAAAACACGGAGGAAACAGAGGAACTGCATCTGCATTATTTCTGACACTGCATCAGTGTCCTCTCCGCTCAACAGGCAGGTAGCCTGGAAAACTCCTGACGGTGTCTGCCGTCGAGAAGCTTTGCAGCATAATACGAACCCCCAAAGCTCCTCCATCCTGCAGATTCAGAATCTGTCAGTTTCCCCTGTTTTTTGCTTCCTCTCTGCACCTCCCTGTGACCCAGTTCTGCCGCTCTGCTGCACACATCATCACAGGTCCCACTGAGATCCTCCTCCCTCAGACCCGACCTCTCTCACATGGAGATGTGCGCACACACCTGAAAACGCACACATCGATTCCTGTTCTTAGAAGGCTGGTTATAAATAAAGCACAGCTTGGGTCAAAGACACCCGAGTTACAAAAACATGAGTCCGGCCTGAAACACCATGACTGATAAGAGTCACCCAACTTCACTTTTCCACCATTTGTCATATGACATTCCAAAGCTAGGGTGCATTTTATTGAGGTCTCATGAACAGAGATGCATACCAGAAAAATGTAAATAAATATAAGTGAGTTTATTTGGTTTTCATGTTTTACTTCTGAAAAATATGGCATGTTTGTTTCCTGTATTGATACTTTCTAAAAACATGCCTGAGAACGCCTACAAATAGTTCAAGTCTTGGCACCGATTCTCAAGTCTGGACTTTGACTAGGCCATTTTAAAACATGAATGTGATTTGACTTAAGCCATTCCTCTGGAGTTTCTCTCCTTCTAGGAAGTGAGTCTTTGCCTCAGTCTGAAGTTTTCTAACAGGTATTATTTCAGGACAGTATTTAGCGTGAAGAGTCGTCCCCTTAGCAAGATGCTTTCAGCACCAGCTTTCACAGTGAGGATGATAAGCTCAGAAAGCTTTAAAGTGTTAGTTTTACCCAAGAAAATAGATATTAGGTACACATTAGGTAGTGTAGTGTTTTTCAAAGTGGGGGCCGTGGTCCCTTGGGAGCTCTAGGAGTAAAATAATGCAAAACATAAAAACTTTGTAATCATATATTTTTAAAAGTAACATTGGTAACACTTTATTTGAAGGGGTGTGCATAAGACTGACATGACACTGTCATAAACATGACATAACACCTGACATGAACATGAAGGAGTCTTTATAAATGTTTATGACTGTTGTCATGAAGTGTCATTTGGTAAATAATGACACTTTTAATGCAAAGTTGCTCTAAACGTTGCACTGAGTGCCAGCTTTGCATTGAATTATCATAATTTATAAAATCATGCAAAGTTGGCATTTTTAATGGACTTTCAATGCAGCTTTTAGAGCAACTTTGCATTAAAAGTGTCATTATTTACTGAATGGCACATCATGACAACAGTCATAAACATTCATAAAAACTCCTTCATGTTCATGACAGGTGCTATGTCATGTTTATGACAGTGTAATGTCACCCCTTCAAATAAAATGTTACCACAAAATCTAATCTTTCTCCATCTTTATTATAAACGTTAAAATTATTTATTGAAATGGTATTAGAAACAGGCTAAAAGGTGATTGTTTGTACGTATTTTGTTGCATTGTTTGCGGGTTCCTAAAGGGGCTCCATGGACAGAAGCTGATGCTAATGGGGGGTCCATGGCACAGAAAAGTTTGTGCACCCCTGAGCTAGGGCGCCTCCTATCACATGTTTGATGTGTCCTCTAAACACAACATGCAACATCTGATGTCTTTTTTATCATCACTAAAAGCCAGATGTGCATAGTGTACTACTTAGTGTAAACTCATGCAAGTGGAGCCACACTACTTCCATATTGGCTTCTCCACAACAATCAGTTTTATTGCCTGTTTTTAAAGCTTTAAATTGACTGGCGCCTCCACACCCGAGTGAACTTTTGACTCTACATACTGCAATCAAACCACTTAGTTCTGCTGCGAAAAACCAGGATGATGCCTGGTTTTTCCACCAACTCTGCAGCTCCTCCAGAGTTACCACTTATTTCTCAGATTACTCTCTTAGTTGAACAGTGCCATTGCAGTTTTGCATTTGTACCAAACTCTCTCCATTTCCAGATGATAATCTGATAGATCACTGATCTATGAGATGCTTAAAGCTCAGGATATTAAATCATTTATAATCCAACTTTAAGATTCTCTGCTTATTTTCACTTTAACTATCTGCTGTGTTTCTTGGTGATGCTGTTTGTTCCCCACTGCTCCCTAACAAACCTCCAAGCTCTTCAAACAACAGTTTAATAACACTCTGATTAAATTAAGGCAATTGGCAGGACTGAAATTCATTTATTGGTAGAAAAAGCTTTTCAGATCTTTTATTCAGAAACGTTTTGAAAACCATGTGTCATTTTGGTTTGTCCTATAAAAACTGAATAAAACCACAAAGTTTGTGGCTAGTTTGTGAAAATGACTGAGTACTAGTCTGTGACTAATTTTGCAAGGTGCTGAATGTAATCAGATGGAAAAACTAGTTTCTGCTCCAACATTGACCATCAAACCGACTAAAAAACCAGCATCACTAACATGTAATACAACAAATTGATGCATTTCAAATTTTAAAACATGTTGTTGATTGAATTTGGTCAAATCTCTTATTCACCATCAAATAAGGAAACACGCATGCAAATTATGTACATTTTAAGAAGTCATGTTGCATTTCCCATAGATTGTGAGTATAATGTATTTATTCTAAAAGCTGCAAAGCATCTTTACATTATAATCTTGTACAGTATATTATTAATACTGTTACTATTGTTAAGCTTGTTTTGAAAATACTTTTTATCACTTCAGGAGCTTTTTGTATGAACCTACATGTCTGATGCTGAACTTCCCCTCTGTGGGACAAAAGAAAAAAGATATTTCTACTGTATTCTGAGCGACTGATCGACTTACCCATTTTCATAAAATCATTCATCCAGCAGCTCCAATCCTCGTTCTAATTTGCTGCTTTTATTTGTTGAGCAATTTATCCTTCTCAGTTACAAAGTTGTGCACTCGTCTTTCACCAAGTCCCGTCTCACCAGAACGAGACTCTTCCATCAGTTTTACCCTCGGACCTCCGTCTCCTCTCTCCTCCCACTCACATCACACTATTTGCATTAGTCCTGAGTAGGTCAATATGATGCTAAAATTGTAAACGCTTTGAGTCAACATACCACAATTTACTGCCGAATAATATCAATCAGTCCCTCCAGCTTCTTGAGAATTACTGTGGAAACCCATGGAAAAACAATAAATCCCCACACTTTTTTGCGCTTACAATTGGGAGTTTATCGCAGATTTTTATCAAAAATGGTGAAAATCTTTCTTACTTGAACTAAACAGCTGCTTCAGCCTTAACTGATGTCAGATTATAGTCCGTAATCAATACAGCGAAGAATAAAAATTATTGCAATGATTGCAAATATTTCCAAATTAGTACCACAAAAACACAAAATCCTGGAGGGGCTGAAAAGATGTTCAATAATGTTATTTAATTTGAAGTATTCATTGATATTTTAACACTTTGTGAACAGGTGTTATCAACTGGCCCTTTAAGAGCATTCATGATCTTAATTTGGCCCGAAACCAAAATGAGTTTGACGCCCCTTCCCTACAGTATAAAACTATAAACTGCTGCATAGATTTAACCTTGCTAAAGTTATATTTTAACTCGTCTTAATTGTTTTGTTCATTGCATTATGTTGATTTATCTGTTGACAAATTGACCAAAATCTTGTTAAGACAGAAACAGCACAATGAATGTTGTGAAATACTAAAGAGTTTTCTACTTCACAGCAGCAGCTGGTTTTGAAGAGTTGCTTGGACAAGACAAAATGTCCTAAGAAGCTACAGACATTTTTCAGAAAGCCACAGAAAACGTTTGACTTTAAATAATAGAGAAAAGTCATTCCAACCAATCTGAGTTGTCTCTGACAGCAGAAGATGACAAAAGTAATGCGAGCTAATCTGAGTTCACCAAAACCTCAGAAGGTGAGAGAGCCTGTAAAGGCTTGAGATTTCCACTGTGCATTAGTTAAGTTTTTCTCTTTTTTTATTTAAAGAGAAAACACATACACACACAACAAAGAGAAATTTAGGAGATTAATTAATCTCAGGGTACCCAGAAAGAAGCAGGCATGCACAGGGAGAACAAGCAAACCTGTAGAAAGATTTGAACCCACGACTTTTTGTAATGTATTACAAAAAATTCACTACCTTCACACAACAATCAAATCCTTTAGGTTTCGTATTACTCCACAAACACGATCTGCTGCTATAAAGTAATTGGAAACATTATAATTATAAAGCTGTTTTTGATATTAAAAACAACATTTTGACCCAATCCATACATTTTTCTCTTTAGGTTCATTTTCATCGCTAGATTGTTAAAAGGTGTTTCAACTGGGAGGCCTTTTTAATCTTGACTAAAAATAAAACTTGCAATTATTATTGTTTTTTTTTTTTTTTTTTTGCATTTCAGTAATTTTCCTGCATGTTTTGTTTACACTCGAAGCAGCAAATTACCATTGAAGTATAAAAACCCAAACCCCCGCTGGGTAAGAAATTAGGCGAAACGTGTGTGTAATAAATGGCCCTGAATGAGGTTTTCCATTCATAAGCAGAGTTTACTCTGCTGAGTGGTTTCCACGCACCGCTACACACTGATGCAACGTGTCAATCTTTAACTTAAACAGACCTTTGCTCCAAAAACTGGAAGCCTAATCTGCAAGCTGAGCCTGCACAATGTCACAGAGCCGCGGTTAAAATCAAAGTCGGTTTGAATTTAATATGAAAACGTGACGCTGAAAGAAGGAGATATACCAGGAAATCTTTCCGTGTTTGACTTTAACCCACTTTAAAAGGAAAAAGACGACGGCCTATATAAAAAAGGAAAGGTATCTCTCCAAGCAGCAGAGCTGCCTTTTAAATAAAGTAAATATTCCGGGAATGTTTCCTACATTACACACTGACCATCACAACAGATTCATTCACAGTTTGACTCTTGAGAGCGGAAAAAAAAAATGACCGACCTGTTGGACGCCGCAAGAGGCAGGTAAAGACTGAAACGTGAGAAGGAAGTAGGGAGAAAAAATATTAACGGGGTGTGTCAGCTGCGAGTTTTAGCGCCATCTCATGGACAGAAATGACAACAGTTCAGTCACAGAACACAAAGGAGTGAAATCATCCTTTATTTGTCTCCATTGCATGAGAAAGGATATGGAGCTCCCAGTTCAGTTAGAACCAGGAGAGAGGAGTTAAACTGAGCTAAACTGGGTGAATACGACGTGTTGGATGATAAAAGGTTTCCCTTCCTGCATGTCAGAGCTTGGTGAACGTGATCCTCGGAGGAGTCTCTGGCTGCAGGATGAGGGTGAGGTTGGTTCTGATGTCCTCTGAGGACGACACGCTGAGATGGAAGTTGAGCAGGATCTGAGCAGAGAGAGAAGGATTAAGGCAGGACCAGGAGAGAGGAAGAAAGAGGAGAGGCAGAGCAGAAGCTCAGTGCGTCGGACTTTTTTCTTAATTCTTTTCATTTTATACTGCTTCTTTTTTTTCATTTACTTTAAATTAAAAATGATTTTAGGAGGTAAAACAGAAAGCATTTTTTTTTTCAAACCTTCAGTTCTGCAGCAAGGAAAACTGCACTGTGTTTTAGTCTTGAATATATCCAGTTAAAAATCTTTCAATCACACCTGTTGCTATAGGTGAATCTTTAGTTTGACTATTCGTAATGCAGAAATGACTGAACAAGCCCAAAGGACAAAAAAAAAAGAATATGTCTGTATTTCACATTTTTTGTAAGCTATCTGTGAATAACCGAGATTTAAAGGTGGGCATTTTAATAAAATATTGCAGAAGACTTTAGGGTAGGTGCCACAGGCAAATGTTTTTCAACAGGTAAAGCATATGTTTTGCAATCCAATAGCTGAGAGTCCAATTCAAACTTTCTCCTGCCACATATCAATCTGCTCCTAGTCAAAGTACTTAACTCCAAGTTCCCTACTGATTAGTGTATGCCACAAATTAAAGGTGAAATATTATACTTCTTTCAATAGGTCAAGATAGATCCATGAGTTATGCAAAACATGTTCATTATATTGTTTATTCAGTAAATAGTGACACAACTTTGCAACTTTAGTGCAAAGTTGTACTAAAGTTACACTAAAAGTCCATTAAAAGTGTAAATCTTTCACTACTTGTCTTTTCCAGCAGCCATTGTGCAGCACATACAGCTAAAAAACCAGCTGACTAATGGTGCTGGAGTTCCATTTGGGTTGCTAGGTAACAGGGCTGGGTTCTGCTGGGGTTGCTAGGTAACGGCACAGAGTGACTTAGCAGTTGGGAGGTTTTTGAAAGAGGTCGTTTTCCAGACATCGAAAAACATTAAGTTGTTGCCAACAAAACAGCTGGGTGGTGTTTTTTTAATGCTTGGGCTACTGAGAAACACCTGAGACTCAACTTTACATTCAGGTTTTTTGCC
Organism: Poecilia picta; assembly: GCA_033032245.1. Lineage (NCBI taxonomy): Eukaryota > Metazoa > Chordata > Actinopteri > Cyprinodontiformes > Poeciliidae > Poecilia > Poecilia picta. The sequence continues at coordinate 15,619,405 of CM065368.1, forward strand.
AGAATATTCCTTGATTTTTCTGTGTCTCTGGTAGTTTTACTTAACACTACTCAGCATACAACGGTTTAGGCAGTACTATCTTCTATCTTCTATCTTTTTCGCCCCTCTTTGCTTTTCACTCCCTCCCTCATCCTTGTTCTCTTCCTCCCGCCCTGTCTGCTGTGACTCACATGCATGAGCAAGAGTTGCATCTCGTTCTCAGCAATCCTCCTCCCGACGCACTGCCTCGCCCCAAACCCAAAGGCCAAAGAGCGAAACCCCTGCCCCTCTCCTCTCCGCCTGTCCTCCTTGCTGCCGCTGGCCCAGCGGCCCGGATCAAACCGCAGCGGATCCTCAAACACCTGGGAGCTCCTTCCCATCGGATACAGGCAGGCCTGGACCATCGTCTGCAGACGGGATATCAAACTCGTAGCCATCATGTTTTAGGACGTGTTGGGTAGGCATGGAAAGTGGGCAACACTTACCCCTGCAGGTATGTGGTAATTCTGGAGAACAATATCTCTGACAGGATATCTCTGCACCGTGATCCCCACCGGGTACAACCTGACACAAACCAATAAGCACAGATATTTCTAGCAATTTAAACCTTTTTTCCTGTCAATTAATTCCCAACACATCCTCAGGTGTCCTTTTAATGAAAGCACATAGTACTCCAGGAAGCTGTTCCCAATCTCTGATTGCTTTTTCCTGCTCTACTGGTCCAAAGGAACAAATTATCCATTCCTGCAGCTTATTCCTGTTTCAAAGTCACAGCTGCTCCTTCTGGTGTTTTTGTTTTAGATTTAAAGATAATTACTGAAAGTCGCTGCTTTGAATCAAAATATTAGAAATAAAAACATTTTATAAACCAACATAGTTTAGTTGCTTAATGTATAAGACATAAAAATAGATTTTTTTTTGTTATATTGTGTGGCAGATGCAGTTTACCACCTTATTGAAAAACAAAATTAAAAACTATATAATTTCGTTGTTTTAATGTTCACTATCCTAAAGATTTTCCTCCAAATAGTCTTAAAAAAACACATCTGAGAGCAAAACTTGAATTAAATCATTCCCTATTAAAGGTGGAAAGGTGAATCAAAAAAATTAGGAACCATAAATCTTTAACAGAACACATGAAGAAAATTTTTTTTGTTTAAAAAATCCTCGTAAAAAATATTCGTAAGGCAACAAAAAAGCATTAAAGTTGAAACAGCTGCTTAACATGACAACTCAAAGGCAACTATATTCGCCAGACCATCTGGTTTTATTCAAGTATTTTCTTACATTAAAATACTGTTCTTTGCATCAGGGGAGAATAAAACTATATCAGAAAATAGATTTGGATGTCAGCACACCAAACATGATGGTGGATTTTAACTTAATGGTTTTAATCAGCAGCAAAAGAAGTAATATGTTTAATAAAATGATGGATGGATATTTTACAAATTATCTGCAATAAATTTTAAATTTCTTATTTCATTTTGCTTCCTGTGGCTTTTAAGATTACTATAATGTTTTTTTTGTTTCACTAATCAATGTAAAATCAGATTCTTTACCAATCCAGTTGACAGAAGACTCCACAGATTAATTTAGTATTCTTCCAACTCAGATTTTTTGTGCATACTTTTGATGTGCTTTCCTTTCCACTGTCAAATCATTTTGCCTGGTTTCAGAAATGTAAATTATAAAACGATTCCATATCTTTCTGCTCTATTGATCTGAAAGTGATTATCCATTAATCCCAACAACTTCACTGAACTTCACGACACAACTGACTGAATTTGTCTGTTGTGGAAGAAGAATCCAACAAAAGCACCAGAGCAGATTTAAGTGTTGGATCAAAGTACCTGAGAACCTCTTTGATTGTGGCTTTCAGCAGCGGCGCCCCCTGCAGGGCTTTCTGAGGATCACCGCCGGCCTGTGAGCACGACGTCCTCACCTGCTGCCTGACCCTCTCCTGCACCTCGGGGTTGCGTCCCAGCTCGAACAGAGCGAACTGCAGAGGAACGGCCGTCTGCAGAGAGGATCAAATGAGACGTGACACGGACTCTGGCCATGAACGATTATCACGCGGACAAGCAAACACACACACACATACCGTGTCCACTCCTCCAGCCATCAGCTCAGTGATGTTGGCTTTGATGAGGTCTAAAGATAGCTGCCCTTTCTCCATGAGTTGCCCCAGAACGCCATTGTACTGGCCCCCAGCTGCCCCAGTCGCAGAGCGGCGAGCCTGGGAGGATGAGAGCCGCTGATAAGCCCTCTGGATCCTGGCCTGAGCTTGAAGAAGCAGAATAACTGAGTTAGGGGAAAGCTGCAGCTGAGTAAAGATGTTATTCTAAACCATGCGTGTCTAAAGTGCGGCCCGGGGGCCATTTGCGGACCTCGGAGTGATTCTTGATGGCCCTTGGTCGCAATTTAACAATGGCTAAGAATTGGTTTCCCAGGCAGTTGATGCAGATACTCATTTAAAAACAATGTCAGGGTGAAATTATCACTGATGCCAGACATTTCAAAGAAAACATAGGCAATTGAACATTTTACAATGAAAAATGCTTTTCTTTATTTAATTTAAGTAATTTTTATACAGTATTAAGAGGGATTGCCATTTAATTAACTTGGCAAAATAAATCAAGTGAGCCACATCCTGTTTTTGTTACTGGAAAATCTAGAAAAATTGAATCCACCTGAAAAATGTTGAATATGGTTTATAGTTTTGTTTTTTGTTGGGGTTTTTTTCATTTCTGGTCAAAGTGATTCTTATGTTGTCTTATCAGCTGATATCTAAATATCAGCTGATTTATTTGCTTATTTAATTAAACACTGTGAGTTTAGAGACTTCTGTGGCCCTCATTGTGAATTCAAATTGATATTTTTGGCCCCCACGCCAAAACATTTGGACACCACTGTCCTGAGCTAATCAGAGCTCTGCTCCTTCCCACCATGACTGAAGATGTGGTCCCAGGCTGTGGCATGTTGGGTCCACAGGGGAGCGCCGATGTGGAGCAGCAGGCGAGGGGGCAGGTACAGGAGCGGCGGGGTAGTTGTCAGCATTCGCTCCACCGCCCAGATGAACTTCTGAGACTCCAGAGAAGGAGAGGAGGAGAAGAGGCCGATGCGTTCCCCATAGATCACATGGCAGCTGGCTGCAGAGGCGAGGAAAGAAGAGAAGGTGGGAGGATTAGACGGGCAACTAAAACAACAAACACTTAACCGAACATTAAATCGTCAGTGCTTTTAATTCAGTGTTAAAACCTTCGGCAAGCTACTTTCAGCTTGTGAAAACAGCAACAGCAACATGTAAAAGTGTTCAAATTTATTTATTGTTCTAAAAAGTGTGGCAAGCATTTGTTTCCAGTCCCTTTTACTCTGATACCCAAAGATTAAATCCAGAGTGACATCCTGTCTTCTGACGTCACATAATTTCTAAATTTAATTCAGTCGAGGAGGAATCTGTAGAGAAGTTAAAAGCAACATCCCACAGATTAGTGTTCAATTCAACATCCAAATATAGAAAGAGTGAGGCAGAAGAAGGTGCTCTGGTTAGATAAGACAAAACATTAATGTGTGTAGTAAAACTAAACAGGAAATCACCCCGAACACACGATTTCTATGCTGAAATACAGTGGTAGCAGCATCATGCTGTAGGGATGGGGATTTTTTTTTTCAGGAAGCATGTCAAAATACAAGTTAATCCAGAAAGACAATGACCAAAATCAGACAGATCAACGTAGATTCATCTGGTACAGTGGCCTAGCCAAAGTCCAAAGCTAAATCCAGTAGATAATTTGGCTAGATGTGAATTTGTGCTGAATACCAGAGGTGGGCAGATCGATTCAAAATATCAGTAATATCACTACCAAGTCAGTATCAAAACTGAATCAATACTAGCGTGCTAAGATCAATAGTTTCATATTCCATGTTGAACTTTTTCTTAATTTCTCATTAAAAAGTTTTTGTTTAGATTTCTTTCAAATTATACATTTTTTGTACTTTATTTATTTAGGAAAAATACACATAAATCATGTAAAAATGTTATTTCATTTTTCAGATTTCTATAAACTTTGACAAAATTCTGTCTTCTATTTGACCAAAATAATTCAAAGGAAAAAGTCAGATGTTTGACAATATATCAAACCTAAATAAACAGCATCATATCAGTGTTGGTATCGACAATACGGGCCTTGTATTTACTTGGCATCGTCTCTATCGCACACTTCTGCTGAATGCATGCCCCACTTTTCAGATTTCTATTTGTGTGAATGTGATGTAACCTTCTCCAGTCCACTTCCCAGTTATGCTTCACAAGAATCCCCAACAAAACACCTTGAAGTTTGATGTTACTGTATGTGACAAAATGTGACAAAGTTTTGCACAATGATGATTATTTCACCCTGAATGAGGTAAATCCATCTGCACGTCTCTGCAGTTTCATCCGTAAATCCATCTCTGCAAAGCAAAGCAGAGTTGTTGTCTTGCAGAAGCTGCGGCTCGTTTCCTCACACATCCATCTACTGTGAGACGTGCTCGCGTTTCCTTATCCTCGCATAAACCTCCTGGGCTGAGTTTCGCCGGAGCCGATTCCTCCTCTGGCTTTGCACCTTCCTTGCGCTGCAGTCCGTTTAGATCAGAGCCACATGACTAAGTTATTATCTTCACACTGAGTCACACAGGAGGGGATTCGCACTTGCAAATGTGGCGGCGGAGCAGACAGACGCAAGAGAGACTGCAGCTTTGATCATTTCTGATGTTTAAGGAACATGTTCTCCTTGACCTCCTGCTTCATCAATACGATACGCCTCAGGTCAGACTGAAGTTTGGCTCACATTCAATCTGCAAATACATTCCCTTTAAAGCATGGAGCTAAGATGATTGGTTCAGTGGTATTGTATTAAACATCTCCAAAGGGTGATATTTTTGTAAGTTGTGTAATTCCTCTGACGTCAGAAGCTGCTGCAGCATCCGCGTCAGCATTTGTGACTGGAATTGCTGATTTTTGCACTACAAAAAGACAAAATCTTACTAAATATTTTTGGTTTCTCTCTAGCAAATATCTCAGTACACTTGAAATAAGATAAAACTCACTAGCATGAAACATAGGAGTTTGTTTAAAGTAAATAATTCATGAATATGGATGAAAAATGTAGCATATTATAAGTTAAAATATCTTGCTCCACCAGCAGATTATTTCTCCTTTTTCATCTATATTAAGGAATTATTTACTTAGAACAAACTCCTACCTCTTGCTGAAAAGGTACATATAAGTTAGTTTTGTCTTATTTCAAGAGCGCTAATACATTTGCACAAGAAACTAGACCAAGAGCACTTGGTAGGTTTGTGTGTTTTTGCAGTGTGGGCTTTAATATTCCTCCCTCCTTTACTTTTCAAACTATTATGACCTTTAGAGGTGCTTCAGCTAATGAAAAAGTGCGGTGAAGACTCTCCCTGACCTTCCAGAGCGAAACGGAAAAGGTCAGGACTTGGATCGATGGTGAGGCTCCGCTTGCCCTCCTCTCCTCGCCCTTCCTTCTCCACCCTGGTCTGCAGCATGCCACAGAAGTCCTTCGACACCTCATCGAGGAGGGGGAGGAAACGCCTTACCGACGCGCTCAGCATCACCTCCTTGTTCAGCTGGAGGCGGTCGGACCTCCACTCCTCACCGTTCCTGGGCAGAGAAGAGCGGCAGGGAAGCAGAAAAGTGAAGGACGTTTCCACTGATAAAAGGAAGGAAAATCTTACTTTTGTTTGTTTTCTGTAATCCCTTTTTTTTAAAACCCAGATCAACAGTAACTACAACCATGTAGACTAAATACAATAAATCCACTCTGACATATGACGTTTTGTTCCACTTGATTTGTAGCTGAAGATACAAAGTATTTGTAATTTTCAAACTTTTGACAGATTCGTTGTGCTTTATTGGGGTTTCATGTGACAGATCAGATGTGGATGATATGGACTTAAAGTTTCATCATAATATTTTATGGTACTATTGTAATAAAAGTAACTTTGAGAACAATTTATTGCTTCTTTTTAAATAACTGTATAGCTGTGACTGCAATTGTAGCGCCACAAGCACAAATACTGCTCTTGAGAAACATAACCAGTTGTTACCATGCTACTTTATAACACCAGTCACATAAAAAAGTGTGATTTGAATCACTAAACTGCTCATAGTAATTACATTTAATCATATTTTCATATTTATTGGTGTTTATTGCGAAAAACCAATACATATTTTTAAATTGGTTCTTATTGAACTGTTTGTTCAATAATAAAACTAACAATCCTGACAATACAGACAGTTTTGCTGTTGTTTTTTTTGTTACATAATTAATTGGAATTTATTGTGACAACAATAAAAATCTAAATTCTTATCAGGACACAATAAAAAATAAATGTTTCTTTATTTTCTTTATAAATTCTTACTCCAGTAATTTAACGAAACAATTGGTAATTTTTTGACAAAGCTTTTCTCTCTCTGCTACAAAAAATGCATCCCATCAGCATGATGCTGCCACCACCTTGTTGCATTGTAAATATTACATCTTATGGCTACTTTCCCTCAGTGGTTTTCTTTTAGCCACTCTTTGATACCGATGCTTTTTATTAATCTTAGATACATCATCAAACTTCTGACCTTTAGGTGTTTTTGTGGTTTTTAATTTATTTTGTTCGAACCTGGTGCCGAATTTAGATAAGTTTATAGGTACGAAATTCCTTACTGATAATATATTGACTTGATTTGTTCTCCAAAACAAAGTGCAGAAAAATTATCATGTGAGTAAAACAAAACAAAATCTTTTAAAACGTAGAATCCGTAATACAAAAAATAAAATAAACATTTTAATAGGGAATCTGAGACTAATGCATTGATCTTATCACACTAGTATTGATCTGATTTGGATCAATCTGCTCACATTTAAGCAGTTTAGATTGACCATAATGTGCTGCTGTGTGCGGATCTGTCTGCTGCGTTCTTTGTTAAGGCTAAATATAAAGATATGGCACACTTTTTACCTTTTTATTTTAAAAAATTAAAAGGATGAACACAATTCTCAACCACTGTTTGTTGATCTATTGCATGAAATCCCAACAAAATACTTTGAAGCTTGTTTTCGTAAATTTAGAAGATGTGAAAATGTTATAAGGGGCCATGATAATAACCTGAATCTCACTAAGTAAAGCATGTAAATAAAGATTAAAAGCTTAGTTGTCATTAGAAGAATTTTGTGCATAATTATGGAAGTGGTTCAAATCGTGTTTTTCTCCAGCATTTCATTTCTAGATGCAAGAAAAACAATAAACTTTGTAAACTGTGACCTCTCTATCAGATTGAAGAGAAGAAGCTGCCTGTCAGGCGTTCGGAGATGAGATGATGCACCTGACCTTTACCAGGTTTTCCGCTTGAATTAGTTACATAGTTTTCAGTTATTGGAAATTCATATTATTCTGATATTCAACGGTTTTTGTGTTGAGAAAACAAACATTTTTTTATTCAGTTTTGATCTTTTCTTTAAGATATTCTCTCAAACTGAAAGAAGGTTTTATATCCAGTTGGAGACCTAAATCATATATTTTATGAGAAGTTTCTATCATAACATTTTTAATTTATTGACAACAGAACTTTTATTTTCAGCAATAGAAAATAAAAGATTTTTATTTTTGCTGGCTTAACTGTGAAAACTGCTTTTTTATTGCTATAAATAAGAACCTCTTGTAAAACCCTTGGATTCTGAGATGTCCATAAAATAAATAAAGCCTGGCAGTTTTATGTTGTGTAACTATCAGATATATTGTCTACTGTAAATAAGAGACATTGCATGTCCTGAACTCAAGTACAAAGTGCAAGGCTTTCAGGGATAAAAACATATTTGAAGTTGACATATTTTATGTTTTCATTTTGCACTTATTTTCTTGTTTTTCACTCAATTTTCACTCATCCTGGCATTTCAGAAATGTTACTATCCAAGTGTTCTCTGAGTGGGAAGAAGGACCAGAAGGTAAAACATACTGCACATCATTTCATACAACTTGGCTCACATTTTAGGCAAACATAATCTGCCATGAGTTAAAATATATCACCAGATTGCACTGCAACAAGTCTAAAAAGTCTCTGCAGACAGAAAGGAAGTGAGTATTTCCTCAACAGGAGTGATCAGAGCGCAGACGGGGCACTGACTTGAGGAAGACTCCCTTGTTGTGGTTGCGTATCTCTCGGTGTGTGGCCCACGGCTGCAGGGTCATGCGTCGAGGGTGCAGCCCCTCCGACTGAAACAGCTCGCTTATGTCAGATGGCAACAAGATGTTCACGCTGCTGAGAGTGCCCACCTTCTCCCTTTCAACACAGACAGAATAGCTGGTGTAAGAACAAATGCACAACGTCAGGGGCGGTTCCAGACTGGGGCCATCAGTGGGCCGGAGCCCCAGCAGGAGTGATGAATGATGAAATCCTCTGGCACAGAAATCGTAACCAGTTGGTCATTTAGAGAAATTTCATTTTATATCGTCACAGTTTCACAATTTTAGGTGTTTGATGTTTAGGGCCATCAGGGCTTTAAAACCAACTACTCTATAATTAAAAACACATCATAGAAAAGAAATTATTAAGATATGTGACAGATTTAATATACAAATCAATAAGAATACTTAGATATAGTTCCTACACAATCTTAATGTTGGTTATATCCTGAAACAACACCCAGCTTCTTTCTTAAAAAACTGACTTTTTCACAGCTTTTATGAGAGTTAATGATAAGGGAGTCAAAATCTTTCATTGCTCTGTTTCACTTTTAGCTTCAGCCATTTTGAGACAATCATTTTCCTCTGCCAGATCATTGGTCTGCAACCTGCAGCTCCAGAACCACAACTGGCTCTTTGGCTCACTTGATTTGTCTTGTTTTGTTTAGTTTTGTTTAATCTTTTGGAGATTGAACTGGCCGCCTCGTGGCCCCCCTGGTGAATTTGGTCTAGAACCGCCACTGAACCCCATACAGCACAAACAACACACCTCTCTGTACCTGTAAATGGGTCCGAGGACATTGAAGGTCCGCTCCATGTGCTTGTGAAGCTGCTGGAAACGATTTTCTCTCCAGAACTTCAGCAGGTTGATCCAACCGTTCCTCCCAGTATGAGGGATTTCGTCAAAGCCTCTCACCCGTCCATCCACACCACCTCTTCTGACCGCTTTCAGAGCTCCTTTGCCTCCTTCCAGGTTGGCATGCACCACAGTCCCTGCTGCAGTCATACAAAAACCCTTTTGAGGTAGAACACCTAAAAACCTGGACCCAGATGTTCCCTGTACTCTCCTCATGGTCCAACCACGATGCGTTGGTCACTCTCATCTAAGGTTGTCAGGACTGGTTACGTTCCTGCTCTACTTCCAGCCTCACAAGGCCTTGGACGTGTATTTTTATTGCTCTAACGAACCGATGGGAGGTGGTGATTTATTAGTGCGAGTGTCAGAGTTCAAGAGAAAGACAACAGAGCCAGAATGTTCGCACAAAACAGAGAAACACCAGCTGGACAACAAAAATGTCTTCAATAATAAAATTTTCCACAACGGCAAATTCTTGTTACAAGGTTATTTTATTCGCTTCCTGTTTGTATAAAAGCCTTCGACAAGCCTAGTCGCTTACTAAAATTAGCTTAACAGCAAAAAAACTAAGAAAAAAACAAGATAAGAGCTTAAAATTTGGCTCATAAACAGTACAAACATACAGAGTCCTGATAAAGTATTCAGCCCCATATAAACTTATTCTCTTTTCTGTCACACTTACATGTTTCAGATGAAACTAATTGTAATATCAACGACAACCAGAGTAAATACTAAAAGACCTGAAAAAAACTTATCAGAACCCAAATGCTCAGCCTGGAAAGGGTTAAAAACTTATTTAAGGCTTTGAAAATCCAGTGAACCAAAGTGAGAGTCGTTATCTGCAAATAAAGAAAACATGGAACATTGGTAAACCTTCATAGGAGTGACCAGCTGACCAAAATTACTCCAAAAGAGCATCAACAAATGACCAAAAACACAATCTAAAGCACTGCAGAGCTTCATGTCGTTGTTCCTCATTTACCAATAAAATGGCATCCATTTTGACAAAAATTATCTCAAAGACCCAACCCATATTTTCCAGAAACATCTTGAAGAGCCCCAAGGTCTACAGAAAAAGTGAACCGAGAAAAAAAAAACAATTCCAAAAGACGTTCGTCGCTTTAAATCTGGTACAACTAACAAAGCAGGAGAAAATGCCTGAAGGAGAACATCCAGCCATCGGCTCATGACCTTTGACCAGGACCATGACCCAAAGCACACCAGTAGGTTCACCTCTGCATGTCTCCACAAATACAGTTAAAGAGTCTGTGTGACCAGAAATTGACAGAATAAAACAATTCTCCAAAGACGAGTGGGTCAAAATCTTTCCATCGTGATGGAAAAGACTCGTCAACAGTGGTTGTTTCACATAAGGTCAGGTCAGTTTGGACTTTAAAATTGTGTTTTATAAATACTCTGGTTTTACTTTTTCTAATATTTACATTTTTCCTGATGATTTCAAACATTTAAGTTAGACAAAATGGCAAAAAAAAAAAAAAAAATCTGTCAGGTATGTTTGCAAGTATGTTTTACAGCACTGAACATGTTATTTACAGAAATCAATGGAAAAAAAACTTTATGAAGCATCATAAAGTTGAAAAACATTTTACATTTTATACAATTGTATCCCTGAGGTTCCTTACTTGTGTTTAGATCACCAGTTGGATCTATAATGTTTACTGAGCAGCAGCCAGGCTGCTGCCTACATTCCTATTATAAGCAATAAATTGTTTATAATAATAAAATAACATCCGTCATCAAATAGCTGCTTGTTTCTGTTGATGTGCTAGCTTGCACTAGTAGAGTGTAGCCACATGTCAAGATAATCGAGATTAACTTGTTATTCATGATGCATCAACCAATATTCCACCATATTGAGTACAAAAAAGAATGTACATATATATAGATATACATTGTATAAAGTACATAAGCAACATATACAGATTGTGTGGTGGCTCGGTTAACATTTTGAATCAGCATCATTTGTTTTGTTCTGTAGCAGTATAAAGCTAAAAGAACAGAAAAGTAAGATTTATCCATACACGCCATTCATAACCTTCCAACTAGGAGAATAAAGGCCACAAAGTTTCTATCCATTTTAAAAGCAGCAGCTAAAAGGCTTTGTATGAAATCCATTGACAATGAAAATACTATTAAAAGGGTCTTTTAGCTCTGACACTCTAATGCCAGAGCTAAAAGACCGTTAGCAATTCAGGTGAAACTGTCGTATCCTCCAAACAGTACATACATTAGCAACATCTGCTGGTGAAATTATTAGCTCCCTGTTAACATTTTTACCCCTGGCTCAGAACATAACTGCTGGGCTAAACTTTTTCTTTCATTTGAAAAGTACTCCTGGTTAAGTGAATCTGGGTTTCTGTGTATCTGCTCTCTCCTCTTAAGCTCTGGCTCTTACTGAGTCAGGTTCTGCTGTCGGAGGCTTCTTCCAAGCATTTTCTGAGTGGGAATAAAACATACTGCGCATCATTTCATCCAACTTGGCTCACATTTTATGCAAACATAATCTACCTTGAGTTAAAACTTATCACCAGATTGCACTGCAACGAGTCTAAAAAGTCTCCGCAGACGGAAAGGAAGCGAGTATTTCCTCAACAGGAGTGATAAAAGCGCAGATGGGGCACTGACTTGAGGAAGACTCCGTTGTTGGGAGTCGTTACTTTCCACTGTGGCCCCATGCTTGCTCAGAAGGAGGGATTGCTGCAAAGACAATTACTCGAAACAACTGGGTTCTTTTAATTCATCTGAAAAGAGATCATTTTAATTTAAAATGTATGTTTATTTGTTTGCAATTAATTGAGGCCTGATACTATAACTTTTCTATTGTGGTGTTTTATTTCTATTTATTATGATGATTACCACTAATCATCATAATAAATATTAGTAATTATTATCAATATTGAGATAATATATAAAATTATGTTATGTTAAATTTATATATATACACACCATTATATTACTATTATTTTGTATTATAATTTTTTCTCTTTTTTCATTAACTTATTCTATTATATTATAATTTTTATACAGCACTTTGATGGAGTTTTCAAACTGTTTTTAAAGATGGAAATAAATTTGACATTGAATAGAAATTTATTTGGACTGCATTTAAATACTTTTAAATTTCCTCATATGATGGATTGAAATCAGAGAAATCTGATCTGTATTTTTTGTAAAGTGTGCTAAGATGAGATCTTTTGAAATGAACTATTTTTTTTAATTTAAGCTATATGTAAATTTAACAATACAGCAATCCCTAAAGTAAATGTTTCCATTATCTCCATTTATTTGCAGTTTTGGCATTAAAGTTCTTCTGCTACTGAACATTTTTTATTGAATTGTGTTTAATATGTATATTTTCAAACCAACACAATTGCATTCGGTCATTCTGTCAGCAGGTGAGATTAAACTAAGCCTCTAATTTCATTTAGAAAATAGTCATTTACACCATCACACACTCCACCTCTTTCTGTTAATCTAAACAGCGCTGATCACATGACCCTACAAGAGTCTCCGTGAGTTGGCGTTGGCGTCCTGCTGGGTTTCCCCCCCATAAACGCCGCCCTGCTGATGCTGAGGCCTTGGAAGGCGCTAAGCAGGTTGAAGCTGTCGTCCTTGGTTCTGGTTTCAGGATGAATCATCTTGGACAGCTCAGGGGGGAGCGATACTTTGCCGCCAACAGACCTCAGGTGGTTTCTGTCCTCAGGGCTCTGAATTGTGTTGGCAAAACAGAACAGGAAAACGGGGTGAAGGCCACAAAAAGGTGACAGAAACAAGAACTGAACTCTCAGTGTAATTTATGTAAATGCGGATAAATCATTTCATAAATAGTGTGTATTTTCAGTCTTAAATTAAGTCCGAGTGCATATTTTTTAAAACATTTAACTGAAGTGATCAAAGGTGGCTCAAAGTTTAATTAAGTAATTAAGTACTAAATAGATGAAGATTCTCTTGGTTTTTCTAACACCATTTCCTAAAAAAGCAGCTAAATGTGTGAAGATAATCAGTCGTTGGAGTCTTCAGACTGATTCTCAGTTCCCACTCGTCCATTCAAAGTCTGTGTCTTAATATCAACACCCATGTCTCTTAACATACTGTCAAAAAACCCCACAAAAATCATTCCTGTTTGTAGTGGAGCTGACCCCATATTCATCTGAATCTCGTCTAAAGTTAAAACGAATACCAGAAGCTGAGTGATGCATCAGCTCTTTACTTTGATATTTTTCATCAGATTCAGTTGAGAAAAAATGTTGACTTTCTGATAGCATTCTGTTTCCAAACGTATGAAGCATCTAACAGAACATGCTCCATAACGCCACACACTGGTCTTAATCCCCACAAAAACTCCACCTCTAACCTAAGACGGAGTTTGCAGCTGCATAACGATGAGCTATGCGTCTTGTGTCCCTCACACACCTCTGAGAGTCTATATTTTGTCCTGAAGTGAGCTCTCATAGCTGCCCTCTGTGCGTTCTTCTGACTGTTCATGGCCTCCCGCAGCTTTCTGTACAAACAGGAAACACAGCTGAAATATTTCGCTCCATGGAGGATATGAGTTAAAATGACATGATGTGAAACTGAAACACAACGCATCGAACAATACATGTCTGAATATGTAATCGCTGCTATTGTTGGGTTTTTCTGTCTTTTCTATATTTTTCTTTTTACTGTTTGCAAACCCAAGTCTCTGAATCGGCCTAAAAAAGTTAATAGTTTAATTTGATTGTTGCGTGGATACGTTCACTTAGTTTATAGCAGAGTAGAGACTAAAACCACTTAACTACATTTCCTGGAGTTCTGCTGTGGTTGCTAGGGTGACGGGCTGTGGTTGCTAGGTGACGGTGCAGCGCTCATTGATTGTGACTTAAAAATCAGGTTTTTGAAACGATTTATTTTGCAGACACCACAAACATGGACTCATTTTCAAAAAACTGCTGGGTGTTTTTTAAAGTTCGGACCCTTTTTAGAAGACTTTTAGTGTAAAAATGTGAAAGATCTGAATGTCTTCTTTGTTGTTTGGTCTTCATGTTGCTGTTTGTTCTGTAAGAGACCTCAGAGATCTTCACAGCTGATTCTAAACAGAGTAAATTACACACAAGTGGATTCAATTTACTAATTGAGTCACTTTTTATTGGATCTAGATGTATATACAAACTACAATTTTATTATTTTTTTTAGTTTAAAAAATTTAACACTGCTCCCAACTTTTTGTGATGTGTTGCTTGCAACAAAATCGAAATAAATTAAGATTTATTAAAAAAAAAAAAAAACTACTAAGATTTCCGTTTGAACATTAAACATATTTAGGTTGAAAAGGATTTGCAAATCATTGTGTTCTGACTTGATTTATCTTTTACACAACATCCCAACTTTATTGGGTTGTAACATTTTTCTTCCACTTTATCAGAATGAACTACTCTAAGTAAATGTGAATAATGTCAAAGGTATCAATATTTTTCCAAGACAGTGCAAGCGCTTCCTTCCGTCTTTGTTTCTAACTGCGTCCACTTGCCTCTGTTTCTCCAGGTCGGCCTGGTACGACCGAACCACTGAGGGCTCTTTGAGTTTCGAGGCCTTTGATGGAGGGCTCTTCCCCAGCATGTTGCCCCTTCTCTTGCCCCTTCCCTTCTTCCCTCCGGGTCTCGCACACAACCTCTTCTCCTTCGGCTCCGCCACACAGCTGGTCAGCCTCCTGATGGGTGACCTCAGCGACTTCTTCAGTCTCGCCACGGACTCCATGATGCGGTTTGGCTGGCGGAGAGGGATCCACCACACCCCTATTTCCTCGACAGCTGACGTGCGGAAGTGTGACGGCTTTCTCCTTCACTCATGTTGTATTAGTCTGGCAGTTTGACTTGCCTCAGCAATAACTCAGGCTGAGACCTACCAAGGACAAGGACAAGGAGTCGGACAAGGCTCAGACGCTCAGGTGTGGGCCTCCCACGCCCCGCTTACACACATATGAAGCGTTTATCATCGGCAAGACGTCTGGGAAGTGGCTAAACCAGAAAGCTAAGGCACACACAGGGACAAAAAGTGACAAACGTCACTCTGTTTATTCCACAGGATATTGATGCGGTTGTTTCTTAGAACACTACCTAGACATTTCTTACCCTTAGAGATGGAGAGAGATGCTTCTCCTGGAAGCACCTCAACCTGAGCCCTCTCTCTGAAGCAACCCGATCTGGACAGAGGGCTCCTGGGGAGACGCGGGTCCGGGTCCTCACGGGAGAAAATAAACTCCCTCCCTGCTTCCCTCGTTACTTGATAGAGACTCGCTGCGCACCTCGCCGCCTCCAGCTCTTCAGTGTAGATTAGAGGACTTAACGAGGGGAATCTCGTTAGCCGTGGCAGAGAATGCACCCAATGACTCACGTGTCTGTGAGGAAGATTTACAGGCGATGTCACGTCGAGTGACCCCACGTGTGCACTGCTGGCCTCACTTCAGACCCGTTTCCATATTCTGCTCAGGATTTGGGTCTGAATATCAGGATGCTGACAGGTGACAGAGCGGGAAATCCGCCAGATAAACCACAGCGTCTTAAATCTCCCCCAAATCCTGATAAGAAAAAACTGACTGCTTGTTTATGTAGACAGAAGGAGAAAACAAAGCTGGGAAAAGTGTGACCAAATACAGCTGAGTCTGAAAAAAGAAACTATTTCATGAAAGAAACAATGTAAATGAATCAAAAACAGGTCCTCAGCCATAACATTTTTGTTGGAATCCATTCAATATATGTTTCCCTTTTTGCTTCTGACATTCTAAGTTCAATGATTTGCAAAAGGAAAGGAAAGGGGGGAAAAATGTAGCGGAAAGTTGCTAAGAATTATGACATTTTGAATTCACAACCAGATTTATCCATCAGTGCAGACATAGTGACAGTAAAGATTCCAGCTTGTTAAAGAGCTTGAAGCTAAAGATTAGAGTAGGTCTTTGTCCAACCAGAGGAACAAATTCACAGAAATGTTCCTGAAAGAATCCGATTTAGAAGCGCTCTGTGCTGAGCCCACTCTGAAACTTTCACTACAGCAAATACATTTCAGAAGTTGTGAAACTGTTATTATTTTTGGTAACACAATATTGGCCAGTATCATTGCTAAACATTTAGCATTTAAATTATTGTGAGAAAATGTGCAGTTATTCTGTTGCTTTAGTGTCTTTGCATTAAAATTAAAGTAAGATCTTTGCTTCTTTTGTACAATTTCTAACAGCAACCAAGGTAAGGAAGTAAGACTTTATTTCTAATGCCAATTTAACCACAAAGGCATGAATAAAGTTATTTAGAAACTATAAATTTCAATGAAAATAGATGGGACACTAAAATAATGCTTTCTATCAACAATCACATCACACTTTTAGCATTGTGATTATACTATATTACTATATTTGAGACTGTTTGAATGTTTTGGACCAAAACCAGGGAAGAAGTACCTGTTCACGACTGGAGCACATTAAGTTTTAAAGAAGGCAGGAGGAAGTGATTGGTTTCCAGATGAAAAGCAAAACCCATTCAGTACGAAGAGGTCTGACTGTAGAGAGTCTTCAGAATCTTTCCTTCTTTACTGATGCATTTTCCCAATGATTCACAGCACTTTTTCTGTTTCCGATTGTGAAAAAGAGAATAAACTCAACTATTTGACTGTTTATGTGATTGATAAAAACATTTTTATACATAAGAAACCCCAAAAAAATCTGTTTTGGGATTTTAAATTCACAAAAACAGTACATTTAATCATTTATGATGTGCTTTAACATATTTTGAGTTAAAATAATACAAGGATTGATGAGCTCTGCAGCCGCCTTGCTCTCGGTTGGCTGCTTTCTTGTGTTTTCTGTCCTTAAACGTGTTTCCACCGTAAATTTTCTGCTTTTCAGGAGTACTCCAGTTGGCTGGCAGCAAATTAACTCACTTCAACTTTCGTATTTGCTGCTGAGGTTTCTTCCAATTTCTGCCCACAGAGGCTAATGACTTAACAGGATCAGCACTCAGCCACGCCCCCATGAGCTTGTGTGCAGAAACAGACCTGGGATCAGTTTAAAGAGCAAAAGGAGAGGATAGGCACTTCCTCTCAGCATGGGTTGAAGACAAAAGGACAAAATAGTGACCAAGGAGTCTAGATTTCCTGCTTTGAATTTTGTGAGATCAAGTTTAATTAAGAAACAATGTGTTTGTGTGCCACCCACTTATTGCTGAGAACATTTATGAGAACGTGTGTGTGGATGCTGCGTCACGTGCTTGACGCTGATCCAGTGCAGAATCCGTTAAGTGGTTCTGGGACCATCAGTACACACACACACACACACACACACACACACACACACACACACACACACACACACACACACACACACACACACACACACACACACACACACACACACACACACACACACACACACATCTCCATCAGGACCCATTGCATCCCATCGCTACTTCTAAATACATCAGAAACAAACTGAATCCTTTAAAATCAAGTCTTAATCATATTTTGGAGATTTGGCAAAAATGTTAAAGGTAGTCCTCGTAGGTAGTGCAGGTGTCTGCAACCTGTTGCTCTTTGGATTTTCTAAAATTACACTTAATTTCCACTGAATTAAATTGAATTTCACAAAGAATGACACTAGGAATAAAGTACAAACTAAATAGGGGAAGTTATTTTTTCTACAAAGAGAGGTGAGTTTCTGTACTGCAGCTGCCTGAAAACATTTACATCCCCAGAACCTGAGATGTGATCACACACGTATAACTGCAGAGGTCAGGGAGGCCGCAGAGGTCAAAGCCCAATAAGGATCTCAAAGGAGGCCTAACCCACTCATGTCACAGTGAATTACCATAACCTGCATGTGACCTAACATGTGCCTGAGGTATGTGTGATAACTCACTCAGTTATCATCCAACTAATGCAATAAACACGAGCATTTACAGGTAAATTAAATGAGTTAGTCAATATTTCTTTGGCAGTCTAATTGGAACTATTCGTGTCTGAAGATCATCATGCACTCCCACGAGGGAATCTGTTATTCAAACAAAAATGTTACCTGTTTATGGAAATCTCACAAAAAGAAAAAACAAAACCACAAAAAATACATGTTGTATTTATTTCATAAAGATACAACTTACAACTACACTGTTTTCTAACCTCCTCTTGGCTGCACCACATGACTTGCAGTAAATAAAAAGAAAACCTCTCTTCTGTTTAACTTCAGTTCATGTCCATGAACTTTCTGAAACCATGCTTGGCTTAAGAAAGAACATTTTTATGAACAGACACATCATTTATTTGCACAAACACTCCTCAGTTTCAGCTCTCAGTCAGTCTGCCAAGGCTGCAGAGGGAAGCTGGCAGCCGCTGCTCAGCCTTGTGAGCTGCACTCAATCAACCTGCTGGAGGCGGCGGCCTTTACAAGAGCTTCACACTTGGCCAATGCAACATGTGGCTCAGGACATGGAAAATAATACAAACAAATTAAATAAATAAATAAATAAATAAATAAAAATAATAATAATAATAAAAATAATAATGATAACTGATGCATGTAAACTCCTGTCCACTATTGTCTCTGGGACAGGACTGGACTGTAAGCGACTCATAACTATTATTTTAGTTATAGATCAATTAAAATATTGGCACTTTGAATTTTTTAAAACCTTTTCATGCGATACAGGATTTTATGGAAGCCATTTTCCTAAAAAATAAATTAACTTATATAATTATGACTTTTCTCTCGTAATGACGACTTAGCGGTCTTATAATGATGAGAGACTTAGCGATAAGTAACATTTACTTGTCTATGAGTAAATGGCTCGTACTGGTATGACTTTATTCCTAGTGTGATGTGGATATAAATGGGATTTAAATGGGTTTAATGAAATGGGTTTTCGCTGAGTTTCTTTTGGTGATACATCGATTCGCGTTGATGTTTCACCACCCAAGACTGTTTAGTACCATAATGAATGTGATTTAAAACATATATCCTCAAAAAATGCACTAACTTCATCCAGCCAACTGGCAATAAATTTGCACTTACGCAAAAATGCTTGCTAACTAGGTTGCAAGCAACCTAGCTAGCAAGACTGACTGACTCACTAGACGAACTGAACTGAATGTGGCCAAAAATGACTTGAGATAACTTGAACAAAACTGAAAAGGACTGAAATGAACAACACAAAACTGAGCTGATGTGGATTCATCATCGAGCCATTTATTATTTGATCACAGAAGTCAGTTCATACAAAATTTATAATAAAAAAACCTACAGACATTATTATCAGATGGCAGAATGTAAACATAAAATTAAGGTTGTGCATTTTCTTGCTTTAAAATGTAAATATATTAACACACTTTGTGATATTTTGTCATTTTCTTGACATGTGAGCTGAAGACTGCATTTGTCCCTGGTTTAACTCTGTTTAAGTGCATGAAAGCAAACCTCCTTATCCTCTTTTGTAGCTGTATTTCTCTAAGAGGTTTATCTAATTTCTACCCATTTATAGTGTTTGACACTGGATCTCATCTAAATAACAGAAAATCTGAACAACTTTTATGATGCAACATGGAACAAATAAGGCGTAAAAGAAGAACAGGGTCCGTAAAGCTAAAAGCTTCCTTCACAGTTTGCTTGAGTATAAATCTAATAAAGAGGATTTGTATTCTTTGGAATAAAGAAGACTTTGTTCAGATATTTACCAGAGTTTCAAACCTTCAGTGTTCAGTCGATGCAATCCAGCTCAGCCTCACTCTTAATTTAAACGTTCCTCAGCACAACATCCACCCTCTTCATTTGCAAATAAATTAATCCTCTGCCTAATCTGTGAGCCCTCCTTTCAATTACTCTCTTACGATATGAATACAGTGTTAAGAGAGATTTGTTGTAAACCTGTAAACACATCCATCTGGTCCATGAAGCATCAAGAAGCTCTTCAGGGTCATTTGCTGTTGTCCCAGCTGTTCCTCCAGGCCTGAGTCCATGCAGGCTGGCTGGGCGGCAGGAAGAAGGGATGGCTCAGAGCGGCGGGGAGAGAGACCCGTTTCACCGGGTCGTACTCCAGCATCCGCTCCAGGAGATCAAAAAACTGGTGGTGCTCTCTCCCGTGTGATAACAGGTAGTTCTGGAAAAACACAGAACAACATAGAAGATTGTTATTTAAGGGAAGAAATAAGGTTAAAGGTGAATTATTATTTTTTCAATGAACAGGTTAGGATAGGTCTACAGACATTTTTTGCACAATTTCATTCTTAGATAATGAGATGCATAATTATACAACCGTACATCTTTGAAAAGCAGAAGAAGAGCCTCCTGTGCAACCAGCATGAACACAGTAAGTGGTTTCTGAGTGGTAAGTCAACCACAAAACATTTGTAATTTCCAGCAGCCATTGTACAGCAGTAAAACCGGCTGAATAATCATGCTGGAGTTGCACTTGGGTTGGTAGGTGACCGTGTTGGGCTTAGCTGTGGTTGCTAGGTAACGGGCTTGATTGTTAAATTGTTTTCGTTGGTGTTTGAGGAGCGGTGCCTGCTGATTTGTGATGTTAAATCCTGGAGGTTTTTGAAATGGCTCGTTTTCCAGATACCACAAAAAGTCTTACATATTGCCCAAAAAAAA
Source organism: Poecilia picta (assembly GCA_033032245.1). Taxonomy (NCBI): domain Eukaryota; kingdom Metazoa; phylum Chordata; class Actinopteri; order Cyprinodontiformes; family Poeciliidae; genus Poecilia; species Poecilia picta. The sequence goes on from CM065368.1 coordinate 15,640,107, forward strand.
AGGTTGGGTGTTTTTTTAAAAAAGAAACAAAAAAAAACATTTAGGCTATTTGAGACTCAAATGACATTAAAAAAACGTGCCAAATACGAATTTTACATCATAGTCCTAACTCCCAATTTTTGCAGAAGTTAGAAACCTGTTACTGGGATTTTGGAAAATAATTTCATATTTATACAACATGGACAAAAATATGCACTTCCTGGTGCAGCAGTAGTAACATTTATGCGAGGCTCATTGTATTTTCACCCTGCTGGACCTTAGGGAGGGTTCACAGATGCCGGGAGGTATAGATAAGGATGGAGAGCTCCTCTACATTCAAGGTTAGATCATCCCAATTAAGAGCTACAATGCTGAGCCAGAAATGCTGGTTCCCAGACTCCCTGTGAGAAACATCAGTGATAAGGCGAATGCAAGTAGGTAGTGACTCCGTCTAGTTCAGGGGTCTGCAACCTGCGACTCTGGAGACACATGTGGTTCTTGGAGCCTCCACTCTCGCTAATTTTGGTCAAGATTGTAGAACTGAGCACTGTTCTTTAACTGGAAGTGATAGCAGAAGGAAATTTTCTGTGGTTTGGTTCAATATCTGCATGACATCAAAATGAGATGAATAGAAAAAGACATTAAAGTTTGACTTTCAGCTGATTGTGATTTTGATGATGAATTAAACCCCAAAACCAACATTCTTTCACTTAGACTCTGGACTGAAGTGAACATAAACACAAAAGAGATTAATAAAATATGCCTTCTATAGAAATAGCAAGGTTTTCATTCAAAAGCGGATGCTTTAAAGAAGTCAAATGAATCTGCTTGTTGTAAAACGCGAATTTGTGTGGATCTAAAACCCCAAAAGAGAAATACAACTCTGGTTCGTTAACTGTAAAATAGATACACTTTATAGCTCTACAGCAGTTAAGCTAGGTCATTTTCCAAAGGCTTTTATGGCTTTAAAGAAATTAATTTATTAGAAGTGAAGCTAAAAGTGGCTCGCCGTGCTGAAGCAGACTTTATAAACAGACGCTGAGCATGACTGCTTGCTGTTCTCATCTTTCCAAGAAGTAATAAAGTGCTGTCTGAGTGACAGTCACCATTCCGTGTTTGGTATCCAAGAGTTACAGTCAACTAAGGGAAACTCTCTATTTCTTATTTCTTAATTTTTTATTTACAGGGCTGCAAACAACCGTGAATCGCAACGAGCCAATATTGTGTCAAGCAGCATTAGGCCTCAGTATTTCAGCTTCCTAAACTGCATATTCTTTGAATATTTTAGGAAAATATCCAGGGATATGGCAAATTAAATTTGCAGCCCCCTCAGCTTACCCTCAGTGGTCTACACTTAGACTTAACGAAGCGTCCGGCCTTGGAGCTTTCATTCCAGTCCAGATGACCATGATGGAAATACCTGCGCTTCCTGCGGAGAAGGATAAATCAAATTCAGCCAGATGCTTCAGATTGGGTTTAAAAGCATTAAGGGTCGGTAGGTTTAAACCTGCTCCACTGAATCATTCTCAGAGGAATTGGTCCCTGGATTCTCTCCATCATCGCCAGATGCTCTTTATTGTCATGAGTCTGCGGCGAGAAGCGGAGGAGTTAAATCCCACAACAAAACAACATGGCTGACTAGAGTTTGAGATTTCCGTCCCGCTGACCTGGAAGAGCGTGAAGCCTTCGTAGTATTCGAACAGGATGCAGCCGATGCTCCAAACGTCACACGGGTGACTCCAACCCAGCTCTGAGGGAGACGAGAGAGTTTCACCACCGTCCAAACATCACCGACAGCTTTTACCAGTGAAGAGCCCAGCGTACCCAGTATGACCTCTGGGGCTCGGTAGTGACGAGTGGAGACGACCAGAGAGTGATGTTCCTGTTCGAAGGTGGCGCTGCCAAAGTCGACCAGCCGCACCGTTGTGTCTCTTATCCTCCGTTCACAACATTTCTACTCGGAAGACACACAGTGACACATGAGTAAAGCTTCGGTTTGTATCTCGTTTCTTGTTCTTGAGTCATGTGTTCACGCTTCAGCTGATTTAATTACAGTTAAACCAGAGCGGAAGTGTTTGGGAACACTTGAGACATGTAACTCAAGAAGTCAAAAGCGTTTTCTAGCCTCAGGATAATTCCAGTCTTTTTATGTTTTGAACATAAGGTTTTTTTTAGATGGTAACTTTCCTGCTCTGATGAACAAACTTATGAAACAAAAGAAGTTGGCGTTACTTTAACTCTACTTGTTTGCTTGTGTGTTATTTTCATCCGGGCTGCATGTTTTTTATAGTTTATGTGTTCAGGCGCCGGGGACCTGATTGGCAGCAGACTGCATCCATTGATTCCTCCACCAACAATAACATTTTCAATCTATAATGAGACTGTGGTGGCTGGCAAGACGGCGAGCTGCGAATCAATAATCCTGTGTTCAAACCTTGAAGTCCAAGCCTTTTTATCAAATATGGCAGAAAAAAAGCATCCAGCATCAACTGGACGGGACAACGGGCAACAAACAAATATAGAAAGATTTTTTAGAGAAACTGGCGGCTGAACGAGCACAAAATGACGTCGACTGCAGCACATTCAACCACGTTGCTGCCCATGTTTACTGCAGGCAAATGCGACTCAAATCAGATTTTTTTTTTGGGAGGATAAGTGACCAGGTCAGACTTTTTAGGACAAGTGTGAACACTCAGATCTTTGTCAAATGTGTTTTTGTTTTGTTTTTTGTCAGATTTGAGCCACTTCCATATTGTATATATGGCCCAAGTCATTTTTTGTCAAAAAATAAAAAAATTGGCAAAAATTAATTAGGAAAGTAACGATATGAATCTGACTTCTACCCAATCTTTTCCAATGTGATTCCAGGGGGATCAACCAAAGCAGTTTTGATCCAACTTTAATGTCACTTATTTGTCTCAGCTGTGGGCTGGCAGGAAATGTTAGCAAGATGGACGTTGCAATGGTTCTGTGAATTATTACACTAAATTAACAAATGGGGAAACATGAAAGTAACTTTCTTCCATGTTTTTTGGAGGAAAGTTTCACCTGTGCGCGGGTCATTTTCGAACTGCAAACACTGGAGTTGTGATTTCAGAAAAAATTGGATTTGAGTGCCATGTCTGCAGTGGGACAGCAGCCATATTGGGGAACACACTGCCAATGGAGACACACTAACCAGCTGGAGTGAGACCTGACAATAGGGACTCTTCATTTGGAAAAGTGTGAAGCAAAGCTTTTCAACAACAGACAAACTCAGGTGGGTTTGAAAAAAGCACCTCATGCACACTGTCAAGTGCGGAGGAGGATCTGTCATGCTTTGGGCCGATATCTCTTAAAAGTCAAGGGGAATATTATTAGAGAACATCGTGAAGTCTTTAAAACAGCAGATTTGTTTAATTAATAAGAAGAAAGAATGGGTTGTGTTTATGTTTGTCATCAGGATAAAATTCAAAACATAAAACTAAATCAAAACCACCAGATACAAAATTAACTTCCCTCTTTCCGTCTCAGGAACTGGTATCAGATTTGCTAAAGAGAGGATCCAAAACTCTGAAAAGATGTGAAGATGTGCAAAGAGAAATGGTCAAAGTTCCCTCTTTCTGCATGCTCTGTAATGAAGTAAAATGCTATTTAAAAAAAATTTGAGCTGTACTATCATAGTTGTCGTTTTTCAACTTTTATATAATTTTCTTTCTCTTCAAATGCCACATGTTGCTTAATGTGCAACGGATACAGCCTGCAGTCTTGACGGATAAACCTGTAGCTAAAAGAAGACTTCCTGTGGGTGGCTCATGGTTCTGCTGCTGGGATAAATTTGCATTTAAATAGGAAAACACAAAGGAAACTCTCAGGTTGTTCTGCCACCGGTAATCCCTGCTTTGTCGCCAGGAGGCCCCCTTAAAGGATGCAGGCCGACCGTCACCTTCTCAGCGTTGTAGACGAGGGAGTAGTTGGAGTTGACGAAGAGGATGTTCTCAGGCTTCAGGTCGGTGTGAGTCAGCTTGTTGTCATGGAGAACTGTGGAAGAGAGCGAGCCAGGACAGAGGATCATTGGATATGTCAGGAGCCAGCGCCCCCTGGTGGTGGCTTCTTCAGCTACGGCAAACTGTCAGATTAATTGAAGAAAATAAATGGCATTTATGGTATTTATACATTCATCTTGGTTAAACTGGCCTTACAGTGGGGATAAAACACTTGATTTGAAGTTTGAGGAGTTACAAATATTGTACTGATCATTCACATGAACAATACATTGTTTTTATTTATCCATCCATTTTCTTGACACCCTTGTCCCTTAATGGAGTCGGGAGGGTTGCTGGTGTCCATCTCCAGCTAGCGTTTGGGCGAGAGGCGGGGTACATCCTGGACAGGTCGCCAGTCTGTCGCAGGGCAACACAGAGACACACAACCATGCACACACACACCTAGGGACAATTTGGAAAGGCCACTTAACCTGACAGTCATGTTTTTGGACTGTGGGAGGAAACCGGAGAACCCAGAGAAAACCCACCATGCACAGGGAGAACATGCAAACTCCATGCAGAAAGGCCGGGGCCAGGAATCAAACCCAGAACCTTCTTGCTGCAAGGCAACAGCTCTACCAACTGCGCCACTGTGCAGCCCTGTTTTTATTTATTTTTTGTTTGTTTAGAAAAAGTAAAAAGTCACATATAGCTTATTCTGCCAGTTAGTCCTCCAGTCTTTCTGATATTATAGTCAGAAACCATATGTTGGAATTAAATACCATCCTGTCATTTTATCTTTACTTAATACAGAACAGGAGGTTGTTGTTAAACATCTGTATCCCCAAAGTACCAAATAATAATAATAATATATACTATTTAATTAAACAAAAGCACCTCCAGAGGTGTTTAATTCATCCCAGAACAAAAAGAACAACTTACTCAGGAGTGCATCATATAAATTCACTGTAACACACTCAGCCTTCCTGTTATTTCCTGAAGTTTATGCTCTCTCTTGCTCCATGTCTCAATATGTTATTGCTTATCTGTGCTTCCTCTCATTTCTTTTTTAAGCGCCTCTCCGAAACTGAAAACATTTTCCTTTAGATCGTTTTCACTCACCAACAACTTCAATGAAGAACAGCATTGGTGTCAGTGCGACTTATTTTCATTTAGTATGATCCGTTCGCTAACTAGGGAAAAAAAATATTTTTCAGATGCATTTGTATCTAATTTCAATTTAAATGAGTTTAAATCCATTGTTTGTAAGCTTTAGAACATTTGTAAAACAAAAGGGTGATCTACACATCATAATGCTGCTATACAAATCTACTGAATTCGTCATTTTTAAATCTTTTATTAAAGATTAAACAGTTTTATAATATTTTAGTGTGATGGCATGCTATGTTACTTGGACTGATTGATTAACTCATTTATTTATGTAAATATTTTTTGGGAAGTTGTTTTTACAGCTATCTATGTCAGGTAAGACACTGACTGCTTATAGATATTTTACAAAACCCCACTATGGAAAAAAACACAAAAAACACCCCCTTAGAATCTCTCTCTAGTGGCTTAGCTTAATTAGAGATTTATATAGTTAAGGACTTGGAACAACGACAAAAACTAAATGTTCCCACACTTAGAAATTAAGAGTTTTTCTCAGGCCTGTAGATTTAAACCAGAAACTTTTGCATGTATCACTCAATCAAACGTCTTTATTTTCTTTATTTATTTTTTTTTGCAGCCCTACTATGAAACATCTCCCTTCTCTCTTATTGATGAATGAAACAGGTGACGAGGGGAGAGCGTGACTGCGGGGGTTTGTGTTGCACTCACAGCTGACAGCGTGGCAGATCTGGCTCGCCATGTGTCGGATCTGGTTAATGGGGTACGGCAGGAAGTTGTTTGACTTCAAAAAGTCGAAGGTGCTGAGAGACAGCAGCTCAAATGAGATGCACACGTGGCCGCAGAAGTTAAACCAGTCGAGCATCTGAACGCAGTTACTGGAAGGGACACAAACAAACGTGAAATGCATTGAATTGCAACATTAATAACTTACTGAAGTGTTAAACTCACTGCTTGTTCTCGGGATCTTTGGCCCGGATTTTCTCCAGAACGTTTATCTCCAGCTTGGCTGCTTCTCTGTATTTCTCCAAGTTCTTGATGATCTTCAGAGCTACCGGTCTTCCTCCTCTGTGTGATTCAACGCATTATTTCATAGCTAATACCCGTAAACTCTCACACACTGATTCCAGTTAGCATTAAATCGGAGGAGGAGGAGCTACCTGCTGTGATCCAGACACTGCACCACTTTCCCAAAGGTTCCCTCTCCCAGCGTGTTGAGCACCTCATCTGGAAAACAGAGGTCGGATTAGTCCGTGTTGTTGGATCCCGCTCTGCCAGATGTTCTGGTACCTACATCTGTCCTCCAGGATGTCCCCGCTGTCGTAAATCAGGTGGCCATTTTTAGAGTCCCGCTCATTTTCAGCTTCAATGTTGATGCTTCTCTGCTGTGGACAAAGTCAAGAAATCACCCTGCTTTCACTAAAAACAGACCGATCCAACTTCAGGAGATAAAATTGAAGGTCTCCATTTAACATCCAGCAAATTCAAAGTCACCAGCATGGAGATTAGTTTACAGCATTATAGGGTTTTTCTTTTGTGTCAAACACATTTTCGTTTTGGGCCAAATTAAGATAATGAATGCTCTTACAGGGCTGGTTGTACCAAAATGTATTGATAAAACCTGCTCACAAACTACTAAAATATCAATGAATTCTTAAAATTAAATACTATTATTGAGCATCTTTTCAGACCCTCCAGGATTTCATGAGTGTTTTGTGATTTTGTGTGTTTTTGGTACTTCTTTGGAAACATTTGCGCTTATATATGTCGGTAAATGCCAACTTATTTCTTGCTGTGTAGATCATGGACTACAGTCCCACATCGGTTCAGGCTGAGGCAGCTGTTTAGCACAAGCAAGAAAGTTTTTCACATTTTTTGAGAAAAATCTGCAATAAATATTAATGCCAAAACGTGTGGGAATTTGTTAATTTTCAGAGAATTGTCACAATAATTAGAAAGAAACTGGAGGAACTGATTGATATAATTTGGATTAAACATATAAAAAAGGGATTTCTTTCACTGATAAAATAATATTTAAGCACACTTAGTGTTTAGATTATAATTTAGAGGACCACATAAAAAGCTGTGGCGGGCCGGATTTGGCCCATGGGCCTCGAGTTTGACACGTGTGATTTAGATGATTGAAGCATTTTGTGCAAATAAAATAAATACAGTTACTTATGAAACAGTTTAATCTCTGAAATATTCGTGAGAGCAAATCATTCCTTGGTCTTCATGTTCATTAAGTAAAATTGAATTGTTGTTTATCTTGTTTTAGAGATTTATGTGAAAATCTAAAGCCGCTGAGCAAAGACATCCAAATGATTCGTTGACATAAAGTGGATCACAGCAGTGAACACAAACCCAGCCAGATAGTTCTTTTTTTTTTGTGATGTGACAAATCACATTATGATACATTTTTGTCAACTTTCTGGTTTTCAGATATTGACGGATCTTGTTTGTTTTCTCTTTAAGCAGTTTGGCGCTGGCGGAGAAAATTTGGCGAGTTCTCAAATTCACAAACGCATTTCTCCGACAAATGTGGCAACGAGCTAAACACAAACTTCGTTTACAAAAAAAAAAAAAAAAAAAATCTCACAAAGAGCCCCATACCTCTCAAATTGTTGCGCCCTCGATCCCAGAAATGTTAGCGGCGTCTAAAAGAGGCTGATAAGAGACTTCTGGTCTCTTTGGATGAGGCCAGCGTCTATTTCGATCCCCATTCTGAGGCTGGTATTAATATCAGAAGCTGAGCGTGTCAGCAAAGGAGACACTCAGCGCTGGAAACGCGCCACACAAAAAAACACACACACACACACACACACACACACACACACACACACACACACACACACACACACCACACACACACACACACACAAAAGTCACACTGACCCACATAAACACAAGTGTGTTTGAGGTAAAACTAAGAATCATACAAGTGAAGAAGAGAGACCGGCATATGGAGGGAAAAAAAGTTAAATAAATCCATGGTACTCACTGACAGGCGGAGACAAATGCAGTCCAGAAAACCCTTCAAGAGAGAAAACAGCTCCTTGTTTCCCATCACAGAGGCGCAGATCAGACAGTAGCGCAAGGTCGAGTTGAAGAGGAGAAGATAGAGGGATGAAGAGACGCTGAGAAAGCGGCAGCTGATGAGCTATACGTAGAGAAAAATAACTGAAGATAGCACCATGAATATGAAATAAGTGGCTTTTTATTAAAAAAAAAAAAAAAGCAGAGGATCTAGAGCTGTGAGAAAGTAAAAAAATAAAAAAAATAAAAAAAGCCTCCAGTGCCGTCAGCAGAAACCTGAAGTGAAGGAAAGACACAAACTTGACAGAAAAGCCAACAAGGAAAGACAAGAAACTCAAGAGGAGTAAAAAAAAAAAAAAAAAAAAACACGTAAAAAGAAAAGTCGAAAAACAGGAGAAAGCAAAAAGGACAAAGACGGAAAGTGACGGACAGAAATGAGACGACAGAAACGGCGAGGGCGACGGAGACAGAGGCTAATAATAAACTGGTCACAGCCCCCGGTGCCCCCCAGACCTCCCCTGTCCCCCTGTCCCCCCTCCCCCCCTGTCCTTCCCCCTCCCCCCCCTGTCCTGCCCCTGCCCTCCCCCCCTCCCCCCCTGTCCTGCCCCCCCTGCCTCCCCCCCTGCTCCCCTCCCCCCCTGTCCTCCCCCCCTCCCCCCCCTGTCCTCCCCCCGTCCCCCCTGCCCCCCCTGTCCTCCCTCCCCTGTCCCCCCCCTGTCCTCCCCCCTGTCCCCCCTGTCCCCCCCAGCCCCCCTAACTCCCCCTCCGGTCCGCAGAGGAGAATTAAGATGTGTGAAGAGGCGGAGGAAGATCAAGTGTCGCTCGGCGTGATCTGCCCCACAAACCCTCCAGCATGTAGGACAACCAGCACAAATTCAACGGAAATACGTTTTATTGTTGAAAGGAACACGGAACCGAGGAGCTTTGATTTCACATACAACAAACTGGAACAATAAAATCAAATGGATTCATATTAAATCTCATGTTGTTCGTTAAACCTGCGAGAGCCAGAAACACAATGCAAATTGTCCTTGGCTAAATAAAAAAGAGGAACTTTAAAACCACAAAACTCATTCGGTGATGCATAATAAAGGGATAAATTGGAAATCATGCAACGTTTAAAACTATGCGGTGGTGTAAGACAGAATTATTGGGTGAAATGGTGAACTCAGAAATCCTCAGAGTCCCAGCCGGGAGCAGATTATGAAGGCTGGTCCAGTTCTCCATATCTGGGTCCGGGGAGGATGGCGATGTCTCCGTACGGCTCCTCCTGCTCGGCAGAAATCCTGCTGGACGACAAATTCTCTGCAAACAAAATGACAATGTGTCAGGTTTAGGTTTCCGGTGTCATCTAGTTCGTTTTCTTTAAGATAATATCATTTTCACCCTGTGTGGATACGAAAAAAAACCCCAAAAAAGTTTTGTTTACAAATCTCTTATTTTTAAAATAATTGTCAAAGTTTTTCTTGTATAAATGTCAGTTTTTGATCCTGGAAGAGAAAATGTATGTGAATAGTTACAAGTCGACAACAAATGCGACACATTTCTTCATGTGACCGGAACAGCATTTGGTTTGCACTGCAAACCCACAAAATCTCACCAAGCATTTCTGGTGGAAAAATCTCAGCACACGTGGAATAAGACATGATTAACTTACGAGCAACCAAGAAATATGAGCTTATTTTAAGTCAGCAATTCCTTATTATTGATGGAAAAATACTAGTTTCACTGACAGATTATTTCACCTATAACAAGACATTGTGCTGAGACATCTGCACTAGAAACTAGACCAACAACTTGGTAAGATTTTGTGTTTTTTGGAGTGTAGAGGAATCAGAATCATGTTAAACTTTTTGCACTGTAACCGCAAATAACCGGTGTTACTGGGTTCAGACATGCAGAGTCACCAGAGGCCACATATTGATCAACGTGGGAGATGTGAGTGGAAACGGCGACTCGTTACCCAGGAGCCTCTGAAAAACACAGCTGACTGTTCTGCGGTCGGCTCCAGACGGTAAAACCGAGTGAAAAAGCACCGGCTCACTTTCAAAGTCCGCCAACTCCGGCAGCAGCCTGGGAACATGGAGAAACACAAAAATAAAACGTAAATAAAGGCCCGGCTAAGTCGAGTTTAATAGTCCAGAGAAGCACACCGAGGGGGTTCCACTGCCCACTCCTCGATCCTCTCGTCCGCCGCCTCTGGGATGTCCTGCAGCGCCGTGGAGACGGTGGACCTGGAGACAGGAAGGAGGACGCGTCTTAATGCGAGACCCACCAACTGAGACACACAGGTTTCCGCGTCACCCACCCTTCTCTCTCAGACGTGTACAGAGGAGAAAAGTCTCGAGACGCCTCCCGCTGGTCCGACCCCTCCAGAGACGGAGCCGAGTGAGCTGCACTCTCACACACACACACACACACACACACACACACACACACACACACACACACACACACACACACACACACCACACACACACACACACACACACACACACACACACACACCATAAGATCTTCAGTTTTCATGCGCTGACAACCTCAAGCCTGGAAAGTGTCAGTCATGACCTTTGACCTGAATTTAACTCCCACAGAGCTATGAAAAATATTTTGCCACATACAGATTCTTTCGCCACACTTAAATGTTTTAACCATAAATATATAGAATTCTGACTAAGAAAACTAGAATAAGTGTTAGAAAAAAGCTTACAAAGTTAAATCTGTGAATAGTGTTTATCAAAGTGAGGGCCGCGGCCCTTTGGGGGACGAGCGGGAGGAGACAAGGGGACGTGAGGAAGTTGGAGGGGAAAAAATGCAAAAATTAAAAATCTAATAATGTTTTGAATGATGAATTTTTAATTATTGATTTTTTTATAATAAAATCTCATCTGTTTTCAGTCACCATATAAATAAGTTAAAATAACTTATTGAAATGTAATTTCAATAACTATTTATTACTGAATAGTGAAGAAAAACCATATATGTTACCTGAAATTCTCATCATCTCAGATTCCTCCATTCCTCTCTGGACCTACATTCACCCAGAAGCGCACGCACACGCACACGCACACGCACACACACACGCACACACACACGCACACACACACGCACACACACACACACACACACACACACACACACAATTAAAATCCCTCTAATATTCACGATAGTTCATCAGTGGAAGCAGCAACGCCTGGCCTCACCTCTGTGGGAGCCTCATCGGCTCTCTGCTCCTCGGCTGCCTCCTCCTGCATCGCCTCCTGTTCTCCCTCGCGCTCCGAGTCGGTGGACTCGGGCCCCCGGTCCCCGGACCTGCAGGTCGGGCCCCGACAGCGGCGTTATGACCGCCGCCCGTCTCCACAGAGACAGAATCTCCTCAGGCAAAACTGTAGGTGTAAAAGGCATGTGGGTCGGAGCAGCAATGCAGGACAAAGCTTCGCTCGGTACTTTCACTAAAGCTTTAATTCACAGCATATGTCGGTGCTGCACACAGAGACTCATTTAGTCAGTAAGTGTTGGATATTATCAAGCAGAAAATAGCTTCACTGACAGCTGCAGGGATTGCTGAGCAGCTCGGCGACAGGAATGACCCGGTGAGAGGGAGGCGGGACGACGGCCGGCACCCTGGTCTCAGTCAGAGGATCCTCAATCTGCTGCTGCTGCTCCGACTCCGAGAGCTGCGTCTCCGGATCGAAGAACACCAGCTGCCTCCTCCTCCTCCTCTTCACCTCAGGTTGGACCTCCTGCCGGGGCGGGCGGAATGGGACGCAACATTTAAGAAACCGGGTGATTGACGATGAGAAGATGGTTGCAGGATGGGGATTTATAGTGCAGAAGCATGTTGACACTGTGAGATAATGTCATGAGACGTTTCTGTGGTCCCTGCTCAACCGTAAGACAAGAGCACAATGTTTTAATGAGACAACAAGAAAAATGTAACTAATGAAAACCATTTGTGTCATTTTTTATCATGGCTTTTCTTGGCTTGCTAATTATTATGGGTATTAATTGGACAAGGAGTCCAGACTCTCAAAGAAGCAGGTCTGTAGGAGGGGTGATTGTTGGTACTGTCACTTCAAATTTAGCTCCTCTGGGACGCAACCAGCCTCTAAAACTGACTGACTTCAGCAGGTTACAATAGATCTATACAAAACTTGTTCATTACATATTCTGCACAAAATAATTCTTAGATAATGAGATTTTAATCTGATCAGTTCTGCTTATTTTGAGTTCCTTTCAGAATGAGATGGTTTAGGGCGTCTTGTTACTTTAAATCCAAGTAATCTGCTGCTGGCCACGCCTCCAACTCAACTGTTTACACTCACAGCTGCAAACAGATGAGTAATTATATAGCTGCACATCTTTGAAAAGCAGAAGTGGAGCCTCCTGCACAGCTAGCGAGAATGCAGCAAGTGGTTTCTGTACAGTAAGTCGACAACAAACCATTTGACTTTTCCTGCAGCCATTGTACAGCACACACAGAGGTAAAACCGGCTGATCAGATGTTCTGGAGCTCAGCTTGGGCTTCTAGGTGACAGGCAGTGATTGCAGATTTGTGACATTACATTCAGGGCACAAAATACTTTAACTTACTCCCCCCCAAAAAAGTTCTGTGTTTTATTTTAAGAACTTGAGCTGTTTTTAGAAACAGCTGAACCAAAATGGAAGCATGACTTTTGAATAGTAGATAATCTGTATTAAAACATAGAAAGATATATTTAATCACGCAATTATGATTTAGTAAAAACTACAGTTTTTTTAGAACAACAACAATTATTAGATTCCATCACTGTCACATTTTGGTAAAATTTGGCATTTTTGATTTTACAAATTTTCTAAATTATAATGTTTTAAAATTGATTTTTAAGTGTTTAAATGGACTTGCACCAACACCATTAAGCGATTGCATACAGAGACTGCAGGGCAATAGCAGATTTACCAGAGCAGCTTTGGATGGAAATTGTAAGGTCCCTTTCAAAGAACCACTTTTGCTCAAAATGTTCTTGTCTGTGAGAGGATCTGCAGCTTGGAACTCACTTCCTGTTCATTTAAACTCTGTAACCAGTTTTAGTACGTTCGAAAATCAAACAAAGCTCTGGTTATGGTCAAAAACAGACCTGTACCCATTAGTAATGTTTTACATTTTTCTGTTTGTATACATTATGTTGTGCTATTTTAACTGATTATCACTTCAATTTTTAGAGTTATTTTTTAAAAGCCCATCTAGGGACTAGTGCTGCGAATTAGCTGTTGCTATTGCACCATGATGCAAACATGGGACTGCTGTTTTATTCAGTTTGTCTATGTCGATGTGTGTCTATCCCTATCAAATAAACTTTATAAATAAACAAAAAGAGAGAACGCGCCTCTAACTCGGGGCTCCTGCGACGTCGTCGCGCAGCAGGTGGCGGTGATGGGACTCCGGGTACCGGCACCGGGGTGACCGGGTCTCTGGGCATTAAGAGGGTTTCCCCAGAGGGGCCCGGCTCCTCCAGAGGCAGCAGCTCAGGGCCCTCGCTGGAGACGGTGGACGGCTGCAGGCTGCCAGATAAAACAGTCGGTCAGATTTTGTTTCTTCTCATTTGTACTTGTACGTGAGGAGGGAGGCGTTACTCTGCGATGGATGGAGTCATTTCCTTCATCTTCTTGCTCTCCTCCTCCTCCTCTCTCATCTCTTCTTGTATTGGCTCCAAACCTCCTGTCGACAACGCAGCAGCAGCAGCAGCTCCTCCATTAATTAAGTAGCTGGTAACTTACACTACAGCTGAGAAACAAAATCTTCCTCAAACCTTCTTGAAAGTGATCCGGCAGGTCCAGGAGTAAATCGACAGTTTCTAGAAGATCATCAGTGAAGTCTTCCTCATCAAACTAGATGAGAGAAAAAAAGGCAGTGAGAGAAAAATAGACTAAAAGCGATTTTATAGTTTTTCAGCCAGCAGGCGAACCTTGGCAGCGGCGGTGGGTATCGGCTCGCTCAGAGTGATGGATTCTGGGGAAGCGAAGATGCCTGAGAAAAAAAAAACAACACACAACTGATGGTTTAACTAAACATGGCTGTCGCACAATCCGGTGAAGACAGGAGGGAAAAATGAGATGATGGAAGGTGAGGAACGTTTCCTTCCTGACACTAGGCTCAAACCATGACACTCCCACCACCACGTAATGCAGCTGCAGCACATAAACAACAGTCCTACCATTTTCCGGCTGTGGAGAAGCAGAAGTAGCTGAGCTGCTCTGTTCATGAAGCTCGGGAGACGATTCTCGCAGAGCTTCCCAATTCATCTGACGCAGAAGGCAGAAAAAAAAAAAGCCTCAGTTATCCTGAACCCCATGCATCGGGCTCGGCGCTCGTTTCCTGTCGGTCGGCACCTGCATCAGCCGCGTCGGGCTCGGCATCGTGTCCTGGAGGAGCATCGCTCCAAATAAAGGATCCGGAGCGCCTTCTGTCTCCTCCATGAGAAACAGGGCATCAGGCAGGACTGCAGCTGGCCTTGGATGAATGAAACAGGACTTAAAGCAGAAGAAGAAGAAATGTGAGTTTACTTTACCATATTAAAGCAAATGTTCATACTTGCTTGGGCCGGAAAGATCCGTTTTCCCTGAGCTTCTTTGTTTCAACAGCTGGCCCAGAATGGACTGGACTTCCTCTGGAAGGGAACAAGTTTGTCTTGAGCTCCATCACTGTTCCCCCACCCCCCCAAAACCTTTCATAGTTTATCTCACCCAGTAATATGGCGCACTGCCGGTGGTAGACCAGGATGACGCCGTACTGCAGCTGTGAGGAGAGGTAGAGGGAGAAGCGGGGTCGTGGCAGGCCGGGTTGAGGCGGGGCGACCCGCTCCAGCAGGTAGTTCATGATGTCATCGCTGCCAAGGCAACAGCTTCGTTAACGTCATCAGGCCTCCGGTTGGTTTGTTTGAGAAACCCAGACGGCTGTGTCGCCTTAATTATAAATGTGACTGAAAATCGATTGTGGGATTCCCCAAGGCTCCGTTCCCCAAACGCTGCTTTTTTAATGCATTTGTCGCCACATGACAACAGAGTGCAGTCATGGAGTGCCTTTAATAATTTTTTGCAATGTGGCTAAAAAAAGCAGTTCAATGCTCATTTTCACTTGGTTAGAATCCTGATCTCTGTGCA
This sequence comes from Poecilia picta, assembly GCA_033032245.1. Classification (NCBI taxonomy): domain Eukaryota; kingdom Metazoa; phylum Chordata; class Actinopteri; order Cyprinodontiformes; family Poeciliidae; genus Poecilia; species Poecilia picta. The sequence continues at coordinate 15,655,355 of CM065368.1, forward strand.
GGGCTCTGTAAAAACCAAATCAGGAAGTTACAGCTCATTCAAAGTGATGTTGTCACAGTCCTGACCAAAAACACATCAATCTCCTAAACTCTGGAAAAACTCCTTTGATTCAAAGCTTCTCATGTTTGCTGCATGAAAGAAGCTGCAGTAAAAAAAAATGCATCTTCAACACAAAATCAAAAGATTTAATTGGTTTATTATATTTCAGCAATTTATATTTTTCAGTTGTCGTATTTTTCTGTTTCTTATCTTAATAAAACTTTAACTGTTTTCCATTTTATCAGTTTTTGCATAAATGGTGGAACAAATAACACTGTCATGCATTCAATAAAGCAATAGTTTTAAAAAAAATACTCACCAACTCTTTTTCACATTGACTTTCAGGAAATCCCTGCGAGGAACTTTGATGCCTTTTGTGGCAACCAGCCTGAAATGTAAATAATTAATTTACTGCTGAACAGAAAGCAGAGCTAATTGTCAAATTCACAAACCGATCAGCATTTGAAGCTGATCAAAATGACAACTAGGAACAACATATAAGGTCTTTATTATATATTTATTATTTATTATTACAGATTAATGTAATGTTAACTACGTTTTGCCTGCAGTGATCAGAAATATATATTTTTTCTATTGATACATTAAAACATTTAGTTTGAGAGAATTTGGGGGAAAAAAACATTAAAAATGTCAATTTTGGTTTTAGATTTTAATCATCACTTCTGATTGATCATATTACATTATTTTGGCATTTCTGCAGCATCCCGTCATCATTCACCATCATCTCTATGGGAAAAAAAAATCTTTACATATTTAAAGAACTACATTTTTGTCTCTTTTTTATGTTCTAATATCTTGATTTCCGCAAATAATTTAAGGAGCTTTATCGTCTTTAAGTTAAAAGTCTTAATTAAAACTGATCAAAAACCTTAATTTTTTTTTTAAACGTTCACATTTGAGGAGCACCTGTGGGAATCGAGCTGAGTTTTTTATCTGCTCTCTTTAATCTTCAGAAATGTTACATTTGGTGAAGGTCACATCAAACGCTGCAGCGATTTGTCTTGACTTCAGAGGCGGTTTGTGTTTGTCAGCTTTTAAAGATGCACCTGGACTCTGACATCTTTATTTAGGATAGAAAAAAAAGAACTAGTCAACTCTGTGCAGCCACTTTGTGTTTAAATCCAACATCCGATATGAATTTAAAAAGCGCAGACATTTTTACATTTATTAAAATAATGTATTAAGTAGTTCCTGATTTTGTCACTTTTTTTTTTGCAAAATTGTCCTTTTCTTTTTTAAATAACCATTATTCTTTTGTAAAGACGACATATTAGCGTAGTTCAAATACCTAAGAGTTCACCAGTATGGAGTTTTTATTATTATTTTTGTAAGTAGCAACGCAACACATCAACCTCGATCATTTGAAAACCGAATCAGATTCAGCGGAAACCTACAGCTACACATTACGAGTTCAGATTGAAAACATCACCGGACCGCCGAGGGATCTAAAAGATTTTCACTCACCAGATCGTAGAGAAACATCCTGATCGACGGTTTAAAACAGCCGGGTAGTAAAACATGTTAAAAATGTTCGAGTGAACCAAAAAAAAACAACCGGAGCTGATGAAGGTCAGCAGCTTCTGCTCAGAGTTTTACGTTCAAGACAAATGTTTATCTTTTATTTTTAGATTGAGTTGAGCTGATTGGACGAACTCTCTGCCCGGTTGGATAAATTGAAAGAAACGGATCGTTTTGAGAGAACCTGGACTTCCGCAAGTTTGAGTCACATCGAGCAGAAATCAAACATATTTCGCTGTTTTGGTCAGCAAGAAGATTTTCAGAAAACAAAAAAAAACATATATAATTCATGTAGTAATAAATGAGTAACGAGGCAGGAGCTCCGGTCACTGAAGAAACTTTTATTCGGAGGCAAAGAAAACATTTAATGGATATCAGACACTTAACGAGTCACATGCTGGTAAAAAAAAAACACGCCCAAATAACGAGATGCTACAAAATTCCTAGAACTTAATAAAACCTAAACTAAACGGGGTTCGGCTGAGGGGATGTTGGCCGATCAGAGCAGCCGCCCACGGCACTCTGTGGATCCGCAGCAGCACAGCAGCTCTTTGCCTTCAACGCTTCCCACCTCGTAGTTATAATCCCAGGTCAGTTCCGTTCCGGCCCGAATCCGCCTGAACGCAACACAGTCAGGAAAAAAAAACAACAAAAAAACATCAGCGGAAGAGACAGAAGGAAACTTTATCAGATGTTCTAACAATATGAAGAAGAACGAAGGTGCAAATGAGTTAAAAGACAAATCATTAGGCGTTTATGATCAATAATAGTCAGACTTGTAACTGAAACCATTACAAAATGTTTTGACTCCCGACTAACCGGAGCTCCAGTAGCAAATGTTTCTGTCTTCAAATGTGTTTGAAGCTTAATATCATGACGTTGAAAAGCTGAAGAGGTGTGAATACTTTTGCAGTTTTACAGCACTTTGTTGATTCTTTTCTAGAGGAAATGTTTAAAGCTTAAAACTATCTTACCATCAGTTGTTTTTAAAATTCTTAATATATCAAAATACATTAAAATTACCATATTTTCCAGACTAGACAGCGCACCATACTGTAGGAAAAAAGTAGCGGCTTATAGTCCGAAAAATACGGTACTCTTGCTTCATAGCTATCCATGAGATTGGCCTCTGTCTCTTTAAGGACCTCCCACACTCCCTCATTAGCGCTTACAGATCGTGTTTAAACCGTAAATCCCCAGTATGATGAAATGAACCCATTTCTAACTCACTTGCTGGCGAAGAACGCCACCCAGGGGAATCTCAAGTCGTGTGTGTCGACAAACACATTCTGGACAAACAGGTTAGGACTGCAGCTGTGCTGCAATGCAGGTAATAGAAGAGCATGTCAATCTGGATCACAGAAAGCTGCTTTTAAATGACACAGAGAAAACTTTCTTACATTGAGGTAACGTCCCAGATTTCCCTCCAACTTGGCATCGATGATGTAGCAGGACTCTTCGCCGTCGAAGAACAGCCGGGTGTTTTTGTGAGAGTTTTCTGCCCCTCCTCCAGGCTGCCCCTGGTGGCCGGGTTTGCTCCCCTGAGCGCTGGGCCCGACTCCTCCCCCTGACGGCTTCACCATCAGACTGTGGCTGTTCTTCAGGGCGATGCCTCGCGTGGATTTCACAGCCACCTGCTTCTTGGTCACGCCGGATACAGAAGCTCCAGCGAAGAAGAGCGTGAGAGAGTCATGAAACACGTAGAGTAAAGATCTGGTGTTTGCTTTTTAACTGCGTTTACCCGGAGTGGCTTTCTCTCTCTCTCTTTGTTGTCTTCAGATCCAGAGCTAATCGTCTGAACATCGTCGCTGTCTGATAGAGTCATGACGTCCTGTTTCTTTGATTGCTCTGTCTTTATTTGACTGCAGAATAAGAATATTCTATGAGCAGGCAACATGGTTGGAAAATTTTGTGCAAAATTAAAACTTAAAATGAAAAAACCCTATTAAATTTAGGGAGAGTTTGAGAATTTCAGCACACCTCTTGTTGTCTCCAGTTTCCTGTTGGAGAGAGAGAACAGAGCATTGAAGCAAAATCACTCAAAATAAAATATATAATCAGAGATTGTTTCATGTGGCTACTGGACATATCCGGATGCAAAATAATCTCATGGTTTAATATTATTTGTTTTATTTTACTGACCTTCTTCAGGCCCTGGCTTGTTAACCAGGAAGCCACTTTGCTTTTCCCCGTCTCCTCTGGCATGGAGGGCGGTTTCTCATCATCCTGACCTTTGGCTGAGACGCTCAGTCCATCTTTACTGTCCTGACTCCCTGCAGCAGGAGAGCAAGAATTAACTTTATTCAGCAAAACAATAAGGCAGTAATAAGGCAAAGCATGGCTACCCGCATTCATCTCACTGTTTTAACATTAGCTAGCATGTTGTTGGCGTCCTACAATCGTTTATCACAGCATGATAAAATAAGTTGTTCAACCAAATTGACATTATTAAGCATTAGATGAAGGCGAGTCGATAAAAGACGAGAGAAAACATTAGACATGACCTACTAGCGATATTAAAGCAATTAGTACTCGGTAAGATCATCAGGTTCTAGTAATATGTGTTGATTTCTTCTAAATATGACTAACACCGTGAGCAATAGAGGTTTTTTCTAAAATGTAAGTTTTTATTTAAAAAAAAAAACAACAGAATTTATATTTAGCATGCAAAGGACAAATGTGTGGGGGGCACATAGTGTTACCATAAAGAATAAAACATACTGCAATCATTTACATGTACAGCTCTGGAAAAAACTTAAGAAACCGCTTAAAATGATCAGTTTCTCTGATTTTACTTTTAATAGGTATATATTTGAGTAAACAATGTTATTTCATTATATAAACTACTGACAACATGTCTCTGAAGTAACAAGCAAAAATTTAGTATTTATTTGCAGAAAATGAGAAACGGTCAAAATAACAAAAAAGACCCAGTGCTTTCAGACCTCAAATAATGCAAAGAAAACAAGTTGATATTCATTTAGAAACAACAATGTTAATGTTTTAACTCAGGAAGAGTTCAGAAATCAATATTCGGTGGAACAACCAGGAGGTTTTCAATGCTGTGGGCTCCTCATTTTTTTCCAGATCTGTGTTTTTTCACCCCTACAGCTGAGTTTGATCATCAGCGATGGATCTGCAGTACCTTCTTTGTTGCCCTTGGCCTGACCGCGAGTCGTGTAACTCCTCCACACAGAGCTGGGGGTGTAGTAGTTGTCCTTCACAAAGGTGTCGTCTGAGCTGTCGCTTTCATCTTCGCTCTTTGAATCTTTCTCCTCTTCGTCGTTGCTGTCATCCGAGGAGCTGGAGCTCTGAGCTGTGGGACGAGGAAACGCGTATGACAAAATGGCTGCCTGCTGCAAATAGAGACATCACATGTTTGGGCTGGGACTCGCCTTTTTTCCTCGCAGCGCCACTGGAGACCAAAGCGGACGGCTGGATTTTCATTCTGGACACGTCCACGCCGCTGCCCTCGCTGTCGGAGCAGTGCGCCTCGCTCTCATAGCCTTCCTTGAAGTTCTCCACGCTCTCGATGTGGTCCAGGTTAGCGAAATACTCGTCACCCATCTCTAGACCTTCTTTGTCAGCAAAATCATCAGTCAGGATTTTACCTGGGAAAATGGAAGAAAAGACAGACAATGCATGTATTCTGTGTGGCAGCCTGATTGTGTCCGTCTTCCCATCAGTCCTAATCGTGTTTCTCACCAGCATAAATGCAAACAAATGATCCCTTAGCTATATCGTCCAGACAGCGAATGCCCCAGCCTTTGTTCTGGGTCTTGAAGAGCTGCAGACGGACCTGCAGGCCGTGCTGCACCAGGCGGTTGGTGCACATCTGAGCACAACATTTACACCTTTTGTTGCACTCATAGATCCTAAGAGACGAGCAGGAAGAAAGAAGACAATTTCATATTAAACATGAGGACAAAAGTCGTTTTTAGTTGTTATTTGCCTGTGTGGGAATGAAAGACACGAGTGAGTTATATGCAGGTGAAAATGTCTGACCCCGTAGGTAAGCACTCCTCTAATCGTTTGTATGAATATCCGGCACTCTGGTTGATCTGCCCCCCAGGTGTGCAGCCTGAAGCCTGCAGGGTCAGCTGGTGGCAGGAACATTTGGATCTGTAATTAAAAAGAAGGAGAAATACCAAGATCCCATGACAAATCTCCAGGGTCTTATCTGCAGCAGACAAATTGAAATAAAGGAGATTATCTCCACTGACTTGTCTTTGCAGCCGTCGGTACATTCGCAGCCGACCAGGAAGTCTGAACTGGTGTTAATAAATACTCCGTCTTCAGGGATTCGCTCCTTGCCTTGTGGAGAGAGGAGAGAATGAGTCAGGCACAGCTGTCAGGAATCACATTATCACAAAACAAACTGTATTCAGCAGCAAAGTACAGCTGAACGCACAAGTTAGCAATCGTTTTTAATTTGCTGCATTTTAATTTTGACACAGATTGTGAATGACTTGCTAAAATTTGCTGTCATGTAAAAAAAAACAAAAAGAAGAGAAACTGGACTGTTTCTCCTTATTTATCTTAAAACATTTATCATTTATGGCACATATGTTAAACTCAAGGATCGGGGGCCAAATCTGGCCCACCAGAGATTTTTATGTGGCCATTCAGACTCAAAATAACATCAATAAGTCCGTCCGGTTTTTCACAAATCGGAAAAATTCACACAAAGTTAACAGAGCCGCACATTTTGTTTCTGATTTTACTGAAATCTTTTCTCAAAATTGGCCAAAAATCTGTGATCAATATGACGATTAATAAAAAAAGTCACATTTAACAACATATTTAAGTGCAAAATAAAAATTCCTTACAAATATTTCTAAATTAACTTCAGAAAATCTGATTTTGATTGCAAAAACAAAAACAATCCTGGCTGGACTGACCAGTTAGAAAAGATATTTGATATTATTTAATTTTAAGAAACACGAACTGAATGCTGAAACAGCTATTTATTGATATTTTAGCAATCTAATGGGTTTAATACATTCTGGCCCTTTAAGAACATTCAGATTTTTAATATGGCCCAAAATGAAAATGAGTTATGGTATACTATTGCATCTAATGATAGATCCTAGATGCACAGAAGTACATTTGAATTTTTTCCCCATTTTGAGGAGCCGACATGTTTCTCCTTAGTACTTAGAAAAACTTATTTTTCTTTTACTAATATTTCATTTAAAGATTTTCAATAGACACATGGAAAGACGAGAGTTATTGAAGTTGAATGATTTCATACTGAAGATTCTGGAGAAAATTTGTGCGCGTTAAATAAATTGCACAGGGAAAGAAAGGCTTAGGAATGTGAAGGACTGACCAAAGGAAGAATAAAAGTGAATGAAAATATGAAATAATCCCACAAAATGGTTTTGATCCTTACTGTATTTTACGTTAGGTGGTGGAGTGGTGTCAATCTCATTGACGCAGGACAGAGGGATGTCCTCCTTCCCACTAGTGATGTCTGGAATGTAATAGAAGGGCCTTTGCGGCTGGAAAGGCCGGTCCACCAGGACGTACGGGTCGAGGCAGAACATCTCTAAGAATATAAAGTCACAGCGGGTCTGGAAGAGGTAGTTCTGGATCTCCCCCATGTTGCGCAGACAGAGTCCACACGGAGCCTTGTAGATAACGTGGAAGGACATCTGGAGGTCAAACATAAAGAAACCGTCACTTTAAGACCAAATCAATTCGCACACGCAGCATTTTTAAAGGATTCTGCATACTTTACGGTTGACTTTGCGTCGTCCCGTCATGCGTCTGAAGTCGTAGAGCAGCGGAGTGAGGAGGGGGTTCTTTCCTCTGTGCAGGTCTGACTTTGCTGGTCGGACGCGGTTCAGACATGCAGGCTGACAGGTGTGAGCCAGGTAGAAGATGCGGTCAGTCGGGGCTCTGTAGGACGGCTGCTGAGGGATGGTGGCCATCGCGTGCGTGACCATGGAAGGAAGAGGCACCAGGGCGGTCGTCTGTCTCGGATACGGAGGCGTGAAGGAGGATGTGGGCGTACTCGAAGTGCCCTGAACCTTTCCACTGTGGAGTTAAAACTTTAAAAACTGAATTTGATTCGGATAACTTCTGAAAGTTGAAAATGTTACTTCATAAATAAAACAATTCTAAGCAAAACAGCTACACAAAGTTATTTAAAACACTTAACACTTATGAAAATACAAAACTAAGTTGTTTCATCCTTTCCTGAGAACATTGAGACTTGCAGAACTTCAGCTGCTTTCATCTTAAAAATAAAGAGCTTTTATGTTCTTCCTGGAAACTTTTGTATGGAAGCGTTAAACTGACAGAGACAGGAAATAAATTCAGGAGCAATATCTCTTCAAAACCTAAATGTTCATAAGACTGCATTCTTGGATTATCACCATTTATAATACTTGAAAATTGTCTCAAAAGGACAATGTTATCATTTATTGTGACAACACTTCCAGGACAATTTATCATCCACCAAACTCTTAGTACGACAGGCTTAAGCACAAGATGGCAGCAGTACAAAAATGGGGCTCTACCAAACATTGTTTCTGTATTAAAAATAAAAAATAAACTATCTTGTGCTAATTTTCTATCGAAGAACAAAATCTGAGTAGCTTTATTAGCTACTTTCTTGAATGTGTTTGCTGAATTTAATCGTGTAAAACTGTGAACTTACACTGAGAGGTTGCTGGCGTTAGCGGACGCAGCCTGCAAGATCTTGGAGGCGTGAGTCCCGCCGACACCAGGGATGAAATTAGACGTGCTCTTCTTTGCCATCTGATGTTTATTTCTTGAGGTGATAAAACAAAAGGGGGAAAAAAGTATTGTTTATCTTGACACATTAAATTCCCATGAAGATGTAATTGATAAACCCTGACGGAAAGTGAAACTATCCTCTGGTTGGTGATCATTATTTACCTTTTCTTTTTACAAACGGTTTGGTGTAAAAATCCAATCATTCTCCTGCAGTTTAACAAAACCTGCTTAAAATACAAATTTTAAACTCTCACCTATGAAGCAGTAATATTCTGATTCATTAGGCTTTCATGCAACCATTAAAAGATGCAAAATAACAAATAATTCCTTTTTTAAATTCGAAAATAAATATCTTATCGCCTAAAATGCATTAGAAAAGCATTTCTATAGTGTTTGCTGCATCACTTGCAGCAAAGGATGCTTCAGTGAAAACAATAATTTCGACATCAACATGTGAAAGGCTCAGCTCTTCCTCTTTGACCTAACGTCAATGTAGTGAAGGACTGACATTGATTATTTTTTTGACTGATTAAAAATGTGATTTTTTTAATTTATTATATTTTTTTTTACATAATTTGAATTAGGCAAAGCCTAATGCCACTTGAAGAGTCTTGGGTAAAACATATTTACAGCCAAAATAAAAATTTTTATCTTAAATGCAAAATGTTTGGGTATAGTTTTAGATCAATTACTGCTCTGAGTTCTTTCAGCGAACGGACATTTTTTAAAAAAAATCTGTTTAATCCACACACTATTTAAATAATGCAGTTAACCATTTCAGCTCTCATACTTACTCGATACGTTGAAGCTGGGCAGCCGGTGAGGGCTGAGGGGTTTGCTGGGTTTGTTGAGCTTGCAGCTGCAGGGTTTGCTGGGACGGCTGGACCTGCTGGAGGAGATGGGGCTGCGGACGCTGCTGAAGCTGCTGGATCAGAGTCGTCGCTGGCGGCTGACTCTGTGTCGCTTGAGGAGGTTTGGCAGGAGCAACTCCGACGTGTTCGACGCCAGTGTACTGAACGACTGGGCCTTTACTCCTTAGTGCTCCTAGAGATTGGAGAAAGTAGCAACAGACAGTGTAGAAGTAGTGACAGACGGAGGGAAATTCTCCAGTAAAGATCCAACTTTCTTTTCCCCCCCAAAAAAGAGCGTGTGGTAATTATTGATCAAAAATACTATTTAAACTATTAGTAATGCAAGTTTTAGAATAATATTTGTTAAAAAAAAACAAAGTTACAGACACTAAATAGATTTTATAATGTACAACTTTTGTGTTTTGTTTGGGTTTGTGAAGGCAACCTGAAGTGACATCCAGGTTTTGGGCAGGTCTCTGTTTGGCCCAACATTAATGTCAAACTGCTAAAATAAGGCTTAGCAACATGTGAGTGAGCTTGTGGCAATAAGCAATTAATCAATTAATCTGATGATTTGTATTTGATAACGTCATTTAAATTATGAATTCAATTGAGTGTAGTTCTATATGTATTGTTTTTGGTTGTGTTTTACTTTAAAACAAAATCAAAGTTTATTAGTCTATGAGAGGGAAAACTTGCATTACGATGTCATTACCATCATATTACTTCAAAGTAGTCTCAAAACAACAATATTATTGTTTATCGCATTATTATCGGGACAAATTATCGTCCAGCCAAATTCATCATGACAGGCGAAGCTTGTTCAATCACAGCTGCTTTATTGTCTCAAACTAAGTTGATTCTCAATTTTCCAGATTTTTATATTCAGGAAGGTTCAAAAGAAATCATTTAGTTTGAAAGGTAATTTAAAAATGTTATATATAAACTAGTCGTGCTGTAATTAAAGGGTAACTCACTGCTGCGATAAGTGGGCAACATACCACTTTGACTTTATATAAAAGTTTCTTAGAGTGAAATTTGTGGTTGAGGACTTTGACTTTCCTCTGTCATCTTTTCACTTTTGTGACTCTGTATTGTTGACCGTAAAATGGTAAAAACAGTTAATGCAATTAATATGCATGATGTAATATTAATGCTTTAAACTGTATGACAGTAATAACAAAAAAGGCTCAAACCCAGCCAGTCAGGCTTTGACAAAGTTCAATACAAGCTATTAATGTTGAAATCCGTGTCCAGTTACCCATGTTTGGCCTTGTCCTCTGGTGGCCAGCTAGCTTCTTTTCTTGAGTGTTTGCTGAAGCCAGTTTCAGATTGAACATAGGCTCCAACCTGGTGGATCCTCTGTAAATCCATTCGCTCCTCTTATCGTCCTGCTCAACACCAAGAAAACACAGGAAACAGTGTAAAAACACTCTACAAGATTAAACTGCCGCATCTTTCTACGATATATTAATGACACTGTTGATCTGGAAGCTCTGAAAAATGGCATTTGGATTCGGATGAGAGGCTGGTACGAACCAGAAAGAGGATCTTGACCAAGCTGCTGTCCACCTCCTCCACTTTGCTCTTCCACCAGGTCCCCTCCCACTCCGTCTTGATTATCTGGCCGACCTTTAGGAGCACCATCGGCCTGCTGGGATAGGCGGAGATGTACTCCTCGATGAAGTCCCGACAAGATGCATCCTCTATGTCTTCCAAGTTCGCTTTACTACACAAAGAAACAGAAACACTTCCTCATTTATCCCTTTTCCTACATGTTATTTTTATTTATTTATTTATTTATCAAAGACAGAAGTTAAATCCTACGTGGTCTGCAAACGGGATACAGTTCAGGAAGGATCACATATGAAGCGTAGCCATCGTCAAAGAAGATCAGAAACCTAAAACACAAAAGTTGTACAATTGAACTTTTGGAAATGTTATTAATTTATTTCAATCTGTCGGACAGAGAAAACATGTCATACATAATTTAACACCACTGTTCTGCTTATAAAGGACTAATTGTAAAAGACTTTGTAATTAAAACCATGACATAATATTAATGTGCCTGTTCAATATACTGTGCTAAGGAGCCAACAAATAAATTACATGACACTGACAAAATGGTTACAAATTAACTCATAAGAAGACAAACAAATCTAGGGATATAAGAATAGCAACAGTAACAATTGTAAATAACAACCGCGGACAAACAGCATCAGAATAATTACCAACTTCTTGCCGATGTAAACCTATAAATTCTTCTTTATCAGTGTTGTACAACAACAAATAACATTTATACCTCATGCGGTTCTTGTTGTTTGGCATCTCTGCCACGATTCCAGCGTACAGCCACACCAGGTTTCCGTCTTTGTACTTGGCGACAACACGAGCCCCGACGTACAGGCTCTCCAGGGTGGGGTTGTAGTCAAACGCCACATGATTCCCAGACAGCAGACTCTTGCCTTTATCAAACCTCACCTTGTACTTAAACACACCGTTTCCTGGAAACAAAGAGCTTCTGGACCATCAAAACAATCCCACAGAGCAAGAAGCAAAAGCTGTGTAAAACATTGTGATCCTCATACTGAGTTTAAAAGAAACGCACCAACAGGGTTAATTGCCACCAGGTTGCCTTTATGCCACGTCTTGGTGCGTTTCTTTCCCAGGATGTTCATCCCCACTTTGAGCTCGTCTTCTTTTATGTTGGGGTTTGGCTGCGTCTGCGTCATCATCTGATGAGACGGAGCTTGAGACACAAATATAGCTGGTGTCGGGCTATGAACTCCTGCAGGATAAAATGTTTTACAAATCCAAACATTAGCACCAGTGACAGCTCCAGAAAGCTAGAAGCTTTGCGTGTGCTCACCTGGCTGAACTATAGACTGCACTGCTGTTCGTATCAAAGGTGAGCCAGCAGAGGGCTTGGTGACAATTTGGACCAATTTCTGGACCTGCTGGGTGGTTTTCTGCAGAACTGCAGAGGCTTCGTTTAACTGGTGATGGAAGAGCAGAAGTCAGAACAGCTGGAAACAATGTGGACTTCAAGATTTAGTGGAACATGACACGACAATTCATGCAGTGGAAGACGGGATGAGGATGGTCACAGTGCGCTCCTTTCTTCTTCATTTGTTTTTGAGCCTTGCTTAATGTTTACTTGTTATATTTAATGGTGCAGATTATTTTTGTTTATGTCATAGTAACTCGAGTGCATTTTTTTCTTCTATTACTTGTTACATTTTCCGTTTATTAATTTTCCCAAATTATGTTACCAATTCATGCAACACTTGTAGTAAAGACGCATTTAAAAATTATATTTCAAAATGTTTTACTATGTAAAAATATACACATAATCCTTTTTTATAAATATTTATTTTAATTCATGTAAATTATTAAACTTTTTTGATTATTTCATTCATAAAAACAAGTTTTGCTGAATTTATATAAAACAATATTTGAGGAAAAATGGATAAATATTCTGTTGACAAAACGGCTTGTTTTCAGAAACTGTTAGTTTTTCAGTCCACACAAATGAACCTTCTGGCACCATGTTTAATTCCAAGCAGGAAGTCTTGGTTGTTTTGAAGAAATCTGATTGGTTGACAGGTTTTAGCTTAGCGCTACACTGCCCCCTATAGGTTTGGCATGCTTAATACAACACTCAGGACCAGATTGTGAGAGTTCATGTGAATGAAAACATTTCAGAAAACGATGCCATGTGTACAATTATTTTTGAAGGTGGAAATATTAATTTCAGGGCCTGAGACTGTTTTTTATAGATAATTTAATTAATCATTCATCAAGGACAATTGGTCCATGATGACACTTGGTCATCAGAAGAAGAAAAACCGCGGCCGGCTGCTCTCACTGTTGGGTCCTTAGATGCCGTTTGTGTCTTTGGAGGAACCACTGATGGTGGAGAACAGAAGCGAGAGATAAAATAAGCGCGTTAGCATTTCCAGCTGCTGCAGCACTGACAGTGTCTCTGTAGAAAACCGTGACTTACAACATCCCACAGCTATGACGTCATCGTCGTCATCGTCATCAATCTCGATGACTTCAGAGGGGAGCCCTCCTCCTCCGCCGCCTTCATCCTCTGAGCTGCTCTCTCGGTAGACGAGGCCGTTGTTTTCATACGCTGCCCTCACCAGCTTCTCACACTCCATTACGGACCTGAACAATCAGAGGCACAAAATGAGCAAATGGCAGAAGAAAACACCAGTTAAACCCAAAAAAGTAACATCTTCCATACTGGTTTGCATCGTTGAGAAGTTTCTCTGTCTTCGCCTCTTCTTTCTCTTTCTGTTCCACCCATTCCTTGAGCTCTATCAGCTGGGCTTTTTTCTTCTTCACAGCCTCGCTCTGCTCCACAGCCTCCTCTATCCATTTCTTCAGGTCATCCAGTGAAACTCCCAACTCGTCCTCCAGACTGGGGTCCCAGCCGTCGACCTCCATTCTGAGGAGGGGACACAACCAGCAGAAAAGCATCACACTTCATGTCCATCAGCAGACAGACTCAACACTTGCTTGGGCTTATATGATTCTTGAATGCCCGAGTAAGGTGATGTTAACACAAATTATGGTTCTGGAAAGTGATGGTGTTCCCAGAAAAGTCTGGCTTAAATTGTGCTCAATTTAAGAGGCACAATCAATAAAAATAGGGTAAAAATGAACTTATAAAATGCTTGAACTATATCTTGGAAAAACACAATTTTTTAAAACTCTAAAATTAAACAAATAAAATGCTTGTTAAATGGTTGAATTCATGCGTATAACAGCTTGAATACGACTTAAAAAATGTAATCAGTGTGAGAAATAGAGGTCAGATTGGTGACTATATAAAGCACAAACACATTACTATCAAAATATTGCTTATTAGGAAATCTACAATTTTAAATAACTGAACTCGCTTATTCACTCAAATCTGATTGAGATAATAAACACTGAATGCAATATCAGAAAACACAACATACATGTTTTAAGGGAGTAACACTTCAAATGTTGTATTTTAGGAAGGTCTTAAAATGCTGTTGGAAGTTTTTTAGTTATATATTTTTACTTTAAAACACTATTACTAAAAGCAATACAAAAATAATCACAGAGTTTATACATCCTACATATTCAGAGACTTCAATAGAGACATAGATGGATAGATGGGATTAAAATAAATTGTATGTTTCAATGTAAACATGACATGGAATATTTGGCCATTATTTGTCGGAGTATAAATACATCTGTCTGTAAAAAAGATGAAATAATAGTGCCTCAGTCAATCTTTGCCGCAAAATCAACTTTAAAAAGTATAACAGCCGAGTATAAAATCATGAAATACAAAGATTATGCATTATTATCATCTAGATTGCGTTTTCATAAGTACCCAGAAAAACCACTCGATTTACTGTCCATACTTTTCCCGCACTTAAACTGCGGGAAGATCTTACACTTACAGGAGGTTTATCTTTCTGAATTTTCCCTTAGACATCCTCCAGATAAAATCAAGCTAAAAAAAATAACAAGTGAATGCAAAATGAAGCGCCCATTAGCAGAGAAGGACGCAGCAGGTCCCATGCTCAGTTTGGTCAGGCAGATAAGCAAACGGTTTTCCTTCTGCTGATCGGCAGCCCGCCTGTGGACGGGAGGAGTTTGTAACTCGCTCATTCATAGAAACTGTAGGTTTAGTCTAGTCAGAAAGTAAAGAAACAAGCGCAAAACAGCTCTAACTGATAGGAAAATATGATTATCTTCTTAGTAAACATCTGAGAAGCGTAGTAGAAACAAATGCACTGGCAATATTTTGCGACTATTTTGTTTATAAAGCACAAAATTTGCAGACTTGTAAAATAAAGTTATGTAAGTCAGCGTATTAATTCAGGAAGTCACAACTGTGTTTTATTATGATGTTTTATTAGGCAGCAAACAAGATTCGAGAGCATGCTAGCTGGTTAGCCTAGCACGAGCGATGAAATGTGTTTATATTTCGGACAGGTTGCGGCGGCTGAATGCAAAATAAACATTATTCTATAGTTTGCAACTGTTCTCAAAAACGTGGCACACACTGAACTCAAACAACTAACGAAAGGCCCATTAAAAACACTCACCCATCACCGCTTTCCATTCTGTCGACTGCAAAATTTTGAACTAGCTTGTTGCTAACGCGAAGGGTTGGCTACAAAGAGTAGCGCATGCTGTGGTTGCCGGGGCACCCGAGGTGGGCGGTGCTGCTTGTCAAAAAAGCGCTCCAAATTAAAGACAGGCTGTTAAAATTAAAAGAATACTTCTACCCTTAATCTTTGCGGATTTTATTCCACAGCTTCTGTCTTAATAGCTTTTATCATCTAATGAGACTTGCCTTGTTAAATATCAGCATTTCTTCTTTTTTTTTTTTTTTGCATTTTCTAAATATTTACATATTTACTGACTTGTTTTGCGTAGAAAATCCAGATAATTTTAAGAAATACGGTGCAAAGAATCCTTTTTATGCAAATATTTGCCACTTTCCAATAATACCACTTAAAAGAGTTTTAACCTTCTTCGTAGCACACTTACTTCACTTGAAGATTCAGAATAAACCATTAGTTACATCCAAAATAAAACCTCACAGGCACACAGAGTAAGTCACCAAACCACAATTCCACGTGAGGAGTCTGAACTATTCTTTGGTTTCCATCATTCCTCTGTGTCGTCCTCCTGCTCCTCCATGTAGGTGGACACAGAAACAGCACTGTAAGGGTCCAGCACCAGTTGAGCACAGCGAACAATGGTCACTAGCAAAAAGAAGCAGAGAAGGGAGAAAAAGAAGAGGGCAAAACCAAGATCCACATCTACTTCAAATCCTCTCAGAGGACCAACTGCAGGGTCCATGTTAAAAAAAAAGCACAAAATCCAAAAATCTGTTTCTACGTCTCATCTGATTCCAGAAAAAAAAGATCTTGAAAAGTTTGATATCATTTCACCTCCGCTTTGTTTATCACTATTGTTAACCTAAGCTGATTTCTTTTTATTGTCCAGATCTGTTCTGCTGTTTCGCCTTTTTTCCTCCAATGAGCCAAACACAGGCACCCCTGTTTGGCATCTGTGACCTCCTTGAATAGTTAATAGGGAGTTTGGTAACAAACAGGTCATTCCAGTGACTAGAACTCTCATGTATCTGTGTGGAACAGAAAAATTCAGAAAACTCGTTACATCTGCCTTTGCATTGCCTGAAAATGTAAGTTTTGACTGTGTTGTGCACACTCTGAAGTCATACCAGTTAGCTTAAAATAAATATGAAACAGTTCACACACATATTCTGCTCTGATGAACACATACAATTATTTAATGGCAAAAATGTTCTAAAAAAGTAGGAAGTGAAATGACAAAGAAGAAAAAAGGTTAGAGAAGAAAGAGGATATGATGCTTTTGCTGTAATCTAGTTAAGAGGGCTTGGAAACTGATCCTGAGTTTAAAAAAACCCAGTGCAGGTTACCAAATGAATGCACAGGCTAACAGTGTGTTATTTGCACAGGCAAATAAAACCAAATACAGCAAAATAGGACAAACGGATGGGAAGCATTTGCATTAAACATGATTCAAGTATATATCCTGCATATTAAATGAGATTTAAGTGTCCATGAGTGTCTTAAAATGTCACATTTGTCTGTTGTTAGCCATAAGTGGTGAAAAATTAAGATGGAAACTGACCCGTACAACTGTTGCATCTCCATAACTTCACAATTAAGCAGATAATTATGTAATTTGTGTTCCTTCACTTTTTTCAATACATTTTTACCATTTAATTACTTCAGCAGAAGTTAAATCCTATTTCCTTCCAGCCATCCAACAACCCTTCTTCAATCTCAGCCTAACTCACGGGATAAAAGTATTTTTTTTAAAGTGTATTTGTAAAGGATGTTAAATTTTTTCCGACTGACGTTAGTTTGTCAGTTCAATACTAGTTTTTATGATTAAATAACTTGGAAAGGCCCCTGAGCTCAAAAGCTTTCAATGAAAGACTGATTTCCTTCATTTTGTCATTTAACACCATTAGCATTGTCCTTTCAGCACATGACCTGCTGCGCACTAGAAGAGCTAATAATTTTTTTTTTTATTTCCTTTATTTAACCAGGTAAACCCCATTGAGATCCAGGTCTCATTTTCAAGGGGGACCTGGGCAGAAATCTGCAATGCACAGCAACCTGGTTACAAAATAAAATTAATTAATACATATGCATAAGTATAAAACAATTTAAAAACAATGACACTGTTTAAAAGAATCTTGTTGCCTGTTCTGAAGAATCGCTCAAAATAAGTCCAGTGAGGTCAGTTCTGACATCTTGATTTCAGACTGGAGCTGATTCCAGGCTGAAGGAGCATCACACTGAACGCTGGCTTTCCTTTTTCAGTTCAGCAACGTGGAACATGCAAAAGAAAAATGTTATTGGAACGTAGAGAATGGGAATTAATAGATCTTTGTAAAAGAGAGTTTAAATATGCTGGAGCCAAACCGAGTAGAGATTTATAAATCAGGATCATCAGGTGATTGTTTCTCCGTACGCGTAAAGGAGGCCATTCAGCTTTTGCATACAGTTCACAATGATGTGTGAGACTCTGCCACCGGTTACAAACCTTAAAGCGCAATGATACACAGTATTTAATGATTGAAGGCATTTGGTTGAAGCATTCATATATAACACATCTCCATAATCCAGAAGTGGCAGGAATGTTGCAGTTACCAATTTACTTTTGGCTTTAAGAGAAAAACAAGAACCATTTCGGTAATAAAACCCAATCTTCATTTTCAGTGTTCGTAGCAAATTTGCTATGTGATTTTTAAAAGAGAGCTCTTTATCTAGAATAAGGCCAAGATATTTATAATTACTGACAAACTCAATTTGTGTCCCTAGAGCAGTGGTAAGCAATGGAGTGATCTCAGAAGTTTTCCTAGAGTGTGAAAAAACATTGCCTTTGTCTTATCCACATTCAGAACCAACTTCAGAGTTTGTAAGCGGGCTTGAACTACATTAAAAGCAGACTGCAAGTACTGAATTGCCTGTACGATTGATGAAGAACAGCAGTAAATCACTAAATCATCTGCATAAAAATGATAAGAAGCATTTGACAGATTTTCACACAAGTTGTTTATATAAATAGAGAATAAAAGTGGGCCAAGAACTGAGCCCTGTGGGACACCATTTAAAACCGTACAATTAGAAGAAGTAAAGCCAGCCAACTGAACTCTCTGGGTTCTGTTCTACAAGTAACCAGCTACCCACATGGTGGCTTGATTTGAGAGCCCAATCCTATGTAGAATGTCAATTAAAAGCTTATGATTTACTGTGTCAAAAGCCTTTGATAAATCAATAAACAGAGCAACGCAATGCTTTTTGTTATCAAGAGCCTGAGTAAGATCATTAATAACCTTTAAAGTGGCAGTAACAGTACTATGTTTCTTCCTAAAACCAGACTGGACAGTTTGTAAAACACAATTGGAATCTAGAAAAATCTTCAATTGATCTGCAACTAGCGGGAGCGGGAGATCGACAGGCGGATTGGGGCGGCGTCTGCCGTGAAGCGGGCGCTGTACCGGTCCGTCGTGGTGAAGAGAAGCTGAGTCAAAAGGCGAAGCTCTCGATTTACCGGTCGATCTACGTTCCCACCCTCATCTATGGTCATGAGCTTTGGGTCATGACCGAAAGAACGAGATCACGGATACAAGCGGCCGAAATGGGTTTCCTCCGCAGGGTGGCCGGGCTCTCCCTTAGAGATAGGGTGAGAAGCTCGGTCATCCGGGAGGGACTCAAAGTAGAGCCGCTGCTCCTCCACGTCCAGAGGAGCCAGTTGAGGCTCGGGCATCTGGTCAGGATGCCTCCTGGACGCCTCCCTGGTGAGGAGTTCAGGTCCCACCGGGAGGAGGGGAGACCCAGGACACGCTGGAGGGACTATGTCTCTCGGCTGGCCTGGGACGCCTGGGGGTTCCTGGAGGAGCTGGAATAAGTGGCTGGGGAGGGAAGTCTGGGCCTCCCTTCTGAAGCTGCTGCCCCCGCGACCCGATCCCGGATAAGCAGAAGAAAATGGATGGATGGATGGATGGATGGATGATCTGCAACTAATTTTTCAAACATATTTGCTAGGATACATAGTTTAGAAATTGGTCTGTAATTGTTTACCTGTGACGATTCTCCACTCTTTAATAGAGGCAAAACAAATGCTGATTTCCAGACTCTAGGAATTTTATTAGAAATTAAACTTAAGATTAAAAATATGAGACAGTGGTTCTGCTATAAACTCTGCAGCTAATTTTAGAAAAAAAAGGATCCAGGTTATCTGGTCCTGCCGGTTTTTTGGTGTCTATACTTTTCAATTCTTTGAGAACCTCAGTTGTACAAATAGGGGAACAATTAAAAGTAGTTTAGTTACAATCATTATTAAGAAACAGCTCAGTGTTAACATTTGGGTCGGATGAATTTAAATCATCAAATAGAGAGCCAACAGAAATGAAATGCTCATTAAAACAATTTAAAATAGCTAATTTATCAGACACAATTTTACTTTTATTCCAAACAAAATTTGGAAAGTCACTCAGTGGCTCCTGCTCAGTAGCTGATTTCACTGTTTTCCAAAACTTCCTTGGAAGTTAATAATTATTGGAACTAATAATTATTTTCCTGCTGTCTGTATTCTTCAGCATATAAGTAGAAAGTTTTGCAAACTGTTTTACTTTATTTTTCTCTCTCCACACTGCCGAGTTAGCATGTATTTAGATCAAGATACTAATCCTAACCTAGCGTCTATCGTTAGTATTTCAGCTAGCTTTAGCAAGAGCTAAACCGTCACCTTACAACTTAGCTTTGCTAAATATTTTCTGCATGAATTTCTACGGAAGAATTAAATTAAAAAAAAATTCGGTGGCCCTAATCCTCTTCCGTAAATTTCTAATACTTTTTGTGTGGGATTTTTGCAACGACTGAAATATCTGAAGTACTTCCCCACTGGCCTTTCCTGTTTTTATCCAGTTTTCACTTCGTGCCATTATTTTTTTATGTTTCAAGTCATGACGCTGAGGCAGCAAGCGATTTAACAGGTTGTTGCTAGGCGATGCCACGCACCTTGCTTAAGTCGCTGTAAGAGTTGAGCCACTAAAGCTTTTCCTCTGCCTACGTCTCCCAGAATGCTGTGCGGTGCCACGAGAGGTGGTGACGTATTTCCGTTTGAATTTATGCCACATAGATTGGTTCCGGGTCCTACTTGCTCCTATTGTTTTTACCTAAGATAGACCAGATCCATTACTGATTTATTGATCTACCCTATGCCTTGGCTATTTACTTGATTTGATTATGCAAAGCTTACATATACTTGTTATTCTTGATTAAGTTTTTAAGAGCAGCTTTCCTTTTATTTTTATATGAATTGTGCTACATCTCTATCTCTCTAAATATGTATAAATTTGCTTTTATAAAACATTTTGTGAAAATCTGGTGCTCAAAAATAACAAAAACCACCAAGCCATTCTTCGGTCTTGACAATATAACAATTTAATACAAAAAACAAATATTTCTCTTAAAATTTCATAAACATATACAGTATATTTATATATTTGTGTTTCTAAGAGTGAAAAATAAACCTGGATACAGAGTAATCAGTTGCTTTGAACACAAAAAAACATCAAAGAACAAACACAAATCACCAACATGCCATCCTTTGGAAGATCAGAAAACACTCAATTATCTACACTGCACTTACATAGTCTGCTATTACAAGTGTGTGAATGTTACACACAGACATGGAAAAATAAAACACTTAACCACAAAGTCAACATTTTAAAAAAATGAAATATCTTTATCTCACGTTGCTCCACTGCGAAAGCTGTCCAGAAACCACCCTGTTGGCAAAAGTTGAGTCCTCACCCAAAACATCATGAAAAAAAAGAGAAAAAACACTGAGGCAGAAAAAAATTACCTGTTTGTACATTCTCACATGTAGGTCCACTTGCTTGAATACCCTGATCTAACCGTAAAACATCAACGCAAGAGAAGCGACGAAGAGCTCAATAAAATACTCAAAAAACATAATTAAAATGATTACAATCACATCTCTGCATCTTAAAACATTAAAAGAAAAGTAAAAATGGCTTTAAAAATACATAGATCCTGTCTGTCAATTATTGCTGCTGATTATTTTTTTTTACATATACATTTCTTTTACAAAAGGAGTACAAAAATCCCACAAATGTAGGGCAAATGACGCAAGGCAGATACCCAACAACCTTTCGTTAATTATGCATAAATCTTACAAACTCGCACACATGGGGGGCTGTAGTCGTGTATCGGTGAGGAAAGGTGGGAAACAAGCATGCTGCCAGCAGAAAGACTGAATTAAAGATATGCTGCCGTCCACATGTGTTGTCAAAGTAACTCGATGGGTAAAGAAACTTATACAGGTGAAGCAGCCACGTATGTTAAATTAAATATAAATCTGCAGAATATTTAACGCTGTAAATCATGCAAATACATGCTGTGGATTCATAATGAATAAAAAAAATCTAATTAAATGAACATATATTTATACATATATCCCTGCTATTGTCCAAGGTTTTAAATCATTCTCTGAAATACTTAATATACCTGCTAAGGAGTAAAATAGGAAAATATTCTAGTAATCCTGAGAAAACCCACTGACATGTTGCAATAAAAGGCCATTTTATCTGTGTGTGTGTTTTCAAAGAATAGCAGTGTGTGTGTTTTTTCTTTTTTTTTTGTGCAGTCCATCCACGTGTGGTGGTGCGATTGTGCGTTTTATCACATTTTTCTATTCATACATACTGATATCACACATCTACAACACCGGTATGGAGCTTTGGCTAGTGCTAGCTGCAGCAATCTCTTACAATGACTGGAATATTGTGAAAATAATATCTCTCTGTTTTGTTATAACGTTATTCTTTCACTTTCTACTTAATTTAGGTGCAGTAAAATATCCCTTCATCTTTACCTGACTTACAGCGAGGCCACAGAAAGTGAAGGAAGACTGCCACTACGAGAAGGAGGAGGAGGAGGAAGAGTTCAGGAGCAGAAGATGTGAAGGAAAGATTCACCCGGCGGAGGAAGAAGAGAGGCGCAGCGCTGGTCACTCGTTGTACGGCGGGTAGATGGCGAGCTCAAAGTCGTCACTGTTAAAGGAGGCAGGCTGGTCTAGCATAGACAACACATCCTGAAACCAAACAAGTAAACAAACAAACAAACAGAAGAGAGACATTATTTCAACAGACAGCAGAAAAGAGGGAGGTTTGTAACCTAAAGTAAGTTCTCATTACTCACAGGAAACATGTCCTGCTGGTTTCCCTGAGCGTGAGGATGCTGCTCTCTGTTGTTCTGAGGATGCTGCTGCTGCTGCTGGCCCGGCCACTGCGGCCACACCGCCTCCGTCGCTCGAGGTGGAAACTGGCCTCCAGACTGGGAAGTGTCTAAGAGCAGAGCACAGACTGGTGAGGCTGGAGAGCGTCGCACACAAAAACGGCTAGGTTCGTGCACCAGAACAAAGATGGTGGTAAAACTCTAACAGAGGAGGATGGAAGAGTAAAGAAATAAACCTGATGCAATTAGAACTAGATCAATTAATCACACGATAAATTAAAACAAGCTCAATGCTTCCTAAAGTCCTAATTAGTAGTTTTGCCTGTTTTCTCTGTATGAGCCTAATAATTCAGAATTTTTGAAGGGAAATTTTGTTTACAGACTTCATATTACATTATATTATGGTAAAATTTCTGTTTTATTTGTGTTTTTTTTTTAGTTTGGACATTTAAAACGTCTTCCAGTTTCAGTGTTTATTGTTTGTTCTCTTCTTAAGAGGGTGAACTTGCATGATTATGCCGTTGCGATATTACTTGAAAATGTTCACAAAAAATGACAATATTGTCATTAATAAAAGTAATTTCTAAGAGTTTATCGCCCCACAAAATTTGTAATTGTGACAGGCCTAGATAGAAATGTCAGCAGCTGGCAGATTTGGGGTGTTTTATAATTATAAGTAGTAAAAAAAAACTTATTTGTCTAATTTATGAGATGCTCTCATGAGTTGCCACTAGTTTCTGCGACCTACCGTAGCCATTGGTGTTGAGGCTGGTGCGAGGGTTCATCTGAGGGTAGTTTGTGCCGTTGGTGGGGGTGGGAGCGGCACCAGTGGGCATCTGGCTGAAGGTGTTGGAGGAGCCGCCTCCAAATCCTCCGATTGGAGGAAACTGCTGGGACATGGTCTTTGCTGCCTGCGGAGCAACCTGCTAGTTAGAGCAGAAACGGGCCGGCTTTGGTCAACGGGGTTCCCACTAACAAACACTTCAGGTAAGATTTCAAACTTTTCCAGAACCACACATCGGAGATAAAAAGAACACAAATGACCTGAAGAAGACATTTCAATTCACTACAATGTGGTGTGATTTATTACGGTTATTGATAATGTATTGTGACAACATCCTACGTTCTATATTAGGGACAAGGAAAACTAAATAATAATAAAAAAATGACATGTCTCACACACTCTATACACCTGACTGGTATGAAAACTAAACACAAATTTAACAAAAAAAGTTCCCCCAATTCCAATAATGTTGTTCAACGCATTTCTATAAGCAAATACACAAATCAATATTCAAAATAAAACATGTTATTGCTGCGTTGTCTGGCATTTATCAAATAGATTTAATCTGAAATAAGAAAAGTTTAATCTGATTTAACTTCAGACAGTGAGAAAAAAAAGGTATTTTTATTTAGATGTATGAAAATATCAAGTTTAGCTTTTTAGTCAAACGTTAGACTGGACTTTATTGCAGTAGTTCGAATATGAAGCACTTTACGGACTTAAATACAGAAATCAAGAACTTCCCAAGCCTTGAAAACAACCAATTGAAATTCAAGAATTTTCAGGAATTTCAAGCCCTCGTATGAATCCCGGTTCAAGGACCAACAAGAAAAATAAATACAGTTATGAAGTTATGAAACAAAACGAGGAGGCAGAGAAAGCGGCTGGGTTACCTGGTTACTGAACTGCGGCCTGGCAGCAGCTGGTCCGGGGCCGGGCCATCCGCCCGACGGTCCGTGGAGGGGGTTGTTAGTGCTTGATGGGGTAACAGGCTGCGGGGCGCCATTTTGGCGAGACATGTGAGGCAGCATCTGCGGTGCCGAGTGCGCCGGCTGTGTCATCTGTGGCGGCATAGCGACTGGTCTGCAAAGACAATAAGCAGGATTGAGAACTCTGGAACCTGGCTTCCCTGAAACATAAAAATAATCATCTAAAATAATGTGCTTTTACAAGGTATGTCGACACAGTGGCAGCTCTTATAATATTGGTGCAGCTATCGTTGGGGAGGATACACACGTAACATTGTCTTTAATCTCAGAGAGCAGAAGCCGCCAACTCTCCACTGACTTCACATGCATGAAGAAGATGTTCATCGTTACTGATGCTAACAGAGATAAAACAGATGGAGAGTCCTATCTGCAGAGTCGCATCAAAGAAACACCTGTCTCACACAGTGTGACGTTGCTTCTGCATCCCATATAAATAGATAATAACCACAGAAAGGTTTAGCTACAATGATTTAACAATTAAATAGGAAACTGGAGTTTTTCTTGCTGAATTACAAAGTTAGAGCTGAGACGTTTATTAGCTTGAAAGGACCTTATGAAAAACATTTTGGGAAACAGTGTTTGCAGTTTTAGGGGTGCAAAAATAAATAATGGGACGTACAAAAACTTCATAAGAAATTCATGTTTGGAACGCGGCCTCATGAACCAGTCGGTGAAGCTGTAATTGTCATCATCTGTATTAGTTTGAGCTGTTTCTGTTGTTTTTACGACTCATTTCATCCTTAAAACCAAACACTTTTAACACAATAGCCACCTCTCATTTGTAAATAATCTGTCTCAACGCTCAAAAACACACAAACATTTTGTACATTTTTAAATTAAGCTCACTTGCACATTCCTCTGGACTGGAGTACACCATTTCTTTTTATAACTATACAGTTTTAATGTTGAAATTTTGCCCATATTGTACAATATTTTTATTCTTTATTCTGTTTCTTTGTGTTGCTATATTTGCTCTGTCACTTTGCTGTTGTTGCACAGAAATATTTCTAGTTTATTCTTTTAACCTGTTCTGCTGTCTGCTACACATTATTTCTCATTTCTAAGCTGCTTTGGGTAAAAACCGCCACTAGATCAACAAGCATGAGCAAAGACACACTAGCAGAACTAACACCTTTCCTTGCAAATTAGCCAATTTCAAACAAAGAGCCAAGCCCAGTTCACTCTCATGTATGCAGATGTCCAGACATTAAAACCATCTGGCAGGTTTTCAGTCTAATAAATCTTTCCATAGCACATTCACAGGAAACAATGTGTTTTCAGACAACAGGTCTTTTGCAAAGCTCCCATTAGGCAAAAGGAAAACAGTTAATTTTCTGGAGGTTGAGAACAAAATGTGAACGCAAACACGCTTGTTTATACAAAAGACACCCCACCTGTATGAGTCATTGGAGCGGCCAGCAGAAAAGTTGTTGGTGTAAATCTGAGTGGAAGGCGTCGAGTTGGTCGGCATGCCCTTGGTCTGATCTGGCCCTGGGAAGATGGGCGGGTAGATCTCCTGCTTCTCTATGGTTTTGCTGTGGTCCGGCCCCACAGCTGCCACTGGCTGCACCGGCATCTGAAACGACAAAATAACCACAAAAAGTTCAAAAATGGGCTTAAAAACGGGGATAAAAATGTTAAATTGAATCAAAATGTGACTATTTACAGGGGCAAATATTTAAATGACACATTAAATTGCAATTGTTCCATTAAGGTTATTAATGTTTCTTTAATTTACCTTGAATAAACAATCAAAAGTGATTTGGTAATAAATCTTAAATCTCTGGTCTAAATCTAGCAGACTAAGAAACCTTTGAACCAATCATCCTGCTGCATCGACCAAAGCAAATTCTACACTTGTTAAATGATAACAGGAATTCAGACAGTGACAAATATAGTTAGCTCTGGATTTTTGTCTAAAATGTTCATAGTTTGGAAAGGTGACCTCCACATGTCAACTTGTAGTTAAAAAATACAAAAATAAAAGTTGCACTCTTCAAGGTAAATGTGTCCATTTTAAATATTGTAGGACTTTTTGCAAAATGAGTGTTATGTTTTTGTTTAATAGTCTGTGGCTGCGCAAATTTGCTTGCTAAGAGTGACTAGAGGAGGCGGCCGTATCAGAGTCCAGAACCAGTTATCAGTTTGCCGAATCATCCGAGTTGTGACATGGTGTTTTTCCATGACTCTTACTCAAACACGGTGACAACCTTCACTAGATGCTCAGGTCTAAACAGCCTTTGCAAACATTGTTTATTATAAACAGACTGATCAGTTCTGCCTGTTTTCAGCTCCTTTCAGCTGTTTTAGGGCGTCTTGTCACTTTAAATCCAAATAAGCAACTGATTGTGACTCGACGTTCAGGAGGTTTTTGAAACAGATCACTTTCCAGACTCCAAAAACATCAACTTATTACCAAAAAACGGCTTTTTTTTCTTTTTAAGCACTTTGGTCTTTTTTTGGAAAGACCCAAAAGATCTCACGAAAACACATGCGAAATGTGAATTTAGTGTAATTGGTCTCCTTTTAGAAACAGCACAGTAGAGGTGATGCTTCATCAGTCAATTTGACATTATTAATCAAACCAACCCTGTGTTGGAGGGGGATATTGGTGACATGTTGCGGAAACTGATTGGGAATTGCAGCCATCAATGCTGCGTACCTGTTGCTGGATATTGATTGGTCCTGCCTCATACATCCCGTCTCTTGTTGCCCCTCCCTCCAGGTCGGCCTGCTGCTGATGCTGTTGTAGTTGTCTGAAAAACCAAACACAAAACAAGGACTGATTGCTGTCCACCGAGAATTAACTAATTTATTTTTCTTCCTTCCCTTCACTGATGAGCGAGAAATCCCCAAACACTGCAACCCACCACCGGTAACCATAAACAATCACAGGAGAGGTGAAGAGAAAGTCTGTTAAACACATTTATAACTGAGGTTAGGGCTGGGCGATACGGCTTAAAAATAAAATCTGATTTCAATAATCCCTTCTGAGAGTCATGCAAAGAAATATAGTCATAATATTAGCAGAATAAAGATGCTATTCTATCAGCAGCATGCCCCAAAATTTCAAGGAAATGGTTGTTTTTTTATAAAAAAAAAAAACCGCTTGGATAATTAATTTTAAGTTACTTTTTGTGTTAAAATTACAACTTTATTCTCGTAATATTTCAACTTTTTTGTCATTCGACTATTCTTGTAACATTGTGACTTTATTCTCATAAAAAAAGCCTGAGCCTTATATTTTGTCAAAGAGTTTACTTGAATTTAAACTTGGCTGTAAAAAAAGCTTGTCAAACAAGATGGCCAACCTTGGATGTGCTGACATCACTCTGAATTATGGACACCCAATAAGTGGATTGGTGAAAAAAAAAATCCAGATTTTCCAAAAATTAAATCTTCAAAAAAGCAAAAATTTGATTAATCAATAAAATCGATTTATTGCCCAGCCCTAGCTGAGATGGTACACCACTTCTGTAAAAGGTTTGTCTGAGAGCTACATGTAAAGCTTGATAAGACATGCTTCTTTTTTTATTTTTAAATACAGTTATTAAAGCTCAACACAAATGAAGAAAGGGAGGAAGAGTCACCCGGAACGGAAAATGAGAAACCAAAAATTAGAAGAAGAACTTTAGCCTGCTAGAAACAGCTACAGACTCCCAGAAAGCAGCCGCCCCTCGCGCTCCCGTAAGGTGGGAGGAAAGGCTCTTCAGGCCCGATCTCACCTGGCGGCCATCGGGCCTGGGCTGAGCACAGCAGGATGGCCGTTTGGGCTGCTCTGACCCAGGGGCATTGGAGCCCCGGGGGAGGAGATGGGAGTGAGAGGGTCCTGGGTTGAGTTTCTGCTGCCCAACAATCGTTGTTGGGTGAAGAGCAGAAGTGTTGGGAGAGAATGGTCAGAGTTTGGTTTTTATCAAGACGTTTGAGGCTTAGGAGGAACTGGGGGACGGAGGGACATCGATACGCATCCAAACAAAGCCAACATTTCACAACAGCCGACATTTCATAACTTCCACTGTTTCACTATCTGTTCAGTTGAGTCATCTGGCAGCGCGCGCTACTCACTTGACATTGACATTGGTACAGATGATGTACTCGATCTCCTCTGAAAAGGGGTTCTGGAAGGTGAAGGAGCTCGTTCTCATCAGCATCCATTCTCTGGTTTTGGCCCGGAACCGAAACATGACCGACAGAACCTGGCCTTTCAGCTTAACCACCTGAGGACACAAACCCACAGAGCCGCACCGTCACTCCATCCAACAGCAGAATCGTTTAAAAAACAAAAAACAAAAAAAAAACACTAATTCGGAAGAAATAAATGTTATGTTTTAGTTTTATTGTCATTTTTAAATGCAAATTAGAAATCTGCTGAAAAGTAAATGTCATTAACTCAGCATTCTTCCCCATGACTTCATCATGTCTGTATTAAAGAAAAACCCCTTTTCTTTTTTTTATTGGTCTTATGGATTATTCAAATGTTCTGGGAAGCTGGAGATTTGTAATAAATATAATCCATATTTAAAAACTAACTGAAAAATGCTTGAAATATAATCACTGTGTGTACAAGAGTCACTACTTGGGCTGAATTACTTAAACTTTTCATAGGTATTCTAAATAATTGAATTGCATCAGTACATTTACGCAATCTGTAATTTTTCCAGCTTCCTCGATGAACACAGAGACATGCCGACCGCGATTAAAGGGAAACGTCTCATAAGATGAGCATCTGATATGCTCGTCTGTAAAAAACCCAAAATAGGAAGTTCACGATTATATAAAAGGAGAAAAATTAGTTGTCCAATTTGCACAAGTTCACCAAATTGCAACAATATGCATTTAAAATGTATTACAATAGGTATTATTACAATACATTACTCTTAATATGCACAAATGTAGTAACAGGAACAAGAATTTTTAAAAAAATGAAGTGAGATCAAAATGCAAGATATTTTTAGTACCTGGTCAAAGCTGTCTCTCAGCAAGCCCTGGTCTTCAGGGTGAGAAAAATCTAGAATATTCTTCCCCAGTAATTCCTGCGATACAGAAACCAAACTTTAATTGGTTTAAAAACAGTCAGCGAACTAAGGGATATTTTAGAGGAGCTGATGGTTCACCTGGGGCTGGTAGCCGATCGAGGCCAAGCAGCGATGGTCTACGAAGGTGAACATGCCCTGGCAGTTGTGGCGGGAGATGAACTCCACAGGAACGCTGATGCTGTTCAGGTCTGTGTCACCAGGGCAACAGGTGACCTGCAGAAAACGGGGCGAGGCGATGAAAAGCAGAACAAAGCAACCCAGGACAACAAGGCAGGAATTTCCTGATCACGGTACGATACATGATCCATATCAGAGTCTCTAAGCCCAACTTTCTCTACCTGTTGTAATAACTTTGCTCATTTTCTTGGAAAAATAGCTGTGTTGATTTAGCAAATTAGGATTTTCCCCACACTGACTCAATCCCAGTAGGAGTTTCCAAAGAAGAACCAGCTATATAGTTAGAAATAAAATTCCCAAAAAATTCCCATGTTCTTCATGGCATTGTATTTATTCACCGTTTCTACTGTTTTGTGCAACCGAAAGCTCATCTAGCAACAGAAATCACAAATTAGCTTATCCCGTAAATGTTAGTGTATGTCATTTGTTATTCCGACTAAAAGAAAGAAAGAGTTGTGTGATTTCAAAAGCTTGTAAAGCTATTAAACAGACATAAACCTGCCACTCTTTGCAAGCCAAACATAAAATCAGAATAGCAGCCTGAGTCAAACGACCGGGTTTACAACTTGTTGCTGCAGATCTTTCTGATCGGCAACATATCTGTGCTGAGAAGCGCAACAAATAATGATCCAGAAGGAGATTTGTTCATTATTTTATAGCATTTTAAAGCTGTTTAAAACAATTTATGCTTAGGACGTCCCTACAATGAAGTTCCATACTACATTATTGCTTCAAGAAAAAAAAAAAAGTCTATAAGCAAGATACATTTTCAGTTCTGCTTGTTTAGTTTCATGAGAATATTTCATTACAAATCTTTGTTAAAAATTTTTTTCTCATCTATGTTGTTCCATACCTGTAATCTTCCAATGGCAACTAGACAGTAGCGACTCCCCTGATTGTTGTCTGCTTCATCATCTGTTAATGATACACCTGAGATACAAATCATAACCAAAACAGAACAAATTAAATCCACTATTAAATATTGTGACATTTGTTCACAACGACCCAATGTTTGCTTGATTTACCCGCGGGGGGCCAGGACTTAATGTATCCTGTACAGTGGACCACAACGTACTGGGGTTCCCCTTCCTTGGGTGTTCCTAAACCGTTCCTGGTGTGAAGCAAGAAAACACAAAAAGGCCATTTACAACTGAAGTTCAGTTTTCTGTTAACATGGATCCAATCTGCACTAACTTGAACAGAAATGTGTGAGTCTGCTCACCTGTTCCTACTCCTGAGAAAGCCGAGCCTGTTCATAGACATTGGTTCCACTGGGCATGTTCCACACCTGCACAAAGACCAAAGTAGAACATAAATCCGAGCATCAAGCTTTGCACAAAAAGTCATTCGATTTATTTATAATGTGCAAGTAAAACCTCATTCTGCAGATGAATGATCGGCGCGCCCCATTGTCATTCTAGCTGATGATTGCTGACTCTCCTTTTTCACAGTTCCTGTCTTCAGATCCAACATCCTCCCTTTGAAAGCACAGGAGACCGAAAAGGTTAACATTTGTATTTTTTTCCACCTTCATAAGGCTTTTTACGTCTTACTATACCTGTGTTGTTGTTCTCCGAAGTGGAGAGCTGCTCCCTGAGCTTTTCTGTGTCGTCTGGGTGGAGCTGATCATAAAGAGAAGATCCCAGCCATTCAGACTGCGACTGGTTAAGAACAGGTGTGACCGAGTCCGAGACGTAAACAACACGGCCCGTCTCGCATGACACCACGAACAGGAAGCCGTCCGCTGCTTCCAAAATGAGGTGCTTTAGTTCCTGCGGAAGACAAAAATAAATAAAAAAAAATTAATAGCATGTTGAAGTCGAGGAAGCTGAAAATATTCCTGCTTCCACAGGATCAACATGTGCTTTGTTTTCACCTGAGCACGAGTCAGTTCTAAGTCGAAGAAAACTGTTTACTCATTATGGTTCAACTCTTTTCAGTGTGATACCAGAAAAAAACAACAGGAGCAAAGAAAGTTTCCTCTGCCTGTAAGGAGCATAAAGCAGCACAGCTAGTGCCCCACCCACACCATCAGTCAACTACCTGCGTCAAGGCTGTCATACTGATTGATGCCTTTGCTCACATTAAAATACATTTGGATGTTTGGGAATATTTTGAGTTGTGAAAAACAATGTTATTCTTATCAAGGTGACCCCATTGTGAACGTACAGCTGAGAAACTATAAGGAGGAGAATACTCTGCACAATAAACGTTTAAATACAGCTAACATTAATATTATTATAACTTTGATGACAAATTTGTTTTTGCAGCAGTGTTAATACTTGTTTTTCTTTTATAGATAGAAAATGCAGTTAAATCATATTAAATAACTTCTAATATGATACTGTAAAACCGTACTATGATTATTTAAGATTATGTCTTGATAATCTATCACTAGCTTATGCAGAGAGAGCTATAATGTAAAAAAAGGCTTGCAAAAGGTCCACAAGGCAGCAGAAACCTTTTCTCTGTTTACCTTAAATGTTTTCTGGATGCCCAACAATTTTTAAAAATAAATTATCTTTTGTTTAATTAACAGGGAGAAAAGCTGGAGTTCAAACCTCTATGGATGTATAACAACTGACCACTAAGTGAAAATATTAACAAGCAGCTTTTTCAGTATCACTTTCAGTCTTCCTTTATTCTGTTTCGACTGATCTCAGCGAGTGAACCGCAGCCAACCTGTGATATCTGCGTCTTGAGTGGCTCAGGCTGTAAGGAGACTGTAATCAAGCAAAGAACTAAAGTGTTTTTAGAAAAACTGAGTGGAGATGAAATTACAAGAGCCACAGATATCAAGTTGAGCAGCTGGCATTGAAAGCATAATGAACGATGAGCAACTTGGGAGATTTCTACTGCAACCTAAGCTTACTTAGACGCTTCTCCGTGTCCGGCTGGCCTTTCCTCTGACTGGAATGATAGAGGTCGGACCGGCTGCTCTGCAGGTGCATGCATCAGTGAATGTTCTGCAGGAAACCTCACTGAATTAAAAGCGACCCTGTTTAAACTCTAAATGAACAGTTTCCATGCTATTTATACGGCTTCAAAGAACGGCTAAAGATCTGCTATTAAAATCTGCTATAAAAGAGGAAATTTGAGGAAAGCATGCACATTAGAAGAAAAACAACCTTTAACAGCAAACAAGTGGCAATACTGAAAATATTTTGTGATGTCACAAGAAAAAAGTATGCTCTGACGATTTACAACTAAACGGTAAAACAACGTCAGCACGTGACAACCGATGCATATATACTGTGTGTGGTTGGTTAGTGGCTTGAACACAAGTTGACCAAGCCTGCAATGCTTCCATTTTCATACCTGATCGCTGAGAAAAGAAGGTTTGTATGACCCGTCGGCATTAGTATTGGCGTTTCCTCTGAGAGACTTCATGTGAGAGACCGCCATTCGCAGGATGGTCAGCTTGTCTGGTTTCCGTGCCAATGCGCTGCACGAGGGAACCATGTCCGACAGCTCTCCGATGTAGGCAGACATCTTGTTCCGCCTCCGCCTCTCAATCTCACTGTGGTTCTCCCTGGAGCGAGGAAATGGGTTGGTAGGAATGGAGAGAAAAGCAGTGATTGAAATGGGGAAAACAGACGAGCAAATGGGCAACGTGGAGCAGAGCTTGGAGTTGCAACACAACCGTGGAAACTAAGAAGAGGAGCTGGGAATGAAAGAATGTAAGAAAAGTCATGGGCGCGTAAAAATATAATAAAGTAAATGAGTGCGGTGGAAGGTTTGTAAGTGTGAGAGAGAGAGAATGTCTGGCCTTTGGAAGCCAGATTGTGTGACAAAAGAGAGCAAGTGCAGAAAGAGAAAGACCCTTCAGTCGTCCTGAGAGGGAGGGAGACAAAAGGGACAAAGAACAGTTGCTCAAGCCGAAGGGATTACCAGAGTGAAAGAAGACCCAGACTGAGCAGTGTGGTTAGTGACACATAACACAAGGACAGGCTGCGAGAGACGACCGGCTGCCTTTCTGACAAGCACCAAAACAGATGCAGAGAGACAAAAAATATAAATGCACTGGTAATTTTGTGCTGCAAAATGACAATGTGCTGGAATCCCCGCAGGACAGGATAGTATCTGGTCATTGCATTCCATATAAATATGGATACAAGCGGGAGAGGGAATCTTCCTCGGCGCTACATGCCATACCTGGCTAGTTTTTCCTTATCTGCAAAACTCTGATCTTCTTCCAGAAACCTGGAAATAAAACCAGCCTACTAAAACACCGGCCCAAAAGTTGCTACCGAAATAAAAGAAAAAGAGAGAGGTGCAAAACACATAACAGAACGAGAAAAAACCCCAAAACCTTAAGGTAGGAAAGAGAGCGGGGGTAATGGCTGTTTTCATTGAATCCTATAAATGGCCTCCAATCACATCCTGCTCTCCTGATTTAACCCCGTACCTGGCAAAGCGCTCTTTTTCATTGTTGGAGCCTCCCGTTTCATCATCAAATCTGACAAAGCAGAAAGAAAACACTGTTAACACAGCAGCTCAGGCAGTTCAAACATGCACATTTTCATTTCACTGAGACAAATCTGACATTTTCTAGGTTAGCTGGGAAAAAAACCCATCTGCATAAATGTCAACAGTGGACAAACAACCACTTTAAGAGGTGCAACCAAGCTCGTGAACTAATTCTCATCAGTCTGTGTAGCTGCCATGTTCATATTAAAATTGCAAAGCTCTTATTTTGGTGCCACAGAAATGTGCAAAGCAATAGAAATATACACCACCTGAATATGTGAACAGTTGGTTCTCATATTGTCAAAATCATCTATTAAAGGAGGCATTCATGCAGCATTGGACGTTAGATCATTTACATTTTCTGCCTGGGAGGGAACACTTCCTGATAAATTTGTTCTTTCAAAGCTCAATTTCATCCTAACTTTGCAACCAGTTCAAAAATGTTTTGCACAAAGACATTTAACTACTATGCTCCAATGTGTTCACATAGCATATAAAAATCAGGATATCATATCTACCATGAAAAGAGTGTTTTCAGACAATATAAAATTAAATGTGAAGCATTTTTTTATCTTCTTGATTAATAAAGTTACTTAACCACAAGCAAAAACAAATAGATTTGCCATAGTTTAACTACATCAGGACAAATTATTTATTTACAGGTATAAAACTGGAATAGGAATGGATGAAACTGTAATTCATAGATATAAAATAGAGGTACTAGTTGGTGAAGAGGCAAACTGTCCAGAAACCAATGGGTTAACATTCTCACCAAAACTGCTATTCACGGTTAATATTAAGCACACGAATCACTAAATTAAGATGTTAACTACATTTTACAATGCCAATTTTATCATTTTCTCTTTGTTATACATTTTAGTAAAACTTTTCCACTGACATTTAGTTACATAAACATCCCTGCTGCTGTTTGCACAGTATTTTCACTCATTGGAAATAATCTGCTGTTTTTATGCATAGTTACACATGCATATCTTTGTAATTATTCTTTTTTTTAATTATCCTACTCAGCTGCACATTCTTTGCATTAAAAGAATGTGCAGCTTATAAAAAAACTGCACAGTATTTTTATAAGCTGTAAATGTGTCCCTTACTGTAACTGCATGTTAGTCTTAGTGTTTACACGCCTCATCTTGCTTGACACTTTGCTGCTGGTACATGTGAATTTTTCCACTACAGAACAATAAAGCTATAGTTCTTTTCTTCTATCTGATCTACAAAAAAAAGACTACTCATTAATCCAGAAAAGAAAAACAAACACTATTTGAAGGTCTTAAGACAAATTAGAACTACTAGAGTCAGAACTTCTCACGCCAAAGCTTTACAAAACCAGTAAGTAGAAATCTGGCACAAAACTCCAATCAGAGCATTGAGGTAGCTGCATGTATTTGGTGTTTTACTGCACAGTTTCCAAAGCAAATCTCTACACTAATCTCCTCTGTCTTCCTAGAATGCATCCGATAGTCTCCAGTTGTCTAGTTTGTGATCAAGCGGAGCTGAACCGGTCCAGGCCTGATTCTGGTCCACAGTAAATGACTGAAAATGACCTTGACAAAAAAAAAGAGAAACTGACAGACAAATACCTGATCATCTTGCTTCCATCATCGTCATCAAAGTCCGGCCTGTAACGTAAAGCATAAGGTGGGATATTTATGGTTTGTCCTCATCAGAATGAGGAGAGCAGCTACAGGAGAGCTCTGGTGAAGGACTTACGCTGCCCGTCTTTTGTTGGTCCCCTTCGGTCCACCAGCACCGCCGTTCTGGGTCCCGCTTGCTCCCATACCCAGACTGTGGTCTGCTAGGTCTATTAATAACAAAGCGACGGACAGACTCAGTGTGGCGCAGATGACAGGTGATTTCCTTCTACGCTTGCATCGCTGAAAAGGAAACTGAACCTCCAATAGGACCATACGCTTAAAAGACTCCGAAACGAACCCCGCAATTCAACGAGAATTGACTCTTGATTAAGACCGTTTGATAGTAGAGCTATCACGACACATGGCTAGCAAACAATATTAGAAATACATAACATCTGGAGCGAGTTAACTGAGAGCAGCCAAGTCAAATTAGATTTATTTTGTCATCTCCAATATGCTAGACGTGCAAATATATTCACTTTAAATCTATTTCAGCTACGCGACAGGCATTTTAAGTAAAGGCACTAGAAGTCAGTGAGCTGCCAACTTCTTGTGCAACGATCAGCTAGGCTTACCTTAGCATTAGCCTCTATGCTAAGCTAACTTAGCATTTGCTGTCACGCTATCTTTAGATAAGTGTTTACATAAGCAGTACTGATGGAAATACCTCAAAATGGATTAACAACTGCAGAGTGCTGTAGCTCAGCTGTCAACTTGACTTTGACTTCTCCTTACCTGGATTTGAAGAGGACATATCCGCGTTGAACAACATAAACAAATAACTTCTTTCACAGAGAAAAAAAAAAATCCTCTAACTCTCCGCCCTCTCTCCCCCGCTGGCTAAGCTAACTTCGCGCCGACCAGTGCGGATTTCTCTCACTTTTCCTTAAAAAGACCGAGAGCCATGACTGATGCTACTTCAAAGCTACGGGAAAATTTCACACACGATTCCAAAGTGATAATTAATCCCTGTCACTACCCCCGTTTTCCTGTTTTCAACCCGTTTAAACCCCCCTTTCTATGTAAGATGGCGTTTCCGAGGAAAAAGTCTCAAACTGCATTTCTTTCTCCGATTCCTATTGGACGCCAGTCAGATGGCTACTAATGACGTATTTGTTTTTCACGCTTCTCATTGGATACTACTTGGTAAGTCACTAGTGGCGTAAATATCGGAAAGCCCACATTTCCTTCTCCAGTGCCTGTCCGCGGCAGTGGGATATGCAGGTTTGCGTGAAGCTCTGCACGAAACAGTGACTCAGGTTGATGTGTCAAGGTGTTAGGTGGTCTGATTTCTATGAAAGTTGGCAAAAATGACTTACCTACTGTGTTTTCAGTGATATGACTCAAGAGTTGCTCAGAAAATGTTGTAATTTAGCAGATATTACATAAAATTTAAGAGCAAGTAGAACTGCATACTTAGTACGAAATGATTATTTACATTTTATCTATAGAGTAATGTAATCCAGTATTTTTTTTTACCTGTAGGTAAAACTATACATGAAATTGCTGTCTTGAACTTTTTTTGTGTAGCAACTCCAAACTTCAGCTTATTTGTGTGGCAAACCAAAACAAAATATAACTGGAAAGGAAGAAAAACGATCGATATGTTATACAAATAAAAAAACCCAACAAAAAAAACCTGAATACAATCCCGTGCAACATTTCCATTCAGGAATTAAAAGAAGGAAAATCTGTGTTGCAACAAGAGGAACATTTAAAAAGTAAAAGTGGATTAAAGATCGAACCTTTCTGCAACACCCACTTTAAGTTGGTCTTTTTTTTTTAAAAAAAATGGTATTTACATTTTGTGACAGTGTGTTATATGTAGATTCTTTAGAGACACGATTTAGACACAGATGACTCCAGAGCAATTTCTTTGTGATTCATAATTTTTTTATCATTATTAACAATATTTAGGCGCCATTAAACAAAAGAAAAGTACAAAATAAAAAATATAACACTGTAATCAGGCCACAGATATTTTTTCTGCATCATGGTTGCTGGTTGGTCGGGATTAGTAGTGTGGAATGAGAGTCGTGTTTAATGAAGGGAAGTGGTGGATGCAGTAGTGGGAGGATGATGTGTTTGGGGCTTAGATATGAAGGAGAGAACATGAAGACAGGAGAAATCCTCGTTCATTACAAATAAGGCACTTGACGTACAAATATATGAATGCGTGACGACACAGATGATATACTTCTTTCTAGGACTTTTACTTTTAAAAAAAAATTATTTCTAAAAACATAAAAAAAACACAATTGTAAACCTTTTCAAACAGAATCATAATCATTAATTTAGGTGAACACTTTTATTTCCCGCAGGTTAATGAATGTAACCTCAAAAGGTCAGGCAGTGAGCTGAAGAAATCTGTCCTATTAAAGTCAACTCTGGAAAAACCCCGACGGAGAAACCTCTCCTCAGGAAGAATATGCTGAGTCATCGGTTTTCGGTGGGTGGCATCATCAGGGTCTGGTCTGAGTCTGAAACACACTCACTTCGGTCTATTGCTTTAAGTTTTCTTAAAAAAGCAAACGGTGAGATGTCACTTAGCTGTACACACTGATCTTTTTTGGACAAAGACTGAACAGAAACCAGAGAACTTCATAAATAGCACAAGGCAGCACTGACTGCAAAAAATTCCTTCATACGTTTGTGCAAAGACATCATAATACCTAACAGAAATGTTGTTG
The DNA here is from genome assembly GCA_033032245.1 of Poecilia picta. Classification (NCBI taxonomy): domain Eukaryota; kingdom Metazoa; phylum Chordata; class Actinopteri; order Cyprinodontiformes; family Poeciliidae; genus Poecilia; species Poecilia picta. Next base: position 15,693,660 of record CM065368.1, read on the forward strand.
CATAGACAAAGAAATGCCCCGGTATCTAATAGTAGTTCTCGCTTTGTTTTGATCTCTTTGTGATCGCAAAACAAAGCACACACACACAAAAAAAGACATACGTAATAAAGCAGCACAGTTTTAAAGCACAAAGCCATAAAATGGCTTTTTGGCAGCTACCAGCTGGCTCTAAGGCACACCGTTAAAACATGAAAGCTAAAGTAGAAGCAGCAGCACCTTCCTGTTTCTCCTCCACACCTGGAACCTCTTCATGTTCTCTCCTGTCTCACTGACAGGTTTGTTGGACAAACATCTAACAAAGATGATGATAGGTGAATTCCTTTTTCCTTGGCTGACAAAGCAAAAGCAGTGCCACTTAGTGTAGTGTCAATCTTGATACTTGTGTTCTCTAAACATTTGATTGAGTATGTGTATGTCTGTGTTAAAGTAACAGTGCTGAATCTCCTAATTTTAGGGAATGCCATCCCGTTTTCTTTGTTGTCCTTTTTTCACATGAGTCCTTTCTTCCCTGCTCTCACACGTTTCACTCTGCCTTGCTGTGATTGTTGTTGTGGACTGTGTGGCCGTTCTGCATGGGCCCATTTTTCTTTGCACGCTTTTTATCCCCTGCCTCTTCTTCCTCTTCCTCTGATTCGTCTGTTTCGTCTTTGTCGCTCCGGTCATCGTCCACTTTTTCCTGGGAATTAGAAAAACGTAGACATTAGAGACTGTTTGGGACAGTTATAAGTTGAGAAGATGCTGAACTTAGTCTGAAAAAACAAAACAGTTCAGTCGCTTCAACGTGAGTCTGTATTAAAAAATATATTTGCTAATTACATCAGTCAAAATCTTGACATTAAAAACCCAGTTAGGATGTTTTATCTGGATTTCACAGTTTTGTTGGCAGTTTTGCAGGCTTCCTAGTCAGTTTCAAACAGCAACTATAGTAATAATTTAGTAGCATTTAGGAAAACATCTTTAGACTTTAACAATACTAAATATGTCACAGTATCTGATTTCATTATTTCTCTCTACGTACTTGGATATAAACTGGATATGTTTGCATTGTAAAGTACATTGAAATGACATTTACAGTAAAACTGATTCTTGCCATGCAGTAAATGGACAGGTGATGCATGACACATATCTCACCCTTCTTTTCCATCCTGCAAAGACCTTAAATATGACTTTCAGATACTATTTGTCAGCTCTAGATGTTTTGTTTAGTCTTATATTTCTTCTCCTTTCATTTACTTGTCCACATTCCTTTTTTATATTAGGAACAAATTCTACAATAAATTCAAAAGGACAAGACAAATTTGTCCAAAATAAACTTTTAAAGGCCATCAGAAAGCTTGAACAACAATTGATTAAGACAACTTACAAAAAATATAAAAAATAGCTCCTTAAAACTAAAGTATAAAGAAATTGTGGTGGATTAAGACTTTTGCAGAGAGCTGTATATATGGAACAACAGAAGTTAATAAGAAAGCCAGCTTTGCAGTGAACCAGAACTGGAGATCCATCTGGGCTTGTCTGCTGTATCCAAGTGCAAACGGCTGCTCCTCTAACAGTGACAGGCCTTCTGCTGTGTCACTGTGCACTTTTACTCAGTCAAGCCATGCTGCAATAAGAGAGAAGTGACAGAAGCACTCTGTGTTCAGCCTCTTCCTCTATGGTGGCTCTATCTTGTGATCCTAATCTGACCACCTCAATCTTAGAAGTGCATCAGCCTTGAAAACAGCATTTAAACAGAACAGCAAGGCAAAACAGAGAAGCTCCTATATCCTAACCTGAATAAGTGAGCTCTGCATATTCCAATCATACAGCAGCTTCACATAGTGCAAGTAAAGCAAGCAGTGGTTTAATGAAAACCTTTCTTATACTGATAGTATGCACTCCAAATTTCAGAAATTATTTCACAGTAATTAATTGACATCTTTCTTTTTCTCCTTGCATTTACAGTTTCTTCCATTTCCATAAACAGGAAGAACAGTTAATCTGAGCATTTTTACAAAATAAAAGCTGCGTATCTACACATATGGTTTCCTTACATTGTTGGTGAGGAAGCGAATTGCTATGCGGATGATGAGAACGGCCCAGAAGATATGGAGACACTGCAGAATCATAAGCAGGCCGTTGAAAAAGTAGTAGCCGAAGAAAGGCGGGTAGATGGTCACTGGGTAAATCCAGGTCCAGTAAATGATCCTGAAACACACAGAGAGGATCAGGGAGGAGGAAAACAACACTCAGCTGGTTAAAATGTGTGAGAAGAGTTTTAATCTTTTAGTCTTTTACTTTTTAGGCTTAATGCTGCTGTTGTCTCGCTTTTATCTATTAAATACTGTTTTTGAATATAGCCAAAGTCTACATTAATATAAGAGACGTGCTCTGTACTTATACTAAAGATCAAAAATGTGTGTAGGCGTGTGTGTGTTTGTACCAGAAGGGGAAAAAAATGAGGCGTGTGACGATAAAGACTGCAGCAAAAACGATGAAGATGTAGTTACAGGCATTTCTCCACCCAGCATAGTTGAACATCTTAGCAGACTGTCAAAGGAAAAAGAAAAATAATTATTCACAAACAAATGTAAACACATGAGCCAAATGATTATTGCTAATCTCTTTAAAAGCAAATAAAACCTAAATGCAAGTTTTCAAACACCAGGTGGCAGTGTCAGCTTCTTTGCGTCAAATAATCTGCTGGGTGGAAGTGGCTCATAAATAAAATTAGCACATATGAGATGTGGTTCCTGTCTATTATCAGGGTTCCTACAAATTTTCACATTCATATTTCTACATTTCTCTTTGTGTTTGTACAACATTATGAGCATTTAAGTAGAAAACATTTACTAAAGTCAGGTTTTACTACTTCTTTGCTCACAAAGCAACAACACAATGATGTGGTTCACTTCTAATCTGATAATATGGGCTATCCGCAATCTTTAAAAAGAAAATCTCATAAACCTCTAGTTTGTAGTATCCATCACTATGAAATGATGCTTCAAAGCAGACAGTTATTTTTTTATTTTCATTGTTAAAATTCAAGACTTTGTTTAACCTGGAAAATAATCAAATAAATCAATGTGTTTCCAGTCAATGTAAACTTATCATATATTGAAAATGAAGCCACAGAGTAGTAATGAAACACTGGAGGTAAAATGTTGTCTGACATTCAAAAATAATCCAGTGAGGGACATTTACCTCGAGGAAGTAATCAGAGGAGTCGTGCACCAGCATGATTAGAGTTCCAGCACGGATGTAGTTCACACACCAGGAGAAGCTGATGAGGAGGATGGTCGCTACGTGATGAACTATCTGCTCTTTAAAGTCCTAGAGGGAAAGCATGGAAATGATTCGCTCGGGTCATGAGAGGAGGAAACGTTTAAATGTGTGTTGCACGTTAAAAATCTGTCCGGTTTAGAGCTAAATCCTGTTTAAGATTATTTCAGATTAGACCAGGGAACTGCAGCCTTTACAATACAAAGCGCACTATTGAATAAAACTCGCTCAGAGTCGCAAATGTTACATGACCTTATAAAAAAGGACAAAGAACAAGAATAATAATAATAATAATAATAATAATAATAATAATGGTGTTTGAAAACGTTATTAATCTATTTGATTCAATTTGCTGCCATTTTTAATCCATCATTTTATATCTATTTTTTAATCTAAAATAAATAAAAGTATTAAAGTTTAGCAAAAGCCTTAATGCTATGGTATATTAATAGTTGTAAAAAACGATGTAAACAAAAAAAGCACATAGTTTCCAACCTAAAGTCAATAGTAATAGATCTAAACATATATTGGTGGTGCTATTGCTGTCAGTCTTTTGTGGAAATCTAATAAAAAAAATCAAAAACATAAACTGCTAAAACCTGAATTTGTGTTATATCCACATTTAACAATATGAGTTGGTTCTTTGTCGTTTTTAGCCAGACTTATTAAGAGTGACCATGGAGTGTTTCAATGGCCACTGTAAAGTCGGAGCCGCAGGTTTTCAGAGCTCCGGTTAGACGTGTGGTGTTAGAGGAACACGCTGTGCCTCTTTTGCAAGACTTTTTTTTCCTCTGCTCTGCACAGCTGAGCAGGCAGAGCATAGTCCAGCAAAAACACAGAATAACACACGTGTAACAATAGTCTAATGTCCACCCACAGTCCACAGATGTGTCACAGCTCAGATCATTCAAAGGTTACAGAGGTTTTCTCTCAATATAGTGTAATAGCAGCACACAAAAAGAAAACATATCTTACAAGCTATGCTACAAGAACCTATGACATTAATTCTAACTTTAAGTATTTGTTGATGTCTGGACTCCACAGAAGCAGGATCTTGAGATCATCTCCAGAATTCAAATTGACAAATAGTTTGGGTCACATGTTTGTGCCACTCTTACTTTGTGGATCCGGTGCTGAAATTTTTGGGAAACCCGGTGCAAGTAGACGGTTTCTGGAAATGTTCTCAGAGGAGAAAACTGCTGCTGAAATAAATTCACTTACTTTACGTTTGACGTCAGAAGCCACGCTGAAGAGCAGAGAGCCGTAGAACCCCAGCTCGATCATGTAGTACCAATACTGAGATGGCAGCAGAGTCTGAACAAGAGAGATGTCTTTAATACATAAAATTCATGGGCTAATGTCATAACTTCAGATTGTAAGAATTAGATTATAGATAATAAGGAATGCATTAGCCATTTTTTCCTGAATGATAACTACTTTAACAGATTTTAACAGATGTAAGGGAAAAAATGTGCTTTCAGGTCCCTTAACACAGGAAGAAATTTCATCTGAAATTAAATATTATAATAGAAAATTATCCCAATGATGAATCAAAAAATGTGCTCTACAGTTGTGTGTATTTTAAGTGCATTAATAGTGAATAAAAATACATGAAAATAGGACAAAATATCTTCAGGATGATCTAACAAACGTTTCCTCGTTATTGCAAACAGCTCCAGGAAAGTTATTAGATTAAAGACGCATTAACCGTTTAACATGGTAACAGGTTGGTTTGGATTGTTTTATTCCCTTAATAAATCAAATTATAAACTGAATATAGTTTCTGTATTTTTTCAGGTTATTTTTGTGTGACATTGACATTTGTTTAATGACCCAAAACGAGTGACACAAAAAACAACAACAAAGAACTACAGAAGAAATCTGTAAGGAGGAAATTATTCCCAACATAATCTCAATATTTATCTTTATTCCCAATTTATGACTACAATTCATCTCTACACAACCATTTAATGCCTATTTTGTATTTATGCAGGATAGTTTGAGTCAGTAATCTGATGCATTTTCCATTTTCATCCCTCCCAGAGACATACCAGCACAGGAAAGCCTTGCCACATCTCCTTCGTGTCATACAGCCAAGGTTTCTGGAAGGAGAAACGAGACGGGATAATGAGACAGCAGGAATCAGCAGGTGTATTTATATCCACTGACTCAGCACCGGGATGAGTCAGGGCTTCGTCTCTGCAAAGAGGCAAAGTTATCAGAGCAAAAAGAGAAGGCAGCTGCAGAAATATACAAGTTACAGCAACGGGAGCACATGATGAATGAGACTGTGTGTGGGTTTACATGAAGAGAAGAGGCAGTACTCACATCGATGAGGGCGGCCAGGCCAGCAATGAAAGCAAGAAGGTAAAAGGTAAATCTCCAACTGCAAGAGAACACACACACACACACACACACTTTCTCTTCAGTCAGTCGGGGAAAAGTAACTCATCTATCAGGAAATGCATAATTAAGGTGTTTTCACACCAAAACTGCAACTTTTGTCACATTCTCAGCTGGTGTGGTTTGTTTTTCCCAAACCAAACCGTTTGGAAAACCTGTTCACCCCCTCGCCTGTGGGGGGCGCTGCATAAAGAACCACTGAAGAAGACAACACAAAAACCTCAAAAGAAGACATGAAGGCAACGTCCTTCTTTGCAAAAATGTAAAACAAAAATAAAGTGGCATCAGATTTTAGTCGTTGTAGGATTTAACTTTTGTTTAGTTAAAAAAAACAAAAAAAACACGAGTCATTTCTCCTGCTGGAGCAAGCTAGCGTTTGTTTTAACTGCATTTACCCAGAGTGCCCTGCACTGTAGTTTGAGTCCTGCTTTTGAAGCGGCCTCCAGTCTGCTTACATCCACATATGCTTTCAAAACCTCAACTGAGTTCACTTTCTCTGAGCCAAAACCTGTTTGCATCAGAGTTTGATTGCGCATTTACCCCTTCCCAAACAAATCAGACTAAGCAGACAAACGAACTGAAGTTTGATTAAAACGAACTAAACAGGGCTGTGTGAATTCATTCTTAGTTTCCACACATAGGAAAAATCTGATGAAATACATCATTAACGTTCAATGACACACGAACAAACAAAGCTGGACAAATGTTGATCAGACGGCAGAAATACCAGACAAAAGAGGGAGCTGTTAATATCCTGCTTCAGAGATGGAGCGAGGTCACAGCCCCCTTCGCTCAATCACACAGGTGTGGCGAGAAGGCTTCAGACAGAAAACTGGAGCAGCAAGAGAGCAGCAGAGGCACAGCGAGAAAAGGACAGTGAGAGCGAGGGGACTCATCAGCTGAGGGGAAGCAGGAAAGACAGAAACCCTGTTGTCCACACGTACACAATGGGTTGATTGAAAAGAAATAATGTCCTTATGTTGCAACCAACACAGTGAAAGACACACCATAGCTAGGCAGGGACAAACATCCAGTCACGTGCTGGATGTTTCGCCTGCACAAAACCAGACGAATCGTCCGCAGCTCGGATATAACTCACATGCAAACACAAATACAGCTAAAGCGATGACAGAGTCCCTGACACAGCTGAGGCCGTGTAGTAGTTATGTTTGTGGGGAACCAGGCCAGAAAGGCAGACTGGCACGGTTCTGAGTGTAAGTTAAAAATAGAGGATTCACTTCTAAACCCAGAAATTTGTTTGTATATGCAGCAGGTCAGCTTAAGGTCAACGGTTGTTTTAACCTGCTTCGTGTCACTCCGCTGGGCTCCAAACTTTACCTACTGTTATTAAAATGTCAAGTCACAGAAACTCTGATCAATCACCTCTGAGTTTCCTCCACCTTTAATAGTACGTATATTAAGAGCAATTAGAATATTGAACAAATAAAAAGCTCAATCACCTGCCAAATACTTTGTTCTAGCACTTTGTGATTTAAAAACAGGATTCAGTTTTCTTTGCCAGGAGGTTATTAGCCAATCACATTATGATTTAGCAATATTTGACAACTATGGCTTATAGAAGGACATTTATATTTTGTTCTGTTTTTTGTTTTTGTGCCACATAAAAATGTGGCATCATTAAATAAAAAAAATTGTGAATTCTTACAACTCTTATCTTGACAGATACCTTTGTACAATTTTGCTCCTGCTAACTACAGTTTAGCTAAAGAATACAAATAAGGACTTTATTTCCTCAACAATTGACCGCACTTGTGAATTTTAGTACGTTAAATGCTGTATATGAATCAAAAGTTGCTTCAATAAAGCTGTTAGTTTGAGGTTGAACACACCTCCGCAGCCAGGTTACGCACCTGAATTGCGTAGGAGATATGTCACATTAGATGTGAAAAATGTTTTTGGAAGTTTTTATCAAATGCTTACTTTTTATCAGCCCTACATCCGAACAGAGTCTTAAGAACAACGACATATCTAAAAACGAGCATGCTCGTGTTTTTACCTGGCTTCTCGGAACTTCTTGAGCAAACTTGGTCGGTCCTGGTTCCTCCTCCGTCTGAACCACCGCTGCACTTGTATTTCTGAATAACCCGTCTGTTTGCAAAGGCTTGCTACTGAAGACTGAAACAACAAAAAGAGGTTTGATTTTTGGTATTTTCCGGTACTTCACATCCTACAGCGCGCTCAGTGTCACGAGAGTTACCTGTGTTGGGTTTTTGGTCACTCTACAGTAGTAGGACTCCAGGGAGGGGATGTGAGGCGCTTTGAGCCGAACCGTCTCTTTCACGCCGAGTAGAGAGGCCAGAGGTGTCGCCACTGTCCTGGGATTAAGCAAGGGATTAAAAAGGAAGGACATTTTTTTTAGAAAAAATAGGAGAAATGAATAGAAATTAATGTAAAATCTAACCCTAACCCACAGATGATAAAGGAAAGTATTATACAGGACGTGTCCTGGGGTACAGGATGTTTACACAGTATATCTGGAAGCTAATTAATTACATTCAATAAATATCTGGCAACATAACAAAAGACGGAAGCAGAAAAGATTTTTTTCCACACCTCACAGATAAAAGTTAAGGCTTTATGTAACAGACAATGAGGATTTTAACCCTTTTCTAAGGAACTGGATGAACATTTCAGCATAAAATACTCAAGCTAGAGGAGCCTAAAGGTCAAAATCAAAAGTAAAAAATATTTAGAACAGCATTTCCAAAGAAGAGTTAAAAAAGAAAACTGTTTCCTTTGAGACACATGTTTTCACATTAATGTTAAATGTAATCAGAGGTATGTACATACTTCTCAAAACAGCTAATTTTAATATATAAATAGAAAAGTTATAAATAGAAATTGAAACCACATGAAGAAGGTTATGGAGGACTAACAAAAGTCTGACTGGATCCAAGTTTTAAACAATAAGATCCTATTTTTCAGACTGTGCAGGAATCTAGAAAGGCATAAAAAGAATACCTAGCTAATAAAAGTAAATGTTTTTGATTGTCTGCATTTTTATTCTAAATATATTTTATATGCTATTTCTGAAACACTGGATTCTATGTAAATGCAGCTGAAAACAATAATCTAGTAATTGGGAACTAGGGGATATCTGACAAAAAAGTATGTTTTATAATTAAATTAAAAACATTGCATATTTATGAGCATCTGTGAGCAGCAACTTTTTAGGTTCATGCAAATATTATAACTGTCTCCTTTGCTGTTTCTCTTATCACATTTCCCAACGTTAGAGAAGGTGAGAGGGAAGGTAACAAAAGATAAATATAATGAAAATAATAATTAATAGTGACTTGACAAACATAAGCAAGTGAAATATATGACTGCGAAGGAATATAAATACTGTTTAAAGTTGGAGATAGAAGAAGAGATAGCTGACCAAGAAAGTCAAGGACAAAGCAAGGAGAAGGTAGAAAAGGTGAAAGAACAACAAAAGAGGAAGACAGGGATAAATGTGTGAACACGGAGAAAGTAAATGTTTAAATTAAACACAGCTGAGGGTCACAGGTAGGCCAGAGGACAGAGTGAAAGACGGACCGACCTTTCAAAGATTTGCCGGATAATGAGGAATACCAGCGCAATGGGAAGCGCCACCCATAAATCACGGCCCTTTGCGTAAACTCGTCCATCCCGATCCTCCAGGTCAGCCCAGCCCAGGCCCTCTGGAAACCACAGTCGCTCCTGCCAGAACCACTCACTCAGCTCCACCAGCATCCTGAAGCACCAGGACTCTGCACCACCCTTATGGCTTTATCAGCCTGCAAATATAAATCAATTAAGCTTAGAGACATGCCGTAAATGACAAGTAAAATCTTCATTCTGAGACAAATGGTGAAAATACAGTGGCTAAACTTTGGTTTTATTTGATGCTCACTGGGAGCATGTACATATTTCCTAATGCATATAACGAAGCACAGAGACCTATGAAGATCCACCTAAGGGACGAGCGAATGTTTTTCCTTCACACCTCCACAACAAACTCGTAAATGGAGTCATCTGTGATCGCTGCTTCTTTCTCTGACGTAATGATTAATATTTCGGCTGCTATGTTCAGGGAGTGGCAAGAGAGTAAAGGGCTGGCTGCAAAGGGAGAAGATACATCTGTGGGATGCGAGTCATAACTCATCTATAAGAGCAGAGTGAGTGAAGGTACCGTTACGCACGCTATCAGCGGAGTCCCCTTACAGAGCTACAGAAACTCCTACTCCTGCAGCTGCAAATGCCAAAGCCGTGTAACCGCCTGGCTTCCACTCCCATCCCAACCCTGCCGCTGCTGCTGCCAGTAATCGAGTAGGATTCCCCCAACGGCTCAGAGAGAGGCAGAAACATTTCTACTGCTCTTATTTTCATAACACGCCCAATAACACACATAATGTTATTGATAGGGCAGGAGTGTCAAACTAGTTTTCTTTTAGGCGCCATGTCAAGATCATGAATGTTCTCAAAGGGCTGGTTGTGCCAGGATGTGTTGATAAAACCCATCAACAAGCTGTTAAAATATTAATAAAGAGCTGTCTCTGCCTTCGATAAGTACCTCTTAAAATGAAGTAATGTTTTCACAATCATCGGTCCCTCTGGGATTTCAATATTGTTTTTATTTTTTGCAATGGAAATGGCTGATTTTGTGGATCTAATTTAGTAATTTAAAATAAATTTTGTGCTTATGTCGGATGGTAAATGTGACTTTTTGTTGCTCTCTCCATTTTTAACACAGACTATAAGTTGATATCAAGTAAGGCTGAGGCAGCAGTGTAGCTGAAGTAAGAAAGTTAGCAGCCGCATAACTCCAATATTTCCAACCCTTTTTGCAGGAAAATTTGCAATAAACTCACAATTATGCAAAATATATAAAACTGCTTTGATGTAATTGATAAAATAATATTTAAGCACACAAATGTTATCTTCATGGTTCTATTTATGCGTCAGTTTGGAGTCTGGAGGGCCATATAAAAACAACAACAGACCAGATTTGGCCCCGGGCCTTCAGTTTGACGCACTTAAAATAGGGAATAAAAATGCATTAATGGAGAGCAGGAAAGAAACTGACTATGTAAAGGCAAAAAAGACACAAAACAAATTAATGCAATATCAACATAAATGAATGTTTTTGCATTTTAGCTAAATTAAATAATTTCTCAATTTATATATAATGATGATAATAAAGCTGGTTCTTCTGATCTGCCTACTGCTGTAAAAAGTGCTATGGATGAGTGAGTGTGTTATTTTCCACATAATGTCAGTCATCACAATCCCTCTATCCTGTTGCAAAAACGCTGGGCTACCCTTTTTTTCCTTTTGGAGAAAGGGGAGGATGACATATTTTTCCCTATAATTTTGCCAGTTCTTCCACTTCATAGATTCAACATCTGACTTTTGGTGTTCATGCATAATGCATTTGTGTGCAAATAGGTTCCTCGCAGTCAAACCTCAAAAGACAAGTAAACGTCAGTGCTCCAAAGGGTGTTTGATGTGTGGAAATGATAGCGACAAAAGACTACAAACTCCTGCAAAGTGTGTTAGATACATTAAATGTAACAAGCTGGACAAACACGCCACAAAGTGTGCATAAAAAGTTGACAAATACAAAATGAAGCCAAGAAAAATGTTTAAAAAGTCACACTGTCCGGAAGCATGGCAACATTTTAGTATTTTGCAAACTCCAGGAGAATATTTTTAGGGTCGTTTGTTTAGGTCATCCAGTGAATTCAGCATGTTTAAGCAGTTCTTCCCCCACAGCTTCCCAAAATCCTCCTGCCATTGGTCTAACAGATCACATGACCAGACTCTGACCATTTCAAAGGTCCAATAAAAGTAAAGAATGCCTCCAGCGGGAGGGAGGGAGCAAGGCTGTTCTCCCTCCCTCTCTGTCAGACAGACTTTCTCTTTCACACTATACATTGCAAGCATCCAATGACTGTAAACAGTGATTTCACATCAAGCTGGCTGAATGCCATTCCAGATATTCCTGAATCCTGGGGTTTTATACGCCTAAAATGCTTACTCTAATAAAAAGCATCAAACAGAAGATAGGAGAATCTAAACAGATCCGAGGGGAACGTGGCACAAAGTCCAGGAATGTTTAGAGAATGTAAACACCCTGGCACCAAACACTCCACTCCGTCCCCATTCACTCCCACTGGTTCATAAAATCATCCGGTGCTTTACAGCCCAATGAGTATTGGAAGGCAGGAAGCTGAGCAAGTCAGGGGAACCATAAGTCATAAGACTAACAATGTGCTCTGACTGTGACTCACTACTACCAGACATCTGTGTTGTACAACCACTTTTAGGATGCTCACTTTGGAGGCTGAATCATTCAAACCACAGCATTTAGCAACCAATAGAGGAATACAGATTCATAAGAGAGGCCAACATCATCTGGGCTATTAGTCCAAGATCAGAACAACACAGGAACTAGGAGACTGATGCAAGGAAAGCTTCAAGAGAGCAAATCAAAAACATACACCTACAAATTGCCAATAACTAAACAGATTACAGCAGAGATGTCCAGTGCCATTCAGATGAATGCCATTTCCTGGGTTTATGCCCAGCATTAGCCCTCTTTCTTCCCCGCCTATCCCCTGGTACTGGATTCAGGAAGTGGTTCAAATACTCTACAGAGAAATGGGACACTCCTTCAAGAAGCATGATCAGTTCTCGCTATTACATAACCACATGTGACTTAATATACCAATATGTGTTGTGAAATCACTTATCAAGCAGGCACAACACGCTATTGTTACGCCTGTAATGGAAGAACAAAAATTTACAGCCAGATGTAAGGCTTAATGTATTTTTGTTTCCAGTAATGTATTGACAATATGCTGACAAAAAAAAAAATACTGTGTTTCAAAGTTGTTCTAAAATGGCAGACTTTTAATAATCTCCAAATATACTTACATAAAAATAATCAGTGTGAATGAGAGTTGTTATGTGAATGAAATGATACTTTGTAGACAGGTTCAGGTTTTAATTTTGACATTTTAAGCCAATATTATGTTTTTCTAGTGTTTTGTGATAATAACTACTTGTTGAAGAACAGTGTGAGGACGGGGACGTTTGTGAATCCGGGTAGAGGGTTGCAGACCTTACACCTGCAGCTGAAGAGAGAAGAGCTGAGCATTCGAGAGGAAAGGTTATTGTGTGATTTGATGGGGCTAGTCGATTTATAAAAGCTGTTGTTGAGGTAACACCTCTGATCACTTCGGGCTTTTTGCTGTCAGAAAATATCCCAAAGATATATGTTTGTATTCAATAAATGTGATTGATTTTTATTTTGACTCTTTTTGTGCTGGTTTGATCCTTCACATCTTTACTGGGTCATAGGTATGTCAAAGCTTTAAATATTTAGCGCACTGCTGTTTCACTGAAGTAACATGTCAGAAAACATCTATAAATTACAATGCATTTCCTGTTTTTGTTCTTAAAACAATATATTTTAAAAAGATGAAGACTATGTCTTCTCTTGCTTGTAAAGAAAAACATTGACATACGTTAAACTAAGCATTCTAATACTTTCTAAATAAAACCAACCAAGCGCTTTATGTGTCAAATCAGGTAAGTAAATTTACAGCTGTATTAGTAACAATATGCTGTCTGATAGACCATTGCAGTCTACGTTTCTAATCAGATTTTAATAAGTTGCCAGTAAGAGCTAACTGATGTTTAATAAAGGTGTTGAAATATTAAAGACTCAGTCCGCTCAGTCTCAGACCGCTCAGCCTGACCAGCCAGAACCACTCAGATAAGTCTGTCACACAAAAGATATTTTGCAAACTGATGCATTTGTGCAAACACATCAAACAGCAACGGAGAGAACAGCTTCTCTGCTATATAGGCGATATTAAATCCTTAATGATCTGCTATCAACATGTTGCTCACACGCGGGTCGACATAAATCCGGTTTGATTTCCTGTCAGATTTTCCCTGGCATTGAACTGAACCCTGTATTGGCTCCTGCTGCTCTCCTGTGTTTAAAGCTGATCTAAAAAGCTGCTACATATACACAGTGTACATAATGAGAGTGTTGAGTGAAAAATACAATGTCTTTTAAATAAATTAGATCGAACAGGAGGAATACAGTTTGATTAGAACTGTTCAGGTGCAAACAGATGCTACTGCAATAAACTGAACTTAATAAAACTATATGTAAAAAAAACAAATAAATAAAGGCTGCATAGAAACTTATCAGTTGCTTCATAAATGGGAACCATAAATAACAGCACAGGTCATTAACTTGCAATGACTATAAGTATTAGGATCATTTTTATAGCCCATGAGATTGTGATTGGTTTGTTTTTAAAGCATGTCGTAATACAGTAATTAGTATCAGTGCAGATTGAAATTGAGATTTTAATTTAACAATTGCAGTATCAAGGTACAAACTGTCTTTTCAAAGCTTTTTAAATGTTAATATTTAGTATTTCTGTACAGAAATTGCATTTGTATAACAGGCGAAGGAAGAAGAGGAGAAGGCAGCCGGCCATGCTCTCTGCTGCACATGGTCTGTTAGCCCTAACTCAGGTCATGCTTTAAGCATTTTCCAGCAAGGATAAATGATCAACACGCATCCCCCCCCACATTTTAGGAATTCTTTGGGAAAGTAATTCAAAAGACACAGAGATTATTTCTCTTACACAAAAAAATATATTCAACAGATAATCTCAGTGTGTAAGTGGCAGCCTGATTTTCATCATCCCAAAGCAGACGGTTTATTAAATTGTTTCATGACTGTTAACCTCTCTGCTGTTCTGTGGGCAAACATCACAAAAAAAGTCAGGTGTTAGTGACACTGATCTGTGACTCTCATGAATTATTGATGTTGTAGTTCAATCAGTCAGCATGCGGCTGTGAATGGGTCCGTTTAGGAGCCACTGTCATGCTGAAATGATTCACCTCAGTGAATGCAAGGCCATGGTTACATTTACCTTTTGGTGACTAGTTTTACTCATTCAGCGGAGACCGAATCCCACTATGTTCTACTGAAGCTCCAATTACTCACTGAAAACAGTCAAAAATGAAGACGTAATCACAGACAGATCAACGTTCAAGTTGCTTTTTTTCGATCTCAGATTAAAGTATTTAACTGAGGTGTGGCAAACTCATTTTCATTTTGGGCCGTATTAAAAATCTGAATGTTCTTAAAGGGCCAGAATGTATTGATAAAACCCATTAAACTGTTAAAATATCAATAAATGTCTGTTTGTTTCAGTATTCAATAAGCGTTTCTTAAAATTAAATAATATAGAATGTCTTTTCGCACTAATCAGCAAATCAAGGATTTTGTTAAAGTTTTTCTGTTCTTTTTTTGCAATCAAAATCACAGATTTTCTGAAGCTAATTGAAAAATATTTGTGAGGAATTTTTATGATATTTGGGCTAATGTATGGTGAAGTCACTTTTTATCAATCGCTGTATCGATCACAGACTATAACTCTACATCAGGTAAGGCTGAGGCAGCAATCACTTAAACCCAATGTTTTTGACCAATTTTAAGAAAAGAATTACAGTAAAAATCTGAAAAAATGTGGGGGATCTGTTGATTTTGTGTGAATTTTGCAAACTAATTGATGTAAATTGGAGTCTAAAGGGCCACATAAAAAGCTAAGGCAGGCGAGATTTGGCCTCCGTGCCTTGAGTTTGACACGATTTGACTCTACTGACTGATTTTGACTTCAATGCAGAATTTCAGTCAGAATGAATCATTTACAAACACATTGTCACATATTGGGACTAAGCAAATTAGGTTCCATGAATGAATCACCAGCTGCGGAAGCTCATTTAAGGAAACAGACTTTTTTTAGACTACTGCTGTTTTTCAGTTTTCTTCCAGGTCTTTCATTCCCATTCTGATTTTCCGTGAATGAAATATAACAAATGAACAAGTTATAAAATTATTCGTATTCATGCATCAAAGCACTTATCCCTCATCTTTATATGATTTATACGTGACTCAAAACAAAGTGGGTCAGAGAAAAATGCCTTTTCAAACCAAAAAGCTAATATGTTTGTCGATCACCTATGTATGTAACCCAACACAAACAGGCGTTTTAAGAGTGGTAAAATGCAACACAAGTTCTGATTAAGATTTGAAGAAGCTACTTAAAGGTATTCACTGACAATTCAGAGAATCATTCACGATAATAATAATAATGCCTCTGTCTGCGTTGTAGAACAGAAATGCAGGTGAGCCTTCATTCCCCCTGCAACAAGTCAGCAGCACAACACCTCCTGCTGACCATGTGCATTTATAAATACCACATGCACCATTGTGTTTTATTGTACTGTAGTCCTGGTGTGCTGTTGTGATTTTAGGTGCTACCTGCATACACAAGTTTCTCTTGTAGGGATTAATAGAGTACTTATGAATCTATTTTATTAGTGTTGAAAAATGTCCAATTGAAAAATTATTGTTGAGTGTTGGGTTGCTTTCAACCCACATTTTCTTCAGTCATACCTTAATTTTCTCATTGCAATGCTGCAGCAACTTTTGCTTTGTCTTTGTCCCATTTGGGCTTCTTGGCTCTATCGAAAAGCGATGGATTAGTAGTCCTAATCAAACCAGTAAGGGTTGGGCTACTTCCTGCTTCTACTGCGAGATAAGAATTGAGATAGTGCTGCTATATGAAAGGGCGAATGGAAGAACTGACTGTCACCTCCAGAAAATAAAACACAGCTGGGTAATAAAGTAAGAATGTTCACAGCAGGATTTAACAAAACTGAATGTTTCCTAGCAAAAGACCAAAAACCACCTCCTGCTAATGTGTATTTGGGTGAGTTACATCACAGGAGGCACAATAACTGAGCAGGTCAGCCAGCATTGTTGGACAACATAGCAGACAAGCTACATTTACAGATTTCCACTGATTATGAAGTGCTGGACGAACATTTTATTAGCAAGCCCTTTAGACTCCAAAGTCTTGACTGATCCTGCTGTGGATGGAGAGGCTAACCCAGATAAAGACAACGACCGCTTTAGGAACTTTAACTGACACATATCTACTTATATTCCAACTTGAATTTTTCCATCCCGTTGGATGACATGCATATTGTAAAATGCTCTATCCTGCGCACATCTATGTTACTTACAACTGTGGAAAAATTTGTATATTTTACAATAACAATAAACTTTGATGCCTGCAAATACCCAAAACTGACAATATTAGTTGAGATTGCTGTTTTTGATTATTTAAATATTTCTACTCTTCAAATGTACTTATAATACCTGTGAAAATATGCTAAAGTTGTAATAATATTTGCCATTTAGCACTACACTGCAATAATTGGTGTATTGACTGTATGTTAATGGGGAAGGTTTTACTTTTACAGCATAATAATCTATACTAAGAGTTGCAAGTACAAACTATTAACAATTAAACCAGTGGCACACAAAGCTGTAAAGTACTGTATCTATTTATTAATTGTTTATTTTTGTGTTTATAAGAATAAAATGAAGTCAAATACATAATCTGTTTGTATCGCAAACAGTAGTTAGCAAAACTATAAGCTATTTGGCTAGAGGAGGTTTATTCTCATGTGATGTCATTCTCACATTGACTTAAGACACCAACTAATTAGCATTAATTAAGGTCATACAGTTATAATCTCACATCAGGACCAACCATGTTGAAGGATGGAAATGGTTTAAAAAACAATGCAAGTACAAAAAAGATCTGATTAGTGATCAGTCGCCTTATGTGATGTCATCAAAGCCATGCAGCCTTGTTTTTCCAAAGGGAATCAAGATCTTATTTTATTTCAATGCAAAGAAAAGCACTAAAAGAAAAAAACAAAAACAAAAAACAGCTGTAACGGAACATTTTGTTACATGTGACAAACTTTATATGAACAGTGGAATTGTTGCTTTTTCAGAAAAGTCTGGGCAGCAGCTTTACGGTGGCTACTTTGTTCCCGGGGTAGTTCACAATTATGGCGCTGGAAAACATGACCCAGTCAAAGTCTATTTAATCATTACATGTGATATAAAAACTACTACATGCAAAAGTCAACAACAGTTACAAGCTCTTTTACTAAAATTCCACATATGTGTGTGTTAGCCGAGATAATCTAGTCTGGTTGGCAAACTTTGTTAGCATAGATCAAACACTGAGCCACGCGCCATCATTTCCTTACATTAAACGGCAACGCTTAGAAACTTTACGGCTCCTTTCCAAACAGCTTTACACATGAATTCCCATGTCTTTTTTTTTCATTATAATAATAAGTGAAACAAAACTGTTCTGCTATGTCGCATTAACGGATTCCTTCATGAATGCGTAATGACGTCTAAGCAGAAACAGGATGTAGAACGTAGTCTGCCGCAGCGCACACATTAACGAACAGCTATAACTGCTTTGCCGACGTGAAAACGAAACGGTACTTACTTTGGCGTTTTGCTTATTTGAGAACAGAGAAATTCGGTCTATTCGGGGAAATAAACGTCGTTTCTTTCCTCTCCTCCTCCGTAGTCCGGGTTCCGGTTATCCGGCTGTAAACCTAACGGTCCTAACCGTGTGTGTCCAACCGGCTGGTTGAGCTCAGAAAGGTGCAGCCGCTCAAGACACGGGCAGGTCTTTTCATGTTTTCATGGAGTATAAAAATCATTTTTTTCTCTTTCTCTCTCTGCGGACTGGGGAAAAACTAGAAACCAGCTTTCACACTGGGAGATACGCGAGGAGCTCCGATGAGAGGGGTCGGATTTTCTCCAGCAAACGTCCACCAGGATGTTCTGTCCCTCGTCGTGTCCCTGCTAATTTCATCCCCCCCCCCCCCCCTCCCTCTCTCTCTCGTGTGCGGTGTCTGCGTGGGCGTATGTCCGCACAGATGTGCGGGTCGGGCCTGCTGGAGAGAGAGAAGTGACTGGGATCCGGGCAAACAGAGGGAGGAGTGAGACGGGGATAACGGGGAGGGAGGGACGCAAATGACGTCCGAGCACGAGGGAACACTTGGCTGACATGTTCGCGTTTTGTGTCCACACCGAGGAAAGTTTTACCTCACTATGTGCCACTTACTCACCGGTTCAAAGCCGTGGCCATTGGGGTTTTTAATCACTGCTTTATAAATTATTTCCTAGCAAAATAATTTATAATTTACAACAAAACATTTTCCATTTCATTCCAGTCCACTTTTATTAAACCGTATAAGTTTATGTTAAATCGTATAAGTTTTATAGATAAATTGAAGAGATATCTTTTTACTTTAATAGCTTGTTTCCAGAGATTTCAAATAAGATTCATTATTGAGTCGAATTTTAAATTAGCTTTCATTAGGAGTTAAATATAGATCCTAAATGAGCTTATTTGATTATAAAATAATTAAAAACATGCCCTTATTTTTTGCTTTTCATAAGTAGCATCACTAGCAGAACAAGTCAGCGTTGGGCCGGGGCGGGGCCAATGACCGGGCCCCTAACGAATCACCGGGCTCCTAACGAATCACCGGGCCCCTAACGAATCACCAGGCCCCTAAAGAATCACCGGGCCCCTAACCACTCACCAGGCCCCTAACGAATTACCAGGCCCCTAACGAATCACCGGGCCCCTAACAAATTACCAGGCCCCTAACGAATTACCAGGCCCTAACGAATCACCGGGCCCCTAACACTCACCAGGCCCCTAACGAATACCAGGCCCCTAACGAATCACCGGGCCCCTAACATCCAGGCCCCTAACGACTCACCAGGCCCCTAACGAATCACCAGGGGCCCCTAACGACTCACCAGGCCCCTAACGAATCACCGGCCCCTAACGATCACCGGCCCCTAACGAATCACCGGCCCCTTAACGAATCACCGGCCCCTAACGAATCACCGGCCCCTTAACGAATCACCGGGCCCCTTAACGAATCACCGGGCCCCTTAACGAATCACCGGCCCCTTAACGAATCACCGGGCCCCTTAACGAATCACCGGGCCCCTTAACGAATCACCGGGCCCCTTAACAAATCACCGGGCCCCTTAACGAATCACCGGGCCCCTTAACGAATCACCGGGCCCCTTACGTGCATCAACTCGCTGGTGGAAAGCGTTGAGCGGGATGGGGTCCCCTTGCCCTTTAT
Organism: Poecilia picta; assembly: GCA_033032245.1. NCBI lineage: Eukaryota > Metazoa > Chordata > Actinopteri > Cyprinodontiformes > Poeciliidae > Poecilia > Poecilia picta. The sequence goes on from CM065368.1 coordinate 15,713,403, forward strand.
TATTACCCAGACGCTGTGGCTAAACTGTGAGTGAAACCAGCCCATATGAGTTCTGACTAGTATTCCATTGGGGAAGGTAACTTTAATATTAAATACACCTTTCTCCACAGGCGAGGGCCACTTTCTCAGTCTATAATCAGACATTTAATCGACTTGAAACCATCCCTCCCTCCCTGGCGCCTCCAGACCCGGGCCCCCATCCGGCCGACCTTGGGAGCAGCCGCCCCCACCAGCCCCCCCATAGCTCCGCGCCTGAGCAGCATAACGTGAAATGTTTTTGCAATCTCTAGGTGAAGAACTTTACTTATTGTCATGGTTTGAACAAAATCGATACAGTAAAATTTGTTACTTGAGCAAAATTGCTCAAAGAATGAACATTTAAAGTTAAATAAGCGGACATAGTTAAAAAGCTAAATTATATTAAAGGTCAATGAATTTGTATTAATTAATTATACATTCCTTTAATAATTCCTTAGGACCTTTGGTTTTTTTTATGCCGCACCCATCTGTATATAGATAGCAGTTTCCTTGTTTTTAGGTTTTGTTTTCCAAACTACTTGAAACATGTTTCATGACCAACAGCGAGTGAAATGTTAGAAATTGATCTGATTGTGTCATAAATCAAATTCATTTTCAATAACCAGCTTTCCCCTTTTCTCATTTTCCATTTCATTGAAGTCCACTTTTATTTCAGTGATGGTACAGAATTATGCTGTGACACCCATTTAAATGTTTGCCATTACAGATCAAGAACATTTCAGCTTTAGCCGCTCCTTTTACCAGCTAAAGCTCTTTTCCCTGTGACCTAAAATTGAAGCACATGAAGGGTTGTTCAAAGTGCACAGTGACATAAGGTCTACATACCCTGCAGCTTGTAAAATAGCTTTTCCAGATAGACACGTTAGGTTCAGTAGGACAAGCTACGTTAAGCTGCTGTTGCATCATATCTGAGCAGTGACTCAATGTTCCTTAGACTGTTTTATTATGCTGTTATTTCTTTTCTTTCCCTCCAAGTAAACAGATAAAACAGTCATTGTTTGATTTCTACATTGGACTTGGCACAGAGCTGTAAATATGAACTGGTCATTGAAAGTGTGAATTGAGAAAATGCTTTCCTTGCGGACTACAACTGGTCGGTCTTTTTCCAGTGTCCCATTGATTCAGAGATCTTTTACACTTGTTAACAAAAAGCAGCTGCACAGCAGTGTTATATTTATCCCTAAACTCACGCATCACAAATAGATCAAAGTTGTGTGCACTGGGATGATGCAACTTAATTTATCTGTAGCTTTCAGTTACCACATCATCATGTTGGCTTGCACCCAGTTATTCAGGTCTTCCTTTTTTAAACTGAGGCAAACTGAGATAAGCTTATCCAGGGAAATAAACAGTAGTTTCTATCTTAGTAAGAAGGTAATCAACTTCAATAGTGTTCTGAGAGATAAAGCGAGTGCAGTGTGCAATTTTGCTGATAAACAGTTTGTTATAAATGAATTTAGAAGATTAGATGCAAACCTCTTAATTAGTGCACTCCAGGTACGCCCCCTTCTGGTCACACACGTCACGTACATGGATCATGGATCATGGCACATAGATCATAGATCAGTTGAAAAAAAAATTTTCCCTCATGACTTTTGCCAAAAACAGAAACAGACACGAATGACAGCAGGCCATTTAGTATGATACCTTTTATTTAAACTTAAAAAGAGTGGATCAAAAAACAGGATTCAATAAATAAGAAATAAATATAATTGCTGTAATAGTTAATAGATACATTATAATTACTCGATTGTAAGAGTCTGACAGAAACAGGCTCTCAAAAGTTTTTCTCTAGAAAATCCTAAAACCAAAATATTGCATTGCCACTCAAACATTTCTCCCAATAAACAAAATAATTGTTAAATTAGTAAATAAATAAATAAAAAATAGCTCAATTATTAAAACCTCCCGAATAAAAGTGCAACCCCGCCCCCTCCCCTGTGTTTCACCTAAAATCTAAGTAGAAATTTAAAATAGGTTTGTGATTTCCCCATTTTACAATTTGGAATGTAATAGCTTTCTCATGAAGAATGATGAAGTCACTAGTTGTATTAATAATAAGAATAATAATGATAATAGTTATGTTGCAGTGTTCTGTTCAGTGTTTTATCTAAAGTAGTATTCTTTTTTTGCATGTTTTCTTGTTTTTTTTAAATGCTGCTCTTTGTAAACTAAACTATATACAGCTCATTAGGATCCTTTCCAAAGTCTTGCTAGCCTACTCATTTAGCCGTCTTTTTTTTGTATTTTCTTTCTTTTTTATTATGAAACAACGATCCCTCTATATTTGTCACATAATAGACATGGAATAGACATGTTAAAGTCTACTGAAGTGATATATCATTTTTTTTTTAATCAGTGCCTTTCCTACACATGTGGTCTGAGTTTCTCTTAGTTGTACTAAATACCCTTTTCCATACAGACTGTGGTCAAACCAAGCTTTTGGCTGTATGGATATGTAATTTGCGTTAACTGTGTGTATGTGTGTGTGTGTATTTTGAGTAAGTGTCAGCAGGCATGTGTTGTTTTTTTTGTGCATTTTATATACATTTCAGCTTCGAGGTTCACAATTAAGGGTATCTCTGCTTATGTCAGCGTGTGTTTGTGTGGCAGCTCTCCGCAGACGCTCACAGGTAGAAGACAGTCTGAAAGCACAATGAACCCTGGGACTTCGCCTTCAGTTGGACTCTGAGAGGTCGCCTGCGAGAGGAATTGGAGGGTAGTGGGAGTGGCAAACGAACGAGAGAAGAGGAAAAGAGGGAAAAAAAAAGATTTTGTTAAAATTTGTAGGGAAACTGGAGCTCTGCGTGGGTTTTATTTTTGTCAAACATGCCCCATCCATCCAACAAAGACTCCTGTCAAGGAATCACTGGAGCTACTGACAAACTTGCTGCTCCCCTTTGTAGCTTTGGACGCTCCTAGCTTTTTTTAAATTTCAGTCTCAGATCATCATTGGCAGATGTCAACAGCAGTTAAATCACGGTGCTTTTACATATACACATACAGTGTCTGGTCAGATCATGCAGTTAATTACAGTAAGTCACTGGTATTCAACCTAGTTTGACTGCAACTGTGTGTCTCAAAGGAAAACGTGTGTGTGTGTGTGTGTGTGTGTGTGTGTTTTCTGTGTGTGCTCATGAAACTCCAAGAACTCGCATTTATGCGTTTTCAGCATGTGCTGCACTTAGGTGCCCCAGATCATGGCAAGCAAACACTACCGACAACATGCATCACTCTCTGGCATTAGCAGTATAGAAATTCTGGGTGACAATTTAATTAGAAAAAAATTCTCTAACTGCAGGTTTTAATGCCTTAATTATTTTCATTGTCTATATATTCAATTATAGAAGCCTTTTAATCATTAAATATATAATGCCTTGCAAAAATACTCACACCCGTGGAACATTGCAAAACAGTTGAGACACCGAGTTCCTTCATAAGTGAAATACTAACCAATGTTTTGATGGATAATGACGACACTTGGTAAAATGTAATGTTTCAATTGTTGATTTTTGAGTTTTCATGATGTAAAACACTTTGAATTACCTTATTTAATTGTGCTACCCAAAGAAAATTTGGTTTGATTAATTTGATTGTCACATTTTCTGATGTTACAGCCACAAACCTTATGTTTCTACTGCGATGTAATGCCCAGATCAGCACCAATTAGTGAACATTTGAGTTATTTTTCATAAAAAAACGCATCTAAACAAGTGTGGTGAGCATCGCTGTTTTATACTTATATGCATTAGAAATATACTATACCCTGCATTAATTTAGAAGTATGTCTCCACCAGAATTGCACTAGGTCTGGACTTTGCTCAGTCATCCAAACACACGAATATGCACTGAATTAAATCATCTTAACTTGAATTGCATTTGCCCCGGTCTCAAATCTTTTGATGCCTTTATCTGTTTTTTCCCCCCAGGCTTGACCAGCTTCACCCATCTTCCAATAAACACTGACCAGCTTCCCTGTCCTTGCTGAGACATGACGCTGTCCTAGTGAAGGGATGAAGTACAGTGTTAGTTTCTTTTTACCAACCATACCAGTGTTAGTTTTAACCACGGCAGCTGTGCAATTTTTATATCATGGATTAAAACATTCTCTCCACGTTGTTCAAAGTGGTTTTAAAACAACCCACAACTTTACCCCTAACCTCTCTGTTGTGTTTCTCAGACTTCATGATGCCTTTTGTTCACTAATCTTTTCTAAGAAAACTCTGAGGCCTCCACAGAACATCTGGATTTACAGGAAAATTAAATTACAGACAGGTGGACTCAAATAACTAATTAGAACAAAGCATCGGGTTGCACTCTAGGAGTATGAGAGTTAAAAGCAGTTTGATATAATTGAAAGTCCCACTTTTCACATTTTACTTGTAAAGATTTTTTTTGGAAACTATGTATTGTTGCCCTTCCTCTTCGTAATTAAGCACTACATTGTGTTTTGGGTTGCAATGTGGTAAATTGTGCAAGACTTCTGAGTGTGTGGTTACTTTTCCAAGGCACTGCATGTTACACAAAGTTTTTAAAAAAGTAAAAGTGAAAATCCTTTTGATGCCTCCACACTCTGATCTGACAGCAGCCATGATGAAGTTTTTAACTCTCTTAACAAATAAAAAAACTCTCCCAGAATTCCTATATTTGAAGGCTGTTCTCCAATGAGCAAGAGGCACTTGTTCTTCCACCATGACACCATCATACCCTTCACCCCAAAACACAAGTCAGAAGGAATAGTATAAGGAGGTTGAGATGAAAGAAGCAGATCACCACTTGAACGAGAGAAAAATGTGGAGAAGGAGAAGATAAGAGAGACAGAAAAAGAGCAGGAGCAGTGATGAAAGATGCAAAGAAGTCTCAGAGAAAAATGGAGGAGCAGGAAAACTAAAGTGCAGCATCACAGTGTAAAAAAGTCACAATCCAAGATTATGAACTCAGCCTATCAGAGTACAGCTCAACAAAATGCATGCTGGCCCATGAATACAGAGCGCTACAGCCATCAAAAAGGTAACTTGATCTAATTCTTCTTGTTTATATATATATATATATATCCCATGCGTTGGATCAGCTTGCAGCCACATTTTGGAGTTTTGCATACCATAAACATGTCATGTCCTCTTGTCCATCACGGCCTGCCATTTTATGCTGCAACATCCTAAAACATGTATTTTTCCCCCATCAAAGCATCACTCTTACTCCCTGTGTTGTTGCTGTGCTCGTCTCCACCAGTTTGTTATGGAAAACTATGGACACCTCAATGCAGAAGGCAATGCAACGAAGATTATTCAGTCCTGCATTACACGCTAACAGTGTAACACAGAAACATATGCACACATAGATGTCCACGCTCACTATTTTACCCAAACCATTTGTTCAAATAATAATAATAATAATGACACCAAACAAAACACTACAGAAACTGATCAAAAACAAAGCTGCAAAAAAATAACAAGCTTTGCTACAGAATTTATCAGATAGATTACTATAAAGTGATTAAGTGTATCAAATATCCAATCAGATCAGTTGAATCAGTTGAGTGCAGTCCTGGCTATAGATAGTTATTGATCAGTATGTGCACAGGTCAATACAAAATAAAGTCACAATGCACCAAACACAGTCTGTGATCACTACAGCAACAGGACATGCAGGTCAACGCATGGCTGGTTGCTCGAGGTGACAGAACCAACACAGGCAATAAAATCGCCACAGCAACCCAAACACAGGCCAACCAATCAACTTACAACAATGCGAGAGGAAGGGGGGATCAGGGCTTTATCGGTCACTAGGCAACCATTGCCATAGCGATGGGGTCCTCGTGAAATATGATTGGACGGGAGGATCTTGGGTGAGGTAAGTTGCCGTTTCGGGAAAAGATCAAAACAGCAGGGAAGAAATAAGATTGTGAAAGAAAATAAAAAAAGGAAAACAATATCTCATTATTTTTACGTTTCTTGACACAGGGTGCTTTCAGGAGTAACCCAATGCAAATTTACTGCAATGTCAAGCTTTTTTCCTGTTAAAAATTTACCAACAGTTAGCTTTTTACAGTCATTATTGTTGTTCCTGAAGTATACTGCAGGTCATCTTATTTCACCTTTTATCGCCTCGCCACCACCTCACCTCTCCGTATTTGTTCGTTCTTCTCTCTGTCGTCACTCAGTATGGGCGGTTGGCATCTTTGGGCCTTTTGAGCTGCACTTTGAGTCTTTTCATGCCAATCTGAAAGCCATTCATCGCCTGGATAGCAGCCTGAGCGCTGGCAGGGTTGTCAAAACTCACAAATCCTGAAATAAAAAAATAAAGAGACAAATAACATTCATGGTAGAGCTATTTTTCTCTCACCTTAGTTTAGATGCAGACATTGACAGTATCTTATCCTACAGAAGGCCAGCCTTTGTGTTTTTTCCACTTGTCCTTCCCTCGCTCTAGTAAACATGCTCTCCCCCTTTCCTCCCTGCTCCCCCACCCTGTGCGTGTCTCACCAAAACATTTGCTCTGGTTGGTAGCTCGGTCCACGAACACTTTAGCTGATATGACATTGCCAAAGGGCAGGAACATCTGCAGCATCTCAGAGTCACTGAACTCCTGTGGCAGGTGGTAGATGAAGATGTTACACCCCTCTGGACCTGACACACACACACATAAACACACGTAGGACGAAGACTCATAAATTACCTCTCGCTTTTAGAAAACAACCCTAAACGTGCTCACTATCAAAAGGGGTGTGGCCCCAGCAAGACAGGAAGTCACATCACCTTCTCTTTGCTGCTGTTGCTGGGGCTGCTGGTGTTGCTGAGCAACCAGTGTTGGCTGCTGGGGAAACGGCTGCCCAACCAATCCGTAGGCAGCGGGGTACGCTGCTATTGGAAGAGAGACAGGGGCATTAACGTCTTATTGGGTAATAACAACAGGTGGCAACATGAGCGTGCCCAATAGAGACATTTCCTTGGAACTGAGGGGTTCCCTGTTGAAGGTGAAATCTATTAACTAAAGAACGGAGCAAGTCTACAGAACAAAGGCACTGTTGATCCCAGTCTGGTTTCCACACATTGCATCATCGCTGTAATCCCTGGTTAAAACATCATTTATAAATCGAGTGAGTCTTTCTGAACTCAGATAAATCATAAAATCAATTACCCTTGAAGATGTTTCACCCTTGACAGCCAGACTAAGGAGACATTGCTTGAATGTTCTTCATTTAATCTCATGTATGAACCATCGCTTTGAGCAGATGGGTGCATTACTACATGTGCATGACTAGATTCCCAAATGTATGTGTAATATTCATCCATCCATTGTCTACACCTGCTTATCCTTGTAAGGTCACAGGAGTTGGTGCCTATCTCCAGTGGTTACTGGGCGATAGGATGGGTTTGCTCTGTTCATCACAGGCCAATACAGGCAGGACAGGACATGTACACAGTCATTCAAAAAGGCAATTTAGGATAACCAGTAAACCCATTTTGGGAGGAAGCCAGATTACCTGGAAACAACACATCCATGCATCTCTCCAGGTTATTGGTTTCTTCTCACAATCCAAAAATATGCATTGGTTAATTGGTGTTTCTAAACTTCAACCTTAGGTATGAATGTGAGCATGCATGGTGGTTTGTCCTGTCGGCAAAATCAATTATCAAATCGATTTATCACTCAGCCCTAAACTGTATTGAATGAGATGAATTTGGACTCAATCTGACTGAATGAAATAAATAAGGAATTAACCAAACTGAATGAAAAGAGAAGGTGTAAAAAGAATGGACTTAGGATGGTTCAGTTTGAATCCAAAGGCTTTGAGGTAAACTGACTTGAAATAATGAATTTGGGATCAAGTGAGTTGAATTAATTAACTGGATCGTGTGTAATTGGACGTGACCTTTTTCCCTTTATAAAGTGCTTTATAACTTATGCAAACCTGTGTAGTGCTGCATGCCTGCATAGGCTTGCTGAAGAGGGTCCAAAGCTGCAGCTGGACTCTGGGCTGGAATAAAAACCAGAAGAGCAGCGGAGATTAAGAATCCAACCAACATGATAATCTACAGTCGCATGCTCTTCCTTTATCAAGCTACCTTGGTATGGGTGAACTCCATTGGTGTACAGCGTTTCTGTTTGCTGTCCATTGGTGGGCGCTGGCACGGTGCTGTAACCATTCACTCCTAATGCTGTGGGGATAGCTGGCACAGGTGTTGCTGCGATAGTTGGTGGAGTGTTTGTACCTAAAGACATAGATTAGGTTAATGCAATTGCCAATTACATTCACAATTCCCAGTTAAGAAGAACATGTACAATGTTTTGGTGTTTACAAGGTTTTCCCGAAGCAAGATCCATGTGATTTCAAGCATTTTCAAGTTTCCAAACTTTCCAACACCACACATTAGAGATAAAAACAATACAACTGAACAAAGAAATGCTGTTTTAATTCACTATTATCTATCATTTATTGCTGTTAGTAATAATGTGATGGTATTCAATATTCTACAGCAGAGACAACTTAAAGTAAAATATTGCAACATTTTAGATTTTAAAAGTCACATTTTTACACCTGACTCATCTGAGCCCAAAACACTAATTTAACAAGAGAATCCCCCAATTTCACTAACTTTGTTCAGTGTATAAGATACAAGATGATAAATAAATAATTGAGACATAAGGAATAATAAATATTTGTTAAATTTAAACAATCCAAACAAATTGTGACAAGGCATGCTAAATGCTTAAACAAAATATACAAAGTCAAAAAAAAATATCTAAAAATGTTCCCGCTAAGTTTTCTGGCTTTTAGCAAATATAAATAATTTAGGAAAATGCCTAGACAATATCTGATTTCAGCTGTAAATATAATTTTACAAATTTATGCTTTGAATCAAGCAACTTTACTACAAAACTGCACAGTTTAAGTATAAAGCGCTTTCAAGGAATTTAAAATCAAGCTCTTTCCAAACCTTCAAAACACCTAATTGAAGTTCAAGAATTTTCAAGGATTTCTAGGATTTCTACTCTGCTGAGCCTTTGCAGGATGGGAAGATTGGAGAAACACTGACTTTCCTTGTAATAGGGTGAAGAGTTCAAACCCTCCAATACATAATCTAAACGTTTCTTTATAGTTTGGTTTAATAAAAACAAACTGCAGCCTCTCTACTTTAATTTCAGGTATTTACGGAGTATGAAGAGTGTGCATGAGGGGAATTACCCGAGGACGGTGTGATGGGTGTGATGGGTGTTGCGATGATTCCGTTGGCATTGAGTGCCGCCATCTGCTGCATCTGTACGGCAGCAACTGTTGCGACGGGAGACAAGTACGCTGACTGGGCAACCAGGGCCTGCTGTTGGACAAGCTGTAGACGAGGGAGAAAGAGGATGGAGGAGAGCAAGGGGGTTAAATTGATATGGGAAAAAGAGAAAGAGAGAGAAAAGAAGATGAAAAATGGGAGGAAGGGCCAAGGAGAGGGAGTGATGGAGGAACAGATGAATAGAGATCTAATTACAAGGCCATTATGTCCCAAGTCAGTGGGTTAATGGTTGTGTGTTGCGGGAAGGCTAATGCCAGATGACGTATGTTCTGTTGTCTGTGTAATAACATTAGCTCCAATTAGACCACTGATAGCCTCTTCAAACTTATTACATCCTTTCATAAGCACAGCACTGCCCTTGCAAACTTGGTGTGCAGCAAATGTGAGAGCCGTACAGTTGGCTTTTGTGTGCTTGTGCTTGCCTGTGCGTTGACCGCCTGCGTGTAGGCATTGTAGGCAGGAAAGTTGAGGGTCATGGGGCTGAAGATGCCGAGTTGGGAGGCCACCTGCTGCATCCTCCTCAGCCCCCGCTCCTTCTCCGTGTCAGCAAACTTCACCACCAGACTGGACGACGCTCCCTGTGGACGGAGCAATACAGTCTATAGTGCTCTCTAAAGGTAAATAAAAGAAAACAGTCTCTAATTGTGTAATTTTATCTCAGTTTAAACGCAGCTGTTCTATGACCACCTCTGACTAGAAAGGTCAGCGATAAAGTTCACCACTGTGAAACATGGTGGTGGCAACATCATGCTGTTGTGATGTTTCCTCAGCAAGCGCAGGGTAACTGATGGTAAAAACTTGTTATGGGTATTTGTGGCATGATTTACAGATTGTTTCCATCCAACCTGACTGAGCTTGAGCTACTTTGTAAAGAAAAGCATTTCATTTCCAGTTGTGAAAAGGTAATTGTGACATTCCTCACAAAGAGTTGCAGCTGTAGTTACAGTATCAATTGCCATTGCATTTTCTGCAAAATCAATCTAATCTGTGGAAAACCATTCAATCACAATTGTGTGCTGTTTTCAATAGGTTTGTCACTTAAAAATACATAACATACAACCAAGTTTAATGTATTAACACTTTAAAAGGGTATTAAAACTTTTTCAAGGACAGAATCCAAACCTTTTACACAAATTAATCACATTTATGTTTTTAAATCATTAGTAATTGTATGTATGGAGCTCACAGGCATTGTGCGGCTCCCGTGCAGGCTGCTGATTGCAGCTTGGGCTTCGGCATGACCCTGGAATTTCACAAAAGCGCAGCCTGCACAACAAAAACAAACCACAGTTATCAAATTAGTAATCAATGCTACAGCAAATAAAGTTGTTTGTACTATATTTTCCTTGAGCAGTTCAACCTTATGCAATTTACCTTTGCTTGTGCCATCTGGTCCTCTCAAAACAGTGCACTCCTCTATGCTGCCAAAGGGCTCAAACAGCCGTCTGACATCCTCATCACTCTGCTGCTTTCCCAGCATGCCCACAAACAACTTCCTGTCCTCTGAGACACCAGGGATGTGCAAGAGAAAGGAAAACAAAAAGACATAAAATCAATTTATTTGCCCCCAAACCGGTAACATGTCTTCTTATAACATGAAGGTTGAAGCTATAGAGGGAAATATACTGTTTTCGTCCACCAGGGAGCAGTGTTGACTACCGAGACTGGTCATTAGAAAAGTGAGGTGCCAGTGTGAACGTCTGTGTAAAAGTATGGGTATTTAGTAAAATCATGCCCAGCACGAATCCTTCTAATCTATTAAGGATTATCTGAGGTTAATAATTTAAAGATACCTCAAATTTGACAAAAAAAATTAATAAAACGGACTCATTGACATGGCTGAGTTTATAGTTAGGAAGACATTTTGGAAATGTGTCCTCACAAAAGGAGAAAGACGGCTCACCTCCTCGGCCTTCACTGTCAGCTGGTTTGACCTGGATCGGCCGATTCATCTGAAGGACAAACAAAAGAAAAGATCAGCAAAGACTGAAATATCTTTCAGTCACACTCAGTTCAACTCCATGAAAGATATTCAACTGTCTGATGAGATGTATGCTGTCCTTTAATCATTAAATTTACTCTAATGATCGATTTAAGATGGTAGGTTTTTGGTGAGAAGTTCAGTACTCAAAAAAATTGCCACTAAATTGAAAACTATCAACAGAGGCAAAACGTTAAGTATCAGACTTGAATTTAAAATTATTTTATTTAAACAAAAATGAAATGAGGTGCCTTAATATTACAAAAGATAGGGCAGGGCCATTTTTTAAAATTATTTGTATACCATGGTTATGTTAGGAGTAGAGATGCACTCTAAAAGCTTTTCTTCTCCAAAACTGATTTTCAGTCTATTTTGAGGTCTGACCTGTATAGCTATGATTTAAATTTTTATAAAAAAAACTTTTATAAAAACACATCAATCAGAAAAACGAAAAACACTCTGCTACATGTTCTTGAATAAAGTCAGTCATTTTAAAGCCAACAAAAAAGTAGGAATTACATGACTGTTTTCACTTATGCCACTACCTTTCATCTGTTTTTTTTATTTATTAAGCTCCTTCAGAAGACATGCTATTAGTTGATGTGTTTTAAACAGAGAGGGTTCTTCTTTTTGATGCATTTAATTGCTAGGAAAAATATGTTTTTACTATTTGATCTGCCACTTACTAGTCAGACCTTATCAAAGAAAGAACAAAAAAAAACAGCCGGATCCAATTTTTTTAATGACATAATTTGAACTTCAGTAAAAATGCAGTCTAAAGAAATATATTATTTAAGAAATTTGTACTTTGAGTTTAAAATAATTCTTTCATTTCTAAAAAAGAAAAAATCTAATAAAGGTAAGGACAACAGTCAGGGTCTATTCATGTATTTTTGTTACTCAAGTATCAAGGTTATGGTTAGATAAGCAGCAAACAACCTTTTCATGACCGACATGGATTCCCAGTTTTCTTTCTGGACTCTCCTGACAACTCCAATTTAGAAAGAATGCATTTTTTTCATTTTAAAAACTGTAACAAGATTATCCTCATTTATGCATCAAAAATATGTTCCTGACCGTTATGTGGCTTTTATTCAAGTCAAAAAGGTGCTTTGAAGCAGATGCTGTTGGGTGATGCTTATCTGGTTTGAAAATGGTGGGATTTTTTAGTTTTGATATGTTTAAGAAATTGACTTAAAAAAAGTCTTTTCCAGTATTTGATCTCCGGATCGAGGGCAAATAGGTCAATTGGCCGACTGAACTGGTGCTTCTCTAGTTAGCAGGTGACATTTGCTTCAAGACTCAAACATAAACAGTCTTTGATTTGTCCCACATACACACACTCACAGACCGGGGGATTGAGAAGTGGTGAGATTAAGAATGCAGGCAAGCTGATCTGGATTACCTAAAAAGTAGGGATTAGATGAGGGACAAGAGAAGGCAGAGACACAGGGAAGAGGAGAAATGAGACAGGGCAGGCGTGGGAGAGAGGGGGAGATAATGTTGTTCAGTGAAATGACAAGTGTGTAAAGGGAACGGGCACAGTCAACTGAAAATAAAAGGATAGGAGAAAAACAACTCAGAGGGAGAAGCCTGGGGGACCCCGATTCACATCGACCGCTAGAAAGGGCAGGTGGAAGGCTAAAAGGAACCCCGGGGAGTAAATGGAAAAAGAAGTATTACATGGAAAGTGCGAAAGCGAAAGGCTGAGAGTGGAGGGATGAAAGCAGAGCCTGCCCCTGAGAGAGGATTCAAAAAGAATAGAAAGAGAAAGAGGAGCAAGCAGGCGGACAGGGCGTGATTCAGTCGTGACTCGCTCCGTCTAAAAAAATCTCACGACTACCGAGATCCTCTGCCAAGAGTGCTGATGCATTATCTCAAACGCACGTTGCAAACATCCCTCCCATTCATATCTTCCGTACCTTTGGCTTACACAAACAAAAAGACATAAAAAAAACTACAAAAATAAAACAAAAAAAACACTCCACTCACACAGTGCTTAGTCATAGGTAGGAGGAAGAGGGATGGGCTGGAGGAGCAGAGCTGCAGAATGATGGTGGAAAAAAGAGGAGAGACATGAAACGAGGAAGAAGAAGCAAGGTAGACCCAGAGGAGGACCGGAGGAGAGACGGGACTCAACACAGAACTGTGGAGTCGACTCTCCAGGAGGGATGACATAACTTCTTTTTATATGAATTCTTACAAATCTGGAGTTTGAGCGAATGTGCGGACTGGAAGAAAAGGACGGGGGATGTAAAGGGAAGGGATGAGAAGGAGGAAGAATGGCTCGGCGTCCCAGTGGGGTGTTAAGGCAATGCAATGATGCTGGTAATTGAGGAGAGGGCAGCGCAGAGAAAGACAGATCCATGCATTTGATTAATCAGCTCTTAGCTGTCACCACAAAACTATCGATCTAGGGCAAAGCCATCCCACATACACACACGCTAAGACATCATGGCACGCAGATGAAAACACACCTCCTCACATCTCTTCATAAGAAACACTCACAAATTAGGAGCGAATCATAGATATATATATTTTTTAGTTCCAGCACCTTTACTGGAGAAATTCATCCATCCATCCTATTCTGGTCCTAATGTTATTGCTGTCCATCCAAGTTGTCATCCATCAGATCATTGATCAGTCCCGTCTTGTACATTGATTTGGTCTTCCTTTGTAGAGAGGCCTGATTTGTGTAAACCAACCTTCTCTCTAACCTTGGATCAATCCATCACCTCTTCAATTTCTTCCTCCATTAAGCCTCGTCCTTGTGCACGTAAAATGGGCTAAACAGAAAACCCCCGGCTCTTCCAGTGGAATCACGGCTTATTGATTAGTGTATATACACACATATGCAGATCATCTTTCCTAAAAAGCATCCCCACAGCATGATTCTGCCACCATCAAACGTTGGGATACGGCTTTCTAATCAACTCTGCTTCAACCTTCTCCACAACTCCCTCCCTGCCATCCCTGCTGGTGTTTCTGAGTGTTCCCTAACAAACCTCAGAGGAATTCACAGAAAAATTAGATTAGAACCAAAATTAAATTACACACAAGTGGGCTCTCTTTACTAAGTTGGCAATCAATTGAAGGCAATTGATTGTACTGGATTTTATTGACGTATTAGAGAAAGCTGAATTTCAAAGCAAGATACATTCTTCAAATTTTTACTTGTAAAATATTCTGAAAGCCATGTTTAATTTTTTTCCCACTTCAACATTGTGCAGGTTTATCACAGTAAATCCCAAAAAATACACTGAAGTGTGAGGTTGTAACATGACAAATTGCAGAAGGGTTCAGTGGGGGGAATTAATCCTGGCAAGGCTCTGTATATGAGTGTCGTGACATTACAATCTTAAGCAAACAACATGCGTTTCTGTGATTAACTTGCTTGAAAAAAAATGAGCAGGAGGAACTAAAGACATGAAGAGAAGCAGCAGGTGAGACGTGCAGACTGCCTCTTCAGAGACATCACAATGGGATCGGAAAATTCGCATGGCAACCAGCTTGTTGTCATGGCAATCATATGATGGCACACTGAGTAGGTAAACAAGGATGCTGGTTGCCAAGGGCGACTGCTGTGCTCTTTGGTAAACAAAGAATTAGTGCCAGAGGATGCTTTAGTGGCTTTGTACTGCCCTCTAAATTGCCTCTACAATGAATTTGCTCTCTGGATACTGGCACAAAAAACCAGGAATATGAGCGCCAAGTATGAGTAATAACATTAGAGAAGAAAGAAATGTACATTGAAGAGAGTAATGAAGAAGGTGGCAGGGGCCAGATATGGAAATAAGTATGTGGCAAATCTATACTGTGCTGATTAAAATTCCCTTGAGCCTGGTTAGGCAGTCAAACCGTACTCCAGTTTGTCTTTGTCTCTCTCCTTTACACAAGAACAGCCGCACACTCCTTTCATGTCAAATTATCCTCTAATTACTCACGTTCCAAATAAGACTTAATTAACAGCAACCATCTGCAAACGTGTGCATGTAAAGAGGAGCCAGGACTCGCGCCGGAGTGCGGTTTGATCTATCCTGCTGCATACTAAGAAGATTTCCAAGTTGCTGTGTCTCTGAGGAAAGTGAACTTGCTTGTGAGGCGATGCATGAGGGCATATATGTGATGCTGCATGAGCACACGCACACGCACACCTACACAAACACACACACACTGAGTGAAAGCCTGGCTTCCACTCATGCACTCCTGGCCAAAACCTGCATGCAAACACAAGCCCATTTACACGCTGTGGTGTCAATAGAAATACTATAGACACACAGTGCATGTCACTTATCTATGCAAACACACACACACACATGCACGCACACACACACACACACACACACACACACACACACACACACACACACACACACACACAACACACACACACGCTGAAACAGTTTTATGGTACGCCTTTCCAGTCTCACAGCACCCGACCTTTTGCTCACACAGAAACAAACACATACTACACACTTACAGTTAATCTTACTCCCTGCAGTAATGCGGAGAGGATTGTACCAGGATTAGAGGATATTAAATCCTTGGATTATCCAATCAAATCGTATTTTGCCCCCTCCCCCACCCGCGCAAAATCAGTGGAACAAACCATCCATCGTGATGAAGGGGGGGAAGTGGTAGGAAAAAGAAACTGTACAGACATAAAACAAAGCTGCAGCTTTATTTTGTATTTGCTTCTCTTTTGCCATCAAAAGTATTTCTGCACAACAGGAAGGAACTATTCACTTTAACACTTAAAAAACAACAAGGCAACATTCATTCATGCGAGTATGCATCCATGTGAAATGCTCTCTTGAATCCTCTGTAAACGCTTATGTTCACACCTCCTCATTCCCCTTTTACTCTCCCTCAGGATGCTTCAATCTAACAATTTCAGAAGTCCATTTTCCAAAATGCCCGAGGAATGAAAACTATTTTTATCCCCACTCCACAATCTCACATTATTTCTGCCTCTCCTTGACTCCTTGGTTCCTTGCTCTCCACGTCCAGATTCATAATCCTCCATATTCTGATTTTGACGGCGGTATCTCAGCTTTTTTTTCCTGGAACATCTCTTTTTTAATCTTCAGTGTTTGTCTAAGTATCCTCGGGGCAGTCACCCCCAAACTGGAGCAGTGGCTAAAACAGATCCCAGGAACAACATCAGACATCTCAGTCCAGAAATGTGCAGTACTAGGCACAGCCAAGATACTGCGCAGAACCCTCAAGCTCCCAGGCCTCTGGTAGAGGACCCGAGCTCAGAGGATGAAAGAGACCACCCGCAGAGGGTGTGAAGGGAATTTTTTTTATATATATATATACGTAATATATATTTAATATTTTATTTTTGAAGCATATATATATATATGCTTCAAAAATAAAATATTCCCTTCATCTAAAAGGCTTCTTCTTCCCTACATCGGTTACATTTAGTACCCAACTATGCTGAAAAACCACCCACAACAGTTTGAATTCAGCATATCTTCAAACATAAATGCAGCTTTTATCGAGGCTGCGTCTGCACACTTACAGCTGTAGCAGAACAAAAATAATTAGCAGCTCATGCACACAATCAGCATTTTAATCAGAATTATTGAATAATATACAAGTATATTGAGTTTAGCTAAAATTATACATTTCATGTAACTGATTTCAACCCAGTTTTTGTTTCTATAGAATCAGGATCAGCTTTATTGGGCAACATTTTGTGCACAAAGAAAGAATTTGCCTTTGGTTTTCAGGCGCTCACAGGGTACAAACAGAAAGAATAAATATATAAACTTTAGACTCAACACACACTACAGTTTGTCCAATTCATATTTAGCTATAAAGACCTTTAGATCCAATCACACATATTTCAATTTGAAGATCTCTACTTCCTCCAACAAAACACGTATATAACATACAACAACTACCAGAACTGGACTCAATATAAAACACAGACCAGGGTCTTATTTTGCACTGCATGAGTCAAAATCTATGAAAAGTTAACATGTATGTACAGCAAGAAAACAATATTCATGTAACATCCTGTTATGATGATCAAACTAAATTTGTCTCTCTCATTTAGAGCGACATGAAAACATCAAAATGTGAGAAACAGGGAGTGAGCGTTAAGGGGGAACAGAAGCACAGCTCTACCCTTCCATGCTATCATCTCTATTTAGAACCACGTTAGGCTTTGCATCCCTCAGGTTTCCTAGCAACCTGGCATCTGGCTCGACTCCGTTGCCTAGTGACTCAGGTCTGCAACCATACAGGCTCCTGGTGCCCCGTCCCCCTCCTCTATCCTCCCCCTTCTACTGTCTCTAATTCCTTTCTTCACACCTGAGAGGTCTGGCCTCCATCTCCTCCGTTCAGTACGTTATCTGGCAGAAACCCTTCACCAGCCTCTCTGCTGGAGCAGCAACATATTCCCTTTGCTCTCACTGTGTTTTTCTCCTCATTTGTCTGCACAATAATAACGACATCAAACCATGCATAAAGCAGCGCTAGCCACCGTGTTGATCCCTAGAATATTACACTGTTTTTGTCAAGCCCAACGAGAACATTCAGCATGCAGCAGCGGAGCACTCACTGAAATTTGATCCTGTGGATTTAGTTCAACATAATCCAACAGCACTATAGCGGATAACTGTTAGACCTATGCACTTGGACCTTCTTTCTATTTTCGGGAGTGTAAGTCCTTTGGGAAATGAGCTGGTGAATTAAAAAGGCCGTTCAAAGCCATACAGATTCATGGCTGCAGAAATCTCACATTCACTGAGATTACGTCCAATCCGGAGCCTGACACATTTATGAAAGCTCGGATAGTTATGGTGTAGGAGGGAACCCGGAAAATAAAAGACTGATATCCAAATGGATTTATACTCCTACATGGTCACGTTTAAACACACTGGTTTTTAACTAACATTTCATGAATGGGTACATAGAAATACGTATTTGTGTCATAAAATGAGGTCAGTGCAACCTCAAGTGGACAGAAAAATGAGATATATTACATTGTGGAATTTTTTTCCACTAATCATAGCAGATTACAGGATGAATGCCTTCTTGCTTAGGTAGGCATTAAAAGTAGAAGAAATCAAGTCAATATTTAGGAATAAATACAAAAGTTTCTTATTAATTTAATGGCAAATTTGATATTTGGTATCAAAATGGACATAGTTTTTATAAAATGGGGTAAAGAATAAAGTCTGAAAAACAAATACTTTTTCTCACTTCATCATGAAATATATATGAGAGTTGACAACTGCTCTTAATCAATCTAAAAGAATTGTAAGACAGGCTATGAGAAATATTACATGGAAAAACTAAATGGTTAGTAATCATACAAGCAGGGGAAGTCCTCACAAGTTTAATGAGTTTGTCCATCCATCCATCCATCCAGTTTGTAAAAAGCCAAATTTCTCTGTGGTCAGGGTGAAAGAACTCAGTGTTTAGACAGAAAGTTATGGCTTAATAAGAGTCACATCCCAGGTGCAGATAAAGTCCTGGCATCCCATTTCTCTGCCTAATCACACACACACACTCAGACTTGCAGGCACACACTCCCCTTTGACAGATGTCTCTCTTTAAATTGACAGAAGTCTGCCTGACTCCCTCCCACCCCTTCCAGCATTCAGAGAAAAGCCTTTCTTCTATTGCACCACCCGCCTGTCCCTTCCTCCACACTCATTACAGAAAACTTTTGTCTTGTTTCCTCCTTCTTTCTGCCCAGACCTCCTCTACTCCGCCCCTGTCTCACCCTGCCCCCTCCCTGTCTGTATGTCCCTATTCATAAAGAACCTCTTCAGGGCCCTCCTCTATGTCTCCTGGTCCCATTTCATTCATGCAAATTCACACATTCATTCAGGCTCCTCGTATGGATCTGTTCTATACGTCCACATCATGAAATATGGGCCCTATAACCTGAAGACGGTGTATGCCACGGACATTATATTTGAGATTTTTCTGAGAAAGCGGTAAAGTTTATACTCGTAATCAGCAATTCGAGTAAAACAGAACTGCCCCTCCCCACATGTTGCTGTGTCCTGCGGGGTCAGTTGGTTGAAAACAGAGTCTAATACACTGTATATGAAAGAGAGTGGTGGTTGTTCAGAAATATTTTTAGTTAAGAAAAAATTGTGAGTCATGGATTGAAAACTGAAAGAGTTGGATTTAAAAAGACAACAAAATAATAACTTTAAAATATATATATATATTTAAAAATAAAAACAAATACATTTGGAAAAAAATATTTTTGGAAAAAATTTTTTTTTCCAAATTAAATTTTTCAGTTTCAATTTAATTTTTATTTCCAAATTAATTGTCATGTTTTTTAGGACTACAGTTGACAAGCTGGATGCAGCATTTTTTTCTTATCCAGATGATTGCTTGAGCATTATATCATCTTGGTTTACTTTTTTTTTTTTGAATAACAAGCAGAGTGCTAAATTTATCTAAAGACTATGTGTCTCAGCCAAATGCTAATATCTATCATTGTCATTAGTCGGAATGATTATCGCTAGGCCTGTCGCGATAAACGATAAATCGATTAATCGTGCGATAAAAAAACTTATCGCGATAATTTTAATTATCCCCCTCCCCCATCAACAAAATTTCTTAAGGCGATGTTATCGCTTATCGCTGATAAATCTTTAGGCAATTAATCGACCAGCAAAATCTGTTATCGCAACAGGCCTAATTATCGCTTTTCTATTCTGAACAAAAATATTTACACCCATTTCTGTTTCAGTTTCTGTGTGAATGGTTTAGTGATAAGATGAAACCAGGGCGTTTACTCCTTAAGGTTGTTTTATTTTGAGAACCTCATACCAGCCTAGTGATCAAAGCCTCATTTATATGCAAATATCAAAGGGAGCGTACTGAACGAGTTTACTGCTGCTAATTTAGTTCCTTATAAACATTTAAAAAATGCATAGATAAAGGAGGCCACGTTTCACTTTCAGCAGTAGTTCTGTGTGAGATATTTGTTATTTTGTGCAAGCAAATCCAACATCTGAAAAACATAAACTACGCTCCCTGTGTTTTCGCTATTTCACAAAGTGTCAAAAATAAGACAAAATGATGAATGTTAATTGCATATGAGCAGCCTTTTTTCCCCCTCTGTGTGTACATGGAAAACAGAGCCTGCAGAAGCTGGCTGAGTTTGCAAAACAGATGGTGTTGGAAATGGACACAGTTCAGTTTAAGGCAACTTTAAAGCTCGGTTTATGAGACACACGGTTTGGCAGAGAAAATTCAGGGCAACCTGCTAGTCATGTGTCCAAACAAACATAATAATCAAAGCAGCTAATCACTTAAATTTTCCTATAGGTGTGTGTTTCTGTTTTCTTATTTGCTGGCTCATTTGGACCATTTTCTGGTATAATCACTGACCTTGATCTGCAAGCGTCTGTGTGCGTGTGTGTCGGAGGCCTTAAAGAGGCAGGCTCTCTCCAGGGTCAGGCTTTTATGAGGCTATGATTAGATTCTGCCTCAATTTTGTGGTGAAATATGAGGCAGGCGCTCTTTCTCTCCGCATGTTGCATGCATATGGACCCACACACATACAGTGTTCTGCTAAACCATCCATGTCACATTTAGTCATGATGAACCCCCGACATTTAATGCATTTTAATAGGATTTTATGTGACAGTCGAACACAAAGTGGCACCTAATTTCAAAATGGAAGGAAAGTAATATCAGGTTTTTGAATGCTTGAAACAAATTAAAATCTGAAAAGTGTGGCATGCAATTCAATTCAGCCCCCATAAGGAATTACTACGCAGAACCACAGCTGCAGCTCTGCTGGGTTTAAAATTGTCAGGTTGGAAGTATTCACTCTGAATACTTCCAACCTGACAATTTAAATACTTTTAATTTATTTGTTTTGCAAGAAGTGCATTTTCTTTCCATGGAGAATTTTTATTTTCGTGCTCAACAATAAGTTAATCTCACAATACTTTAATTGATTGAACAGAGTCAGTGCAAAAATAATAAAGGTGCCTTTAACATTTGCTTAACTGAAAGTAAGCAAAAACGTCCTACATCTTGAGGTTAGTAGGTTTTAATTTTCTTGGTATACATTTTTTTAAATGTATTTATAGCAAAAAAAATGGGGACGTGCCTCATGTTTTCTTTGATGCTTCCTGTATTTAGCCAGGTTTATTGGATGGGTGTGCCTAAGTCAGCTTTTTAACAAGGCACTGCATGTCAGTGGCCTTTTTTACTGTAAAATGGAATGGGTTAATAAAAGACCAATACTTTGAGTTATATCTTGTATTTTGTTTTTTAAACATCATAATTTGGAATTTATCGTAACGATAATTCAAAATTCTTATGATAAGAAATGTATTATGATATATGATAAGCGATACAATAAACGCCCAACTCCAGTGAAGAATTTTTTCGTAAGCCATGTCTCCCTTTAATTCCATTTGACATTTATGTGCTACTTTGTACTGGTTTATCACCTAAAATCCCAATAAGATGAACTGAAGTGTGCATTTGTAAGAAAATGTGACAGAGTTCTGGATATCCTCAAACACAAGATTGATAGAAAGCATGTCCACATTGCTTTTTAAGCCTGACCACAGACAGACATTTGCCTTAAATAAACAAGCTAAATCTCCTTTGGTCTTAGATGAACACAACCCTACACAAATACACTTCAAACCCCCTCAGTTCAGCTCCTCCTCCTGTCTGCCTCTCACACACATACACACACACACGCAAGCACACACACACACACACACACACACACACACACACACACACACACACACACACACACACACACACACACACACACACACACACACACACACAAAGCCAAATCTACACCTGTCCCTTTACTGCCATCCCGTCCCACACACAGTGAGGATAAAAATAGAGAAGCAGCCTGAGGGATGGGGGGAGCGATACACATCACAAACCCCATCAGGAGGAGAGAGATAGAGGCAGCGGAGGAAGAGATGGAGAGAATATAAAGACAGAGAGAGGAAAAGAGAGAAAGAAAACTGGGGTCTGCTCTAAATTGAAAATGCAGCAGTAAGCAGCGAAGGGGAATAGTAAACAGTGCTGCTGACCACATAAATATGCAAAATTAGCCTACAAACTCGCCCTAGTGGATAATTGCTCATCATAGCTTTGCCCCACAGGGAAATTGTCTGGCAGGCTTCTCAGATTCCACGTAGAAACTCAAACACTGATCACACACCACACGAACAAACCCTAAGCGGATCTGATAAGCATTTATCACACATACGTGATGATGGACACATGCAAACGTGCCGCCTATTGTCGCAAGCTTAGAGCACAGAAAGTACACCAATACTAGCTACAGCTAGTAATTACATTTTCTCAAAGTGATGTAACAGAAGTGAAAGAAGGAGCAACAGTAACTCTGAGCTGCTGTTTCTGACCCCCCGTTCATGCTGCATGCATAAAAAGTTCGGCCTTTTTGGCCAGGGACATCCATAAATTCATGCGTCCTCCTTCGGAGAGGACACGAGCTCAATAAAGGGAGAATAAAACAGCTCCCGTCATGTTTACAGCTGTAACCGTGAGACTACGGTAATTCAATTTATCGGCTCCAGCGCGCCATCGGGCCTGTATGTGTTCAATCAATATGAAAAAACTACAAACTGTTATTATTTTTTAATAAGAGTATTGATCCTCTGCTGTATCACTTATTGCTAACTGTTTGTCTTTTGGCACTGCTGCCTTTTTAATCATTTAGAAGAACCAAGAATGTCATGGGAAACACAAGGTGTGTATTTCCATGTGTGTGGTGTGTGTGCATGCTCCGTTTTGGCTCTAATCAAAAAACAGGGAGCAAAATGCTGCCTGGAGAGCAGTAAAGCATGACAACACACACCTGGTAAGCTGCTTATCACACTTTAATTTCACCTACACTCGGATCTGCGGATGCCAGTGTGATTAAACAGATGTGTGCGTGTCGTTGTGTATACACACGCGCGTGTGCGTGTGCTGAAACAGTCGTATGTGAAGTAGCACAGAAGATGAAGGCAGAGATAAACACAAAGAGGCTGCAGATTAAATGGGGAAAGAGAGATATCAACAGCAGAGAACAAAAGAACAGATAAGAGGAAAGATATGTGGGGAAATACAGCAACAGTAAGCTGTGGAGGGATGGAGGGATAAAGAGTACAGGGAGATATGAGGTTAAAACCTAACCAGGATGGGAGGGAGGGGAAAAAAGAGGGATAGATGGATTGACAGAGATATAAGGAGTTTCTTATGAATCAATACTGTATTAAAAAAAACATCTGAATGATGACAAGTGTGATTAAACATATATTTTTAACAAAGTGAGCAAACGGCCTTGCAAAACATATTCATAAATTGGTTTTACGAATATTGACTTTTTGTAAAATTACCACCACAAACTTCGATGTACAGCTATATCTGGATCTTAAGTGACAGGCCAACACGAGGTGGAGCAAAACTGAATCTCTGAAGGAGATTCCTACATGGTTTCAAACTGTTTTCAGTGCCTCTGAGTAAACACGGCACATTTGGCCTCATTTGCTTTGCTGAGCCCGTTTCCACCAGCTTTGCATACAGATCTCACGCCTCAAAGCTCTGGATCGTCTTTGACACGAGTAAATATATAAAATCCATTTAAAGACAAATTAAGACATGCTTCTGTTTTAGAAGCAGGAAACAGAACAGAAAAGCAGTGGCTGCCGTTCCGTCTAATGCACTGCGGCAGAGTATGTAGGACTTTATATTTACGGCGGATGTCATGATAGCCTGGAAGGAATGCTTTACTGCTCTGACAGCAGCCTCTGCAACAGACCTCCACCCCTCCACCAAACCTTGACCTCTGACCTTGCATATTGCCAGCATCTCTTCAAACTAACAGTGCACAAAAATCAGACTAATATATTTAGACTAGTAATGAAGCCAAAACTGTGTAATATATACATTTTGTATGTGAGATAAGAAAAATACCTTTGTCTGTAATTGTGTTCAACCCAGAACTTCACTCTGTTCAAATTCCTTATAAAGCAAAAATGTTTTGCTATTCAATTATTAATGAGTTAATCCAAAAAATAGTCAATACATCAGCCCTACACTATTCAGATGTTAAGTAAAGCAGAAAGGGTTGAGCATGTTGATGCTAAAAGTTTTTTTTTCTGCACTTGAGTTTTTTTACAATTGATCCTGAATTCACTAAATGAATTCAGAGTTATTGCCTTTTAGCCAATAATATATTTTTAAAAGTATTATTAGTTTATTTGCATCTTTTAATGTATTTCTAATATTGTATAACAAAGGAATAAATAAAAATTCTGCAGAATGTGCCAATTTTAAAAAAAAATCTAATAAATCGATTAATCATTAGAATAGTCAAAAGAATAATCTATAACTTTAATAATCGTTAGTTGAAGCCCTGAACCAGACGTAGCTTTTGCCCATTGACAACTCAATGCGTCTAGGGCCTTTGGAAAGAGACAAGCCCACAGCATCACAGATCCATTCCCATACTCAACAGTGGATATGAGACCATTTTTGTAAAAACACAGTGTTAGTTCCATAGTAGCTCTTAGTCAACTTTCCATGTGTACACTTGTGATTGTCAGACAGAAAATGCTGGTACATTTTATGAACAACCAATTGCCACATATAATAATAAAAATAATAATAATATAATAATAAATAATAATAATAATAATAATAAGAATAATAATAAGAATAAAATAATAATAATAATAATAATAATAATAATAATAATAATAATAATAATGTCTCATTCCTTTTAGGGAGGTTTGATGAGCCACTGGCAATGTGCTAACGGTTTTAAATTAAACATCAACATATGAAGCCAAAGAGACATTCCTGGGAGTAACTTTTATGTCTCCAGTAAATGGCTTGGCGTGAGCTTATGTAAACACCTCCCAGAGGAAAACTCTGGAACACTTCTAACCAAACATCTGCAAGCTACAATATAGCTTCATTTAATAACTTATATTAATTTCTTCTACTTTAACAAATACTGTGTAACTGTTGCTCTTCCCATGATGTGCTTCCTCTTTCCTCCTTCTGAGTCCAAGCTAAACAAAAGGCACAGGACTCCCTGATAAGGCCATCTGTTCATCTCACTCTCAATCCCTCTGTATTTTTGCTCAGTTTCCAATTGGAAAATCTCTTGCTCTGCAGAGGCTAGCAAGGAAATCTGAAACAGAGCGTTCCTCTTTTGTTTTCTAATGCATCGCTTTAACTGTTGTACATGAATTAATCTACAGTATATAGCCAAACTGGAAAACATTGTATCAAGCACCTTTTAATTGCTTTGTGATTACTGTACAAGACAAAAACACATCTATACAGGAGGGATGCTTCTCTTTCATTAAACATTCATGATGGGCCTGATGCTGCACAGATTTAAGCTGAATCTGGGAATGGAGAAAAGTTTGCAGTAAACTCATCTAAGAGCCGTACAAACAGAGCAGGGGAGGACGAGCAGAAAGGGGGAGGAGATGGAAACGGTCAAAGGGGTCAACTAATCAAGAGGAAGGGAAATGAGATGAGGGCTAGACGAACTGTGGGGGAGAGGAGAGGAGAAATACTGAGCAAAACTGGTGTAGAGCGGGTGACTAAAGAAGGGTTGCCATAAATGACTGTGAAATGAGAATCTGAGCAGAAACTGCGAGCGTGTAGCGAGAGGAAAAATGTGAGCAGAAGACAGCGGGGAAGGGAAAAGAGGTGGGGAGAGGAGGGACGTGAGTAGGAGAACCATGAAATGAATGGATTGGGGGAAGTGGGGAGAACATCCTGTAATATCCTACTGGTGTGCAGAGACTAGAAGACAGGAGGGGAGGAGCTGAACATGGGACAGAGGGGATTTGAGAGAAGGAAAGGGAGATATAATGGAATGAGGCAAAGGATATTGAGGGTTGGGGGACAGTAAAGGAAAAGCATGTCACAGGAAAAGAAAATGATAGGACAATGTCCAGAAGTGTGAAAGAAAGTGAAAGTCATTTCCAAATCCTGTCAGAGAAAGCAACAGAGGCAGGCAGGTGGAACCAAGGAGAGCACGGAACTAGACACATTTGGTGGAAAGGCTAGTATGATTATCAGATTATCAGTTTCTTAAGAGGAATAATCATATTCAAGCGCAACCAGGTTGAGCCAATACCACTCTTCAGTGTAGATGTCTTCACTAATCTAAGAAGTTCATCATTATTAGTATCATTTTAGAGTCATCATTTAGTATTATTAATGTTTCAGAAAGGAGGTAGAGGAAGCATAAAAGATGGAAATCGTAAATAGGTCACAAATTTCTGAAATGTGCGTCTATATAAAAATCTAGCTTTAAAAGAAATGTCACACTCCGACTAAGCCGAAACAGTCAGGAAAAACAAAATGTAAATAACCGAATAACTATGACATATGAATAGTTTGAGTAAGCCAACTGTGTAAGATTTATTTGATGAGCTGTCAGGGCCACAATAGTATCTAAGTCAAATATATTTTCACAGTGTTATATGCACCTGATTTGAATATAAAATGCTCTCATGTTCAGATAAACCTCAAAAGGTTGGACAAACTGAGGACATTTAAAAGAAGGTTTTCTCATTAATAGTTTAGGGTTACTAAAAAAATCCAACACATGATAGCCACACCCATTTTAGCACAAAAGGCAGTGGGTCTGATCCTGGCTTTTCAGTCTCTTTAGTAAGTATCCAACCTGCAAATCATTCATCTTTGTGTTCAGAACAATTCCTTCAGTTTATCTGGAAATATGTTGCAACTTTCAATCTGTGAAATTTGCCTCCATACAACATCGTACCGATGTCACAAGAAGTAAGGGATGAGATAAAACACAGTAGAGTCAAAACGACAACTCCAAAAACAAAGGGCGGCACGGGAGAAAATAAGAACCGAACAACAGACTGCAGAAAGGTGTTCTAAATGCAGAGAGGTCAAACGTCTTAGCAGCCTCTAATTGGATTAATGTCATTATGAACACGCTGCTAGTACAGGTGAGTGTGTACGTGTTCTCCAGCTACATTAAAGAGCATGCATGATGGTGCTAAGTATGTATGTATGCAGGGACTTGTGCTCATATGTGTAAGAACATTTCCCTCCCCCACACGTTTTCACTTCAGGCTCTTCGTCAACTATTTTCTCACATAGATGTTATCAACACTCCAGCTTGTGGAGAAGGTGCAGGAACTGAAACCGTGATCGGCTGCAAGGCAACACAGAGAAAATGAGATGGAGAGACTTGCAGTAACGGCTGAGGCACACTGACTATTCTGTTGTAATTGCTGCGAATCCGAACTGAGATAAGGCAGAAAGTGGCATTTTTTTCCTAAGTGACTTGCATTTTATATCTCGCCCTCTAGCAGTCAATTTTGCTTTTAATCCTTTGTGTAAAAACATAGAGTTAGGAAGTATTTCCAATAAAGATGAATCAGTAAATTGTCAAGACGTTGACATAGGCTAATGTTCCTCTGATCTGTCCAATAAATTGTTGTTTATATATAGCATAAATCATATACTGTACTCCCAATTCCTGAAATGTATCAAAGCTCAGTGTTTCTCTATTTTGAGTCTACAAACCTGGAAAACATATTAATTATTTAAATTTTTCCTGACGCATTCATTCATTTTTGTTCTCTTATGTCTTGCAGTCCAAAGAATAAAATATTGGAATCAGTCACACATCAAAGAGACATGTAATTATATCAGCCACAAAATGCCTGATCTAAATATCCCAAAAAAGACACCTGGAAACCAGGTCAGAGGAAAAAAAAAAAAAAAAAAGAAGGGAAAAGCTAAAGATAGAGAGCTGCAGCCTATGAGACAGACGCTCTTCTTGCCCCCTCCATAATGAACAGTGTCCTACCCCTGCACAGTCATTGCTCACAATCCCTCAGCAGAGAGACTGTAGGGAGCCTGGGATGAGACAAAGGGGAATGGTCACATTAATTACACACACTCTCTAGACGGCAGCTATCACCGGAGGCTGACGGAGGGAACGACGGTGAGATGGAGTGACAGCAAAAGATAGAGAAATGGAGATGATAATGCTCACGGAGCACCCTATATGTCTCCAGCAGGAGGGGGAGTGTTTGTCCTTAGCAGCAAGACGCCTGCCGGCTGCTGGGTTATGTCACTGTGTTACTAATGGGAGCAGAACCTCCAAACACACACACACACACACACACACCAAAGTGTGTATTTGCCTGCACGCTAAATGTCTATGTATTTAGGTGAGGGGCTGGGATCTCTAATACATATATGCAAGGTTGTGTGTATTGTTGCATAAGTAAGCGGTGCCTAGTGCCATGGGAAGTGTGTGTTTATGGCTGTTTGTTTTTGAGCACATACCCCTGGTAGTGTTTTCTGCTCGTGGAGAGCGCTCTGGGCTTTCAGGGCCGACTCTCGTGCACAGTACGTCAGAAACGCGCATCCTGTCAGAAAGAAGGAGGCAAACAGAGGGAAAAAGAGGGCGAGGGGTGGGAGGGGGAGCAGGAGCATTGGTACAAAAGGTCAGTAAATGGGTCTTTTTCTGCATTATCCTCCAGGAAACAATTTATATTTTTCTTTTACTATTGCTAGGCACATCACTTTATGGGATAAATTGAACCATAAATTAAGATAAACAATAATGTTGTTTTGAGGCCATGTTGCAGTAATATAATGGTAATGACATAATAATCCACGCTTGCCCTCTCAAAGATAAAAAAATGTTTAATTTATAACAAATGTTTAACACTGGAACTGGAAGAGATTTTAAATATCCAAAATAAGTCAACAAAAAACCTGGAACAACAAATAAATAAATGAAACTGCCATTCAAAACAATGGGCCAGTTGAGACCATTGCAATAGACTGAAGCTTTTTGTCATCCAGTGTTTGACAGAAAAAAAGAGAGCGAGAGAGAGACATGTGAAAAACAAACAATTGTGCAAATGGAAATGATCACGCTTGATTTAATTTATAATGAGACTAATTGGTTTATTGCTTATTGTGACAAGCTTAACTAGTTGAATTTTCTGACTCATCAATGTTTTGCAAGATAATAAAAAAGTTAAACGTACAGCTTAATAGTGAGGATATTTTTCGTAAGGACTCCACGGCACGAGTCAGAGCACATGACAACAGCACAGACGTGTGTGTAGCTGTGGCAGTGTCCTGTCCTTAACCAACCACTACGCAGAGTTTGCTATCACTCGTCTGTGCTCCTTATATGCTGTACCTGTGTCTGAGTGTGTGATAGGGGGTGAGTAGTAGAGCTGGCTGGGCAGAGCTGTTTACTACACCTGTCACCAGCACGTCAGACAACAAGATTAGCAGCAGGTTAGCATCCGCTGTGACATCTCACACGGACTTACATAGAATCAGATTAAAGAGTTTAATTCACACAGAGTGTGAATCTGTGTGAATTCATTGTGACTCAACAAAACAAGAGAGGACGAAAAACAGAATAACTAAGACGCACTGGCACACGTGCCACACACACACACAAAGACACACATGAATCTTCTCGTCCATCTCATTGCTTTTAAGAGGGGCTTATTGTGGCTGTGGGGATTCTCGAAACAACAAATTCTTTCCCTTGTGTCACCCAGGCTTACAGTCCCATTACACTGATTGGAGCACACAGCCTAATCTGGTTCATGTAACCGAAAGGACCCCTGGTCACCGTTTGTGCAAGGCTGTGTGTTTGTGTATGAGAGAGAGATGGAATTATATAGAGATGCAACAAGAAATTGGCTGATGGCCAGAATTGGCAGACTTTTTAAAAAAAGGTTTTTAGCCTAACCAGTGACTGACTGGTTGGAAACTGATAAATGAGGGCCAGAATCCTTCCACTTTAAATCTTTTTTGATCAGTACGTGCGCTCAATTTAAGTGGTACCAGACCTACGCTAACACTCTTCAGCGTGGAAGTTGTTACTGCGAGAAGAAGGCTCAAAGTTAGCTATTTTTAATATCAGAGGTGTTTAAAAATAAGGCAAGAACAAACAAGAAAAAAAAAAACAGCAGAAGCCATTTCAAAGGAAACCGTGTCATTTATGAAGCAAGTTACATTTTGGCAGTTGCAGGCTATTTCGCTCCTTTGCCATTTTTTTTTTCGGTCGATTAATACTTGACTTTAGAGGGCACAAAAAGAACCAGAATGGACTGTAATTTTGACCCACCTTTGATTATGTTTCATTGGATTTTCAAAGGACGACTTCAGCAGATAAAACGAACGCTGCACAAATTATAGGAAAGTTGTTCTGAGATTCCAGCCTCTATCTGTCACGAAACGTGCTGGGTTTGGAAATGACAGCACTCTACACTAAATCTGTCGAGAATACAAAGGGAGACTGATGTCTTCAGTTAATAATGTTACTGCGTTAATCACTAATAGGATATTAAATCATGTTAAAAAGTTGAGTCAAACTCATGTCTCTGTTTTAAAATAGCATAATTCAGTTTTGCAGTGACTGGCCTTAGGAAGTTGCCCCTGCTGCTAAACTATATTTTACATTAATTAATGACCGCTAGAAGCAGTCAGGCTATATAGAATATTTTCTTAAAGAGAAATTGGTATTCTCTTTATGTTCTAGTTCTTATAAAAGAAACAAACATAAATTAATCAAAGATTTAAATCTGAACGTCAAACCTGAAAGAAAATTTTAAATTGGTGTTGGCTAAGAAAAGCCAGAGCAATGCATCTCAAATAGCCATGTCCAGTTAATTCAGAAAGCTCCATGTAAGGATGGGAGATATCAACTTCAGATTTTATCACAATTATTTGAGGCATTTATTGTGATTACAATAACAGTGATTTTTTTCAAAATTCACACATCAATTCCACAACTAAACACAACATAATTGCCTCAAATCATATTTTAAAATGTATTCTTTTAATGATCCTGCTGTTCAGGAAAATGGCAGAACTATTAATCTCAACCATCCTGCCAGTTTTCAGGGTTTGCAGACTTTATCAATTAGAGTTTAACGATGTCACAATATCTATGAATTTCTAACATAACTGTTTTTTTCCACGATAATGATAAATCTTACGATAGCTGTCCAACCGTAACTCTGTCCACTAAGTGAGGTTTCCTGACAGTCTTCATGCTCTCACAACCGTGGCGATAACAGGAGACGAATCCACGAGGTGCTGTGACAGTTTCCATGGATACATCTGACAGCTGCCTCAGAAAAATCCCCATCCAACTCCCTCACTGTCACACTGTCTATCTGCTCAGCACTGCCTATCCATCCCCCCTGTTTCTTTCTTACTCGTGTCATTTTGTCTGTCTCTCTGCTTACTGTTTACAGTAAGTGGGTGAGACCTACCTTTGTGCATCCCGGTGTATTTATCCTTAATCACGGTCAGTTCGTAGATCTTGCCAAATTGCTCAAAAATGGGCTTGAGGTCCTTCTCCTCCAGATTCCGAGGAATCTGCCCCACGAACAATTTGATGGCGTCGGCCTCCTTCATCGGTACAAAGTGGAGGTGATGGCTGCAGGACCTGAGGGTGGTGGGGTGGGGGGGGGGGTTGTGAACAGATCAGGAGCAGGTATTTCTGGAGAGGACCAGCTGTTGCTGGACAAGTGCTGATTGAAAAGGAAGAGGAAAACATAAAAATAAATTTGATTTAGAAATCTAGATTTTTAGTAAAAAAGAAAAAAAAAGAAAAAAGCTGCAAAATTGTAACATTTATTACAATGTTTTTAATAAGCCATTTATTGTATATAAACTAGCATCGTCATATTTTCTATGAACATATTTGTTGGTAAAAATGCAGAATTTTAGTAAAGATGTAAATCTGCTCCCCAATTACCAAAAAAAAAAACTAAAAGCATCTGAGCAGTCATTTTGAGTATTTATTGCCCTGTTTGATGACAAAGGGCTGCAATACCTTCTGGGAAAACAATTATGCAAATGTTAATTAGCCAATCAACAAAACAATAATGGCACCTTTCCCTCCAATTAAATATATATAAAAGAAAATATCTGTGAGGTGTGGGGGGGGGGAGAGAATTACCTTTTTGGTCGGTAAACGGCGTTGGGGATTCCTGTTGACGGAGAAACATAGAAACAGCATGAGAATGGATGGAAATCATTGCACTGGAGCAGCTTCTTTGTTTAGGCAGCTGTAGGTTAGTGCACACACACACACACACACACACACACACACACACACACACACACACACACACACACACACACCACACACGGATGTCATGGGGCTCCGGCTGCTCTTTGTCCGATCCCCTCTCAATGTACACACGCGTACATACATACAGACCCCAGAACAAAACAACACATGAAAACGTGAAGGACTGCAACACATGGAAGCGCTCACCGCTATTTAAAATCACTGGTGGAGCCCGCGTAGAACAGAGGGATGCTCTCTCTCTCTCTCTCTCTCTCTCTCTCTCTCTCTCTCTTCTCTCTCTCGGTCGGGTCCCCGTTGTTGTCCTCGCCGCTCCGCTCCGTCCCGTCCGCCAGCCTCCTCCTCTCTCTGGGCGCTCACCGCTCTTTGTGCCCAGCCAGCCGCGGTCTCCCTCCTCCTCCTCCTCCTCCTCTTCCTCCTTCTTCTTCTTCTTCTTCTCCTCGGCGTATACAGATACTACTACAACAACTGGCGCGCGCGCGCGCGCGTGCGTGTGTTTTTCAAAACAAATAAATAAGCAAACAAACAAAACAAAACAAAATGTGCTCCTGGAGGAGAAGGAGGGAAGTCCGGGCAGCTGACACAGCTTCTCACCGGCGCTGACCGAGTGAAAATGTCACCAAAAAAAAAAAAAAAAAAAAAAAAGTGGACGACGCGAGCTATGGTTATCACTTTTAATTCCTGTTTTGTTTTAAACTAACTCTCGGTTGTTTTGGCCGGACGTTACGACCTCGTTCAGCCGTGACGGTATTGTTCCCACCGTAATGAGCGGACAGTTTCCTCCAGCTTATTTTCTGTCCAACGGCTGTGGATCTTCTCACGTCACACCGATGCCGGTGTCCCTCCGCTCTCTCTAGGCCCCTCCCCCTTCATTGCTTGCTTGTGACGTCACATCAAGGGACCGTCAACAAACATGTTCACGTTGAAAACGCGAAAACACGCGGGAATTAGAGACGTTGGATATAAATCACAGGGCTGGTCCGAGCCCTTTCGGAGCCTCACCAGATTTTTATTTTTGGGGAACCTCCCGCCCCCCCACTGCCCCAGTGCAGTGGTTCTTAACCTTTTTTGAGGTACCGAACCCACCAGTTTCATATGCGGATTCACCGAACCCTTCTTGTTCCCCCCTCCTGACATACAAACTACTTTGCATACTCTGATTTAGTAATTTAATTATATTAACTGTGTTACCACCCCCACGCCACTAGAGGCAGTACCAACCCCGAAAAGATGTGACTAAGGAGCAGATTTAGACTATAGAATTTGGTAAAAACTGAGCTTTGCTGAAGTAATTAAATATACAAATTCAAATCCATGCTGACTGGAGCTCCTCCAATCAGGGCTCCTCTGCTGCTCTGATTGGCTAAGCAATGTAACGTGATCCTGTGCAGCAAGTGATGGCAAAGCCGGGCGTCATCACGACTTTACACAAGTGTGTCTTTACCTCCGCGGCAGAGGCTCCGCCGAACCCCTGAGACCGACTCACCGAACCCCTGGGGTTCGACCAAACCCAGGTTAAGAACCACTGTACTAGTGTTTATATGGTTATTGATTTTAACCTTACAGGAGAAATAAACTAAAAACTTTTTTAAATGCAGAGTGGTATTTAAATGTACCATATTAATTAAACTATTTGAACATAATATTAGCTAAAGTCCAGTCCTTCTTCTAAATCTAGGAAAGATACTTCCAACATATCTGATTCAGGAGGGGCGTATCTCCAGTTGTGCTTAACCAGAGTTTTTTTTTTTTTTTTGCTGAACTACAATCATCTGAATCAGGTGTGGTAAATCAGTGTAGTGTCTAAAACAGGGGTCTCAAACTCCAACCCTGAAAGGATGATGCCTTGTGACTTTTATATGTTTTTCTGCTTTAGCACACCTTGCTCCATATTAGCTCATTAGCAGAACTTCACTGCATTCTCCTGAGGCAGTTTCAACATTTAATTAAAGTATTTAGGCCAAGGGAGACATCTAAAAGTTGAAGGAATCTGAATGTAGTTTGAGACGGCTGACCTAAAATATGCAGGGCAGAGTGCCTTGAAGACAGATGTTGAGACATATGAAGTGCTTACTCTTAAATTACCTTTGTTTTACAGTCCTCTCAATGCTTTTTCCTCTCGCTTAATTTTCCTTAATGATCCTATTTAATTTTTTCAGACCATCAACGATGTTTACTTGAACTATAACACTGTAGATAATGAATCCATGTCAAACTTGAATTTTTGTATTCTTTTTTTAATTTGATTTACTGCAGTAATACCGCATGTACTTTCTATATTTGCAACGTTTGTAAAGATTTTTTTTCCAGATTTTAAGCGGCTATTTGCTGGGATGCACTTAGAGGACGGTCCCTGCGCCACACGGTGCACGAGCCGCCTATTGTTCTCGCCGCGAGCTCTGGCCTTGGTGCTGAAACGCCGCTCCGGCGCGCCGCCGCCGACAACGATCACGCAGTCACGACCTGCTCCACAGCTGTTCACGCCCGAGCCCCGAAATCACGTTCACACCCTCACTGAGAGAAGAGTGTGACAGAGGGTAGAGAGAGAGATAGCTCGGGGACGGAGTTGGCCTACTTTACGCGCTGCACTTTGGAAAAAAAAAAGAAGCAGACATTGAGCTGTAGCAGGGCTTTTTGTACTACAGGCTTGCCAGCCATCCTTCAAGATAAGGAATTATTCTAATTGAGACTTCAATGATGTTGTTTCTTAATAATGAAAACTCTGCTAAACCTTTGCGATGATTCCAATTACATCTGTTTATTGATAGTAAAGCCAATAAACAGATAAAGGTGCAGATGGATGTTGTGAACACTGGAAGAGTGAATGAAATCATCTGCATCATGCACAATAAAGTACAAAGAAAACTGAATACAGAATAATATTGCAAGAGTTAATATGCTCTGAGTTATTTACATATAATTCGACCTCTGTTTCCTGCGCTTTCCCAGCAAGTGTCACAGTTCAAATCTACAAAATATTTACAAAATGTATTTAAAACTTTGAAATGATAATAAACATATAAAATATTTATTCATAAAACAAGTCTAAGCAGAGCAACTATATGCATTACTCACAAATACTCAAACATTCAAATTTGATCCCATCATTTTCTATTTATTTATGCTTGTATTTTTATACAAAGGTTTGCATAATAGTCAGTTTAAAAAAAAACTTTACTCTATAACCTAATAAATCTGCAATTTGAAACATTCCCTATATTTCAGTTTCTTGAAGCTAACAACCTAGCTTTTTCAGAAAACAACCAACAGCACATCCAGCTTTCCTATCTTCCTTCAATGCCTTTGTGTACCAAGAGTGGAAACAGAAAAAGAGAGAGAGAGGGAGAGAGAGAGAGAGAGGAGAGGGAGGCTGAGGCTTGCGAAGGGTTCACTAGGTTCATGTTAATGTATTGCTAAAGGTCACCATCTGCTGGCCTCCCCTCCTTCCCTCTGTGAGCCTCTGTCCTCCAACATACAGCCCTAACTCTACACATGCAGCCTTTCATGTATAAATCCCATCACAAGGGGGTTCCCATGAACCCATCGCCCAGCAGGGCAGGGTGCTGTACGCCCGCTGAGCCCAGAGGACCGCGGCGGCTTGCACCGGCAGCAGGCTGCACGCAACCAGACCTGTTAAGCCTCCCTGCATGATGAGAAACAGGAAATGACAACTCACGCAAGTCTGTGACACAAAGACAGGGGAGGAAAACGAAAAACAGCTTCTTCTTCTTTTTTTCTTTTGCCAGCATTCAGAATGCAGGATTGAAAACTAACCAAGAGTCCCACACGAGATTTATGGGGAAAAAATTATAACCAGAAATTATTTGTATGCTTAAATGAATTGTAAAATCTATGGCATGTTGAAAACAATTTAATTATAATAAAAATTCATGCGAGTAATCTGCTCCTTTACAAAGTTTATTTCTATTTTGACTTGATTATTAAATGAGTTTTAATATCAGAGAAAGATACAATTTTTTTTACATAATTAAGAGGAAAAAGAGCATTCAAATTATTTCTTACCCTGTAAAGAAAAATATAAACTTAGGACTGATTACAGCCACAAATAATAATAATAATAATAATAATAATAATAATAATAATAATGATAATAATAATAATCCACTAAAAATAACCCATATGACTGCGTAGAGGAAGCTAAAAGACTTTTATGTCTTTGCTTGCTTCACATTTGCCATAAAGCAACTTGACAATCCCCAGCAATGTTGGTAAAATGGTAAAATGGAATTGGTAAAATTCATTAATTGCTGAAAGCAAATTAATTGCTTTCAGCAATTAATGAAAGAATTGCTCCTGCTCTCTGAAGGAGCATTGACAAACTTATGCTCAGTTGCACTTGGGTTATGCAGCAGGACAACAATCCAAAAAAGGGTTTGAAGGAGTCGGTTTTATATTTGAGATCTGTGATATGAAATCCAATTTGCTGTTATTGCTCCAAAGTTTCTGGACTAAATTAATTTTGCAAAAAAGAGTGGGGCAACATTTCTTTTTGATTCTAAAACTAATCTTATTTATCTGAAATATTTAAGTATATTTAAAAAAAGTAAAAAAACAGGAACAATTTGCAATGGGTGAATATTTTTTACAGGAGTGTTCAAGAATTTACATCTTAAGGAATTCATTTTAAATGCTTTTTTCAACAAACAAACAAAAAATAGAACAACTTTTGCATAATTAATATGGCATTTGATTTTTGTAATATAAAGGAATTTGAGGTACAAAATTTTTCAAAATAACTTTCATCAAAGCAAAATGTGTTTTTCTTCTCAACTGAGAGCAGGGAAAGAGAAATGGGAAAGTTATTTGAAAGTTTAGAGATAATATATTTTTGTACATTTAACAATTTCATTGGAATATTGAAAATAAACAACCACTGTGGGCGAAACATGAGTCATTTATAGACTCAATAGTGCCACCATTTGGACAAACGAGGTACTCCTCCTTCACGGCACAGAAATAATTGTCACACACACCTCTTAATTTTTCTGTTATATCAGTTTTATTTAAAATGAAACTTCGACATATACATTTCCCACACTGTTTTATGATTTTAAATGATAAAAAATGTCTGTATAGAAATAAAAACATCCTGAAAAACTCTGATGTAAGCAGAAAAAAAATCCTTAGGACAGAAAATAAATTACACTTTCTTCAGATGGTAGATAAATAACTATAATTTTTTGTGGTTGTACATATATAAAATGTAATTTATACTACAAGGGATGAAAGGCAAGAATAACACATTCAAAGCCACAGCCGTACACACACGCACACACACACGCACAACTCAGTCATCATTGAGGCACACCATTATGTCGCTTATTTATTAGTTAGATATGGGTACATGAGGAGTGCAACGGCACGCCAGATAACTAACATTAAGGGGTAAATGTTTAAAAATAATTACAGACATTAAAACATATCTGACAAATATACAGATTCCTCTTGTTTGACGTGGCGTGAGTTTGTGTCACGTTGGGAGGTGTGGGAGGTAAAGGAAAGGGAAAGAAGGTCAAACAGTACTCACACTTATATACAGAGTTTGCATCGTTGATGTGCAAAATATCGAAAAGCATAAAAAAGCATTTGATCCATATCATATTGTGAGAGTGATTAAAAGACTATTGCATGAAAGAAAGCAGCTTTTTCAGCCTCACTGAGACTCTTGACTTCATCATCTTCTCTAAAGGAGGTGATGAGATGTAGAGGTTTACAGCAACAGAGTTGTATAATATCATATCATACAACAACTTCCAGAGTTTTGTCACATTGCAACCAAAGTCACAGTATTTTTTATTGAGATTTTGTGTGATAGACCAACACAGAGTGGTACATAATTGTGACGTGGAGGGAATACATTTCCTTTAGAAATAAAAATCTGAA
Source organism: Poecilia picta (assembly GCA_033032245.1). Lineage (NCBI taxonomy): Eukaryota > Metazoa > Chordata > Actinopteri > Cyprinodontiformes > Poeciliidae > Poecilia > Poecilia picta. The sequence goes on from CM065368.1 coordinate 15,751,762, forward strand.
AACCTCTTTACTTTGATTTCCCTAAAACTCATTTTAGAAAACAATCCAGAAGTAATTTAATTTAATTTAATTTAAATCCAGCTGTTCTGTGAAGTAATCAGAGGTTCAGTAGAGAACATTAGTGAATAAACTGTATCATGGAGACAGGTAAAAGATAAAGCTATATGGAGATTTTTAAAGCAGGTTGATGTCATAAAAATATAAGCATTGGAGAAGAAGTGGAGTTTAAATCCTTGGACATCCCTTCCTCACTGTGAAGCACGGCGGTGGAAGGATTATGCTGTGGCCATGCATTCCTTTAACAAAAAGGTGGAACTAGGTCAGAGATACTATTTCACAATTATGTCCTGCTTGGTCTAGCACATAAAATCCTGGTAAAATGCTTTGATATTTCTGGCTGTAATGTAACGAAAAAGTTCAGAAAGTACGAAGTTGTTGCAAGGCCCTCCAGAGCTCATAGTCAAAAAACAAAAAAGTGCATTTGATGCTGTCAAAAAGAGATTTCTGCATTATCAAAAACTAACCTTACTTTATAAAGTAACTCAATTAATCTGTGTGGAGTGATATATGTTGTAGAACACATTCTGCCCAGATGTTTTAAGAAGTTTCTTCTATTTTTTTCTCTTGTAGCTGATGTAGCTCAGACAAGGTCATTGTTTGGAAATGTAAAACACAAATAAGTGGAATAAGCAAATGTTAGATAAGTCCTTTCATCAAACTTGATATGAATAATTAAAGTTATTGAAAGATCTTTAGATTTGTAAAAAAAAAAGAAAAAAGAAAATAAATGAACTGCTATCATCAGTCCTCACATATAGGTGGCGCCAGTGCCTGCTTTTGAAAGTCATTGGGTTCCTTTTGGAAGCAGAAAAACTCAAAATTTAAGCAACGCATGTTGAGGGGAATCATTCTTTTTGGATTTTAGTATATGAATTATTTAGATTAGATTTTTCAAGCGTTTTAGACATTGCTAGAAGGCAACTCAATTATTGATCAGGGAAAATGACACGATATGTCACAGTAAAGAACAAAAAAATAACAAGAGCCTGTTCTGTCATAACATCTGTGTGAATTATCCATCATATATATGGAGACTCCCATCTTTCTTTCCATTGCCTTGTATTTGGTCACTTACTGTCATGCTTACCCACCCCTTTGGTTCGAACTGTCCAAGTACTGAATAGAAAGACACTTTAAGAAACATTTTTTGGCAAACAGGATAACAGAGCTTCAACATGTAAAGTAAAATCCTTCTAGCTTTGCGGGAAGCAGTTTCATAGCTGCTACTCTAACAGTTTCATACATGTTTCATAGCTGCTACTCTACCGCACTTATACTGCAGCACAAGACTCTGAATCCAATAATAATATGATATTTTATTTACATTTGCCATGTTGTGAATTGGGAAGGATGTTAAAAAAGGCAAAGTTAGCTGCTGAAGTGTCTCTGTCCTCAGTGAGACTGTTCTACTACAACCTGACAGTCACATAAATGAGTGTAAGTTACAGCAAGCACCAATGGTGCATCATTTACTGCAGATAGGGGTCAAGATAGCTCAGAGGAAGGAGGTCACAGTTTGTCACATGTGACCGAGTACTTGCAGAAGGAATCACCTGTTTTCACAGTGTTTTACCTGAAAAAGTCAGAAGGAAATAGCTAACTGTTGTGTGAATGCCTTGTCAACTCTGGACTGTCCATTCCTGCAGACTCATCCTTCAGGGGTGATCGGTTGTCTTGACCTTTACCCCCCTCCTCCTGTGACCTGGCTGCTCAGTGCCTCTTGGCACGCAGGGCGCTCTGTGTGCAGGAGGCGCAGCACGCCATCTTGTAGTAGGAGTAGACGCACATTCTGGCTTGCACCACCATCAGGCAATTATCACGCCTGTCCCGACAGTTTTTATCTGTAAACAGAGAGGATTAGGGACAGGCTAGAGCGGATAAAGACCAGAAGACGCATGACTGCATGAGTCACTCACCCGCAACTTGCGGGCCGCAGGGAATGGTGTTGCAGATCTGTTCCTGCTCAGGTTTGGTGCTGGGATCGCATGCTAGGCTGTGCTCTTTGTCTGGTGTTAGACAGCGAACCTCTCTCACCTGTAGGCCTTTTCCACAGGAACGAGAACACTGAGAACAAAAAAAAAACACACACACAGAGTGAAAAATCATAGAATATCAATATATGAAGAATATGAGGAAAATTGAGGTTCCTCATTCTATTACAAACCCACAAAGCGGAACATTTAACAATCAAGTTGGAGGAAAACTAACACTACATATCAACCTGTCAACTCAGTTCTTACTGTAACACATGGTGGTGGCAGCATCATGCTGCGGGGATGCATTTCTTCAGCGGGAATAGGGGAGCTGATCAAAATAACAGGAAAATGGATGGAGCTAAATACAGGACAATCCTAGAGAAAAAAACTGACCTAAATACAGTTGGAGCTACAATAGAAAGGTAGAGATCAAACTCTGTCACAGTGTTAGAACGGCCTAGTCAAAGTCAATCTGCAGTCCTGAAAACAGGCGAACATTTGAGGCAAGATTGAAAAGTGATACTCAAAACTTTCTGTATCCAATCCAACTGAATCGGAGGAATTTTGCAGACAAATTTTAGTTTCTTGATGTGCAAACTCCCAAAAGGTTTTCATCATTATTTACATTTCTCTTCACAATTATGATGAACTTGTGTTGGCATGTTTTGTGTCTCTTACCGCGCTCCATTCTGTGGTGAACCACTGAGGCTGACACTCCGCCATGCTGCACTCCTGGACAGCTGCAGGCTTCTCCAGATGTGTGCACTCAGTAGACGGCACGACAGTGAAGTCGCTGCCCAGCTTCTGAACACAAATGATTTCCCGTCGCTGGCTTCCATCCCCGCATTGGACATTACACTGAAAAAATACCTCACGTTAGTCAAATATTAAAGAGACAATAGAGTACAACTCTGTTGTCCATAAAATGTTAGCAAAATCACAATTATTAATCTTTATTTCACCAGTTATCAAAATAGTGAATGCAAGCAGTTTCAATTCATTTAAAACTTACATTCTTATAAAATGGAAACTTAACGTCACAAGTTTAGTTTTCAACTCTGAGAGCCGAAGGAGGCTAATTCTACGAGTTCGTTATTTGCTTGTTCAGAATCCCTTTGAGTTGCGTTTTTCACACCTTGAGGCACAAAACGTTTTAAGTGAGGTGAAAATAGTCTAGACTTTCAGCATCTCTGACCGAGTGACGATACATTTTGCTGCAAAACAAACGATAAATACGTCAGGATAATCCCACTGTTTATAACAACACACCTAAAACAAAACAGATGTTTCCTCTCTGCTTTGGCCTGGAGGATGTGAAGTTTATGAATTTTTTCCAGGGAAACTGATCATGTCACTTTATTCCTAACATGACAGGAATTTTTTTATTTGTTTATCCTTATTTGTTGCTGAATATGCAATTTATCAGATTTGTTGGGGTTCTTTTAAATACTGACGCTGATTTTTGTCCTTTATAACACAGACCAGCATTCTTCAAAGTCTAAAGTGAGAAAAACTGCAGAAGATGAATATTGTGAAGTATCAAAGTTTCCCAAATATATGTGAAGAAATAATGTATTCGGTGTTACATGATGAGATTTCAAACATTTTCTATTTATATACTTTTGGCTTTCAAGGCACATTTGACAGCATAGATGGCATTTACATTCACAGCTCCTTTATTACATGAAGAATATTATGTTCCACTTTTTTGATTCAATATCATTTTGTAGTTTTCATCCATACAACAGGTTTTTACATTTATGCTGTCATCAGTGTCACCTGACTATGACTAAATCCACTAATAAATTCAATTATTTAATGTCCCACAGTGTTACAAATTGTTTTGTGCCCTTTTATACATGCATTTCAATTTTCAATTGAAGAGCATTAGATACATATAGAAATGTTTGACACAAACGTAGAGGTCCATCCATCGTACCTCTGTCCAGGGGCTGCTGTACCACATCTTCACTGGCACACAAGGCCCCTTATTGCAGGCCTTCAGCTCTGCTGGTTTTTCGGCAACACAGTCGCCTCCTCCTCCTCCTCCATCTCTCACCCCTCCCCGGGTGAGACACACCACTTCTCTCTTCTGCACCCCAGGGCCGCACTGCGCTGAACACTGAGGCCACAGAATGGGAGACGATGTTGCAGGTTGCAGCGGAGAGCGGACGTGTTCCTCCATTTCTCTGTGTGCTACTCACAGTGTTGGCCCATTCAGTGAAGTACCAGTTGGTGACGCAGGGCCCCATGTTGCACTCCTCGCTCCCATCTGGGCGGAGCCGAGAGTTGCATTCGTTATCGTTCACAATGCTGCCCTGGTCGCTGACGCAGCGCACGCTGCGTGTTCTCCTTCCCATGCCGCAGTCCACAGAGCACTGAGGAAGAAATTACACTTTGAGTTTACTTGGACTGTTCCAGTGAGTAATTATGGTGCCATTCAGCTCTGTTCTCTACTAGTAGCCTGCCTTAATTTATGGTGCGATACCGGGACATTACGGTTGGACGATACGGCTAAAAAATGTGTCACGATATGAACCTTTCATATCAGTCAATATCAATAACTACTGATTTGTTTTTTGTTGCGACCTTTCCTGATTTGTCAAGCGTTCACTCCACATTGTTTATTTTTACGCAGATATGAGGCATGGTGGTGTTGTTGGTTAGCTTGTTCGTTTATTTATTCCCCATTGGCCATTGCTATGACGACAGCTACTTTTCCTGGGGTCCACATCATAAAAAAAACCCCATTTATTACGAAAACAGCCACACACACTTAATATAACACTAGTAACATAGCATATTGATTTTATAAATGTACAATTATAAAACATTCTGTAATAAAATAATTAAATAGTACAATCATAACAGAATTATGACGCTTTATTTAATCAAATAATTAAGCAGGGATCTTTGGTGAAACCTTGAATTGCTGCTGTGCACAAGTTGTTCATCACGTTGTTGCTAAGTAACCACAAGTTAATCAACAAGCGTTGCTAGGCAACACAAGTTGTTGCTAAGTAATCCACAAGTTACTAGCAACAACTAAGTAACTTGTACTCAGCAGTTGTTGCTGAGGTAACCAAAAGTTTTGATTGCCATAATTATTGATTTAGTTAACTTGTTTACAGGCTGACTGTAGAGTTTTCCCTCTATCACGATATCTGGTTACTGATCAAAAGTCAGTAAACATTAAATTCAAGGAGCTTTTGTTTTTTGATCACGCATCCTATCGCGATATAGCTAGTTACTGATTTACTGTGGCAGCCTGCAGTGGAGTCATTGAGTGAAATGGGAGGCTTTGACATGTTGAGCGGACCCAACCGTGCTGCATGGGTGACAAAGCTGGCCTCGTGCATGACGCCCGGGACCACAACAGCGCTGCATCACGCTGCACCTCGGACCACGCGCTGGCCTCCCAGCTAACAAACACACAACACACACACAGGAAGTGTCTGAACATTGTACGTTCAACTTAGAGAAATTACAACTTGTGTTTGAAGAACACTTATTTTTACATATTTTAGTCTGCATAACTCGTGAGAAGATTGCTTCAAAAGCATTTATCACATAAAATGAGAATAAATACACTGAAGTCTGTGGTTGTAATAAAATGTGAAATAAAATTGTGCATAGTTTTGCAAAACATTAATATGGCAAAAGTGTCAAAGTCGAGACTTGGGGGGCCAAATCTGGCCCACCATAACTATTTATGCGGCCCTATAAATACTACAGAGTCGCATAAACAGAGTAGTTGTGTGCTTACATATCATTTTAGCAATCAAATTAAAGCAGTTTTATTTTGTCTGTATAGTGCCAAATTACATTAATGTGAAAATATGTTAAATATTATTTAATTTTAAGAAATACTCGTCAAATTCAGAGGCTGCTGTTTATTAATATTTTAACAATTTGTTAATGGGTTTTATCAATACAATGTTTCACAACCAGCCCCTTTTAATCTTGTTGTGTCCCAAAATGAAAATGAGTTTGACACACCTGACATAGGGTAACAATCTAACTCTAAATAACATCTTAAAAATCTTAATTTGGCTTACAAAGGAGGGCAGGGTTGTGTGTTGCAGGACTCCTCCTCTGCAGCAGGTTTGGCTGCAGAGTCACAGTTCCCCTCTGCGACTTCTTCCTCTGTGTGTCGGTTCACACATAGCACTACTCTGTGCTGAGAGCCTGCTCAGAGGGAAAGAGTAAGAATAAATCAGGATTTTCTCTTAATTGCTCTCGCACTTGCATACAACAACCTGAGGAGGGAGACATTGTATGATCCAAATCATTATAAATAACCAGGAAGATGCGTGTAAGTGAGACTATCTACCTCTGCCGCAAGTCGCAGAGCACTGGGTGAGGCTGCCTCTCCTCCACACAAACGGCAGCTGGGTGTCCGGCGGCAGGTCAGTCCGAGGGGGGATCCGAGCATTTCTATTGGGCGCAGATCCCCGAGGGCGCGTCCTGTCAGGTGACCAGCGGTCAAAGGACGGCGACGAGCGAGGAGCGATAAGGAGTGGAGAGAAGATCTGACACAGGAGGAGGGTTTTCTGCCGACACCGTGAGGGAACCTGGGAGAAAGGATAAACAAAGATAAACAAGGAATGGCAGGAAAGGCGGAGGAGAAGTTAGAAAATAGATGCACGGAGGGGAAGAAATGCGAGAGATAAAGTGCGTGAGGAAAAAAGCTAAACGCGCTGAAATATGTAGAATAAGAGGAAGGCGACGTGAGTCAGAGGATAATGAAATCACAGTGAGGTCAGGGTCTCATGATGGCAAACATGTTAAGCTGATAGCCTCACATCTGGGTCAAGGGCGAACAGACACACGAAAACACGCCGGGACAAGAATCCCACCCACACGGCCCACAGCCTCGCCCGTCCTAATCCAAAGAGGCATCAATCAGAGCCCACAACGACACTGCCTTGAGTAATTTGGAAAAAATGACTCCCTGTGATGCTCTGTTGGATTTAAACTGTGTCTCAGTCACTGAAAAGAAGAGTATGAGTTAAAAGCAGTCCGTCTCACCGCGAAGCGGGGCCCTCACTGGCTCCCTCACTGGCTCCCGCTCCCTCGCTCTCTCCCTGGGTGATTCTCTGGGCGCCTCGCTCTCCGGAGACCTCTCCTTGTCTCCATCTTTGTTCTCCACTGGGACGTAAAACTCGTAGTCGACGCCGGGGTTGTCCTTCTGGTAAATGATCTGGATAGGAGAGCAAAGATGGCAAACGCAGAAATGTGTGTGTCAGAGATGCCATGCCCAGGATTTCGCCCTGATACCGCGAACCGTGCAGCTCCACTCCAACAGTTACTTTAATTATACACTTAATCAGCAGAAACTGTAAAGCAACTTCATCTGACACATTTGGCAGCTGACTTTGATGTGAATAAATAAAGCTATTGGAATGAAACGAGCTCTGGAGTTTATTGAAATCTCTGGGTGAGGCTGTTAATATCGAGCCCTGGGCAGTATGATGTGGTTTTAGGCTAAGCTGCCTGTACGCTGTCGTAATGCTAAGACTTGGCTGTCCGGACCCTCAGTTAGATGAGCATCACACGATCTTTTTAATGCTACATTTCAGGAGCAGTAGCCCCTAAATCACTATAATTACCCTTCTTCCTCCATTTTCATTCATCTACTTCTACTATTATTTATTACCGAGCAAAAAAAAGAAAAAAAAGAGAAGCAAAAATATGCATGCCTGGTCATATTATGACTACTGTTCTGTGTGCTTACCAAAGATTCCCTCTTTGAGGGAATCTGTCATGATTTGTGGTTGTGGCGGTGAGGAAAGACGCAGGAAGGGCTAGTTGGTAGACATGATGAAAATAATGGTTTAATGATAAATCTCAGTGGTTGACTCAGGAGCACGCAGGACAGACGGTGTTAGCAGACACACACGACGTAGCACAACAAGGACCCGACAAGAGACAGAGGCAAAAGGTGGGTTTAAATGCACAAAGGAGGCTAATCGGGGAACGAGACACACCTGGGAACAATCAGGACAGGAGACTCACAGGGGAACAGATCTAACTAAGCACAGAAAAACCTCAAAATAAATACACATAAAACTCAGATCACAACAGAGTCAACTCCATCCTGCTGCATCCACAAACCTTCATCTGTATATAATCTGCATCTCTTCACCTTATTGCCTTACTTAAAGGGACAGTATTATGTATTTTTCACTGCCATTTATTGCACAATCAAGTAACTGTTACCCTCAGTGTTATATATAAATATGACTCAAAAGAAATTGAACTTTGTGATTTAATGCTTTGAAATTGGGCCTCTGTTTATTTTAAAACTCCTGCTTTTTCTGAAACTGCCTCCATAAAATGATCTCAATAATGCTCCTCTATTAAACATTAAGGTTAAGAACTCTATTCTCTTGTTAAGATGACGCAGATTAATGTCGTATGAGGGTAAAATACTGACGACTGTGTATACCTCTGAAGAACCCCACTTCAAGAAAAAAATCTTTGAAGGAAAATTGCACATAAATACAAATTTCATTCGTAAAGTACATTTTTAAAAAGTTTTGAGTATCTGATATTAAACTTCTCATTGGGGTCATTAAATAGTTTTATCATATAAGAGATACAAACGTGGTTTTGAATCCTCCTCTTCTGGATGAGATTGCTAGAATTGTTTCTCCAGGGCACTAATATCAGCAAAATTTGATTTCAAAAGCTTTCAGTCTTCTTGAGCTCCTGTCACAGCAGTGGCCTTCTCTGTGTTTATTTGCAGGGTTGAAATAAATGCCTTCCTGTGCTTACATAAAGCTGCAGCTGTGTTGTGGTGGGTCCCCGCGCCCTCAGGGACTCGCCTTTCTCTTCCTCCCCCTCCGCCTGCGCTCTGGGTTGGGTGTAGGTAAAAGTAGTCCCACCTGCCTGGTAATCTCCTGGAGCGTCAACAGCCCAGCCCCCGTTTACCACGGATGCGCCGGTGCCGCTCCTTATCGCTGTAGGAAAAGAAGCAGGAAACGGCCAATAGGTTCAGGAGAAAATGTACTTTTCGCATTTAGAGCCCAGTTAAGCCAGGCCAAGTCCTAGAAGCCCCTTCCTGTGTTCAAACACACTCCCAGACAGGCAAACAGGAGGCGGCAGAGACAAACATACACACACTTCACTGATTCCTTACAACTCCAGCAATACAAGCTGTACTTGGCCTAAATCTGCAAGACCACAAACTCTACGGTCTTAAGCGAAGCCAGCACACACACGATCGCAGGCCAAAGCTGCACTTTGCCCGCCAACACTTCATTTATAACTGGATCTGCAGCCAGTCTGGGGGAATCCAATCTCGAGACGGACGAGTGTGAGTGTGTGTGCAGTAATTTGTTTGTCTGTTAGATCTCACCCAGGTAGTTGGGGCTCGCTCGTCTCTCCGTGATGGTAATGAACGTGGCTCCCGGTGGGATGTCCACAATCTTGTGGTAGCCGAGGGGAACGGTGCCATTTGGTAGGCTTCCAGTCACCTTTCGGCAGGAGCGGTCCCGCCCGCCACACACGCCACACTTGTCGATCACAGCGCTGGAACCCAGAATGCCGTCGCAACCTTCAGTCTGGTGGAAGGCAGTGGGTAAAAAAAATAAAAAATAGTTTCAGACAAGTGACACTGAGGGAAATGCTTGTGAAAGGGGGACCTGATATGCAAAAATTGTCACTTTTGCAAACTCCCACGTGGGTCTCAACTGCTTGTTTAAAAAACCACAAGTTGATTTTAGTGTTTTTTGGTATTTAGAAAATTACCCGTTTCAAAATCTCATGACTGTTAAATCATATTTGTTGGGCACTGTGCCATTGCCTAGCAACCCCAGCTGAGCCCAGCCCTATTACCTAGCAACCTAAGTGCTCCAGCATGATTGGTTGCTGGTTTTACTGCTGAATGAGTTGTAAAAAGGCTGGTAAAATCTGTTTTGTTGTTAACTTACCATCCAGAAACCACATGTTGTATTCTTGTTGGTTGTGCAGGAAGCTCTGCTTCTGCTTTTCAAAGATGTGCGGTTGAATAATTGCGAATGTTTTAGCAGGGATTTTCACATGCGAGTGTAAACGTCGAGTTGGGTGGTCAGCAGCAACTTGTTTGGATTTAAAACTACTTGAAGAACTAAAACATCTCATTCTGAAAGAAGCTCAAAATAGGCAGAACGGACCAGACTGAAATAATTGAATGATTTCGTGCTAAAAAAATGCAATGGACACGTTTTCTATAGCCCATATTCCTATTCGACCTGCTCAATCAAGTATAATAGGTAACCTTTAACAAATCACATCCAATTTTAGCGTTTATTTCACTGTTAGTTGTGTAAATTGGTAATTGACGCTTGCAAGATTCATGCCAGATGCAGAGAAGTGGAATGAGGGTAAAATCAGAGAGTGGGAGTGTAAATGAGAGAGAGGACACAGAGAAAAGAGGCCCTTGAACAGGGCTGTCTGAATCTGAATGCCAGGCTTAAATCAGCATCCAGATGTGAGACGGACATTTTTAGGACAGCCAGGTTCTGCTTTACTGCAACCATGGCGAGACAGTTGGGTATCACGTTCCGACACCTGAAAAACAATCTTCCACGCACAAACATCTGAATTAACTCACCAGACATTGTCCCTCCACACACACGTCGTTGGCACTAGTGTTGAAGCAGGGCGTGCCGTCTCTGACGCGCTCCGCCAGACGAACGTAAAACCGGTAACCGACAGGTCTGCAGGTCAACTCACACTGCTTCTCCAAACCAGCTGCAACACACAAGCAGAGATATCAACACATTTTACATTCAAGGAACTTTTCAATGTTTTGTAGTGTTATGGTCATAAGTTTGATTGTATTTGATTGGGAATTTTTAGGACCGACCAACACAAAGGGGTTCAAAATTAAGTTGGTGGGAAACGTGGTTTTCAAAGATTTTTAAAAATAAAAATATGAAAATGTTGTGTGCTTTTGAGCACCTTTTATCCTGATACCCATAAATAAAATCTGGTGCAGTCAACTGCTATGTGAGTTTTAAAAAAACCTAACACTGCCGATCAACCTTAACAAATCCCCCCACCAGAATATGCAGCATCGTCCTCTGGGGAGTAAAGGACAACCCTGAAAGAAAATCTGAACTAACTATTCTGAAAAACTGAAGAGGAATTTAAAAATTGTGTTGTACTTTCCATTCATTTTGCAATTATCAACTACTTCGTGCTGATCTATCAAAAGAAATCAGAATAAATCTAATTGAAATTTGTGGATTCAAGGTTACAAAATGTGGAGAAGTTCAAAAGGATCACTGCAAAAACACAGAATGTTACCAAGTACTTTTGCTCTAGTTTCTAACATCTTAATACTCTAGAAGTAAAACCAAACTTTTCAGCAATAAACAGGAGCTTATTTTAGGATAATAATTTCCTCATATTCTTAATAATATAAACTAGTAATAAAGAATATTTATTCCACTGGCAAATTATTTTCTCTTCAGGGAAAAATGTCTTGTTATAAGTGAAATAATCTGCTAGTGGAACTTGAACTTGTTCTCCAATATTAAAGAATTTTTGATTTTCAAAAGCTCCTAATTCTTACTGAAAAGTTACTTGTAAGTTAGTTTTGTCTTATTTCGAGTGCTCTAAGATATGTGAACTAGAAACTAGAATAAAAATACTTGGTAGGACTTTGTGTTTTTACAGAGTGTTATTACTTAGTCTTTTTATATAACAGACAATGTAGAAAAACTCCATTAGAGTCATAAATGCCTTCGACTGCAAGCCAGGAAAGTGAGAGTTGACCGTATAACCTTCAGAAAGCCAGATATTGATCACTGACTCCTCGCGCTGCGCAGCTCCCCAGCAGACACATACATATTCACAGGAGAGTTATAAACATAAGGGTGGATTTATGAGTTCAGCTGAAAGCAGAGGGGCCTCAAAGAAAAAGAGGAGGAGGCAGAAATCAAAGAATGAGAGCACAGCTCAAGGTTAGGGAGGAAATAAAACCCCTTCAGTGACAAGAGAGAAGGTTGACCGCGAGTATGGAGGACCCCACAGGGAAAGAAGCAATGCAAGCAAATAATATGGAGATATTTTTTACGCTGTGACAGATCTGGTTCTATATTCCCCAAAGCATTTGCCTCACACACGTGTGATGAATGCCGCACGTCTCGTCCCAGTTTTTACAAAAGATGTGGAACTACTTCTTCAAAAAAGGACATTAAAGAACGGACAGGAGAGGGCAGCGAGTGGCTAAAGCCATGGCTGTTTCCTTTGAGGAAAGATATCAGGGAGTGTAACGGGTGCTAAAGTCCTCATGCAGGGAGAGCAGATGTGCGTGTGGACAGAGCTGTGATTATGTTGCAAGAAATACTGCTCCAGACGCAAACTCGCTGCATGAGTCACGAGTCATAGATTAAGCTAGCGGTGGGAGGAAGGCGCGTCTCTGCTTCTGAGCGTGGCCTCTGACTGTTTTGGGGTATATTTCTTACAAACAACACACAAATGCAAACGCTACTTCGACGTGAGTTTGCAAAGAGCTCCATTCAAAGCAGATCTGGAAACCACCTGTTGGAAAACGGTTTTTAACTCAGACAGATAAAATCACCTCTGTGATAAGTTTGTAATGTCTTTGACATTTGAGAGAGTTTCACAGTGAAAACAGAACATCTGCCATCTTGAATAGTCATCAGCCACAAGGAGGTTAAAGTTTCCATCTTCTTTAAAGTCAGAAGTTCAAAAGAGTTAGTTGGGAGCAAAGTGTAAAGGGCGAATACCTGACCTCGACTTTCACCTTGTAGGGTTGAAGGATCTCCATGTGCTTCCACGCAATCTCCTAACTTCTTGATATTTCTTAAATCAGCACAAGAATTTGCAAAGGTGTAATACCAGTGTAGTACTACAGCAGCACCAAAGTGTTTTGAGACTTAAAGGAAACTTTACTGCTTTCGTTTTTATGGGAACAGGTTGCCATGGACAGCGATTAAATCGTATATTAGTAATAGCACATCTAAGACCTAATTTGGAGCCTGGTTAAGCAATGGAACAAGAGGAAATGCTGAGATAATTCTGATGAGCTCAGGGGAAACTTTTAATGAGGACAGAGCTGATGTCACTCATTCTGGTTGGGTTAGAAGAACAGGATGGTTGCACCTAAAATTAGTTATTTGTACAGTCATGAACTTTAAGCACTTGAACTGCTGTGAAGCGGGCACAACAGAAAGTGCAGGAAGTGATATGAATGTCACCCAAAACAGATTCGGCTGAGGGACTGGTTTTCCACCAGTGCAGAGCTTGACCAAAACTGGCAGTGGGCATTTGTGATCATTTCCACACAGACAGTGAGGCCAAGACCTGTTGGGTAGCAAAGAATAAACTCTTTTCCAAATAAAACACAAAAAAGAGACAGAAATGCTGGAGAAAATACCAGGATTGCACTGCAGAGTCTAGAATATGGTAAAGTTGTTTTCTCTGAAGATGCCCCCTTAAGTCATCTGGAAAAACATTCCTCTGGTGAAGAAAGGATTAATGCCTCTGTGAGTTATGCTGACAGTGAAGCATCCTGTTGCAATTCACATGTAGGGTTGAGCATGAAGATGAAAGATGGAGTAATTTTATCTTTCGACGAGTCCAGTCACTTATCCAAAACAAGAACATGATTTATTAGGCAAAGGAAAAGCAAAGCTTTAGCGAAATCCAGAACGAATCCTTCAAGAGATGTAATTACAATCTGACGAGAGCTACTGCGAGGTAAAGTGGACACACTAAATGATGAAGCAAAATCTGCTTCAAAATGAGCCCAGTCGAGCTATTACAACCTTAAATTCTTTTACATTGCTTCCAGTTGAACTATAAATATGGCATAGGAAAAATTAAACACATTTTAAGACATTTGTGTTTTTCAACCCAGCCCTAAAACTGCCCAGCATGTTTTATAGGTTTTTCCTGCTTTAACACACCTGATTCAGAAGAATGCAATTCTGCAAAAATCCTGTTAATCAGTTATCAACTGAGATCAGGTGCACTGAAGCAGGGAAACATCTAAAGCATTCAGGGTAGTGTGCCTTAAGGACCCGGGTTGGAAAACAACCATTTCACCTCACAAACCAACCAGTTTAGCTGGAGTGAGAAAATGTTTGTGAACAACTACAGCCATGAATAGGGATATAAATGCTTAAACAGCTAGCAGGGGTGAGTCAAGCAGGATTTCACTAATGTAGTCAGTATTTTATTCTTTTATTTCTTTGCAAAAAAAACACTGTTCATTACTAAACAACCTCTGGATGGTTTTCCAGAAAAAAACCTGATTGGCATAAAGATGCTGCGAGTCATTACCAGAAAACACAAAAGTTACGACCCAGAACTCAGATGAAACCTTGACTTGAAGCTGGATCAACAGGTTTTCCAGCCTCAGACCTATTAACTTCATTAAGATGTGTGTTTAGATTGAGTGGAAGTGGGAAGGAGTTCACGCACAGAGGGCAATGTACCTGGATCGGATGTTCATAATCACACAACTTCGTAAAAAAAACATGGGCTGTAGCAGGACCATCAGAGAGCTTGTAAACACGCTCTGAAAAGGAAGTGTTGATTCAGCACATGTAAACATTTCCCTTAAGACGTTTAAACAGCACAGTGACGGGATTACGAGCGAAACGATTCAAATGTACGACCGGGGCCGAAATGACAACAATTTCATGCCGAAATATAAACAAAACATAAAATCTCAAACTCCCTGGAGCCGTCTGTGAAGCAAAAACAATGCCAGGTCCAAAGTATAGTCAGTGTTGGTAAATAGATGATAAATTCAGAAATCCAGTGGCACTCACAAACACACACATTTATCAGTAGGCAACAGGGGTGAAGAGCTGATCGACATGCGGCAGGAAGAAGCTGGAATCTAACCTTCAACCAAAGATTATGTCTCAACTACTGACCTAAGAATTAGAGAAACTTGTCGTCTTTTAAGGTGGGTCTAGTCTTTTAAGGTGATCCGATACGTGACAAATAACAGAAAATAAAAAGCTCACATTTTGTGGTTTCATAAGTAGAATTTTTAATAATTAATTATCCAGTTCAGGTTTTAGATTCTGAACTGGACATGACCAAGTGAAGGATAGTTTCGTCTTCCTGACACCTACAGCGCATCTCTCCTAGACTCTCACATCTCGAAACATGACTAAAACAAATCAAACGCTGATGCCATGACGGATATCGTTAGAGACACCGCCACTGCTCTCGTTCATTTACAGGAGACGTTTTTATTCTGATCGAATGAAATTTGGACTTAACAGAGACAATTGGCTTCATATCCTCTGAAGTACAGAAAAGATACAGGAAAGAGGGATAGTTGATGCTTGTTCCCTCCATCCATCTTTAATAGTGATAGACCTTTAATCCCGAAGCTGCTGCAAAATGAGTAAGGCTGTCTCTCACAATCTCCATTTCTTCAAATCACGCTTAACCAAATCTCAACTTCTGTTCTCATTTAACTTTTTTTCCCCTCAAGCTTCATCTGTAACTCGTCTCATCTTCCCTCGCTTTCTCTGATTTTCCGCCATCCCTCTGTCCCTCTCTCAGCTTTGTGTGCAGAAGGTGAAATATATGTTGTCTAAATATACTTCCCCACTATCAGTCCGTCTAAACAAACTCCAGCAGAAAGAGAGAAAGAGTGAGGCAGCTGGACAGGAAGAGAGGAGGATGGGTGTCCAGAGATGGGAAAGGGACTGGAAAAAGAGGTGATGTCAAAGTAAAACAACACCTGGGCAAGCAGCGGTGACAAAACGCCTGAAGGATGAGGGAGTATTAATCAGAGACGTCATTTCTAAGTAGATTTGGTGCACTAATGCAAAGATCCAGCCAGCACCAACTATAAAACACTCAGTCTACCTCCTCAGACTGACGACGGGAGGCTCGATGTGAAAGGTTTGGGCTCGGGCCAGCCTTCATAAGCTAAACAGTGCAACATGGTTTACCTTGGAGATGGTAAGAAAATTGTTCGATGTTGAAAATCTAGTGACTCTGCCAGTTCTTTATCCAGCAGATCCAGTAAACATACTTGATGGCTTGTTTTATTCAAGGACTCTCATAGTAATACATTACAAAAAGACGCCTCAGTATTGGAGTTTGCCATCTTCTTCATCCGCTGCTCAGTCATCTTTTCGTTCCAGCAGGCTTTAAAGGAACAAGTCAGGTTTTTGGATGGGGGGTTTGTGGAGTAGTTACCAGTAGATAGTACCTTAGCTGTCTTATGCAGACGTTTTTTCAAAGTTTTTAGCAGGTAGACATTTTCACTCAAGAAGATTAATAATTTTAACCAAATGAAGCAACTCTAACTCATATGATCTGCAGTTATTATTGATTAGCATATTGTGTTTGAAATGGCTGAGACCAATATGAAACTTTTGAGTTTAAGTGGTTTTACAGGCGCTAATCAGTCTGAATGTTAGCTTTCCTTTGGTAAGACATTGTTTTTATCACTTAAACAAAACGTCTGACTGCAGAAAGTAAGATACTGACAACTCATGACTATCCACAGTACCCAGGTTCAAGAAATAAATGGTTAGCCTAGTAGCATAATTATCTAAATAGGACTTAGACAATTATGCTACTAGGCTAAGGTGAAATTTTACATTCTGTTTTGTCAGATGTTGCTTTTCAATGTGCTCAGTTAATAATATTGAACCGATTTAAGATCTAATTTAAATTGTAACTATTTGTTTCCCTTTCAAACCCTCACATAAACAGTTAATATCTCAAAGTTAATTGGTTTAACAAGCAAAACACATTTTTACAACAAAATTTGGTCATTGACAGAAAGTGAGTACAAAAGGAACCAAAGTTTTATTTTTTAAAGTCAAGTTCTGAATCAAGACTATTTTAAGGGAACACAAGGTCTCACAAAACAAAACATAAAAAATGAGGGGCACCTTTACACTTTCATTCAGTATTTAGTAAGGGAAAAGAGTCATTTGTTCAACAAAACCGACAATAAAAGTTGGTTTTGGATCAGAGTGACGTTCCTACAGCATTTATTGTCAGACTGTTGAACTAGTGCAGGGAATAAAACAGATTTATTTATTCTCATTGCGCCACCAGATCATTGCCAGATTACTTGCTATTTATTGCAATCATGCATTTGCCATGACCAGCTTTACACAGAGCATCAAACACTCGTTCTGCCAAAACGGCTCTGACATCCAGTGACATGGATCTCTGTGCCAAAAACGTCTGGCACCGAGCTACCGGGCGTTGATGCTTTCCATTGTCATTCGCCTGAGGAAATATCTGCCATTAAAGTCTAAATCTTCCACTCTTCCTGGACAAAAACCTAAAGTAACATCTGGCCTTTGTTTAAAATGGGAAATAGTATAATCTGCATTCAGTCCTGCGTCAAATGACTCTGCAGTAGCCGGGGGCATTCATCAGCTGGAGTTCAGCTCACAAACCATATGTAGGCACCAGGATGACAATGCAAAACCTGGAATGTAGAATATGTTAATCATTTAGCTTATTTTAATGCTAAAAAAACCAAACAGGCACACATCTGGTAAAATGCTAACTTTGTTAGTTTGAGGAACAGGTAGCGTAAAGAGGGTTTATTGCTGCTTTTTTCCACGAGAACAGTTTCGTTGTGCAGCCTGGAATGAGACTGGAGGGAGCCACGAGCCTGATATGCAGCAGTCCTGCAAGATGGAAAACTAAGATACGTGGCTGACACTTAATAAAACACAGAGAGGGAGGACTTAATTGGGTCATTTTATCTGATCCACTGCTTACAAAAAAATATCGACTGCAGCTCTTCAACTGTAAGTATTTAAGCAGCATCGGGTTCCACTTTATAGCAGAAAATCGTGTTTTTGTTACGCACTCTACTGGATATCTGGTTTCAATTTCGTGCAATGCGTTTATTTGAGGGTAGATCGGTAAGTGTGTTTTATGTTATGACAGAGCAGAACCAAAAGCGAAGCTGTGTATGTAAAAGCCGGGCTTCTGAGTCTCTGCTCTCAGGGTGTTTGTGTGTTCACAGCTTCGGCTTTACCGATACAGTAAAATCCCAAACGACAGACACACAAACACACACGTGCAAACTATTTTCCCACATTTCATCCCAGGTTCACACAGCTATCCGCATGCAGAACGCCCTCAACCAGTACGCCCATGATGTAAATACACAGGAGATCATGCACATGCTTTATAAGCCTAATGACAAACACAACTGAGATCATCTCACAGCTGCGTTTTACTCTCCCTCCTCCCCTCTGCATTTCTTATAATCTTTCTATTCACTCTTCTTTTTTTCCCCCTAAAATTCCTGAAATATCTATAAAATGCTTTCTCTGTCTCTTGTTTCTTTTCCTCCAGCATTGGAAAAAAGACATGTGTAGAAATCTGGACTCTTGCACATACGCGTCTTGCAAAGTTTTTTATACACATTTGTGTTGTTTACTCAATCTGTCTTTTTATCACCTCTGACCATCTTTGCTGCCAAAAAAGAACTAAACCCACACCATGACACAGACACCCTCGTATGGGAGCTCTGCATATTTCAATGCTGCATATTCTTCTAACTTAGACTGATTAGAATCCGTGGACATCAACTTTCAAGCTTTGAAATAGATTTGTTATTGAATTTATGTCTGGGCTTTGATTAGGCCATTTTTAGGAAGTCTCGAATAGGCTCCAGCTATTTTCTCTTTCCTGTTTGCATCGAAGCCAAGAATCTCACAGCATGATTCTGCTACCACCATGTTTCAACGCAGTGATTGTGATAAAATGATAAAAATATACAGTTCTGGAAAAAATTTAGAGACTACTTAAACCAATCAGTTTAAGTGTTTGTATGAGACACAGAGATGATGATGCTGAGATTCAACCGGTCGCAATGAGGACGTGTAGCATGTCTGCTGCTCTCTGTGTCAACCAGCTCACCAAATTTGTTGGTATCCGTTCAGAATGTGGGAAATAAAGGAATTTGTCATGAGAAACGAAGGCTTAACTATAAAATATCAACAGTTTTTGGACAGAGTGATCAGATACTGCACGGTCCAAAGAATACACACAGTAGGCCTTAGTAAGTGGGAGCAGTTTCATGTTTTGGCACTGTGCCTCATATGGCCATGTCATTAGATTGGCAGTATATTGGATATTTAACACAAAAAACTCTACTTAATAATTGTTTAACATCTGAGACAAACCAGTTGCTTGACCTTTTTTAGGGTTATCAGGATAAAGTGTGCTGCAGAGAAATGTGTGCCACACTTTAGAGACTATTTTTATGGAAAAAACAATAAAATGCATCTTGTGTTGGTCTATCACCTAAAATCTCCCCCACCCCCCACATCTGTGGTTACAAAGTCACAAAACGTCAAAAGGTTCAGTCAGTACTTCTTTTAACGGGCTGCTTGTAAAACCAAAACCGAGCAACTTCTAAAGTTGCCCCAATATTGCTTCCACTAGTCGTGTGACACACGCATCTCATCGCTGCTCTTGTGCTCTTTATCTCACGCTGCAGGAATCTGTGTCCTCCGTCAGAGCAGGGAGGAGACGTTTGGCAGGAGACGCGGGCAGAGAGGGAGAGATGTTGGACAAACAAAAGGAAAAAGAAAAGAAGCAAAGTATTTTGTGCAAAGAACAGAAGTAGATTGAGCTCCAATCATTTGCTTTTCTTTTCTACTCCCTTTGCTGCCGATGCTGTGTGGAGAAATGGGGGATGCCGGAGGGGCTGGGCATGAGAGGACGCCTTCCAACTCACATTCATTAGAGAGAAATTTGAACTCACTCAAGCTTACATTTTACTCTCTCCCTTGTGGTGCCAGTTAATTCTCCCTATAAACCTCTTACCGAATTAAAGCAAGGAAACGCTTTAACAACTGTGCGAGTGTGTTAACTCGGCGCTCACCTTCAGTGAAAGGCTCCCAGTTGTAGAGGCGACCCATGAACTCCTGGTTGTTAAAGGCCGTGCACTGCTCTGCTCTGGAGTCCAACGCACCTCCTCCACACACCTGGAGGGTCAAGACACAAAGACAGAGAGGAGGGGGAAGTCAAATAATTTAGAGCCACACACTGAACCAGTATGCGAAAAGGCAGTTTCTCTACTGGTCTCCAGAGAAGTCATGGTGGAGCGGATCGAGTGGCAAAGGAAAAAACATCTAATAATGAAACTGGAGAATTAACTGGAGGCCTTGGAGGTAGGCACAAACACTCCATGATTTTACACACATGCAGGCTGCATGCTGCTTTGGCCAGCAGCGAGCGCATTCGCAACATATGGAAGTGATAGATTTTCTTGGAACGGCTGCTCCCATAAATCTGCTGGGAGCGAATGACTGTGTGAGTGCGCGCGAAGGCGTGCGCGCGTGTGCACGAGAAACCGGCGCTCGTTCAAGAAGTCCTCGTGGAGCCGTGGAGTTTCAGGATACCTGCTCATAAACAACAGCTGAAAAATTAGGCTGACATGAATCCTGCCGGACTGTAATTCCTCGTTTCCACTTAGCGGTACGGCACAGGCTGGTGCAGTTCCATACGCTACTTTGCCGATTTCCTTTGTAAAAGCGACCCATACCGCACCGTTCCTGTAGGTCCACACAACAACAGTAAGGTATGGCTACAGTGGCACCACTGGTGCAACACAACCCAGTCAGTTGATTGGGGAATAGAAAAACATCACTGTTTGCCACAAGAACAAGACATGGTGTGTCACGTTTGTCGTTGCACCAAGATGACACCATGATAGTAATTTGGATTTAACCCCGTCTGCCCAGTGAGATGTGGAGCTTTAAAAAACGATTCATCAAACCACACAAGGTAGCTCAGAACATTTATCATGAACAATTGCCGTACAATTTTCTTCAAAGCAGAAAAGGCTGGGCAATAAATCAATAATTTGATAGACACGTAGTCAATATAAATAGAAAGTACATCCGATACAAAGTTTAATAATTTCAAGCTGTCACGGCCAGTAAAGAAAGCTAGTGGCATTGACTATCTCTCTCACTCACTGGTTACCTAGCAACGACTTGCTGAATGACTTGTGGTTACCTAGCAACAACCTGTTGAGTACTTTGTGCAGCAGCAGTTTCAGGTTTCACCACTTGGCCTCATAACTGCTTAAAAATAATAAAAAATGGAAAAGATTCACACAACAATTCAAGAGGAAACTGCGGATAAAATAGGAAAGTCATGTCACCAGCTGGGTGGTATTTCAGATATTTAAAACAAAAAAACTAATCAATAAATACTGATAAATATCGACGTATGAAATGCCTATATCGTGATACATTATTCCAACCATATCTCCCAGGCATACTAGGAGACTTTCTTACTTTGATGTGGTATTAAGTGAAAGTTTTGAATATTTCACCACTGAAGACACATTCAGGTAGTACCGTGGGAAGCCAAAAACGTTGGCTTCAACACCGACACACACGCATTGCCATACCGCACACAAACATCTCAGATTTCTTTGCACCTCTGATCTCTGTCAACTATGAAATCTTCTTGTGTTTAACCCCTCTCCGTCTTTGATTTGTTCCCTTTTTTTCCTCGCCCCCCCCACCTTTTAACTCACACAGCTGTCGCAAACAGCTGGAAATTTCTAAGCTATCCGTTGTGCAGGGACAAGAGAAAGAGAATTATTGAGTCTCTACATACATGATCATTCACAGACGAAGCGGGTCCACAGTTCCCATGTGAACCAGCTACAAAGTGTAGTCAAAAAAAACTCTCGTGGGTAAAACACTAGAATGTGTACTCTCTGACACTTGGCGCGCTGGATTCATCCCTCCCACAGGAGTGTTTGTCTGGAGGAATATATGTGGCTAATGTGTCTCATACCGTGAACTCCTGAAACTTTACATAGAAAGGTCTGCGAAAGCCTAATTCTGCAGAAATAAACTGATTTCTGTGCAGGAGATGTGTTACAGCTCAGTTAACAAAGCGAGTCTGACTAAAGCCAGAAGTGAACCCGGCTCCTTCAGGGTCAGTGCACGTATGTGACCTGATGTATCAAAGAATCGTGTAAATCTGCCATGGTGCAAGCGGTAAATGTGGTTTGCGATGCTCGTAAATATTTCTGCAGGACATAAACACGCAGAGACACATTCAATGCTGGATGGCGTCTCATGGCAAGTTTGAGTGCTCGCAGCAGCAAACAGAATAAAGAAACAAAAACTTTAAACAGGCGTGCAGCTGTGCAATGCTGCGGCGTGTTGAAAACCACAAAAACATCCTACACAATAGGCACGGAATCAATGTAAAAGAAAAGAAGGAATGCAAGAAGACTCAAGTGTGTGCAGTCATGCAGATGATGACAGAAGCGCAATAGTTTGAATAGACATCCCCCCTCCACCCTGCGAGAGGTTAGGGTGTGCAAAAACATCAGGAGGCTAATGGAGAGTATGGGGGGATGAAGGAGGGAGAGTAAAAACAGACTCACTTCAGTGTCATGGTACTGCAGGAGAATCTGTGTTATTGCAAAGACATGTATGCGGGGAGTAAAGGGCGAGGGGGTCTTTATTTATGCTAAGGAGAGCATGAACAGACAGAGAGGAGTGGGGTGCAGGGTAAAGGTACTTACTGAGGCAGATAGCAGGGCCCCTCAAGGCGAGCAACGCTTCCACAAAGCAAATGCTTTGGTTCACAGTGTCAAAGAGAGTGATCTGGAACAAGGTCCTCTGAGCACTTCAGAAAGACTTATTGAAGCTTGTCAAAGTGAGAGCATGACACAAACTCTCTCCAGAAATGTTTATTATAATATATATATATATATATATATATATATATATATATATATATATATATATAATATATATACACATATTAGGTAAACTTATCTTTAAACTTATCTTTAAAAATAAATCTTAACCTACGAAATCCATAAAAAAAATAACAAAAAACGTATATTCCACTGCAGGAATTTCGTATTGAATACCTTTCTTCAGGTTTTGGTTCCACATCCATTATCCATAAACTGTTTCCAAAATAAAACCAATTCAAAGTTTTTCTTTTTTTGTAACCTGAGTTGATCACATCAAGGCTCTGAAGACTGTGACCACTTATGTTTTGGTTTACAATAATCCACATGATCTGCTGATTGTGCTTTTCCTTCATAATCCTCCTTTATCTGAGCAATTTGGAGGTGTTTGCATTTGTCTCTAGCTTGGGGAGCTCAACGCATATCTGTGTGCGCAAGCAGCTTGAACATGGCCCTACACGAATGATTGCTAATTTTAGTTGCTCGGCTAAAATTGCAACACCATCAGGTGTTGCAAGAAAATATTTGGAGGACTGTCTTTCTGTTTCAAACTGTTTGAGGATCAATGTGTGTAGGTGTACACAAACATCCCATAATAAATGAGATACTACTGCTGTCAGTCCTGGCTGCACTCTGAACCTAGACATCAACCATCACAATGCACCACAAACGTTTTGGGCATGCTCAGAAAACCGTGATTCTCCCTGCATACTGATGAGCAAAGTACCTTTTTAATTTACCCAGGAACGCCTCTCTAAGACACCACTGAGACCACAAGCTGGCTACATTTATTTTTACATTGTGGTGTGGTTTTGTGGTATGGACCCAAGCAAAAATCTAGTCAACATGGCAAAAACATAAAATCTTATTAAGAATTTTTTGTCCACTTTCTAGTGCAAATACATTTTTTTTAAGAGACCACTTAAAATTAACAGTTTCTCAGATTTTACTTTTTATAGGTGTATGTTTGAGCAAAATGAACATTGTTCTTTTATTTTATGAACTACTGACAACATGTCTCTGAAATTCCAAGCAAAAATTGTATTAATTAGCAGAAAATGAGAAATGGTCAAAATAAGGTAAAAGATGCACAGCTTTCAGACCTCAAATAATGCAAAGAAAACAAGTTTATATTAATTTAGAAACAATAATGTTAATGTTTTAACTCAGGAAGAGTTCAGACATTAATTTTTGGTGGAATAACCAGGAGGTTTTCAGTGCAGTGGGCTCTTCATTTTTTTCCAGAGCTGTATTTTAGTATTTTTGAAATAAAACAAAACATAACAAACAGATATTAGTCCTACTCACTGACAAATTATTAGACTTATAACTAGTACTTTTTCATCAATATTAAGGAATTATTGACTTAAAACAAGTTATTATTGCTGAAAAGCTACTTTTAAGTCAGTACATTTGAAATAAGGCAGACCTGAGATATTTGCAGTAGAAACTAAACCAAAAATCTTGGTAAGATTTTATGTTTTTGCAAAATACAGTGGGCAAAATGAGATTGAATTTGGATCACGCACATTTAATTGTTCAGTGGCACCAGCAAGTGCAACCAGACCATCTTGTTTTATGTCAATATCCGAGGCAAGAAAAATGAGTTTGAAGACCTACTTTTATTTTTCCCCTCAGCTATCCACAACATGCAGAAGAGGGAGGCTGCACCTCCTCCACATCTGTCCCAGCCGGAGGTTATGTCAAGATAAATCTCAGATAATAACAGCTCAGACACAATGTTTAACTGTAGCGACTCTCTAGCAGACTTAAGTTGGAAATATTGGGTTTGATTGGGGTAAAGCTTTATAAGAACCCTCTGAGTTTATTGTCAAATAAACTTAAAAGATCACAAATTAAGCCTTAGCAGAACGCAAACAAATAAAATTATGAGAAGCAGGAAGTTTCAACTTACTCAGACAAAGATTGTTTCTCATTTTAAGTTAGACAAATACTATAAAAGGCCAAGAAGACAGTTTGATGGATGTTTTCTTGTAAAATTAGACAAATAGAAACCACTAGATATCAGCTGCTCAGTTGGGAAGCAGGGAGAAGCCCATATTCCATCAGTCAGGGGCCATATTTCATAGCCTCAGAGCAGAATAGATCAAAAGTAACAAGAGATGAGGTAAAAGTGTAAAACTGTCTGTTTCTGTGGCGACCGAAGGTGAATGAATGAACGTGTAGGGCAACAGAGAGCAGGTGAAAGAAAAGTGAAAGCAGCTGGTGATAGAGTGAACATTAAAGATGGATTTTACCGACAGGGAGTCTGCAATGTACAGACTCCTGTGAAGAGGAGGGGGTGGGGAAAACTAGGGTGCACAAACACATCCCCACATGCAGCACACATATAAACACAAAGGCTCCTGATGACACACAGCACTCCGACGTGAAATGCAAACAGCAAGTAAAAAGAGAAACAGACAGCAGTGTGACAGATTTTGAAGGAAAGCAGGGACACGCTGCTGTGACCCTGCTTGGTTCTTCACAAACCGAAACTGTCCACATCTGGTTACATCACCTCGGCACCACATACAGGTTAAGGCTGGCTGATCATTCCTCAAGGATTTCTGCAGACAAAACAACTGACTGCATGTCCCTGGAGTCATAAATCATCAGGCGACAGCACTAATCTCTGCCTGCAAGCACAAAAATCCAGGATATTTTAATACAAATTCGGTTTTTAACATTCTGTCTGGCTAATCTTGAACCGGCGGCCCGGTGTCTGTAATCTGCAGAGGAACCACCCAGCCTTCAGCCTCGACCCGAACGGGATGCCAGGACTTCTTGAGAAGATAAACGACACATCGATCAATGACGTAAACAATCAGAAGAGGAAGGAAGTGGAAGGAATTGTCGCTCTTGTTCACAGGAAATGAAAAGAGTCAAGAATTTCTTAAATCCTGAAGGAAATCTGTGAAAATGCAATAAAATCATATATTAAATGTGTATAAATATTTTCCTGCTTAATATAAAAATGTTGGATCAGCATGCTGATTTTAATCACCAATAAAAGTCCTACATTTGGTCCCATCGCTGCTTAGGCCACATTTTTCTCTAAGGTCAACCAAAGCATCCAGTTTTCCTGCGTCAGATGTTGATTTTCAGTGAAATGTGTGGAAGTTTTCTCTCGTTTCACTTGTTCTCTTATTTTTTGGTGTCTAAAATCCAAACAAACTGAGGGATCCAATCCATACGGAGAATAACAAAACCCAAAGAAAAACGTCAGAAATGGATGAAATACAGGAGATTACATAAATTATGATAACTGGGAAGCAGGAAAAGTGAAAACCTAAAATTTATATCGTAAAATTTAGGTAAACTGCAATGTGATTTAAACACTTTTCAGGTTAGCAACTCTTCATAATTAAAAACATGCTCTGCCTAGTTTCAGCTAACAGATAAAATTTGGTCTTAATTATTTGTATCAACAAGAAAAACTGCTAAAATGGCACCTCAAATATTTATTTTGACTTTACCTTGAAAGTATTTCTCATTGTTTCAAATTTGTATAGCTGGTATATTGTAAGAAAGTTGGGACTTTCTAAAAGAAAGACTAGTGTTACAAATTTATCTTTACATGCGTGAATTTAAGGTCTTGCGTGAATACTACTTGTGCCTGTTGATGCATATTCAACACCTAATCAATTTAGCTTATTTGCATAAATGTTAAGCTCACTTATATGCTTTATATGTGCTATGTTGAAATCAGTCAATCTCTACTTAATTTAGTTTGTCGCTGCCAAAACCACAGAGAGCTTAAAGTTGACCAAAGAGCTATCCAGGATGTACGATCAGCTCCATAATTTATGAAACAAAACCCCAACAAATTACACATCAGGGAGATAAAATTGTGATTTTAATCCCAGAACTTTTTTCCTGGTCCAGATATTAAACCCAGGGAAGCTCAGAGAAGCAACATGGGGAGACAGATCAGGAGCTCCACCCCGGCTGACAAATTAAGCAGATATATATCACACTGTCTCCCGCTGGAGTATTTTTACATCAGTCAAGAGAAAATCAACAAGATTAATCTCTCCTTGCACTTGTTTCCATTCGTTGAGATTCAAAGATAAGGCTGATGTTTACAGCTGTGAAAGTTGTAGCAATCTTATCCTTCTGAATGAACAAAAAGCAAAAACCATAAATATTTCTTTAATCTTATAGGCTCTCCAGTCTCTGTCACTGAATAGGTTTTATCTGTTTAATTGTGCTTAATTTATTTCAGGTGATTAATACAAAAACTTATAAATAGGTTAACTTTCTTGTTGCACTGGGTCTTAAATGGAGAAATAAAGCAGAAGGTCTTTAAAACAGGTGAGAGGCGACACAAACCAGGCACAAACGGATGACAAGACATGTGAAAGAAATATTTGTGGGAAACTGAAGCGCACAGGAGCTCATATAAACGGACCAAACAAGCAGCACCTGGTTTTCTCAGAGAAACTCCTCTACCTCTGCTTGTTAAAGCACAAAAGCAAATAAAGCAACCAGTTTGAAATCAGTGTGTGCGGTTTGAGTCTAACACATCTGCTTGTCACCTGATGAAAACAACATTATGGTTGGTTATGAGGAGTGTGCCTGGTAGTCCTAATGATACATTTCCTGTGTGTAATGACAGACTGCGATCACCTGACTCTCACTGAGGAGGCCTGAAGACATGCAAAGTGTGTCTCCCAGCTTGGTTACAACACAAACTCTGCAGGTCTCGACTGAGACGGTGAGATCAGAAATCCTGTCTGCTTTAAAGTCAAAAGAGAAACAAGCATAGGTGCAGTCCAAGAGCTGTGTTTCCCATAAACCCAGAGCTTTATTTTGCAATTTTAAGATTAGGGATGCAGATCCAGACCCAAATTACACCAAATTTTCCCTGATTTATGCTCGTTTGTGTAATCCTATCCCCACGACAGACAGAAGATACGAACAGTGTGCCTCCTCTGAGGCTCCCAGCCCTTGGCACAGAAACCGATCAGCATGAAATTGGTTTCTGTGTTATGATCCGACCTAAACAGCGCCTACAGTTTTCCTTTTTGGACGTTTAGAGCCAAAACAGCCTCCACAAATCAAAGGGGAGGAGATGGGTTCAAAATGAAGCAAAAGTAGATTAGTAGAATAGTTAAACAGGAAATCATTAGTTATTGGTTAATGCTTTCAGTCTCCTCCTAATCGCTCTTAGGTTGCAGCTTTCTGAATGTGAAGGTTTGGCGGGGAAAAGTTAGGAAGACAACGCAGCGGAGTCTATGCACTGAATTTTATTTTGGAGTACGAGTGTAAATAAGGCAAAATAAGTTTAAATTCCACACATTTTTCTGATTTTTATTTGATGAAACAATAAGAAAAAAAGTTCTTCGCTTTTTGTTGTTGTTTATCAAACAAAATCAACAAAAATCTGTTGTATTTGTTGTAGCAAAACAAGGTGAAAAAGTTAAAGGCGTGTGAATACTTTAGCACAAATTATGCAATCATATCTGCCATTATGCTCCTCTTAGTTTTAAAATATTAACATTTCTTCTAAAACTGAAAATCAATTTGATTTCAATCTCATTTATCAGGATTGTTTTTTTAATAATCCAATTTAGTTAAAAGTTACTTTGTTGCTTTCCAGTGCACAACGATGTGTTATGAATCCAACGGAACCTCTTCCTTGACAGCTGAGCATGCTCACCTTCCCCTTATTAAAACCTCGTTTTCCTCCAGGCGGTGTCATGTCGAGTTCAGCTCAAGCCACGATGACGGCGAGAGAACATTCACTTAACGAGATCTGAGGTTTACCCCCTGCAGCCTCCACCGCTTTCTCCGAAGGCCCACAAATCTGTCACTACTTGTGTATTTTTTGCCCCCATTCATGCACACTGTTTCTCCTCTACTTAAAATACATGTTTATGGGAAAATTACAGTATAATTTAGCAAGTTGATGCACATTTCCTAATTTGATGCAGAAAAAATCTTGCCATTTAACAGAGATTTTGGAGCCGCCTTGAATCGTTTGAAGGTGGTTTAACTTGAAAACGAAAGTCCGCCTGCTCCTTGAAAATGCAGTTTAAGTCATCAAGAAAATTGTTTTGGTTTTAACTCAAAAATTAAAGTTCATGAAGTTGATTTAACAACAAGAGACGAGTTGTTACTCATTAATCTTGTAGTGTGAGTTTTTATGTAATGCTGCAATTTAATAATTATTTCAGAATATGCAAGAAAAAACTGCAATTCTACCTCATTTTCACTCACATTATCAAGTTAAAGTAACTACTTATTTTTATAAGTATACTTTAGAATTACTTAAATTATTGTTTCAAATTGCATGAACTAAATTTCTGATCTGATAATGATTATTAAACATCACAATGAACTCTGCTCCAAAACACTTAGTGTGAACAGGACATTATCCTCCATCTTTCTAAGTTTATTTTTCACAAACTCACACATTCAGGATCAAAATCTAAAACTTGCTAAATTTATTTGTGTTAAAGAGTAGAAAATAGTAGAGACAACTAAATGTGGCTCAAATGTTTTACAGTGTTGGACTTAAGACCTCCAAATCTCAAGACTCAGGAAAAATATTTTGTAGTCAGCTGGGCCAAAAGAGGATTTTTAAAATTACTGACCAGATTTACTTCGTTTTCTGTTCTTCAGCTGGTAGAAGGCTGACTTTGTAATCGTCTTTATGTGTGTCTGGAGGCTCAAGTCCGAGTCCGAGTCCGTCATTGCACTCAGCCAGGTCGCTCGTTTCTAGACGTGGAAGCTAAAGATGTGTGCTGACTCTTTTAGTCCAAAAACAATAACTTCAGTTTTCTTTCTTGGCTGTCTGTCAGTTCTCTTACTGTGAATCACTGGTAATGTTGTGTCATTTCCATTTGCTTTGACATCCACTTTGAGTGAATAAATCTGCCATTCTCTGCAGCAGTTTCTCATAGTCCTCTGTGAAGACAAGAGGCATCTTGTGCTGGTTTAGTGAATAGGTCAGAAAATATAGTAAGAATCCCACAGTCCTTAAATCATTAAATTGAAGTAAACCAGCTGTGAGAACAAAGTGAATTAAGGCGACTTCTAAATCTGGGTATGTAAAATAACCTTTCAAAAGGCAAAACTGAGACAAGAGACCAGGGGAAGGTGAATCGTCCTGATAAGGCAGCATTTATTTTTCTGCTTGAAATCTGTTCAAACACTCCAGTTTCTAGTCATTCTTAAAATGGGGTGAAGATGAAGAAGTGAGCCCAGTAAACCTTCAGGATGTCTTTATAGTGCAGGTTAAAGTTACACGTTTGCCCCTGGTGGTATCCGTCTTATTAGGTCATCCTGAACGCAACTTTTGCTCGATCATGCAGAGGCATTTACTGTTACTGACTCTGAGTAAATATTTACTCTGGGGAGGAGGAGGAGCTCGTATAGTCACCAAAACACAGTGTGAAAGAAAGGCTCCAGAAAGGAAAGGCTTCAAGCTGCTGTCTCCACTTTTAAATATGCCAGACAGAATCTTCTCAAGTTCCACCTTTTTCTTCCTCCGACAGGATAACTTCTTCTCTAGTTACGCTCTTCACACACGTCTTTTCATCAAAACAAACTCGTCGTCCCACTCTGTCTGATTCCACCGCCAACCATCCTTAATGTAACTTATGAAATCCCCACCAAATACTTTTTCTTCGCCCAGGCGCACACTCCCAAGGACTCATACCGGCCAGCCCCCAGCTCCATTTCTTCATTCCTTCATCCATTCTGCAACAGATCCAGGGCAGCTTTTCTAAAAACAGAGCTCTCTTTCACTGCAGCCTAACTGCGCCACTTCCTCTACCACCCTGCGCTCAGACTCATTCAAACACACACATGTTCACCTTTTGCCCTTCTCATTTCCTCTGTCCCTCTCTTAGTTCCCCAGCGCAACAGCACAAAAAACACACCAACACACAATCATACTTGTGATGGGCCTCAGGCGCGCCATGTTATGACAAACACACCTAACAGATAAAGGGATGTGTCACTTTCGGTCTAGCTCACCCCCTAAATTACTCACACATACACACAGACATTGAACACGTACAAGCCTGGGCGAAGTCCTGCAATCAGCACTTAAAACCTATTTGACAGAGATAAAAACTCAAGAGCTGTGCTGCAGGGGTAGATGGAGCCAACGCAGAGGCTAATGTAGGGTAAATATGTAACCCAATGAGTCAGGATCGGCCGTCACAGGACCGCTATTAGCCCTGCTGGCACACACAGGGGGACGCACTCTGCCAAGACACTAAATCTGCCTTAAAGTCGGGGCAAGCAAAACGACCAGGGCAGGATGCAGAGAGAAAGACCGAAAGAACAAGAGCAGGGTTAAATGACGACAAGAGCGGATGCCAAATTATCTTCGCAGGGAAAAGCAAAGAGCTCTGAAGTGCCAAGCTGGCTCCCACTTCAAGTATCTACTTCCACTTGATGAGGGAAAGCTGCAGATATGGTGCGTGAGAGAGAAATTGTGAAAGTGTGTCGGTGTGTTTAAAAACCAACGCTATCTCCTCTCCTTGCGCTCTCACTTAAAGCAGATCTGCAGCCAGTGGAAAAAATAACCCACTCACATGTCACTCTGGGTATTTTTGTCCCTCTGATATGGACCCTATGACTCTTTCTGGTACGATACCTGCTCGTCCATCATGCAGATTAGTCTTTATTAGACAGAGTTGCAATTTATTTAGAGTGGCAACCATCAAAAATCTAAAACCAGCCTCGTTAAGTAGACTTTAATCTGGGGCTGTAACTAATTATTATTTTAATAATTGATTAATTGCATTTAAAAAATGGCCCATTCTGTAGATTTTCATTGTCATTTTTAAGTCTGTATATGCTAGTCAACAATTAGTCAATTAATAAATAAGTGTATGATTATATCAATAACCGATTCATCACAATTAATCTGATTGATCACTTCAGCCCTATTTTAATCGTTCGTTCGCGCAGACAATTCGGTCCGACGGTGGAGATGTGAATAAATCTGATGTGGACCAGAAACTGTGTCCACCTACAAACCTCAGTCTTGGTTCGGTTTAAGCGAACTCTGCTGCAGTTTGAATGCATATGTGGATACAAGTGGAAACCAAACCGCAAAGCATTCTGGATAAATAAAGCCAAAAACAAACATGCGAGTCTAGCGCTAATGGGAGAAATTTGTCGTGATCTTTTACCAGGGACAAAGAAGAAATCCTAGGATCGCTAAAATCTTACGCAACTACATTTTTGCTAAAAAGGAAGTCAGTGTTTTCTTCTGGGGTTTATGTGTTGTTTTCCTCAGTGGTTGTTGGTGCAGCGCCACCACAGGCAAGGAGGTGAACAGTTTTTTTCAACCACTTTGGAAAGTGAACTAGCTGAAAATGAAAGTTTGGTCTTTAGTCTCACTATCTGCATTTTGTGTCTTTAATGGAGGATAACTCAAGAAACTTTAAAGGGACCAGTTTGTTTTAAACAGCTTTGAAACGCTGATGAAAGGAACTGATGCTACTCAACACAAACTACATCTGGTACGGACGGACGGATGGACTCTAGTAACACATGTAGCACAAAACAGGAGCTGTAGAACGAGTTTGGTCTGTTTTTACAGGCTGCATTATTACATTATAACACCTCATATATTCTCGTCTAATCAGCTGGAAACAGATGGTTCCAGCATCAATTTGGACAATTTCACACACAAAGAAACTAGTTAAAAGACAAAAAGACAGAATCTGCTTCCAATTTTGACGAGGTGAGAGACTGTTAAAAGAAAAACAAAAATCACATTCAGAAAACGTGAATAAACAACTTACAGCATTTTATGAAATAGGAGTGAGAAATGTTGGAAAATTTGATTTGCTCTCTGTTATACAGAGTAATCAGCAGAAAACCATCAGCCAGCTTTCAAATCAGTGCAGTAAACAAAGAAAGTGCCTCTGAAATACAGCTAAGAGAACACGCAGTATTAAAATAAATCCACTCAGTTATTTTGTTTTGCATGTAAAATGTCCTTGTTGTGATGTCTGAGGAATGGCTGTTCCTCATAACTTACTGTTTCATTTTTCTCTATGGCTTGATTTTCTTTGAAATCCCACTTGTTCCATCTGTAAACAATCAGTACTGAACCTGTGCCACAGCTTTTTGGGGGCCCTAAAAAATGTCAAATAGAAAGGATATATTTCTTCTCTTCCTGGCTCAGGTCCTAAATGGGTTGTTTAGAGTGAACCAAAAACACATTTTTCCACTCTCTGGACAATAAAAGTCTCAACGTATTCTATATTATACTCCATCTTGGTGGTCTTTTCTAACACGAGGCAGCTGCCCAAAAACAATCAAACAGTTTCAAGCAGAAATATGAAATGACACAAAGATAACTAGACATTACACATATTTATCTCCTACATTGTGAACAACGCTGCCCTTTGTACAAACTACATATAAAATATGTTTAAGAAATGATAACAAAGAAAATCTGTGAAAATCCTCCAGGTTAATAAAGTTCAGTTCCATGCACATCAGAGAAATTGGATCCTTATCAGTGACTCACTGTTTTGGACTCATAATCCAGACTGAGGTTACTGTCTTGTGTCCTCACATTTCTTGGCACAGTAGGGTTTCTCACATGAATGACACCCTGCGCGAACTTTTCCTTCTGTCTGCCTCCCCGACCAATTAAAATACAAGAAATTATATGAGATTTAGGCTGACAGGCAGTGCAGTTCAACAGAAAGTAAATAACTTAATCCTGCTTTTCCCAGTTGGAAGAGATGGCTTCTGTCGTGTCAGTTTGTACGGACTCTGGTTCTGCTGGATGGTTCTTCCTGTTAAAGGGAAGGTCTTTTTCTCTCCACTGTGACTGCATGCTCAGTATAAGGGATTGCCGTAAAGTCAACGATACAATGCAAGTGATTGTCTCTACATGTTTCAATGCAGTTTGCTGGGTTTCCTTAAGTAGAAATGCTTTAATTTACTTTGAATAATTAATTGAGCATACTGTACAATTTGATAAGAAGAATCAGTAGCAATTATTTTGAATTGGTGCTATATAAGTAAACTGAATTGAAGGTAAGTTATATTCTGTTATCTGGCTCTTTGGGCCACCTTTCTGATGCCCATGCCGCCCTGGGCAACCGCCTGCAGAGCTCAAATCAAAAACTGCAACTGAGTAAAGAAAATATTTTTAAAAATGATCTTTTTTTATTGCAACACTGGTATTAAAATGTTTGAAAAAGCCCATAATTTAGCCTGAGAACATGTAATTAAAAAAGGGGAAAAAAATACTGTGAATAGAAAATCACAGAAGCGCTTCTTTTCTTAAGCTGTAAGGAATCGGGCAGTCCTACCTGTGAGAAGCACCTGCGGTACTCCTTCTCCGGCCCCGAGCACCTGAGCAGTCGAGGAGCGTCGCTTCCTCCGTGCCTGCCGGCCTCCGCTCCCGGGTGGGAAGACGTGTGCGGGTGCTGTAAGGGGAAGACGCTGCCGGCGGGTGAGGCTTGGGGCCCGAAGCCCAGGTGGGGTTCCCTCTCCGCGTGAGCCAGGTTGGGGCGGTGGAGAGGAGAGGTGAAAAGAGGAGAGCTGCCCGGAGAGCGAGGGTGAGACTGAGGAGGAGGAGGAGCTGTGACGGAGTTCCAGTCAAAACGCTGGCGGTTAATGCGGACCGGTGAGGACGAGGAGCGCGAGAAGGAGTGTTGGGGTGGGACTCTGTTCCTCCTGTGCTCAGAGTGGGACGTCCGGCCCGCATTTTGGCGTGGTCTTCCTGTTGGAATGGGTTCCTCCTCAGGAGCTTTGCTGATCTTCTGCTCTCCATTTTCCTCCTCTGCTGCCTCTGCCTCTCTGTCTGCCTCCCTGCCTGCCTGCTCCTCTGCCTGGGTGTCGTCGCTAGTGACGGTCAGCCAGGCGGCTTCGTCTGTGCCGTTAGCAGTGTGCCGAGCTTGGCGGTTGGTTCGATGCAGGGGCAGGGAGAAGGGAACCTTTCCGTACCCAAACTGACCCGGACGGACGCTGGAATTTAAAAAAGGGGAAAAACACAGCAGGCGGTTAGTTATTCAGGAAGAAATTGTGAAGTCAAAGTCAGAGAGAAAGCAGTTAGATGGGATGGGATTAATATGAACAACATGCAATCAATGTGATGTAGTGAGAAGGCAGAGCAATGCAATGCCTGTGTAAATTATAAAACCAGATATAATGATGTAATTATGGTGCAGATACCAGAGGCAGACATGGGCACAACGCCAGCCTGCATTACAAAAACCTCCACTGCAAAAACAACCGAAACCTCAGTGCATCCCCAACAACATGCTGCACCCTGGGAAATTAATCCCACAGATCACTTCGATCTTGCATTTTGTGATGAGATACAAATCTTCTCTTTGTCTGGGAACAATGCGGCGGCTACTGTTTGTCGCAAACAAACCACTGTTGCTACAGCCAGCTACGCAAAACTCACTTCCTTTTTGTGCAAGTGTCTTTTCCCATGAATCTCTGAAGAAAACAGATTTCCTCTAAATCAGTGGAACAATTATTGCTGCAAGTTTCAGGGTTAGCATAAAAAATGTATATTTCAGAGTATCTTATGAATATACATATATAGATTGCTAATTTACAAACTAAATGTTTAACCACCACTGATTTCAACTAATAGTTTTTTCAGTAATTTAGTAAAAAAAAAAAAAGAAAAGAAAAGAAAAAAGGGCATGCTAATATATTTCAAACATATTTTTCAATTACTTTTAATAATTCTGACTTACAGTGAATGAAAATTGTTCAACTTCTCCAACCACACTTTTTCCTTCCACTCAACTTTACAATAATATCTATGAATACAGAAATCTTAACAACTTCTAACCATAAAATTGAAAATAACAGAAACACGCACTTGGAATGTATAATCTTTTTGTGCAAGGATGTGTTTCATTTTGATAAGTAAACCTTATAATTATATTAACATGTATTCTCTATCCTTTCCTAATCCTAATCACAACATAAGTTGAGGTATTTGTTAACAATAAACTAGGAAAGTGAAGAGAAAGTGATTTAAAGAACTCTTTTCTGCATAAAATATTCATAGGTCAAAGTTTAGAGGTTAAACAAACAAAAAAAACATCAGCTGCAAGACTGAAAAAGAGTTAAAAATGTAGCCCAAAGCCCAAACATTAAAAAAAACCTTTAGAAAATCTCAAGTAATTTTGATCAAAGCCACTTTCAAAGATTACAAAAAAGTTTAATTGGAAACAAAATAAAAAAAAAAAATCAAGTCCTCGATATTTATTCAGCATTGATTTAACTTAAAGCTACCAAATAAAAAACAAGTTACCACGTAACACCCCAAACTGTCTTTCAAAATGATTTCCTGCTCATCAACAGTGAACTGCTGATTTTCAAGAGGCTGGAGCTGCTCTATAGTTTTCAGTTGATGACTGAAACACAGGGCTGCACGGTGGAACAACGGTTAGTATTGATGCCTTGCAACAAGAAGGTTGTGGGTTTGAATCCCAAAGTTTGCATGTTTGGGTTTTCTCTGCCTTCTACAGTCCAAAATCATGACTGTCAGGTTAATCGGTTGATCTATATTGAATAAAAATTGCTCTACTTTAATTTTGTTACTAAACACCTGATCTTAAAATGTCCTGACATGAGACTTGAGAAACAAAGCCTCGCTTTTCTTGTGTTTGTCACAGAAAACAAGCATAAAAGGTCTTTCAGCTGCTGAAATCTCATTCGGCAAAACCGTCAAAGGTTCCAGAGTTCATTTGCTTCAGGGCGTTCTTTTCACCCTTTGACCTTATTTCTGCTTACAGGCATCACACTAATCAGTAATGGTGAGTTAGGTCACAAGTGGTGGAAAAAAGAAAAGAAGGAAAAACAAAAGAGAATCACAGCTTTCAGGAATGTTGGATTATTTCAAATCTCCGGTCTCACTCACCTCCTCAAAGGCAAACCTTCCCGACTGGTGGGGATGGAGCGCCTGTTCCCGCCTCCGCCGGCCCTCGCTGCTCCCGGATTGGTCGGCCTCCTGAAGGCGCGTGCGGGCTGCTGGTTGTACCGCTGTGAGTTCATGTGATAGGGGGGTCGGTAAGCAGACTCTTGACCAGAGGGGGACACTTCAGGATGATAAAAGGGCGGCGACTGATTGCTTTGAACGGGAGGCCCTTCTCCTCCTGCGTTTCTATATAGTGGCAATCCAGGGTTATGACTCCTGGAGACTGATGGGGAGTGATAAGACGGGTGTTGCCCAGGGTAACGAGAGGGATAGTAAGGGTTTCCAGGTGATATAGCAGGTCCTCTGACACTCCCGGGATAATAACCCGCCCAGTTTGGTGGAGCGAAGGAGAGAGGAGCGGTCTGCGGACGTGGAGGAGGGGGTAAGCACTTCCTGGTCCGGTGAGACACACCCACTCCGCAGGTTTGAGAGCATTCTGACCACTCCCCCCACACAGACCACACGCCGTCAACTGGCTCCGCCTCAAAAACCTGCCTGGACCGTCGACCTGCCCCCTGAGAGACAAAAACACAACAAAACATCAAATTTTGATGAATGTCTGACATCTTACAACCAGTTAAATCTGCTCGACCTTTCAGTCATGTAGCACATCTATCGAATCTCGTGACTTGATGATGAATTCAGGAAGCAATGCTGTGCAGAAATATTTAATAGTTCCCACAAGTCTGAACCAGACGTGATCCGCGCCATCTTAGTAGGCAAGTTGATGCGCATCGCATAGCAGCTTCCAGACCAACAAAACGGAAATATGTGGACACTCTTAACTACTGTGCGAAAGAAAGATACATGAACAAAATCGCTGCTGTCGGGATCGACTCGGAAAAACATGCCAGACAAGCCGCGTCCAATCTCCTACTACCATAAAGTTAACTGCCTAGTGAACAGAGGAGCTTTACTGTCTGAAATATATTGACTCTGTGTTTAAATGTCTTTGTAAAAGATGTACAAACATTTTGTGTGAATAACAAGGTTCTGGTAACTGGCAAAGTAAGTAACATACACGTAGGTTAAATGTCCACCTTAGCTTGCAGATAAAAACTACATTAGTTGAGCTAATTTTGCGAGTTCAGCAGTAAGTACTTCAGAAAATATCACTGATATTTATCTTAGTATTGCACAGAAGTTTGTAAACTACTCAAAAATTGTAATCGAGTAGTAGTTGTGCTGTAAATTGTTTATAGCTTAGCAACAAGGCAAGAGCTAGTTCTAAGCTTGTAACTCTGTTGTTGTCATAGCAACTCCATAGCAACTGCCTGCCAAGATGGCTGTCACCTAGAAAGTTAACAAAAGTGTGACGTCAAGATATATATTTGAACTTATTCACGTCTTCTTATGGTGCAACTTAAACATAAAAGGAACTTAAAAAGAAGGTTAAACATATTTTACCAGGATATCTTTTAAGCAATAAGCCAAGATGTCAAATCACTTTTTTATTGTTCATCGAAAATCTGACCAGTGTGGTATGAATTTATATTCAAATATTACACATAAAACCTTTTTGTAGTTCAAACCCGTCACTTATACATTAATTTAACCACATTTTTGTTTTTGCAGCGATGTTTTTGTTTAATTTAGCTTTTTGTTGGTTTTTCTATTGATTCATCAACCCTTGTTAAATGTGCTCACTGAGTAAATTTAATTTGAGGTTTTTCACATGTAGTATTCAACAACAACATGGCTAAAGAAACAATTTAAAAACAGCTGCTCTTTTTAAAAAGGTTATAAAACAGAGTATCGGTAGCATTACATAAAAGAAAACCTCATTTTCAAAGTGCCCTACGTCTCAGCAGACGGCAGCCTTAAATTCAACCTTAAAAAGTACTAAAAACTGAAAACTTTGGCACTATTTAAGAGGAAATAATCCACAATCTCTAAAAGCAGATGCAAAAAAGAAAAACTCTTCAAAGTTTACTGTTGATCCACAGTCCCAAGATTTTCCTCCCTCTGAGTCCAAACTGTAAATCCTGAACTCTTCATCACTTGGGCTTAAGAGCGTCTCAGCCACCTGCCAGCAGCAGTTTAAGAGCCGTTGGATAAATCCACAGCAGTTTGTGTTCGCTAAAGTCACCCACAGCAGGACCAGCAGGACCACGGCTGACCCGGCGCTGTGTTTGTGTACATGTAAGTGTGAGTGCCTGTATGTGCGAGCCAGCTGGTAGCTTTGATGTCCTCCTCTGTGGCTGTAGATAAATGTTTCTTCTCTCATTTCATAACCGAGCTGCTGGCCTGGTTGGCAGCGAGGCAAACATGCGAGCCGAACAAAAGTTGCCATTGAGCAGCAGGCACCAAGACGTAAATCTGTGCCCCGTTTCCCTCCGCCTTTTATTTACAAGCGCTTCAACGTGGAAACATGCAGGTAAATATGCGGCACTAAAACGTTGGCGGGCGGGTGAATGGGGGACAGGTGTAAGCGCCAAAAATTTCCTTCCCACCACATTAATAAGAGTTTCTGTCGCCCATCTGGGGTGGAAACGGTGGGAGGCTGGGAGAAAAGCAAGGAGAAAGGGCGACGGAGGTGGGCTTGCTGTGTGCTGCTCTGTCGTTAATGAGTGCCATCAAACACACAGCTGCCACATAACTGGAAGTATTAATGAGCCGCGAGCAGTGACCCCTGCAGCAGCCACCGCTGACCCCTGGAGCTACTGGTTGAACTCCTGCCTCACTGTACAGGCAGACCTGATGGACTCTGGTGCATTAAAAACCTGCTGACTTTCTTCTTCACGGTTGAGAAAATGTAATTTTAACTTTACAGATCTGGCTGCAGGTGTGCAGGGATCTGGTGGAGGGAGACTAAGCAAAGTTGAAACTAGAAATCTGTGCAGATATTGGTGAAAAACCTTTAAAGTGACCTTTAATGGGATAATAAATAAGCTAAAAAAAACTTATTCTCTCTATCCAGTGTGTACAAATGCTGCTTTAATATAAGGTGGAAATTTAATTCAAGTTTAATTTGTTTCAGTTCAGTTGATTAATGCACCATTGATTACAAGGAAGCAAAAGGTAACTCTTTAAATTTATATTTTAAATTAATAACTCTTTAAATTAATATTTTCATTTACTCAGCTTGTCACAAAGAAAAAATAAACAAAACAACTAAAATATATTTGCTACAAAAGTGTTAAAACCTTTTGAACTTTCACAATATCTGTTATACTACAACCACAAACTTTATCATGACACACCAAAACAACGTTGTATGATTATGAAGTAGACAAAAAAATGAGATTTGGGTTTTACGTTTTCTTTATAAATAAAAATAAAAAAGTGTGACATTGACTTTTATTTTGATAAACATACATGAAAAGCAGCACAACTAATGGTCTGAGCAACTAAAGAGTCTAGAGCACTGCTCAATCCATTAACAAATAATCTAATCCACATGGATCAGACTTGTTTGCAGTAAATTTATGAAAGAAGGCACTCTGTTCAAATAAAACCAAAACTGAAACTTTTGTTTCTCCTTCCAGCGGGACAACACCCTTGGACGTACAGGCAGACAGAGATACGCTTCGGTTTAGACCAAAGTGTATTTATGGCCCAGTCAAAGTAAAGACCCATCTCTAATTTGGCAAGACTTGAAAATCACTGGTTCTCTCCGTCCAGTCAGCTTGAGATGTTTTCCAAAGAAGAAAGAGCAACGGTTTCAGGGTCTGGTGAAGGCATATTGACCTTATTTGCAAATCAACACAACACTTTTAATTACAGAGAAAAAGACACAACGTGTCCATTTCTTTTCACTCTCAATTATGCACTGCTTTCTGCTTTCTGCACATAAAAAATTCCAATAAAAATGCTTTGGATTGTGGATGTGAAGTAACAGAAACATTGAAGGGGCAAACATTATTTTGTGAAGCACTGAAAGTGCTACTTAGATATTCAAATGATTATTAATATGAAGGAATAAAGCTGGTTATGGAGAAGGAAGTCATTTATGCAGAGTAAATTTATGAATGAACAGGATGGTCACTCCGACTCAAAACAAAGCGGGCTGGAGTTTGCATGCTCCCCAAATCCAGTTACAACTTAGTTTCTTTGGCTTCTCTAACAGCTCAAATTAATTTAAATGTTCATTTTACCTTGAAACTCTCTCTGTGTGTCACAATATCCTCCTAAAGTCACCGTAACCTATAAAGACGTGTATTTAAAGGCGCTAGATTATTGCAAATAAAGCCTTTTTGGTTAAATTTTTTAATATTATACTCTTTTTTCTCAGTTTTTTGGAATTATACTTTAAGCCCACTGGAAAAGTCCGAACCTGTCCTTTGACTCCTGTCCCTTTTTCACCCCACTGTTGTGACAAAGCTTTTTTTTTTCTTCTTCTTTTTGCTGACCCGACTGGATGATCTAATGACTCACCTTCCTCTTGGCAGAACTGATGGTCAGTGAGGTCGTGACCACCACAAAGCCCCACAGCACGCAGAGCCTGGGGGAGAAAGAGAGGGTGAGAGACGAGGCAGACATGCACAGGATTTAAAACAACAGCAGACTGAATAAGGACCTTCATGAGGCCCAGAGTCGTTCCATGACATAAACGTGAAATCACGGTGAAGCCCACAGAAGCTTTCTTTATTCCCCCCTCAGCACTTTTGTGTGAAAATCACTGGTGCTTTGATTGAACGCCCTATCGCATGTTCCAGTGACCTGTGTTTACAGTGGAAACCAATTATGCCACTTTGTTTCCCTCTCCAGGTGGCGAGCGGGTTGGGAGAGCGGTGGACAAGAGTTTCTTTTTCCCCTCTGGAAGTTCACGGGCAAGCATCCCAACATCAATCTGGGAAATCCAAGGAGGCGTTAACAAACAAACGGAGTTTAAACAGCAAGCAAGTTTTTCTTTGGAATGCCTCTCCCAGGGACTGCACACACCCTGAGGATGTGGTTTAACAAACACACACACACAATCTCAGCAACCACACTCATAGCTCAGTGGTGCAATCAGTCTGTAAAATTCATCTTGAGCAGTAAGGTTTTTAATCTTTCTGGAGGGTTATAGCGACTTGCAAAAGTATCCTCATCCCTGGTGACAGATCAACATGAAGTAGATCGTATTAGTATAAGCCTCCCTGTTCCTGCCGAAGGAAAGCACACTCCGCACCATGATGCCACCATCACCATGCTGCACCATGTAAACACAAGAGTTTGCATTTAGGTTCAAAAGGCTTGTGGCAAATTGCAAATTGGACTTGTGATTGTTGCTGTCTAAAATTACAGATTTTACAGGATCTTTTTCAAAAACGGTTTATAAATTTGCAGACAAGGTGCGATGAAACTGGAAGTCCGTGCAAAACTTGTGAATGATGAGGAGAAAATTGCATTTATAGTTGTGATCACATAACTTTCTGGAGGGACTGACTTTATGAACAGACTCTCCCACCTGAGCTGTGGATCTCTGCAGCTCCTCCAGGACGGAGTTGCAGATCTCTGCTTCTCTGATTAATTCTCTCTTTACCAGCCTGTCAGTTTAGGTGGTAGGCCACATCTGGGTATGTTTACACTTGAATGTTATGCTTCTAACTTTTGTATCATTGGACACAGACATCATATTTGAGCAAGCCTTGCCCCAGATTCTCAATTAGATTTATGACTAGGTTTTGACTGGGCCACTCTGATACTTGAATAATGTTCCAGAATTCCCATTGCAGCTTTACCCAGCCCCAGTCTAAAGTTTTTTTCAGCCTCTCACAGGTTTTATTCCTTCCAGGATTCTTCCGTATTTAACTCCATCTGTAACTCAGCCACCCTGACCTGCTGAAGACAAACATCTTCACAGTATGATACTGCCACCACCTTGTCTCACAATGGGAAAGGTGTCGGGATATTGTTACATAAACGAACCCAGATTTCTCTATAACTTTACTAGCGATGCCTTTGCAGAGCTGCAACATTTCTACTGGAGTTATGAATACTTTTGAAACTTCATATGAGCTCAAATGTCGGGGTATGAGTGACAAAAACAGCTTTTAGGGTTTTGATTTTGCTATAAAAGTAGGATAATTTCACACACATGCACTTGTTCCAGTTCGAAGGCAACCTATAACGATTTAACAAGCTCCAAAACATCGAGACAAGTGCAGTGCAGCCAGAGGAACTGGACGGTAGTCAGAAAATGAACCCCAAACAACTGGGTTCAGATAGACGCTGCAGCTCTCACCAAGCGAGGGAGAGCCGAACCATGGCCGCAATCAGCAGTCCGCAAGCCACATGTAGGCAAAGTAATCGGTCCTTTCTTCCCACTGTGGTGCACCGCCGCGGTCTCTGGAAACTTCCCCACACCACACAATTACCCCCGGAAAAAAAAAGAAAGAAAAACTCACACAGAGGTCCCGTCCCGCACTGAGCCCGGCAGCCACACAACAGAGCCGCTCAGGCCGAAGTAACGACCCCCTACCGGGCTCCACGTTTCCCCGCACGGCCGCTACAGTGGCACATTGTAGGATAAACCCCGAGCAAAGAGAGAGAGAGAGGGAAAGATTTACATCAGGGGGAAACCTGAGGGAAGAAAATCCGCCCTGAGGAGAAACAGGGAGCTCCTGACTAAAAAGTACGCGCCTGTGGGTAAAGACTCTGCGCCCTGTGCGCAACACGTAGGCGTCGTGCGTAAAACCAAAAGCCAGAATGTAGAAGTTTTGAAAACACCTTCACCACGATCAGCTTTAAAGGATGCAAACGTGTCGGAGTGAACAGCAGCAGCAGCAGCTGGAGAAGTCCGAGTTTTACCTGAACAGGGAACCGAACTGCATACTCCAGCGGTCTCTCTTCTGACCCACAGGTTATCGACTGGGTGTCCAGATTAAAGGTCCGGTTCGGTCCTGGAGGACATGTGATGAAGTTCCAGTCAGGGTTTCTTCTGCTCTCAGACTTTCTGTCCCCTTCCCTCTGTCACAGTCACTCCCCGTGATTTCTACCGAGTGGGAAGGGTTGAGCTCTCTCTCTCTCTCTCTCTCTTCTCTCTCTCTCTCTCTTCTCTCTCTCTTCTTTCTCTCTCTCTCTCTCTCTCTCCTCTCCTCTCCTCCTCCTCTCTCTCTCT
This sequence comes from Poecilia picta, assembly GCA_033032245.1. Classification (NCBI taxonomy): domain Eukaryota; kingdom Metazoa; phylum Chordata; class Actinopteri; order Cyprinodontiformes; family Poeciliidae; genus Poecilia; species Poecilia picta. The sequence goes on from CM065368.1 coordinate 15,795,507, forward strand.
CTCTCTCTGCTGATCCAGTTCAATCTACAACTTTTTGCGGATCCTTATTATAAAACTAGTGACGCTTGGACAGATTACACAACTCTCCCTGCACTCTCTCCCATTTCCACACACTCACTCAAACTGCGTCTTGACAGAGTAACTATATGACTGTGTGTTGCAGCAATCATAGTCCACAAATACCTTCTACTTATTTTTGATACAAATGGAACCCCATAGAATGTGTTTCTTTAGGACACCAGACAAGTGAAGAAGTGTGTTTTGTATCATTTGACTAGAGATGGTAACTGTAATTTCAAATTATTGGTAATTATTGATGCGTTTATTGAATAAACAGTGGCGAAAATAGGACAGTTTAATTGGATTACCATCTTTTTTTTGTAACAAATAGAAATCTGAAAAGTGCAGAGTGCATTGGCATTCATCTCCCTTTAATAAGATATGTCTAAATAAAATTAGTGAGTGGAGTATTGTAAAAGCCTGAGGGTTTTGTTCGAAAACAGTAGCGAACAAAAAGCACGATGAAGGTGAAGGGTAAAGTTGTGGAAAAGTTTAAAGTAGTGTTACATTATGGAGCTCGGTCCAATTCATCATCTAAAAATGTGAAAAGTTTGTCACAGCTGCAAAACTACCAAAAGCACAGCCATGGACCCAAACTTCAAGGATGGGAAATGACAGTCAAAGAAGCAGTCAGGCCTGTTGTCAAGGTGACAGGGGGATCTGTCACCATGACAACAGGCAGCTTGACACAAGACAAGTAAGAAGAAGCAACAGACATCTTAAAGAAGGAGTTCAGGTTAAATGAGCTAGAAAATACTTTGTGTGATGGAAAACTACTTATTTCCTTCTATCCTCATGATGGGACACGGCGGTGGTGGCAGCATGGTGTGGGGTGCTTTGCTTCTGTAAGGATTAAGGAAGATTAAGGGGCGACTGAAACAAAGGAGACAGAGGAGATGATTACTGGGATCAGGATTAGGTAGAAAGTAGAACATTTTGGAATCAGGGAGCCAACCAGAAGCTCTGTAATAATAATAATGAACACTGGGATGATTAATACAAAGTAAAAATAAACATGACAAAACTGACTGCGGTGAAACGTAGATCTGTAAAGTTTTGAATACACATGTATGCCACTTTGTTTCTGAATTATGCTTTCTAACTCTCACAGCTGCTTTCTTGTTACACAGTCCATCATCGTCGTCGTGCCGATCAGGAGGAATGATCCACTTTCCTCCAGAAACAAACAATATTCTGGCAGCAGCTGCAGCCAAGACTCTCTTTGGGACAAATTCAACGGACTGCGAGCCGAACATCATCAGATACACGAGTCCTCGTCATTTTTATTTTACAGCAAATGAATGAAATATATCTGTTGGCTCAGCAGAAAGACTTTTTGCATGATACAAATTAGCTTGTGTGTTGTTTTTTTCCCCTTTCTTTGCTGTTTAATCCTGTTTGAAGCCCAGAAAGCAGACATGCTCCAGCAATTTGGAGCCCAGATAAGTGCACCCAGGAGAGAAGCCACTTCTGAGGCGGCGTTATGAGTGTGTACATGTAGATGTGCGTGTTTGCGGGCTGGGAACTCCTCTCGGCTTTTGGTCTGAACCAGATGTGAGCCAACTTGTTTACTCTGTGTGAAGATAGAGATGCGGGGAGATTTACAGTAACTGGCTTTTTGAAACGCAGAACAGGCAGCGAAGGGGAGGAGAGTGAAATGGGTGGAGATGAGAAGATTGACAGCTTATCTAAGTCTTAAGGGCTTTACTCAAAGTCTCAGGAGCTATTGATTTTTCAAACTAATATAATTTAATTAGAAAACATTTTTATTGGTAAAAAAAAAAAAAAAACGCCTGATTTAACTGTTTAAAAATATCTAAACTTGAAAAAAATAAAAATTGTGTTTTCGTGTTTTCGTTTTTTCAAAAACAAAAATATTCCAACACTTATGTTAACATCATAGCAGATTGTTTAACATCATAGCCACAAATGTATTGAATTTGATTTAATTTTCAACATTTTTACCAAACATACATGCACATACCTGATTGTGGAAATGTACTCAGCCACTTTTAAACTACTGCCCCTGAATATTATGTATTAAATCACCATCTGTGCTTACAACGTTATTTTTGTTTATTTAATTTTGCACCACTATGTGCTAATTTATCACTATTAGGTGAACTCCATCAAAATGTTATTGCTGCCCTTAGCTGTTATTATTTTTGATGAAAACAAATTCAATACAGCTCTGGAAAAAAGTTAAGAAACCACTTAAAATTTCTCTGATTTTACTCTTTATAGTTTAGATGTTTGAGTAAAATGAACTTTGTTATCTTATTCTATGAACTACTGACAACACGCCTCAGAAATTCCAAGTAAAAGTTTTGTATTTATTTACAGAAAATGAGAAATGGTCAAAATAACGAAAAAGACGCTGTGCTTTCAAACCTCAAATAATGCAAAGAAAACAAGTTCATATTCATTTAGAAACAGCAATACTAATATTTTAATTCAGAAAGAGTTCAGAGATCAATGTTTGGAGGAATAACCAATGGGGTTCCATGGCGTTCAGTGCAGTGGGTCTTCATTTATTTCCAGAGCTGAATATAAGAACCAATCACCACTGGAAATCACCTACTTACCAAAATATGACCAGCTGTGTGTAAGATAATCTCAGTTTAAACACGGCAGGGAAATGATTAGGCAAGCCATGCTAACTCTAGAGGAGCTGCAGAGATCCACCACTCAGGTGGGAGGCTCTGTCTGCGTGCGGTCCAAAAATCTGACCTTCATGGAAGAAAGGTAAATATAGTCCTGTTTGCCACAAGTCATGTGGGAACAGAGTTTTCTTGTAATGGTGGTCTGGTTAGATGGGACCAATGTTAAGCTTTCACATACACATGGAAAATGTCCAGAGTTTGAAAACTAACTCAGCACATCTTCTTAAACACATCATCCCCACTGAGAAGCTGTGGCGATGCTTTTCTTCAGAAAGAGCAGGGAAGTGACTTAACAGGAAGATCTGTACATTTATTTATGACTTTGCATTGGTCCACCACAAAAATGGAATAAAAAAATTGTGAAGTTTGTGGACATAAATGGGACTTTGCACATTTTCTGACAGGAGAAAAATCTGGTGCATATTATATGCTGTAGAATAACAAAGTTGCTTTATTTTGCATGTGGTGATTTTTCACAAACAAGCCAGAAAATATATTCCATGCTCTCATGAAAACGGAATATCTGAAGTATTTTATAAAATTTATGTGCCGCATATTTGTCCAAATCTGGTTTACGTTATTGCGTCTTTAATCTTTTAAGTCCGTTTGTACTTCAGTGTCCCCTTTTAATAAAAACAAAATAAACATCACTTTTGGCTCTTTAAGCAAAGAAAATGCTGGAGACCTCGTGTGATTTAATGTCGTGAGAGGAGGAGCTTTCAGTCAATCAGACACAAAGCAGCGCGTGAGAAGACAGCAAAACAGAAGAGAAACAAATAACGGCAGGAAGGGAAGGAGCTTTGAAAGTTAGGATGCAGCTTACATCTAATTAGACATGATTTGGCAAAAATAAACAAGCGTCTGACTCTGAAGCCCAATTTCAAAAGAGTCATATTCCCAAATGCAACCCCAAAATTACAGATTGATTCAGACTAAAACCTACAGAATCAGGTTAATTTATGAGCTAATTCTGAAGTTCAGCGACAAATATTTACTAAAAATGCACCGTAAATGTTTGTGAAGTGGTTTTCCTTTGGTCTGTGTTTGCTCCAGTGGGGAGAAGAGTCAGAGTATACAAAAAAGACAGATCACAGAGGACAACGTGTTCCTACTGAGCATATGTATGGAAGTACACGTGTAATCACTAGCCAGAGGTCTTCTTCAGGGCAAAACACAACCATTTTGCTAAATTATGCTCCAATTTATGGTATGAATGTAAAAGGATATGCCTTAGGACTGGGGAAAGTGCTGATTTCTAATCAAAAAGATCCTAACATGGATGATAACTTTTTAAAATCAGTTCAAAGAATTCTTAATATCTCTTACACACAGATAGCTGTCGCTGTCAACATCTGTCCATTTATTTGAGATCTGGGACAATATGTTTATGAGGGAAGCCCAGAAATCCCTCTCCAGGTGCCAACTAGAGCCAGGAGGAGGGCCTTATTGCTGTCAATCATGCTAGTCCCTCTTCCTCTCTGCTACGCTGCAGCTAGCAGAACCTGTTGTGAATGCTAAGGCTAGTTAGCATGGCCACCGATGATGGTTGATAAATAGTTTTCTTGTAATGATAAGCTGTTTCTCTACCAGTAGCACATTGAAGAGCATGTACACAAGGTTGATTGACAGCGCTAAGGCCTTCCTCCTGGCTCTGATTGGCTGTGGTGTATTTCTTCAGATTACAATAGGAACACAAGGAGGAAGTAGTAGAGCTCGATCTTTTTACAGTTTATCTGTCTCATATCATACAGTCACAATGGGATGATGATTTCATCAAAAATGTAAAGAAAAAAACAACATATTTTTTAAAATAAGAGTTACAGGAGATTACACAAAAAACATTTATCATTTTATTTAAAAATTATATGTTGAACCCAGTTTATATAATTCTCCATAATCACTGGATATTTTTTTATTGCCTTTACAGTGATTAACACATCATTTTAATTGTCAACCATATTTTATTACTGGTGTTTTGACAGGCCTTGCTTGGTGATGAACTCTAAGTCTTTTAAGTTGGAAATCCTTCTTGTCTCTAATCTTTAGCTACTTCAACAGATTTGTTTCTGCAGATGTTCGTATCACTTTCCAGTCAAAGGAAACATGCTGGGTAAATTTAAAAATCCCCATAAATCTTAATCTGCCAGGGGTATGAACTATTCTGAGTTTAGAAGATATGACTGTCAACACACTGAATAAAGTCATTAAATGAAAGCAACAGACTAAAGTACTAAGATAAAAAAAAAAACACGGTATGATTCCAGTCCAGACTCTTCGGCAGCATCACGTCACTCTCAGCGTTGGTTAGCTATTTCCATTAAGAGTTCCCACCCTGCTGCTGTGGAGCACGCTTGGAGGAATGGTCGAATATATATCAACAAACCCCAAGCATGAGATGTCCCTGAGCTCGGCCAGCTGCTTTTTTTGGACGCCCTTCCTACAATATGAAAACAGAGATGGTGATGGAGATTAGTGACTTCAAAGCCAACAACTGAAGAATAATCCACAATGCACAGAAGGCTTTAAGATTTGATCTGTAATAAAATAAAATAAAAAATATGCTAAAGGCGTATTGATAATGATGAGTCCACAGGCTAAAACATACGGACATGTCCTCTGCAGCTCCTGGTGTGTCAGATTAGTGAAATGGGGGTTTTGGACTTCTGAGCACCATCTCTATCAGTAGCTACAATTAGCCAGAGGTCATTGCCATGGTCACCAGTAGTCCATGACCATTTCAACCCAGTGCAGCCTTCCTCCCTCCTCTATCTCCATCTTCTCCACTTTCTTCTTTCCCTTCATCTCTGAGACGTTCTGGCCTGCTGACAGACACGCACCGCCACCCACAAGAACCTAATTAGCATCATGTCCATCTCAACCACTCAGCACAACAAAATTCAGCCAGTTGGGGTCCTAAGGGAGGTCTATATGTAGCAGCAGATTTGTTGTTTGTCTCGGCCTGCTGATCTGAGTAATAGCATTGCAGATCAGAGTCACGACTCCCAGTGGGAGTGATAAATCAACTTAAAAAATAACTTCTTGCATGTATACACACACCCTGCTTTTAGAAAACACACACCACACATCCCTATAGGCCCAGACGACAGAGGACCACAACTCTTTCTTTCACTGGTGAAGTTAATGCGTAGTTCCTCACACCAGCTGAGGAGTCTCTGATGTGCCCCTTAAAGTTCAAGAAAAAGTTCAAAAACATGAAGATCAAGGGACACGGCTGTCCTGCTCCTGGTCACAAAAAGCCCGATTGAAGTGACAGAGTCCTGGATTGGTTCAGGTCCAACTTGGCAGGGTGAATTTTCCACGTTAAACTCTTCGCTTGTGTATCCTTTTACTATGGGATACCACAAGGCTGAGTTTTAGGCCCCCTTCTAGATACACTGTATTTCAGAGACATGTCAGTAATTCTTGGTATAAAAGAACAATATTCATTTTACTCAAACATATATCTATAAAGAGTAAAATCAGAGAAACTAATAATTTTACATGGTATCTTAATTTTTTCCAGAGCTGTACATGCAAGAATTAGTGAATGACTGATTGTGACATAAAGTGCTTTGGGTCGTTTGACTTGATAAAGTGTATTCAAGCCATTTAACCTTTTTAGAATAATTTGTGTTCGTTGGGCTCATCGCGACTTGGGCATTTTCTGTAAAGATTTCGGCTTCTGTTTTTATCTGCGACCATAGCTCAAACTGAAGTGGGAGTGCACATCAACAAAATCTCATCTTAACATGACGTGCCAACAAAACCAACGACTTGAAAGCAGATCAAACGTTGAGAAAGCTCAAAGTTATTTTTAAAGCTCCCCTTTATTCTGCTCCCTCCCTCTCTCTACTTCAGCACATGTGAACTTTACATGAAGGCATGTTGGCACAAACCGAAGCCCAAACAGGGCAAAGCTGGTGAAAACAAACATGCTCCAAGCTGAATCTAGGCGACGTTTTCCACCTAATTTACACAAAAAGTATCTGGTGAAGGCAGCCAGGAGGGGAGAAAAGATGCCTGACCTAAAAGCACTTGCAGCCTGAGGAGTCCTGGTCGGGGGAGTTTGAAAGAGAGAGAATGACAGACGGCGACACAAAGGAGGCGCAAAGAAAGGCAGCCACAGAGCAGGATGAAAGGGAATGCGAGAGAAGGAGGTAATGGCAGATTAGAGGGGAACAGAGCATGTGTAAATGGAGGCTAAAAGAGAAAACGCTCTGTGAGAGGGAGCTGATTTGTCTGGCTCAGATGGAGTCAATATTTGCTCCATTCCTCCCATCGTTCCGTGCCAAGGTACAGATCAAAGCGAAATGTGCGATCTAAAAGCACAACGGAGAGCCAGAGGAGGAATCAGTCTACATATTTACCGTCTGCTGAGGACGTGGCTGGGAGGCCAGATAGAGAAACAGTGAACATGAACATACACTCAATAAACCTCAGGGACAGTAGGAATGTCGCTGTCACCACTGTCCATTTACACCCACCCTTTTTTAAGCACTCTCAAACCTTGCAGGGTTTCCCCACTGGCTTATATCTAAATGGGTGACAATTATAGACCACTCAGAGAGGTCAATCAACCTGTTTTTGTTTGTTTGTGGAAAGCAGGAGGAACCTACTATGTAGCTCAGGTCACCACAAAAGGAAAATGATATGCAACCTGTTATTAGACCAAGAGATCCTTATGTCAGGCACGTTGAGTTAAACCACTGAAATCAAATCCTACAATATTATTTAGCAGCATCTTATTTCTTATGAATCCTTCTCAGACGGACCATACTCTGCTAATCTGTGCTGAACTGAATGGCAAGAAACAGGATTTAAATTCTCAATCTCTTTTGGATTCCCTTCAAATTTATTGATTACATTTGACTGCTGATAACTGGATTTGAGTCTTTTCACTTCATATCAAGTAAGGTCAATTGAGATCAATTACAGACATTTGAGAGAAGAACTCCAGTAGAAAAATGTACAACAAAGCTTGAGGCTTTGACTGCATGGCAGATTTATGGTTTTCTGGATTGGCAGCTTTGTAAATGCCAGCCAATATTTTCAACTGGCAAAGATATTTCATCTCTCCTAGCTGGATTTTCTTGCAGTATTTTTAGATGAGTTCTATATGACCAAATCTACAAATTGGTGGAGTTTTTGTAAATAACTCGGAGTAACATTCTATAGAAAAATCCACAAACAGGTGAATCCTGAAAAAAGCACAGTTCCACTGTGGTAACCTTGATGGTGGCTTCTATTTGGACTCAGAGATGGGATTTTCCCAGTTTGCAGTTGGAAAAACAACAACATCTGGCTGATCACCAAACAGGATCCAATATGGCTGCCAGCGTGTAGAAAGTGGTGAAAGTTGTAATTATATACTATTAGACCAGTGACTTCTGACATACTGCTGCTTTAGTGTTTGAATGGATTAATCCGTTTTTTCAACTTGCAACAGAACTCTGGTGTAACCTCATTGTTCTGTGCCGAGTTCTGACCTCCGACCTCTGAGAAAAATCAAGGGCAGCACGAAGCCGTCGTCATATCAACATGAATGTTTTGGAAAATTTTGGTTATAAAATGGAGATTGTTGTAAACTTTGTCTGCATAGAAATGCCTAGGAAAAACTTTAACCTTGAACATCTAAACCACAAGATGAGCCACTCATCTTCTTGTTCTAAAGATTTACACAAGTAATTTCAGCATTATTGCCTCCTACTGGTCCAGCATAGACATTACAGCTTTTTTTTTTACAGAGCTGGTGTAGATGTTAAGTTTTTATAAAATCGGAAGATAAAAATTTTCTATATTATGTCCTTAGCTAATATTAGCACCTCCTTAGCAACTCCCCCCCCCCCCTGTTTTCATTAATTAATGGATTAATAATCAACTGACTGAGTCAGAGCATTTTGATGTGTTCTGGTTGTGTGTGCTTGAAATTAGAGATAAATCAGAATTCATATTTAGTCTCATCTTGTTGCACCAAACCCATCATATTTCATAAAACTTTGTGTGAAAACATTTACATTTGTTTTGCTGCATTCAGTGAAATGAAACTCATGTCAAATCAAAGCAAAACTCTTTTTCTTTGGTGGTTTAGTCCCGCTGTCGTATACAACAGCAGATGCATACATGTGGAAACAAATGTCTGTTTCACAGCTGATTCCCCGCGCCATGAAACCGTCTTCTCACGGCCTCCATCATGTGCAGCGTCGTGTCGAGTCAAAAGGCCTCGACAGAACCGCAACTCAGATACTTTTCTGAAGTGAAACCAGACCGGGACAACAAGAGGCAGCGGGTGGAGCGCCCTTAATGAGGAGATGCAGTCGTAACGAAGAAGACAAGAACAAGTTCAGCTCGCTTTTAATTGGCTGACAAAAACTGCTGGTGGAACCTTGTTCCAATTACTCAGACAAAGACCAATTGTTGCCCGCTCTCCGTCGCCAGGAGGTCACATACATCCTCAGAACAATAACAAACAAATTAGACTCATGTTTGCGTGAAATGAACCCATATGGTATGGCTTGGCAAGGCTCAGTTATGCTTGGCACAGGAGGATGTGTGAGAGTGACGCTGCTGGATGAGAGCTTGGTATGTTTATGGTTGACTGGGCTTAGACCGCTGAGTGTTGCATCACTGCCTGCATCTCGACAAAGTGACCTCGTTGAATCCTTGCCCTGTTCATCCACCAATTTGAGAGGACACTGAAGACAGACTGTGGTCAAATATGGCTGAATTACTGCTTTATAAAAAAGGTAACCGAAGGGTAAAAAACGTATTTGGTTAAAACAAGCTCCTATATCTCGCTGCCAAGTTACTTGTAAGTTAGATTTGTCTTATTTCTAGTGTACCAAGATATTTTCACTATAAACTAGACAAAAAAATACTTGGTAAGATTTTGTTTATGCAGCGATTACAGCAGCATAGTTAAATGTTTATTAATAATGCTATAAACATCATTTACAGAAAACTGCAACATTGCCTTAAATGTGTAATTTGTTTTAAATTATTTTTAAATAGACTTTTCAATGTTTCCACAGACCAAAGGGTTTGTTTTTTTTAGAAAGCACGAATAAATCCAGACTTCAGCTGCTCTGCAGTCCAGGGTCATTATTGCCTGATTCTCCACTTACATTTCTAATTGGAGACAGATCAGGGCTGCTGGCAGACAGGTCCAGGTCTCCTTCTCATCTATGGCATTTTACCTCATGAGATAACCAGAGATATATCCCTCTGATGGTAGCCCACATCGCTTTAAAATTCCAGAATTGCACTTTCACGCAAACGGTATGGAAATCAGAGATATCAGGCTCCGACTTCGACTGATAATCACTTGGATGTTCGTTCTTGTCTTTGGCACGTTGGATCTGACATCTGTTTTTCCTCAAAGAGAGCTGACATGTGGATCTATCTGTCCACCCGATCAACTAGCAGTGTGTAGTCGGGTGGGTTTAGATGTGGGCAGCATGGGTGGGCGCCCAGGGCAGCATAAGAAGGGGGCGTTTGGATGGAACACAAGCATGAGAGAGAGAGAGAGAAAAAAAAAGCTTTTCATCTCTCTATTGCATGCTGATTGAGCTTTGTTTAGTTGAGTTATTAGTGGAGGGCAGATGGAGATGATCACTCATGCAAGATGAAGGAAAGACCCATGTTGGCAATAATCTCAACCAGTTATTAGGAGAGTGGTTGGTTTAGTGGAAGAAAATCTTCCTTTTCCTGACTGAAGGAAGAGGACAACCCAGCATGAACATGAAACCTCAGGGGATCTGATTTCAACACATCCACAGCAACTCCTTTTTACCTGTGTGAGAACATTGTTTTCATGTAATAGCTGCATGGAGGACATCGTTTCTTGCATTGAATTTAATATGTAATCACAAATTGACTCATGAAATGGCACATTTTTGCAGCCACACTACAATAAACCATGAGTTAAAGTCTCCACCTTCAAACAACAGATTTAATCTCTACGGATAATTTCCTTGTTCCTGACAAGGAGAGAAACACAAGTATTTATTTAGGAGTGGACGCGGCTCAGGGGGACGAAGCACGTTGACCTCTTTCCAAAAGGTTTATGGTTTGATTCTTGGCGACAGGTCAGAGGTCAGAAAGCTCATTCGGTATTGGACAGAAAACGTCTAAAATGGTCAAAGGGAATAATTGAGAGCTTTAAGAAAGCTGTGAAAGCGCCTGGGTAGAAATGTGCAGAACTCCAACCTGCTGTGGCGTCGAGGGGCCCGTATCACCACTCAACAGAGAGGCGGGTTAACGCTGGACTGACAGAGAGGCCCCCGTCATCGCACCACGTGCTGAATAATGCATATTCCCACACAAATTAGCATTTAATTGAATTAACAAACAATCCCAGGTGAAGTTTGGAATTTGGGGCCCGAAGCAGCTGACAGCCGTCTTAGAGGAACTCTGGACACAATGTGAAGCTCGCTTTTGTGCCGGGCGTCTCTGAAGATTGGAGAAGAGATGTGAGTGAAACACTTTTTGTTGAGGAATGCATTTGTTATTCCAACTTGTCAGTTTGACAGCTCAGTTTTTTGCTCATTGTTAATTTGCAAATTGTAAAGGGGCCTCGAGGAGATCAAACTGAGTCTACAAACTCACTTTTACTCGCAGATCCTCACATAAACACACAGGCCAGTGTAAACTGGAAGAAGAAAAGCTGTGGAGACTTTTGGACTTGATAAAACGCAGTGGACCAACACCAGCAAATAAAATGGCTCCACAAATCTCTCTCTCTTATATGGATTTTATTTCACGATCCTCTTCCCTTTTGCTCCTTCCACCAGTTTTTCCTTCCACACAACTCTTCATTTATATGCTTGTGACTGTGGAGGCACCAATATATTTGTGCTAAAATCCTATTTTGATAGACAGATGTTTAAATCTTTATTAGTTTTAAAAAACTGAAATGAATAGACATGAATAGACATATATGTTAACTTTTTGGATTATATTCTAGTTTACTGATGAGTCTTCATTATAAAAGCTGCTCATTTAAGTCAATTTTACACAATATGATTACAATTTTCTTCAGAATATGAATGCTTAAAGAATACAGATATTTTGCTAACCCGTCACAAAACTAAAACATTTTCCAGCAGGAAGTTGGCACTTGCATCCAAATCGATGAATAGCTCTGAAACAACCAGGAATAATGATGAGCATCTTTTTTTTTTAAATATGTTCTGAAGTCTCATCTTTCATGACTTAAACTGCCATCCTCTTCAGGTTAAAGTTCGCCAGAAAAACAAATCCCAAAGGTAAAGTAAGGTCAGCGTCAGAGGTCTTCTCCTCCTCTCACTCCTAAAATTCATCCAGCTTCTTCATGTCAAGCTGAAATCAAACATGCAGTATAATCTATGAAATGCATTGTGTCTTTGCAAGAAGGCCCACACTACCTGCATTAACTTTAATCAGTGTTGATTATATGTTGAGGAAACAAGATGATCGTGCTCGATTTTAGTTAGAAGAGCCAAAATATTTCTCCTCGGGTGGCTTTTCTTACATGCTGGATGTGTTTCAGTCCAACCCACAGGTCTCCTGGCAGCTTTTCTCTGACTGCTCCTAGAGCTCTGAAGAGCTGACCAAGACAAGCAACACTAAGACGTCTTCCACGTGGGCTAGAACAAAGTCTTAAACAAAAAACCTGCTGCAGAAGCATTTATTGTCCTCGTTCCTCTTTGAAATAAAGATATGAAGTGATTTCACTGTGAAAAACACAAATCTTAGCAACTATTTTTTGGTCTAGTTTCTAGTGGAAATGTCTTGAAGTAAAACAAAACTAATTTACAAGTAGCTTTTCAGAAAGATATAGGCCGAGTTTAAGTAAATAACTCCGTAATATTTATGAAAAAGTTCAAGTTCTACTAGAGATTATTTCACTTATAACATGGGGCATAATCTGAGAATGGAAGTAGTAGTTTATCATCCTTAATAAGGATTTAAAAGCTCCTACATTTTGCTGAAAAGTTACTTGTAAGTTAGAACCAAAACTACTGGCTAAACTTTGCATTTTTTTTCTTTTGCTGTGTTGCAGCTGCAAATGGGGGATGACAATAGTAAATATTTGCAGATCTGGAATGAGCACGGCTTTATTCTTCTCGCTTACAAAAGTGACCTGAGAGTCAACATGGCCCTTGACCTCCTCCTGAAACCATAGACCCCTCCCTCCCAGGAGCGTTTTCAACAGGTTTGCAGAAACAATAAACCGAAAGCCTCTTTCACACAGAGGCTGCTCATCGGAGTCCGGACCGGGGTCAGCTGCGGTGCTGAGCATAGCAGACATACCTCAGAGGAATCCGATGCCAGGAGGAGACTGTGCACCAGTGTGCCGAGCTGGGAGCCATCTGAGTGTCTCTGCGAGTGTGACTCAGCGTGAGTTTGCAGAAACACCCATTGCTAATGTAATTCTAAGTGGAAAAAGCATGCAGAGACAAAGGATTCTGTGGGTGAACCGGTTTGTAGGCGGAGCAACAGAGCCAGAATGTTCCCCCAGTGCAAAGATGGGAGTCGGTTCTGAGCTGGGCAGAGATACTGGGCCCAGATAGGTTTCTGGAAGAGAGGGGCAGTGTGGGTGGCCTGAGGTTTTTGGTGTATCCAGTCGAAGAGGAAAGTCGATCCGACAGTTTTCCTGGGCTGACTTACATTTACAACTAAATATCTCTGACTGATAGATGCTCAACTCTGGAGACACTCACAAAAAAAAAAAAATTCCCGTCCAGATCCTTCCAGTACTTCTGTGTGTGGCATCGAAGCAATGATGAATGAAGAGCATTTACCTCTAGGACGCTTGTTAGGAAACATGCAGAACAAGCAAACATGCAGACACAAATTCAAACCCAAGAACAGCCAGTTGCATGGACCTTACCACAGCGGCCGCTTTTCATTGGCTAATGCCCATTTTACGTCACAGCGCAGCTATAACGTGGGTTACCGTCTCACAAACTCATGCTAATATACACTGTGGACTACCAGACCGACAGAAAGTTTTTGCGTCAAGGCTCGAAAAACAATGGTTCTCCGTCTGTGGGGAATCTGTACAGGCGATGTCAGATATCCTGATCGTGTTTGTGGAACTAAAATTCACAGATTTCCAAAATCTGAAACGGAAAGTCTTGCTTGGATCAAAGCTCGCGCACGACCGCATTTGCAGCTCAACCGTCGTAGGATCAATAAGAACAAAGGATTGTCTGCTGGTGTAAATATTATTGCTTTGCTTTCTTTGTGTTTAGTGAATGAAAAAAATAAAGTCAATAATAAACACATCCATTATGAAAACCTTTTAGCCAAGTACAGCATAATCGCAGTACCGATACAACTTCTATACCTTGAAGCCTGTCTGTTACAGCCTTGCGTTAGCTGAACAGATCAATATGCAATGTGTACCGTATCTGACATACATTAAAGATTTTATTTCACCTGAAAAGGCTTTTTACTAAACTGCAATCGTGTTAGCCACGCGTGGATGACATGAACCACGCGTTCATGTCATCCAAGAAAGATGACATGAACTTGTTGGTTCCCTTGTCCATTGTCGTGGCTGATATTTTGTGAAAATCCAGCAGAAATGCTAGTATTTCTAATCGACTCAGAAATACTCTGCAGAGTCAGTCGAAACGAAAAATGCCATGTTTAGACATAGGAGCTAAGCTGTTAATGAGACATGTAGTCACGTGGGACTTTCGAGGAGCGTTTCTGGGCGTAGCTTGGTAAGGTCCATTCACACCAGCTCTGCTTGAACTCCTGTCCACCTAAAATGAACCGGAAACCGTTCCAAAAGAGGACAGCAAAACTATACCGCAGGGCATTCTGGGTAAATACAAAGAAAAAAAGGCGCAAGTCTGACACTATTGGGAGAATTGACTCATCTTCTTTTGTCTAAGACAAAAGGGAAATCCTACAACCATTGACTTGTTACAACTGAAAAAACTGCACTTTAAAAAAATCTAAATTAAGAAATTAGCTTAAAACAAGCTCCTATATCTTGCCAAAAAGTTACTTTTAAGTTACTTTTACATTTTTCCATATTTAAAGTTTTCTAAGAGATTTACAGTAGAAACTTGACAAAAAATAGTTGGTAAGATTTTGACTTTTTGCAGTGTATGAGCCCATTACAACATAGATGGTTAGAAATTCAGCAAGATGGAGTGTATTGCAGACCTTTACACAGTCTGATCAGAGCGTGTGTGTGTGTGTGTGTGTGTGTGTGTGTGTGAAGAGGTCAGTGGGGGGGTTGTGTGCTCTGCCTCTCTTTCCCTGTTTGACTGTCGGCTTTAAAAACCTCCTGTTATTGTTTTCAGTGGCTTCACTCTCTAAGGCCACCCGGACAGTGATCAAATCTATCTCTTCCTCCGCTCACACTCTCCTTTTTTTCTCTCTCTTTCTTTTTTGCCTTGTCCCTTGATTTGCACACAGTTATAAAATGCACACAAACACACAACCAGGTTATTTATAACAGGGTGGGTGGGAGAGAGGAGCCCGGCCTTGGAGCTCCTATTTTGGGAAGTCCAGCCTTCAATCACTCAGGCTGACAGCTTCTCTGTGATACCAGGGAGAACAATACAGAGCAGCCTGTTTATCTTCCTCTGACCGACCCACTGGGCTCTGCCTCCTGCCTGGGTTGCCATCACCCTGCCTCCCACCAGGAAGAAGGGACTTCCAGGACTGCAGCGATATCAAAGAGACCCCAAAGAAATTTTACAGGATTAAATTCTCCCTCCAGCCACATTTTTGCAGCCTTGATCACATTTGCAGAAAAAAAAGACCCAAAATATTTCAGCCACATTGTTCACATGAAACTGAATCCACTTTATTACTCAGGAACAATTTAACTGGAGCTCCAACTTTTTTCCCCATGGGGCAAAATCCTCAAGTGAAAAGCATTCTCAAGCAAAAATGTCAAAAAATTAGAGCAATAAATATTTCTACCTGCTCAACATTAAACTAAGCATGCAATATTATGATTAAACTACTAAAATCATCAGATTTTTTTTTGTGTGAAACTGCAGATCTAAACTAAAACTTAAAAATATTATCTTTAATTCGCTTATTTGCTTTAATTAGAAACATCAACTTTGCAAATTATTTGGGGTTCGAGTTATTTTTTTTAAAGAAAAAAAAATAAGAACATTCTCTATGCTGTTTTTATGCAAGTTTAATAAATTGATTAAATTCATTAAAAGCAGGTTTGGGTGAACTAAAATCTGCGTTTTGGGTCAGAAACTCAAAAAGTGTTATTATTAATGGGTGAGTGTTCGGTATTGTATGCAACAATTTTCACTGTATGAAGATTTCAAATGATGAGCTATAATTTTGCTTTAATTAAAACAAAAAAAGTTGAGAGAATGGAATTAAGAACTTATTACAAGAGTTTTCAGCTACAATAAACAACCAAGTTTTGATTCAAAAAGCATAAAACTCATTTTCTTCAACTGCAAATGTGCAATATTTCAAAGTTGAAACAAAAATCCACTCCTGAACTGCAGTCAGGAGTTTTGATGTTCAAATTATTGTTTTTGTCAAAATCAATGTAAGAAGACCCCAGGAAAAAACACATCAAGATGATTAGTTTTTACATTGGTTTTCAAGGAGCACATCCATCTGTCCAACCATGCCATGTTCTTTTAATCCCGTCAGTCCCGTCATCCATACTTCCTTAAATCCTTCCTTCTTTCTTCTAAGAACTGACGGAGAAATCTGGAAATCAGTTTGGAAATTAAATGAAAAAGTGTAGCGATCCACAGACCTCTACTAAAAAAAAAGGGTAATAAAATGGGTAATAAAATGAAAAAAAAAAATCAACATTAGGTTTGGATGGAATATTAAACATTTAGTCAGATTCTCCTTAATGAAAAAAAGACAAATGTCAAATGTGACGATTTGAAGCTTTCACAGGTTCTGTTTTAAATCTTCTGCTGCTTTGTGAAAAACCCCCAAATAAAATAAGAAAAATAGCCATTTCTTTAATTCATTGTGAATAAAGTCGCTTCTCTGACCTTTATCTGCGGCTAACATAATTTCCCCCCTTTTATTTCCAGCATGACATCATGGAGTTTATGGTAAGCCCCTTCAGCTAAAAATAATTTTCTATGAACTCTGAGTGACTCCTCTAAATGAATGAAAGACTGCCTTGTATGAGTATATGCTTCACATACACATGACAGATTATACGGGCGGACACAGTGGAGAAGTGGGGGCAGAAAAAAGGCCGGCTGCAATGGTTATCTCGAGTAAAGCTTTGAGGAGTTTTTACTGGAGTTAAATGGTCCGTGTCATTACTACGCAACTACTGTGCAATGTTGGCTGGCAGATGAACTGACTGGCCCGTGTTTTATCACGACAATTTGGACAAACCACAGCAAACCGAGAGACTCACAGCTGTAAAACATGATGACAAACTGCTGAGATCTGGAGCAAAAACTAATTTTTATTAACCTATGTGCTGATGTTTTCCAGAAAAATCACTGTTTTGTGTTTGAAATGCCTAAAACCACTTTTCTTTCATACGCAACTGTTAGGAATGTCTTTGTGACTTCATCCATCCAGCCGTTATCTTCCACTTAAACCGTGTTTGGGTCATGATAGAAGCAGCTGAAGCAGAGCAACCCAGATTTCCAGTTTCCCAGTCACTTTGTGGCCTTCTAGCATCTCCGTCGGCCTGGGCTTTCTCCCATTGACCAGAATTTCTCTGGTACAATTTCAACCGGGCCAATCAACAAACAGAAGAGGAAATTGTGAACGATGTCGATTTTCAATCCCGTTTTAGAGTTGCAGTCTTCCTGTAGTTTTAGCGACGGCAGCAGAGGAAGTGAAGGAAGCCGTTCAATGTGTTGGTCACACTTCCGAATATTGAATTAGCATTAACATTGGCCACGTTCAGATTGGCTCTTCTCTCTTCACGGTGAAGGATGGTTGGGTACAGAGCAGGCGATTTCCTGTAAGCTTCACAGCGTTGAATATACATCACATACAAACGTTAGCAATCGGGTAAAATTTAAGGTCTCAACACAGCCCACGCCTCCAGGAAGCAATCATTTCTCAAGTCGAGGGTTCAGACCATCGAAGCAAAAGACAGAACAAGGGGTTTGTTTTTACCAGGCCAGGAAAACCCCCAAGGCACTAAAACTCCAAAACCTTGGGTAGAACCTCGTCTCCGACCCAGAGAAGGAACTCTGCACTTCTTATGGCTCTTTTGCAGAGATTCTCGTTGTTTCACATTGAGCTGTGAACCTCTCTGGTGAAAGCTGGAGATCATGATCTAATGAAGCCAATAGAACCACATCATCAAGAGCAGAAACCCGATCCCGTGGCCAGCAAAACGGAGCCCCTCAACACCTTGGCTAAAACATGAAATTAACAGAATCGGGACAAACAACAACTCTGGGTCCAAAAACAGTAAATTTCTTGCAAAAAACAAAACAAAAATACCCCATAAAAAAGTAAAGATATAAGGTTCAATCAAAAATAATTCAGCAGGATTGACAAAAACAGAAGCTTAGAGTAAAAAATATTTCATACTTAATAAAAAAAGTACTTTAATGTTTTTTCCTTTTAAACTGCATCACTCTTTGCAACTCGTTGAGCTTCTGCTACAGAACAAGTTGCCCTGAGACATCAACATATTTTATGCAAAAAGATGGAAAATAAGACATTTCTGACTGACTACAGCTATATTCAGTAAATTAGAATATCTTTAATCTAGAGAAACTTTCTCTAGATTAAATGTCCACAGACTGATGCTTTCAAGCCTTTATGCCAATCATAATTTTCTGCTCACTGCTAGTGAAAACATGACCTTTAAGATTAGATCGTGTCCATCATTTGGTCAAAAGTTTCTTCTCAAATCTCGACTCAAACCCTGTAAAATTATTAATAACTCTAGATGACCGCTTTAAAACTTTACATTTAATCTTAATAAGAAACAATCATGTCTTTGATAAGCAGAAATAAGACGCGTAACATGTCTGGTTATTAAATGTCAGGAAGTTTGCAGAGCAGCAGTGCTTGTTGACGTCAGCAGTGCTTTATTGACATTATTTGACTGTCTTAGTGTAAGAATGAAAATGCCTTTTTCTTCATTATTGTAGCACAAATATTCTGTTTTGTAGGATTAAAAACATGTTGACCTACGATAACTATTTTTTATTTTAATCTGATTTCTTTAGAAACAAATACTTTAGCGATCATTTCCCTACATTTCCCTCTTTGCCTCATTGTCACTGTTGTGACTGATGTCTTTTCCATCCTGTTGCCCTCTCTCAATTAAAACAGGAGGAAAAGCGTCCAATCCCTTTGACCTTTACCTTGACTTATCCGTTTCCACAAAACACACATAAAAACACGCGGTCCTGACACCACGTCCACCTTTTCCTATTTTAGTCAGATTGCCTCCTCGGTGTTCTCTCTCTTCCTAACTCTCTTAAAGGCATGTCTGGTTTTCTGCTCTCATGATAAACTTACACAAGCGGAACGTTTGCATATTTAATGGCTTTTAGGGAACAAATTGCATCCGCAGCCGAGTGATGCAGATGTTAGACCGATAATCTTTAAATAGCCTTAAAACTCCACTCTGTACTTTTTTGGGCACAGATTTATCATCAAATTCCAGTAAAGGACAACGCTAAGAGCATAAACAGTAATGTTAATGTACTTTTATTAGGACTGATAGCGTTCACATTCATAAAAAACAACAAAAAGGAGTAAAGTAACAAAACAGAGAATGAAGCCATGATTTACTCCAGGAAATGAGCTGCTGCTAAAGCTCCTCTCGGTTGCTCCTGGTGTCTCGTAGACGTATGAGGGACCTCAGCACCTCCTCCGTTTGTCTGCTGCCCAACTGTTTGCCCCCTCTGCTCCTCACGTTCACTGCTCCACTCTCACGCTCCTTATCACCCACCACTTCAAAAAAACAAGGGAGGAAAAAAATAAGGCCGCTGAAATATGTTAACATTGATATAAGGGAGGAAGAAGCAGGAGATGGAGCATCGGGGTGGGGGGAACATTTATATAGGCAGCTCCAAGTTGCTGCTTTCATTATTAATCTTTACCAAATATGTAGTTGTACTGGGCCAGCTGAGCGGAGCGAATCTTCTTATTTAAGGTCGCTCCTGGATCGTCGTTGAAATGCACCATGAAGCCGGCGTCCTGGAACGTCGCAACCACCTTCAGACAACCGAGACGTTTTCCTCTAAAGATTTTATCTCTTAAAAGCTTCACATATTTACTGATTTATCACACTGAAATAAAAAAAGATTAGACAAAGAGGACTTTGTTGGCAGTTGTTCACCAAAGACTGACCTGTCTAGCGTATGACTCACTGTTGCCCCCTACAGGAATCACCATGATCTGAGACGGAGACAACCACAGCGGCCTAGTTTGGACACAAGAGAAACGCGAGAAGATCTCAGATAAGAAGATCATCTGTAATGATTTATTTTGCCTAAATCTTGTCATTCTAATATTTCTTTCATGTCTTATGTTTTTGTGACACTTTTTTAAATGTTTTTATTTGGTTAATGTTTTTCAGTGAAGCACAGTGAATTAAGTACGATACAAATAAACTTACCTGACCTGCAATATAAAGGTAATTTATTAATTTAATTCCAAAAATGAAACTTGTATCTTAGATAAATGCAAAGTAGTAAACTATTTATTACTTTTTCATTTGGATGATTACGACATAACTAACCAAAATTCAGTTTCTAAGAAGATCAAGATATTTCAAAACCAATTAGAAAAGGATTTAGGTGGTTTTCACAGCTGATAGTCCAGCAGACTCTGTTCGACTGGGACCAAAATTGGTACATTTGTTACATTTTCAACTGGTTCAGTTTCACTCTGTGTCAAACGAACCAAACCTTTAAAAAACTGTTCTCCCCCTCGCCTGTGGTGGCTCTGCACCAAGAACCCCTGAAGGAAACAAAACAAAAACCTCTGAAGAAGACGTGAGTGTAACTTCCTTCTTCACAAAAAGTAAACAAAAACAGAGTAGCATCACAACTTAGCAGCTGTACAATCTGTCTTTGGCAAAAGACCACAAGCCATTTCTGCCACCAATACTAGAGACAAACAATTGTTTTGGTTTACCCACAATGCCCTGCGCTATGGTCTTGCTTTTAAAGCTCTCTGGTGCGTCTGGCATTCATTTAAGCATTTGAACTGCACCAGAGTTCACTTCCACCAAACAGAGACCTGGGTTTGCAGGCGAACCAGAGTTTGCTTTATTGGTCGGCATCAGAGTCAGTTGTGCATTCACACGCAAACGGACCAAAATGTCGAGGTAAACAAACTAGAGTTTGATTAAAGAGGACTAAACAGGGCTGGTGTGAATGAACCCCAACATAAAAAACTTACGGCCAAGTCAACATCTGTAGATTTAAGTCCTAATCATCAAAAGAAAACAGAGACTATTAACTATCAACTTTTTTAGAATATGCCAATGTAATGAGTTGCAGCTGTAAATGCCGTGTTTTGTTATGATGACCTCACCATTTGCCTCCAAAGTTTTCAGCCAGTATAGCGATCATCCTCTCCAGTGACCCCAGTACAGCCCTGTGGATCATCACTGGTCTGTGCAGCTGTCCGTCTCGTCTGAGGAACGTTAAACGATGATTAGGTCACAGTGCAAATCAATGGGGAGAGCAATTTTAATGATTTTTTTTTAAAAAAAAAAGAGTCAATATCTGCTGAAGCAACCACAACAAGACAGAAAATCAAATAAATCAAGACAAATATTTGTGCTGCAGTTGGATTCCTCTTTGCTGGATGATTTAAAACAGTGTGATGGAAACAGATTAACATGAAGCAAAGCGAGATCAGAAGCAGTATCCTCTGAAATTTAATCAACACCCAATTATTCACAACTAAATTAGGCTCTTCTTAACTTCGGTCATTTTAACCTGGACATCACAGGACTTTTAGCACAAAAATGCGAGTTTAGAAAAATGACAAGTAGATGGCAGAACCCTGGGGGTTTAAACCAGCACAGATGTAGGAATGTTTTAGAAAGCGAGGGCCAAAGGCAGCAGATTCGAACCGACTCACCCGACATACTGAAGGTTGAATCTGATGGGCAGCTGGAAGTCGAGCTGGATTGTGGCACACTGGTGTTGTCGGCCAATCGCATCTTTAATCTGGATGTCGATCTGAGATGAAACAGAGCAGCGTTTCCTAGTGTCTGGACTTCGCTTCTGCTTTTCAGCAAATCTGATTTTAGAGCTCTTAAGACACCAGCGGCAGCCCAAGCACATTTTTGTGGACTGAACTGGTTACAAACTGGCTTCTGGGAGAAGCTGCAGTACCCAATTGTGGCCAATGTGGCCCAGCTTCACAGCTGTGAGGAATGTGAGTGAGAAAAGCACAGGACACTGTGTGCATGTACCTCATACATGACCTGACCTTCCTCCTGCTCTCAGCCTGCTCATGTCTGCCTAAAGCCAACATCCTCCTGCGACTTGTTCATCAGATGCACAAAAATAAGCAAAGTCCCAAAAGAAAACAGAGCACATTCCATTTTAACAATTTCTAAATTTATACGTAAAACTCAGAAGCCAATAAAAAGAAGAATCTTAATTTAGATTTTACTGCTGTGACTTGCATCATTTAGATCTCATATTTTCTCTGCACAACTCCAATCTGTGGAGATATAAAGGGGAAGGCAGCTCCACACTGAACAGAAAACGGTGAAAATGTATCAATAAAGTAGTAATACGAGGCTTAAGGCAAAAGTGATTTAAAATCTGTCACAGACAGTTAAAGTTAACAGAAAAGAACAACTACACAGTCCAGTCACATTAATGTGACCACCACGTACTTTCCACTTCAGAGTTAAATAACCAATCACAGAAGGCAGGTGGCAGCACAGTGCAGTTGAGCGTATATAAAGGGTGTGTGTGGGCTTCGGAAAACATTTCAATCGTTGGCGTAATGCAGAAACGAAGCGATTTATCCGACGTCCAAAAGGGCATGATCATTGGCTTTCGGGCCAAGGGTGGAAGCATTTCCGAAACGGCTGAGTTTGTGAACTGTTCGCGTGCCGCCGTGGTAAAAGTGTACCGTGCATGGCAAAATGGGACTGTCCAAAATCAACGACGTGGCAAATGTGGTGCACCACGGGCCATAGATGACAGAGGCGAACGACGGTTGCGGAGATGCGTTCGGGCAGATAGACGGGCTACCGTTGAGCAACTGACCACTAAAATGAACCAAGGGGCTACCACAAGTGTCTCCCAAACCACTATTCAGCGAACATTGCTGCGTCTGGGCCTCCGAAGCAGACGCCTGGTTCGTGCACCTATGCTGACTGGTGTTCATCGACGACGAAGGCTAGAATTTGCACGCCAGTACAGCAGCTGGACGTCCACTGAGTGGCGACAGGTAGCGTTTTCAGATGAATCGCGTTTTATGCTCCATCGGACAGATGGACGTTGGCGTATAAGGCGTGAAACCTCTGAAAGGAACCACCCTGCAACCATTGCAGGAACGGTCCAAGCTGGAGGCGGGAGCATTATGGTCTGGGGAATGTTTTCCTGGCATTCTCTGGGTTCACTGATTATTGTGGAAGGCACGATGGATCAATACAAGTACGCATCTGTCCTTGCGGACCATGTCCACCCCTACATGCGCATTGTTTTTCCTCAGGATGATGGCATCTTCCAGCAGGACAATGCGAGGTGCCATACAGCTGCCAGTGTACGTGCGTGGTTCGAAGAGCACCAGGATGAGTTTACCGTCCTCCCTGGCCAGCAAACTCACCTGACTTAAACCCAATCGAGCATCTGTGGGACCATCTCGATCGAGTTGTTCGCGCCATGGATCCTCAACCGCGTAATCTAGCGCAGCTGGCCACGGCATTAGAGTCGGCATGGCTCAACATCCCAGAGAAGACCTTCAGGGACCTAAGTGACTCTCTTCCTGCACGTCTCGTAGCAGTTCGCTCTGCGAAAGGTGGTTATTCTGGCTTTTGACAGATGGTCACATTAATGTGACTGGACTGTGTATGTATATGTTCAAAAGCCCACAAAGCTCTTACTCTGCAGATTTAGGGGTATACTTACAGATAAAAACATTGGTTTCTAAGTAATAGTTGGTTCTGAACTCAGTAAACCTGAAATTAACCTTAACTGGGAATAAAGTGCTTAATTTCAGGTGCTGTGTATGCTTTCTGCGAAGTGGCATCTTCTATTTAGACATTTTTTTTCCTCTAATCGAGTCTGGAAAGTTTTTGCATGTTTCATTGATGCACCTCTGAGTTGGAAAACTGCGTAACCCGTTATACTTGTTAAATCTGTCTTGGCTAAGACCGATCCTGATCAGTGGATCGATAGCAGTAGCTGCCGTCAGTAAATGTCTGCACCTTTATCACCGCCCCTCCCTGCTGACCTTTGGTCCGTAGAAAGCTCCGTCTCCAGGGTTCAGCTCCCAACGTTCGGCGAACTGCTGCAGACTCTTCTCCAGCTGCTGCTCAGACACAAACACACGAGACGACTGGAGATGAGGCGGCGCATGAGAACATGCAGACGATTAATTCACACCGTTATCAGCATTTTGGGCTTTGAGTGTGAACTGTGGGAGCTCATAACACTGATGTAAAGTTATAGTGAACAAAATTTCCTCTTTAAGACAGTAGAGGACATTCATGTCAGCTATGAACTGGTTCTGCACTAGTTCTTGGTTTTTGCATGGATGGAAGCTCTTGCTCTTTTTTTTGGGACCAACTTTGAGTTGAAGCAGAAGAAACACAGCTGTGGGCTCATGCAGACCCGACAGCCAATCAAAACGTCTTGATCAGGAAGTTTTATGCTTCCTTGAACAGATTTGAGATATGTGTTTGGACAACATAAAACACATTGATTACATGTCTCATTACATTCTAGTTCCTCTTGTCACTTTAAATCCAAATAAGCTGCTGCTGGCCACGCCCCCTAACTCAACATTTACACTCGCACATGAAAATGGCAGCAAAGAGATGCGCAATTATATGACTGTACATCTTTAAAAAGCAGAAATGGAGCCCCCTGCACAATCAACTAGAATTAATAAAGTGGTCTATATATGGTCAGTTACAAAAAAAAAAAAAAAACACTCGTCTTTTCCAGCAGCCATTGCACAAAACATACAGCGGTAAAACCAGCTGAACAAATGTGCTGGAGCTCCGTTTGGGTTTCTAGATGACGGCTGGGTTAAGCTGGGGTTGCTAGGTAACGGGGCAATGCCTATGGGTTATCTCTTATAAACTGGGAAGTTTTGAAACTGCTTATTTTGCAGACAGCTAAAAATTTAAAGTATTGCCAAAAACATCTCAGTCTTAGAAACAGCAAAGACCCAAATGGAAGTAGAAAAACATGCAAATTAACTTTGTGAATTATCTGTAACAGGTCTCCTTTAAACTCTAAAGTCGGTTTTGCTGTGAGCTACCTAATTCAGAACCATAAAGTTGTTAGAACAGATCCAGTGGCAAGAACAAGTCGAGTTAGCACAAGTGTAACATGAGCTCTCCTTCCATCTTCCTTTTCTTTATTTGAGGAGTTTCAGGTGGTTGTCACCAAAGCTGAACGTACTTCTGTTGTTGTTCACTGAAATTATAAACAACCATTTCCAACAAGCGTTTTAAACCCACTGCCTATTCTCTTTCAAGTAATCAAACACTGCTAGTAAATCTTTCTCCAAGTGCTGTGTTTAGCTTCTTCCAGCACTTTTAGAATCACATTGCATTAATAAGTGAAGTTGTTGATATTAGGGTATCTGTTTGCATGAAAAATTATGTGATCTGTGTGGTGAACTGAAAGCTTGAACCGCAATCCTGAAGAGAAATTAAAAACTAGCTGCATAAAACATTAAAAATAAAACAAGGACATGGCTCAGAGTTAAGAACTGGTGAAACACTTGAACCAGTTTGGTGGAAACACCCCATCAGGGTCTTTTTTAGGGATACGTTGTTATCAGCAGTGTGTGAAAGTGTGTGCTTGCCTGTTCGGCGTGGTCCCACTGTTCAGGCTCCCCCAGGCACGGAGTGGGACGTGTGGACAGCAAACAGTGGAAGGAAAACCCAAACACTTGATAGACGCTCCGAACAAAGTCCAAACAAGCCACAATCTCCTGTTCCAGCTGTGGAGAAAGAGCGAAACGGCGGAGTGGGGGGGGCAACAAGAGGACAGGGAAGTATGCAACAATCAACAGAGCTGAGGTAAGACAGAGGAGTTCAAAGGGTTAAATTCCTACCCAGGTAGGAAGAGTGCATCTAAGATTGAATTAGCATTTCAGAGGCCAGTGATTATCATTTGATCTCTGAATTACCGGGGCACAACCAGAGACCTGGAGAGCGGATATGATGGGAGAGATCCAGGTCTGGATGCAGCGGATCAGGATGACTGTACAGCTGCAGCGCCACACATGTGGCGGTATCATGTTTGAACGGGACAAAGGGTCACATTCATCCAGCCGGAGGCCTCCTGGAATGCCTCAGGAGTTATTTGTACAGCCCATCTAATTACCGTGCCACATGTATCTCCTTTACAGTTTCGATTTAATTGAAGCACCTCCAGAGATATAATGTGGCTTAAATAGATAAAAAAAAAAACATGTTCTACCTGCTCCGGTGTGCAAAAAATGTGTGCGTCGTCCTGGCAGAACCTCCGGACGCGAGTCAGCCCTCCCAGAGCTCCAGACAGCTCATTACGATGCAGAGCCCCGAAGTCGGCCCAGCGCAGAGGAAGCTCCCGCCACGAAGCGAACCCGATGCTCAAACATGAGACTAGACGAAACAGAGCAGAGTCGGTTACCACGGAGACGTACAAATGTAGAAACAAGTGTGATATACACAGCTTTTACTGTCCCGCAAAGCGGAAATTCAGGTGTACAGGCAGCAACTGATGTAAAGGTTCCCAAAAAAAGATTTTAAAAAACAAGATCAACATCAACAAAAATAATACTATACATTAGGAAATGACAATAAAGCAACAACAATATATACTGAAATACACTCGTGGTCGATAAACAGATAATACTTTAATAGAATGTTCAATAATTCCACTGATCTCCAATCCAGAAACACACAGCATTCTGGGAGATGTAGGCAGAGGAAAGGTTCTAGCAGGTCAACCTCTCACAGTAAAAGGTTAGTGGAGAGAACTAACATGCTCACTCTTTGGTTACCTAGCAACTCACTCATTCTTTGGTTACCTAGCAACAACCTGCATGAGTAAGCAGCAGTTTTAAGTTTTTCCACTGTGCCTCATAACTGCTAATAAATAAACAATAACCATGTGGATAAAACAGGAAATATCACATCACAAGTTTGGAAGTAAATAAGGTAAATAAAGGAAAAAAAAAAAAAACAACTAATCAATAATTATCAATATCAATTAGTATGAAACACTAATATTGTGATCAAAATATTGTGTATCTGTGCAAAAAAAACAGATGTGGAATAACAGCGGAAATGGTATTTAAAAGTGAGCAAACAGCAGGATGGACGTAAACACTTATGGATTTTGTTCGGAGCAGTGATGGTTCTAAAGTCCGAGAGCTGCTGGGAGGAAGGATCTGCGGTAACGCTCCTTTGTGCATTGTCAGTCTGTCGCTGAAGGAGTGCTGTGTGTTATGCATGTGTGTGTTTTTGCTTTTACCAGTGAGCAGGGCAGTTCATGGGCTTCAGAGCGAAGGTCTGAGCGCCCTCCGAGGTCACGGTGAACATGTTCTCGCTGTAGTGCTCCCAGTGGCCCGAGCGCTCCCATAAAGCGGTGCTGTATAGAGTCGGGGTCACGACCTCGGTGAAGCCTCGCCTTCGGTACTCGCTCTGTGAGGGGTCGGAGAGAGAAGGATATGTGCAACAATGAGCGACGGAGCGGGTCAAGCTGTCACAACAGCGTCATTATTAAACCAAGACTAACATCCTGACCACGGACACACACTCATAAATCTTCAGGGTCGTAAACTGAGCACATTAACAGGAGAATTCAGTTCGCAGAAGAAACCAAGAGGAACGAATGAAAAACCTTCAGCTGCTGATTCTCATCCAACTTGTCTCTTATTTGGAGTTACAGCAAACACACTGAGGCATGTTTTTTTATTTGGATTCAGCTAAACTGCATTAAAAGGTCATTTTTATTAGCAGTCTAAATATGCAGCTCAGCTATTGTGACTAAGTATTGCTGCAGTTTCAGATCTAATTTCTAATGTTTCTAGAAATGAAATTAATGCTTCAATCCGTCTTGGAGATGGAGAAACATTTCCTCAGACAATGTGCCAGAATATTGAGCCAGATGTTACAAATCTATGTATGTGTAAAAGGTTTTTATGTACGGAGATCTAGTCTTTTAAGACTTCTTTAGTTTATTTAACTTTAAGAAAACAGTAAACCTTCTGCATTTCTGGGTTTTCTTCAAGTTTCAAAAGGTTAAATTTAAGGTTTTAAAGACCTTTTTAAGACCATTATGGCTTAAATGTAAAATCTGCACAAATGGCATTACTCCAAAAGCTTTAAATTAAAAAATTAAGATAATCTGTTGATTCTGTATATTCATCATATTTGATTCCAGTCATTCATGTTAATTTGAAAAGTTGCTCAAAATATTAGATTAGTTAAAAAATATAATTTATTTAAAACATCACAGATGTGATGATTTTATTTACTGGCTGTTACTCCAGTAACATCATATATGAAACTTATTTGTCGTCTGTCGACTCTAAATGTTTGACATAAAATTAACTCCACCTGAAATAAACTACAACAAAGAACCAGTCTTTTTCCCAACTATCTGAAGCATAAAATTACACATTTTTGACTCTGCCAAACAAAATGAGTAAATTTGGCTAAAAAAGGAGCTAGAAGTAGTTTATAAAAAGTAGAGCACCTTAATAAAGTCAGTGAGTGTGTTGTAGATGTGGGCTCCTTTAGGCAGGAAGAAGCAGCTGCCTGGGCTCACGTCGTTGAAGAAGAACAACTCCTGGTCCTGAACGAAAACATAAAATCTATTTACCGATGAGAGGGTTAGTGGTAGGGTTGGGGTTACCACTTAACCTAACCCTACCCTGATTTTACCACATAGTTTCACTTCTGTAATGCATCTCTCCTCTTACTGTTCCTATCCGCCGGTGGTCTCTCCTCCGCGCCTCTTCCTGCTCCCTCTCCCACTCCTCCCTGTCCTTCTCTCCTGGAAATGCCACACCTAGCAGACGCGTTAAGCCGCTGGGCTCTGTCTGGTTGGACAGCGTGACGGAGGACAGCTGGGATGAGAGAAAATAATGAGCGAATAAACAGATGGCAACAGAGGAAAGGAAAGTGACAGGCTGGCAAAAAAAAGAAAAAGGGAAGAATGTGATATTTATCTGATGGAAAGCATTGTGTTAGCGCTTGGAACAGGAATACGGCCTCTGGCAAACACAACATCCTGTCACCAATATTTCCAGCCTCACGCTGTTGTGGAATTCCCGTCTGCCCAGTGACAGACCAGTACAGAACCAGAGCCATGAATCAGAAAAATGAGGAAAAAATGTCTGATTTATTCGGGGGGAAAAAAACCACTTGAAAGTAGGATGGAGTCATCTGATTATAGTGTGATCAAAAATTCTCAATCATCTTTTTTAAAGCATAAAGAAAAGATCAGAGCCATAAAAGATAAAACAGTGTCTGGCTTTCTGGAGACTAGTTATCCATACTGAAGCTAGAATTATAAAAAGGCAAACGTGTGAAATTACAGAGAAGCTGAGCAAAGGAAAATCAAGAAAACAAGCAGAAGACAGAAACAGCCACGCACCTGCAGCATCTTAAAGAGTTTGAGGAAACCTGTGTGTGGGAGGAGAGGCCCGTCACACACCGCTAACCTGTCCCCACATCTGAATCACACAGGACAACAGCAGGTCACATTTCTGTTATTATGAAATAAACAACTAGAAAGCAAGTCTATATGAACACATGCCTGTAGACTGTGACTGTGGGACCGTTAATCTGCTCCTCCACAAGCTCCATCCGCAGTTTGCTGTCCTACAACACACACACACACACACACACTGCCCTATTACAAAACATAGATGCATAATAAGGCAAGTGTAAAAGTTATTAAACTCAGAATAAACTATTAGAACTAAATATGGGGCTACAAGACTGAGTATCACCAAGACAATAACAAGAGAGTGCTTAAAAATGAGACTTTAAGAAATGAAATATTACTGCAGGCTTCCAAATTTTTCCCAGAGTACTTAAGTCTTGATTAAATTCAGTTTTCTGGAGTATGGAAAGCATTCCTCCTTTCAGCTGCTCAGCACAGTAACATATGACACCAGAGCCAAACTAAACATAACGAGCCGTTTCAAAGTATTTAATTAAACTGGATTGATACGGAAGCTCCAACATGGCTGACCTCAAGCGTTTAGTTTGTAATCTCTACAAAATGGTCTGGAGAAAGTCTCCACTTCCTGATGAAATCAGTGCTGCATGAATGGAAATTACATCTAAGCTGAAACCTGATGTTTATTAAAGCACCACGTTTGTATCAGTTTAAACAAGCCTGTGAATTCTCCATCAAGCATTTTTGTCCGTTTCCGTTGCCTTTAGTGGCTCTTGGTGATTTGAACTTTTTCTGTGATTGCACTGCAACAGATTTTCTTTAAACCAAACATTGAATGAACTACTATTACTGCTTTCTCTACTCCTTTAATTTGTAACCAACAATTCATCGGATACCCAACAATTTCCACTGCAGATTCCCCTGACAAGGCAGAAACAATAAAAGCAATTGCGTACCTACCTACAAAAAACTATTAATCAGTAAAAGAGTTCCTACAGAGCAGCTTGAAGTGCTGCATCACTCAACTCCTCAAAACATGGAAAAAGTTATGAATTTAAGACGTATCTATATGTATTTAGGCTCTGGTATGAAACAATCGATTACTAATTTGAATTTTCCAGGGTCTAAAAATTTTAATTATTAAGTTTTGGACTTTTTAAGATGCAGCAAAAATTCATTTTTGCAGGTTGTGTGCAGCTATTTAAAGGATTTACAGTGTTAGATGGCAGGACGATAAATTAAAACAAGGGAGGACCGAACTGTTTGTGCCTGATGTACAACATATTTAACTGCAGTATGAATGATAAGGTCCAACATAAGAACATCATGAGACATACAGCAATAATTACTGACCTGAAACAGTTCATGAAGCTCTGCTGTGTTCAGGTCCAGTCTGACTAAAGGAAGTTTGAGGGCTGCAGCCTCCTTACATTTTGCCTCCACATCACTCAGCAACAAGGAACTGAGGAGGAAATGAACAAATTAAAACTTAAAACTTCCACACTTTCCCAGACTCATCCTGTTTCAGATTTTTACAATACTTTATGACCTTGAGTATTAAAATATTAATCTAGGTCAGCTTCTCCATCTTTTTTCTCAATGAAATCATGAAACACAATTGCGAAACTAAAGGAAAATAAAGGGTCATTTCAGTTTTCTGGTATGAAATCTCTACATAGGCCTTCAATACATATCCATCTCAAAGTTTAGTAACAGAAATACCTTCACTTTGCATGTGCAAAAACAAAAAACTGCAAAGTATCTGATTTTTAAGGATTGTGAATTTATTGGTTAGTGACTAAGAAACTAAAACGAGCATTAGGTTTAATAGAAGGTCAAGTTTTTATGGGGTGTACAAAAACCCCTGAAAAAGTTTATCCTCTTCATAGAAATCAACTGTTTTCCATATAGTTTTTCCTTCGAGATAATAGAATTACAGTCTAGAAATTAAAGATTTCCCCCCATACATTTTATTTTTTCTACATTTATGCAGACTTTGAAAATGATCAATTCAGATTCCATAACTTTCCAAAGTTTTCAAAACTACATAAGAACGCTGAGTGTGTAATGACATAGTCAACATTATAGCGAATACAGATGAAATAGACATAATGCACAGGAAAAATGAAAGTAAAAATACCTTCCAACTTGGCGAGGTCAGCAACTAGAGCTGACAAAAAGCTCCTGTTGACGAAGGACAAGTCTCACCTGCTGCTTGGGACGTGGTCGCAAAAAAGTCCGAGCTCCGACGCTCCTTCCCTGCAGACCTCTGCACCAAACACCCCCTCCAACACACCGCCAAGGACACACGCTCCTGTCCTCCATGCTGCCTGTAAATTAGAGTTTAATCGGCTCAAAGACCCAGAGGGTTTTAAAAAAAATAGAAAGTGTCCATAAGGCTTACATAAAAAAGTTGACGTCTATAGCAATATAAGACTTTTTTCTTTACTTGTAAGGAGTTCAAAGTTCACCGAAAAAAACTTACTTTCTTGAAACCAAACCAGTCAGTAAAAAAGGGTAAGAAAAATTTATGAGCTATAGATTAAATATTGATCTCACAGATAATCAAGGAAACAGGTATATTTCCTTGATTATCCCCATTTGATGTCAAATTTCAGGTTAAATTAAGGAAACAGACAAACAGAAAAACAAACACACCTACAGCCAGAATTAAATTACGAGAATAAAGAAGTACGACAGTAATTTGAAATTATATGAGAATAGAGTTATAATACTGTGAGAATAAAGTCAGTGTTACAATAATAAATTGGTAATAATACGAGCAAAAAAGTCGTAACAATACAAGGATAAATTCATAACATTTTCAAAAAAAAATCTTAATATTGAAGTTATTAAAGTTGTAAAAATGAAGTAGAAGTTTTACAGTCCAACACAATAAATAATCTTGTGAAGTTATACATTGGTATCGGTTTTACCAATTTAATCTTTAAAAGCATCAGCATCCAATTATTATCAGTAGGAAGATTTTGAAAGAACCATTTCAAAGAATGAACCACACGGACTGACTGAATGTTTTATCAAAGCTTTGCTCTCAATAAAATGACTCTCTTTTGGGTATACTGCATCTTTGTTCTACCAGTATAATGACTTTATTGTGGTAGTACTGACTCTAGTCTTTGTCAGTGTCCAATACTCTGTCCTACATACCTGTCTCCCTTCAGCCGAGTCAAACCCCAGAAGCTGCAGTTCACAGTCTGCCTCTAGAGGTCGCCCCAGCTCCCACAGCTCCCCATTCACCTTGCACACCAGAGCTCCTTTCACCCTGACATAAAACATGGATTTACCCCTGCAATCATGCGACGCCTCAGAAACATTTCTGCCTCTCTTGTGTATTTACCTCAGACTCTGTGCAACGTAACGTGGTGTGGTTACTCCAGCTGTTCCCTTCACCGTCTGTCCATTAGTGAGGCGGACGGAGAGAGGGCTTTCTCTAACTTCACGTCTCCTGTTCTCGTCCCTTTGTTCCCTGAGAGACTCGAAGACGCGCAGGCGCTCAGACAGAGCTGGAGACAACTGGAGCTGCAGAGGAAAAATATTAAAAAGAGTAAGCAGGCATATTGTGAAACATGATGAAAGTCAGGAAATGAGCAACAGTCATTAAAATTAACAGCATGTCATCATTTCAGTAGTAAATCTTATCCTAAAGCAATGTTTTTGTGACAGGAACCAATTTTTTCACCTTTCTGAAGTAATGGCCTAAATCACTTTTCTTTTTTTTGTGGAAAAAGTGACTTTTTTGTGCTTATAAAGCATATTTTGGAACGAAAGAGGTGGAAATTGTTTTGCCAAAATTGCTTTTAGCTACTACAGCTATTTTTACCGCTGTAGTAGGAAGGTGACGATATGTTAGAATTACTGTTCAACTCTAAGATGACTATTTTATAAGGGCCAAGGGTTTGGAGAATAAGTTATGTTATTTCATTGCCAAATAAAATGAACATCCAGTCAAAATAATAACTCAAAACTGTGGTTGTCATACATCTGGTGGTCCTCAGGCTTCCTCTAGTGGCAACAATGTGAACTTCAAACTTTATGTCTCACCAATAAGGTAAGGCCATCGCAGGGATGCAACACATTTTTTATTTCAAGGTTCTAGAATCAAAACTTTAATTACTTTAACCCATTTTTTTTAAATATATAAAAGAATGTTGGCAGATATTTCCAGAGAGGTTGGGTTTTAAACATTGGACATCCATCAAAAGTAAAAGGAATGAAAGTGGTAAAACAAAAGGAACAAAAGGGAAGAATGGTTAAAAAAGGAGGGGAAAATAATCAACCTAAAGAGGAAGGGAAGAGGAAATGAGACAGAAGAAAGAAAATAATAGAAGATAATTCATAGGAAACAAATGGAGGTCAGAAATAACCAGAAGATGGAATGAAATCACAGAAGACAGAATTAAGGAGGAAACATTGGGAATAATAAAAGGAAGAAGAAATG
This sequence comes from Poecilia picta, assembly GCA_033032245.1. Classification (NCBI taxonomy): domain Eukaryota; kingdom Metazoa; phylum Chordata; class Actinopteri; order Cyprinodontiformes; family Poeciliidae; genus Poecilia; species Poecilia picta. Next base: position 15,829,475 of record CM065368.1, read on the forward strand.
AACAAAGGAACAACAAAACGACAAAGAAATAACTGGAGGACAAAAGGAAAAAACAACTGTTGAACAGGAAGGAAGGAAGATAGGAACAAAGAAATGAATGCAATAACAGAACAGAGTAAGATGGATGGAAGAAATGTTTTTAAATACAATAATCGTTCTTCCTGTGTTCCTCTAAAGCTAAATCTAAATCAATTTACACACTCATCCAGACTGTGTAGGAACTCTGTACTCAAAAAGGTTTGTTCAAGCAAGCTACAAGATCCTGTAATAAAAATCTAAAAAAGATGTGGAAAGAATATCCAGAACAATTTCAGAAACTGGAGAGAATGACAGTGAACCAGAGAAAACTCGTGTTTAAAGCAAAATCATGTTTGCTTTCTCCAATGCTTTTAACACAATTCAGCCTGATTTACTTTGTCAGAAACTCCAGAAGACAAGTGGAGACCTCAACAATGATGTTGAAGGAGTACGTGTCTAGCCTGGTAATCAGCAGCACCACAGGGAACTGTACTCTCACCATTTAAATTCACTGTGTACACTTCAGACTTCCAGGACGAAACAGACTCCTGTCATCTGCAGAAATACTCAGATTACTCTGCAGCCGTCAGGTGCATCAGAAATGGACAAGAGGCGGAGTACAGAGATCTGGTGTCATAGTGTGGAAACAATCAACTCATCTATAATGTGAACAAAGATGGCTGTAGATTTCAAGAGAAACAGAGTTAGAGCAAACTCCATTTCCATCATGGGGGAAAAAGAAGTGGTTGAGGAATATAAATACCTCATTGTCCACCTGGACAACAGACTGAACTAGAGGAGAAGCATCTACAAGAAAGGCTATAGATCTTCTGCAAATCTGTTCTAGACTCCTCTAGAACATATGGAGAATAGAAATGAGATTTCTTTATAAAATGAAGATTACAGACAACCCGGTTCATCCTCTTCATGCTTTACAACAACAGACTGTCTTCAGCCAGAGGCTTTTTCAGACGTGAAGAAGTAATACTGACTCCTACAGGAGATCCTTCCTGCCACCAGCATATGCTACTCTTTGAAGAAATTTCAATAAGTATTATAACATTTAATTTTCCTTTGGGACTAATACGGTATTTTTGAACTCACTTTTGAAAAAAAGTACTGGTGGCTATTTCAACAGAATCAACATTTGCATTAGTCCAGCTAGAAAACTTGAATTTAGTTGCTGTGGGACATTGAAGGCACACTCTCTTTGCAACAAATGCTTAACTCCATTCCAATGACAACGTTATTGTCGGTTCTTATGCTACAACTATTATCTATATATGTAACTGACAATGGCAAATTGTTTTATTTGTAGATTAAAATAATGTCAATACATTGTCTGCCTGATACATTTGGCAGATATTTGTCATTTGGTATTGAGTAAGTAAACCAAAGACAGATATCTGCAAGACGAAAAGCATTTCTGTGTCTATGCTGACAGTAAAAGTGTAAAACAAGTGAAGCTGGGTCCTTTTATCATTTAAACACATTCAGGCAGACCTCTGAGGACAGTCGGTCAGTCAGTCTCCGTGTGCTGATTTATTAACAGTAACCCTCCACTTGAAGCCTCCTTTAGACACCATTTGCACGGCAGAGCAGATCTGTAAGCACAATGGATCAGTCACCTGAAAAGTCCCCAAATCCCATAAAAAAGCAACAGTTTCGGTTAGATCATTTTGGGTATACAAATGCAAAACTATTATGCCAAAGTGTCAAAATTCAAATCCTAAAACAAAAACGTTATCATAAACATGAAAATGTTGACCTCGAGAAATGATCTCAAGTGTAGAATGACAAGCTAAAAAAGAAAGTGCTGCGTCATTGTAATAACTGGCACTGGCATAACATTATGACCAGTATGGGCGCCCTGACTTTGCAGATCCATGTGCAAAATAGAGTATTCTGACGGCTTTCTAAACAATCCAGCATTAACCTCTACAGCAATCTGAAATAGAGCAACTCATCTGATGCATTTTATCAGATGGTGGTTTAAAAATGTTCCTTTCTTGGGTCGCTTTTGATTAATATTGACCACTGCAGACATGATCACCCCAGAATAGCTACAGTTTTGGAGATGCTCTGTCCTACTTTAGTAATCACAGACTGATTCTTATATCCTTATGAAGCCCAATAGAGTTATTTTACAGCTTAATATTGTTAACTAATGTAAATCCTAATGCTAATTATTGGAAATGCAAATATTCTGCTGGGGACAAAGTAGATAAATGAGAACACTCAATCCCAGAACAGTCAAAGTATTATGCAAACATTTTGTAACTAATGACAATATTGACACATGGTACGGTTTTAATTTTGGGGTAGCTGAAAAAAGGGAAATATCAGCAAAAAAAAAAAAAGAATAGAGAAAAATTTGGTTACATCAAACATATCCCTATTAAATTGCTCCTTTTCCCGAAAGGACATTTATTTTAATATAATCATCAGCTAGTGCAACCCGTTCAGTCAATAATAAAAAGGTTTAAATGCGTAACTACACTCGGTAATAAATGTACCAAACAGAATTAGTCTACACACGTATTAAATGGACATCAGCTTCAGCTCATGACATGACGACACACAGTAAACACGCCGCCCTGCATGCTAACGTTAGCATCAGTTAGCTTCCGGTTGCCACCACAAGTTTCCGCACCTGGCTGTACCTCCTCCGTGTGTGGCGTGTCCACCTAGTCACGAGCAGCGTAAGCAGCTGCGTCACCGCCATCCTGAACGCACCTGCCTAAAGGCTTAGTTACAAACATGCCTCATCTCTCTTCCTCCCTATGCAAGCGGCCATAACACAGGAAACACGAAAGTAGGCAGAGCAGCGGTGACGTTCGTTGAGGTCAGACTCAGTGACGCAGATTCGGGAGCAGCGTGCGCGTTCGCGGCTAAAAGCCAGAGCGCGCTTTCACTAAAGAGATGCGCCAAATGGACAGAGAGAGAAAGGAAGGATGGATTGCAGGGCGCGATACACTGGAAAACGAATAATTAGTAGTTCAAATTGAAGTTATTAGTAATTAAAGTCAGAAACTCTTTAAGATTTCGCAGGAGACATTCTGCTGCAAGATAAACAAGGTGGAAAAGGGCAATGTTTGTGCCTTCTCTAGTTTTAAATACATTTATTCATCTAGTTAACATCCAGATAGATTTTTCATTTCCCCCTTAACGTTAGCATTCCTTCAGTAATCAGACATTCGCAACACATTTTAATCCGTCAGTTACAAAAATAATCACATTTAATATTTAATTTCGAGAATGTGCGAGCAGCGATCTTATTTACAGACGCACTGGAATGCAATGCTCTTCTAAATTGAAAAACTAATTTCAATGATTGTAGATGCTGTACTTTGAATTTAGCATTTTGATTGATCTCTTTCAAACCTTACTGATCAAGATGAAGCTTCAAGATGGAGTACCACCAATCTGCCACACGAGGGCGCTAGGGCATTATAAGAGTACAGTCCATCGTGATATCGATCGGATATTATAAATTATTTCGTTGTCTAACAATTTCCATTGACGTACCAAGTCATTTACTACAGTCTAACTCAGTAGGGATAATGTATGCGTTTAGCATCTTCATGAGCTTCCAGCTGTAAATTCAAAATAATTAAAAACCAATGCTTACACACGCCAAAAAAGGTAGATTAAAATATGGCACGTTTTAACTACAGATAATTGCCAACAATAGATTTGGAGATGAAAAAGTTCTTTACTGCTCAACATTTGGTTGATGGTGTTTTGTAAACGAGTCAAATTCCAACTGGTTCATGAAACATTGCAGTAGGTAATGCAAAGTTTGTGACTGTAAATTGGCAGACTTTGGGGCAACTAAAGATAAAAATAGTTTTGGATATCATATTTATGTTTTTAAAGGCAGATGAGATAAAAGCAATAGGAGCTTATGAAAATAGAACAGTTGCTACACTTGTCCAGCAAAACGTGGCGACATATTAAGTAAAACCATTACAACTGGACTTAAAATAGGGACAGATTTGCTGGATCTTAAGGTTAATCTTCTATAAAAAAAAAGTGCCTGTTTTCCTTGAGAGGTAGACTTGTATTCTCGTTAACAGCTGCTGCAGAATGTGTGCATGTTCATCACAAGAGAAAGGACTGGACACTCAAAGACCAGTGATATAGCATCATTGATGAGAACAGCAGTGAAACGTGTCAAATATATACAGACCATCAGCTTCGGTACATCTTCAGTCATTTTCAAATCAATATTTCTTGTTGTGAAAGAAAAATACATTTACAAACACACACAAAAAAGAAAAAAGTTCAACACGTTTGATGTTTGCTTGCAGATGCCTAAGAATTAACCTCGCTAATAACTCTCCACGTAGTGTAATCACTGCAAACCCACTTCATCGCTAGCGTCGACTGTAGAGGCGACAAGACAGACAGATTGGTGAAAACTGTGATAACACTTGGATACATTTTAAAACTTGATCACCAAAGTCATGCAGAATGTGAAGCATCATTTAAACTTAATCTGCAAACAGAGGAAACAACAGATTTGACAAAGGAGCTATGGGGGGAAACAATCTGCACCTTTCAGGAGGGCGAAAGAATGATCACAGCTTGGAAACAATTGCTACCCCCCCTTTCCCACAAGCTGAGCTGAGAGGTGCAGAAATGCACTGAGGGGGGGAAAAAAAAGCACAGGAGCTTGAAGCAGGGAGATGAAATGAAAATGTTTAGATGCTGATTATTTCAAATATTTCTTCCTTCCTGTCCTCAACTCCACTTTTATACTGATAACCAGAAAAATCCTTGCAAATGTATATCCTGGAGTACTGCAAAAAAATAAATAAAAATTAAAGGGCAAAAAGCTTAAAAACAAATTCAGCTTTTACAGCTATAGCATAATCTTATACTGAAACATTAATAACCCAGCCTTTATTTTTTTAAGTTATTCTTTGAGACGTTTAAACAGTTCTTTTGATACTTTTGCCAAAATGTTCTTATACCCAATAATTTTTAATTAAATGCAATTGAAACACTTTATTTGTTCTTTACATTTTTTACTAAATCAGAGTGTATATGAATTCAATACCATACGTTTATGCATTTTGGGGCATAATTAAGATGCAGGGGGTTCATTTATTTTAGCAGCTGGACCTGGATCCATGTTTGTCTTGTATGGCAAGTCAGGTGGTACCAGCGATAAAAGACAAGTAACCCCAAAGCCATAATCACCAAATCACCATAGCAACCATTAGAGATGCCTTCTCCAGTCATAACCAAATATAGATTCAGCTAAACTCCACCAGGACTTTAACAGAACCATGTGCTTTGATCAGATGATGGTGGATCGTGGGCATCCTGACGGTTTTAAATGAGTCTCTGCTCCAACACAACTATCTCCACAGCATGTCGAAGTTCTGCTGAGGCCTGATAATGAACATTGGACTCTGGTGTGTTGAACCTGGGAAAGCATTGAAACATGCCGGATAGAGGAACGGCTAAGATCCCTCTCTCTGTAAACTCCATTGTTTTTTAAAATGCCAACATAAATCTCTGTCCCTTTAGAACGTATTGACCACATGGTTACAAGTATGCATGCCCCTTTATTGTCTGAATATTTTGGTGTGAAAATAGTGTTAAAAATGCTACACTGAATAAGTGTACTCAAATTAAATTTATATATATATATATATATTTTTGTTAAACTGACAGTATAGGATTAGGCTACAAAAAGATGCATTCATTTAAAAGTATTTTTAAATATATTTTCCTGGGCTGCCCAAAACGTTGCATGCATCTGTATGCAGTTTATACAAAGCAATGCTTCCTGAAAAGTGGGAGGAAATGCAGCCCAACAGATAAAATGATTTAATTCAAAGATAGGTTGCAACCAATTAAAAATACCCCCTTTCCAATTTAAACTCTTGATTTTATTCGAGTAAAAACTAACGTCTCCATCCCTTTCTCCTATTCAGTATTCATAAATGAAACTTGAACAAAACATGTTATGTGTGTGAAAGAAAATGCAAAATTATCCCAACACTTCTTCAGAGCAGTGATTTCAAAAGGAGAGGGAAAGAAAGTTATGCAAAACATTGCAACAAAAAAAATATTCAAGGTTAAAGCTTATCCAAAGGCCTTGATCACAGTGAAGACGGAAAATAAAACAATCACTTGAGACATTTTTAGAAATAAATGTTTGAAGAAAAAAAAAAGGTATATCAACTCAGTCACTCTTTATATTTACAAGTTTAGAAATGTACAGTAGGGAGGAATAGATAGATGCAAAAAGCTCTAGCAAGAGAAGAAGAATATTTACAGTAGATACTCTGGAAATCAGAACAAGCGTTAAATTCACCTGCGACAACAAACACCACTTCAAATGAAAAAACTGTTTCAAATTTTCAGCGTACAGCTCTCTCCGCAATTATTGGTACTTCTGCTCGAGATGTGCAGAAAGCCTTGAAATGAGTTGCCACGGAGACGCCGTGACACTATTGTTGCAGTTTCCAAACACCAAGCCATCTCCATGCTCCTTAATGGGTATGCTGGCAAGACAGTTTTAAAAGTTACAATTATTTTTCTCACTGCAGGTAAAAGCTTACATGCCCTACATGGGATGTTTTCTTGTGTTGCCCATTTTGAAGAGTGTCAAATCATAATTATAGCTCGAGGAAACTTGAAGTCATGTATTAAAAAGCAAAACATCAGTATATTTGCTGACATATTGGTACATTTTCTCCAAATTTCAGTGAGATTTTGCAGATGCAGTAGCATAGCGGTTAAGATTTCTACACATCTTTATCAGAGGTGCTGCTAAGTGTGGAGGCAGCTGTAACATTCTTGTATTTCTAAGAGGAGATTAGTTTGGAATCGATTTGCTTTCATATCCGGGAAACATTTCAGAAAATGTGATAAATCCCACTGAAAGACTGAGAACTTCTTTTTAAATGAAGCCAGATATATCGGGGTATTCATTTAGCTCAGCATGAAGAGTTAAAACAGTGCCAAGCAACAAGTCTGCATTAGACGAGTAAATGCTCTAGATAGCTTATTTTCTTCTATACAGCTTCAAACCAAGTTGGCTGGTATGAGAGATAATCTTTGTGAGTAAAGCTGAGCATAACTGAGGTAATGCACAGACATCTTAAAATGCCAAGTTATTAATGTCAGGCTCCTCTTACGCCTTTCTTCTGACATCTCAGGTGAAGTAACCCCAGAATCACAGAGAAAGAAAAGTATTGTCTAATTTCTGCTTGAACTATCCGTTTTATTCTTGTGGTTATGCCATTCAAGGTAAAGCATCTAAAGTGTGGAGAAATGGAAGAAAGCAGGTTATACAACACTCTGCACTACGTCACCAACAACCTCTGAGTACAGGGTGGAGTGAGCGGCCACTAAAGCCGACGCATCAAGACTTGATCAGCTATTTACACACAACCTAAGGTAGGTTTCCTTCAAGCTAAGTAACAGAGTAAAGATATCTGGGCTCATACCAGCAGGGCTAACACACACTGCACTGTTAGACGTGTGGCTTGCTCTTCTCATTCAGCTTGTCGTAGTCGACCGCTTTCAGTAGCGCGGGGGAAGGTAAGGCCTCTTCTGCGCATGGAAGGGACCGCCGCCGAATGGGGGTCCGGCTCGCTTCCCTCCATGAAACCCGCCCCTGGGGTGGTCTTGAGACAGGCTGCGGCCTCGCATCGGGGGTCTCTGCTGCATGGGAGTGGCGAGGATCGGGGGTCTGGCCGTGGGTAAGTTGAGGAGGGGGACGGGGTTGGAGCCTGGGTTGTGGGGTGCAGCTGGAGGGCTGGGTGGGGGTTTGGAGAGAGAGGAGTCTCCTGCGGGGGAATTAGGCGTGGAGGGAGAGGGAGTGGAGGATGTGGGGGAGGGGTGAGGTAAAACCAAAGGCTCCTTCACTCTGCCGAGTAAAGGCGGAGGAACGCCGGGCGCACCTGGGCGGTGGAGAGGGGGGTATGACGAGGGATTAAAGGCTCTTTAACTGTGCCGGGACGGGGTAGTTTAGGGGGGTCGCCTAGCAACGATGTGATGAGTGGAGGGGCCACCTTCCTTCCTCTGGGCCCCATTCTGCCGAGCTCTGCACCTTTGGGTCTTAGTGATGGAGGAAGAGGCAAGCTGTGGTCCACAGGGACCAGCATCCCCCCCACCATGACGGAGTGGGGCAAAGAAGGGTGAGGCGGCGGAGGCGAGAGGCGGTGCATGGAAGGAGGTGGAGGCAGCCGAGGGATCGGGGAACAGTGGCGAAAAAGGCGGCGGAGGGATGGAGGTGAGGTTGGAGCATCGATGGAGGAGGAGTCTGCATGTTTTCAGGGTGGTACGGCATTGGGAACGGAGGCTGAGGAGGAGGGAGAGGAAGAGATGGAGGAGGGTGAAGGTGTGGGATGTGGTGTGGAGGAGGAGGAGGAAGAGGAAGAGGAAGCATGGAGGGGTTCATGTCTTCAGCGCCTCCCTGGCCCATCCTGAGAGGAGGGGGTAGAACCTGGGTTGATGGAGGCTGACCCTCCAAGTATTCTTCCTCTTCGTACCACATCGAAGCCCCTGGCCGACTCCCGGCTCCTCCCCCTCGCCGAGAGCCTCGACCAATCACGCGGATGCTCTCAACTGTCTTGATGCGCTCTCCGGCTGATGGTCGGTTTGAATACCCCAGAGTTTGGATCGGTGCTCCTTCGGTGTGGGGCGACACCAGTGTCTCGATGCGATGGTACTGACCTTCCTTTGCGTCTGCTAGCAACTCTTTCCCATTGTCCTTTTTTTCCACTCAGACCCACATCATCGGACCCGGTGCTCGCCTTCCGAGAGCCAGCAGAGAGTCTCCGCTCTGCCAAGGCTCTGCTGTTCCGACCCTTCAAGTCACCGCCAGGAGAAGACGACACCTGCTTCCGCATCAGGTCTTCGTCATTTAACTTCGTGCCGCTCCTTTTTCCTGCACCGAATCTTGAGGAGGAGGAGCCAAGAAAGTCTCCGTTGTTGCTGCTTCCGGTCGGGGTGACTGCGACATCCCAGGGATCATTGCGGTAGGCTGTGGGTGAGAGGTTATGGCTTCCAGAGGAGCCGAGAGACTCTGGCACGCCTCCAGGAGTGTCCATGATCTCGTCCTGCGTCGGCGTGCCTGCTGCCTCGTCCCTCACCGGGGTGCCATCGACGCCATCGGGACTTGCGTCGCCCAGCGCCAGGCTGAAGCCTGGATTACCCTGTAGGAAACTGTTGATCTTCGATTCTAGGCTGGGGGGAGAGGAAGAAGGAGCTGAGGTACGAGGAGGGGGTGGAGGAGGAGGTGGAGGAGAGAGCTGGCACTCCTTCTCCCAGTCTCTGGCTCTTCCAGGTTCGTCTTGTTTGAGACTATTCCCCAGAGGGGGCTTCGTCTTCGGGGTGGTTGGGGTCACCGGGGTTTTGACACCGGATGAATCCGTGGAGGTTCGGTTGGAGGGAGCGGTGGAGGTATTAGTCACACTTTGAAGGAGAGATGACAAACCTGTTTTGAGATAATTAAAATGAAATAAAAAAAGTGACAAACTGTGCAGTAATATTTATTACCAATTAAATTAAAGAGAGAAGTGTGTGCAACCTGGCGTGTTGGTTTTAGACAGAGCGTTTAGTATCCCTTCAGGGGTGATGTCAACACGTGACAGGATGCTGGCCAAAGCAGGACTTGGCGGCGTCCCTTTGGAGGCCGCTGACTGGGCGGTGGGGGTGGTGGGGGTCCCAGGAGACGGCCGAGGAGACGGAGTAGGTGCTGGGAGAACGCCAAGGACAAAACCACAGTAAATATAAACCAAAGCAGGCAGTTATCCATTTATTTAATGGTCCGAGGGCTCATACATTTTCCCCCACAGTTAAATTCAAGCATTTTCATGGTAAATTTTCAAACTTTCCAGGGATAGTTTCAATTCAGGATTATATGATATAATTTTCTACTGTTATTAATGCATAGTGCAGCCAGACACTGCAATGGGAGGCAGATTAGAGGCTCCCAATGCTCTTCAGACAGAAGAAAAGAAAACACCAGGAACAAATCTGGTTCATTTGTTTTGTAAAATGTGATCAGCTGACATTAATTAAATAATGTCTAATCACATCTAGTATCCTTCAGAGAAGGGTAGTAGAGAAGGCAGAAGGCTTCAAAGAAGCAACATGTTTTCAAAAAAGAGAGATGTTAGTAAAAATTATTTACTCTCCATATGAATGACTGTGTATATACTGTATATATAAGGAAATTATTTTTCACAAATGCTGAAAATACTGCCATCACAGATGTGTCTCCAAATTAGAAATCCTGTAAACTGAATGAACATTAGAAATAATACATTCACCGTTTCTGATTGTTGATGTCCTGGTGAACTGCAGGCCAAGAAAGGTACACTTTGATTAATCACTATTTATGATAAAACCAAGAGCTGCCACTGCTGTAGTCTGTAAATCATAAGTTTTTCCTTTAAAACACAACGCAAAAAAGACCATAGACATTTGCTTGAAAACATAAAAGTCGATAAACTTGTAAGTCCTGATTTATTTGCAGGATTAAAATAATCAGATAATCGTTTCAAACCTAATAAAGTGGCCAGTGAGTGTACATTTACAACTCTACTAGGACTTTTGTTGTGCGTTTTTAACTAAAAATAGCTAACTATTAGATTTTAACACATGATGGCATTATAAGGAAGACGGTGAGAAGTGTTCTTGTAACCGGCCTGCAGCTCTGCATGTCCAGGCAGTCAGTTTGTACGCTTAGCTAATTAAAAGCAGGAAAAGCATCACTCCTAAAAACCTGCAAATTAAAAAAATATATGAGGAGCATTTCTCAGTTATCAACCGTTAATTTAGTTTTTCTCTATTCATAGAGACCATGACCAACTCTAAACCCACCTGTGTTCTTCATGGCAGACGTGAGCGAGTTGAGAATGGAGCTGATCTTCCCCAGGTCCACTTTGGCCAGGTTCACCCCCAGTGGCGTGGTCGGAGTTGTCGTAGCTTTAGCAGAGGTCGGAGTCACTGGGGTTGCCGTGGTAACAACAGAGGGGCTGGGCTTGGGTGGTTTCGTTGGCGTGCTTTGAGGTTTCGACGCCGCGTCCGACTTCGTCTTGGAAACAGGCTGCGGATGGCTGGTCTAACTTACCATCTGGGAGAGTAAAATAAAAATAAATTAAAATGTCCCAATTTAATACAATGCTGCATGTAGAGGAGCTTTATGCTTTGAAAAATTAATTTTTTTTCAGGCTTTCTTTTCAACAACTTCTTCTATTTACTTATTGAGCTGAAGCTCTTAAAAAACATGAGTTCTTGACTTCTGCACGGTAATTTGAGAGTTGTTTAATTGAGAATCGTGCACCTCGACACAACTCACCCTGCGCAGCACCAGCGCATGCCTCCTCATCAGACATGTCCATGTCTTCCATGTCTCTGTTGTCGTTTTGGAGCTCTCCTTCGTCCATGGCCTTGCCGTCCAGCTCCGGATCCACCTTGGCCCTGGCCGTCTCCATTTCCAGAAAAGGTGAGTCGGAGCCAGTGGGTGAAGGAGCGTCTTCAGAGGGAGAGGGGATGGGCGAGTCCTCAGGGCCGGACAGAGACGACTTGAGAGAATCCAGTTTCTTTTTGAGGCCGTTTACTCGGTTGGCAAAGGCATTGTACGCCTGAAGAGAAGTGTGGGATTAAACAAATAAATGGACAATAAATTAATAATATATGTTGTGAGAGACACATGATCAATACCAATAGATAAAACATCTGATAAAATATTCAATATTTAAGATATTGAATATTAAACCTCTCATGGCCAGCTAAGCAAGGTGAGTAGCATCAACCAACTCACTCACTCACTCTCTGGTTACCTAGCAACAGCTATTTCAGTAACTTGTGGTTGCCTAGCAACAACTTAAGTAACTTGCACAGAGGGGGTTTAAGGCCTTGTCACTATGCTTCATAAATGCTTAAAAATAAACAATGGAGTGAGGTGAAAACTGTGGATGGAGCAGAAAAGGTCTTGCTGTCAGTTTGCAGTATTTAAGATGCTTAAAGTAAAAAACTAAAATAATTATCAATATTGACTGATATAAAATGCTTATGATATGTTTGTCAGGCATATTCTCCAATCCAAATTGTATTAAACTTTATTTTGCTTCTCTAACTCTGTGTTAAAGCTGTTTAAGCTAATCATTCACAAACAAAGAGTCACTTAAACATGTGGAATATTATGGAAACATTTTATCATCTTGTTAAAAATACTTGTTATAAATATTGTTATACTTGTTATACTGAGTTGTTATGCTTTTCAAAAGGTTAGCATGTAAATGTATCTGTCAAAGTTCTAAAGAGCTTAAAATACAAATACAAGCATCTTCATCATGATATTTTAAACACAAAACACACTTACATTTGCCACAATCTTGACCTCCTTGTATTGCATCTCATAGAAGATGTCTGCATTTCCCAATGCTTCCAGCAGGGGAGGTCCAGTTTTCAGCTCTTTCTCCAGGAAGCTCACAAACTCCTGGAGCTTCAGACTGCCATCTTCAAAGTCCTTAGCAAAATTGTTTCCTCCTGCTTTGTCTAAAGAGGGAGAAATTGGAAAAACAGAATAAAGTTATTAGAATTTTTAAAAATCTCAAATGCAATGAATTGGTGTATTTTTGTTAAGATTGAACTGCTGAAGAGGAATTAAGTGTTTTACAAAAGAAAAGATCTTTTTTTTTTTTTTGCACTAATGCAAAACTGAGTTTATAGCACATTTCCTACAAAAAGTCAGAAACACTGGATTTACGTTTAAGCCACCTCCCACCTTCGGGTGGCAGTATTTCTTACTCACACTACACCGCTACCCCAGCCTTGCCTGATGTCAAGATACAGTCTAGGATCGATATGGTGAGATACAAAAACTCAAATTTACCGTCATACATAATGAGCTCAAAAGACTGAGCAAAGTCGTATATCTCTCTGTTCTCAATGAGAGTCTGTGGGGTGAATTATCGCAAAAATATAGCAAAGTTCCCTGCAAATATTCCTAAAGTAGCATCACAAAATCTGTGTTTTACAGCAAAATTAAAAATAAATAAATAAATCCAAAATCCTGGAAGGACTGATAACCTACATTCAAAATCAGTTTTTTTTTTTTGACAATCCTGTGCTCACAGACAAGGAATTTCCTTATCAATTTTTCTTTGCTCTCAATGAAGATGTTTTAAATATAAACATATAAGAGGAGAAATAAAAATATTGTGTGTCTATGCAGATTTACAAAGGAAGAAGACATTGTTTAACAGGAACCTCCAGGTTTATCCATATGAACGTTTTCCTGGTCAGGATGTCGGTTCATAAACTAGAACTGTGCATTTTGTGCTTGGATATATCTGTAGGTCTGTTTATTGTTTTGAATAAATAAAATTAATTTAAAAAGGCACATGAGCATTTCACAGATATTCTTAGCTGTAAATGTAAATGCCCAACTTTACATTTAAAGTTCTGAATGAACTCCCTTCGGAACGAGTTCATTCCTCTGTGAAACTGATGAAAATCTGTTTTCATCAGCATTATTACTTATGATTGTTGTTCAGTACATTCATTATTATTCAGGAAGCTCCATCCACTTGCTCTTACAGGAAAGCTTTATCATGTTCACAGGTAATAACAAATAATCATGTAGCTTATCTACATAAAGGTGCACACTTGAAAAAACAACTTGTGTTTATTATACGAACACAAGAGAACAGAACCACTTCACTTGTTACCAGTTTATCTGAATGCGTGTTTTGTTGGACAAGGTTCCTCTATGTTTCACTCACCGCACATCCATGAAGTGCAAACAGCTTCCCAAAACGACAGCCTTGATCACACAGTGCATGCATGTTTTATATAGCAGATGACGTGGATCAAAAATACAATGACAGGTTAGAAAAACATGGTGATCTAACCTCTCACTCTGCCCCAGATAGTTTTGATTTTATCATTATTCAGACAGTTATAGCATATGGAAGTATTGGCATTATCAATTAAGATAGTTGCTGGCGTAGGAGGCCTGGTTTTCTAAAAAATGTGTACGATTTGTACTCCTCTGAGTGTTATCAAACTCCAAGGTCATACGCTGAGAGTCGACTGCGGTCTCACGGCTTAAACATGTTTGTAATTCCCTACAGAGATGCAGACCATATTTTCCACACAAAAGTTATCATTGGAGTACTTTTTCATTTTTCTTTGATATAGTGTCCAATGTTTCCCATTATAAGACTGGCGGGCCACCAGGCTTAGCATTGTTTATTTATTTTAGTTTTTTTTTAAATCATTGCCTTTTTTAAGACTTTGTAGTTGGCATTTAGGGTTTGATCTTCCAGTCTTCCAATAGCGCATAACTATCAAGTGATATTTTATTTTATCTTGTCAATTTTAAACATTTTTTAACTAAAAAACAAGGCGACCGGTTGGATGACTTTCACCAGGCTTAGCAAGTTTTCTGAGGGAAGCCCTGAGTGTCAAACTTATGGTGTCTCAATATTTCCTTCTTATGTCTTCCATTATACAAAAATGATAGAGTGTCATACTGTTTGCTCTGCAAGATTTTACCTCAGAGTTTTTGTTGAGTCACAAAACAAACCTAATTTCATATCTGTCTGGAATATATTTGGTGGTTAAATACAATGAAATCAATCCTATTGATAGGGCTGTAGTGATACAATAATCTCACGATACGATACATGATATTCTGCCCACGATACGATATATATTGCAATATTCAGCAAACAATACAATTCGATACACTTTTGCGATTTTTTGAACGATTTTAGAGGGACAGAGTGATTTTGGTGATATCTTGTGACTGTTATAAAGTTGGATTGAATTAATTTAACTGAAAACTGATTAAAAGCACCAACTACACAATACCTGGCTCTACCATTTCTACCATTTACCTTTTCTATCTTTTCTACATTTCTACCTTTTCTACCATTTAGTCCAGCTGTCGACTTAAAAGTTGACAGCTGGACTAAATGATTAAAAAAGTGGTGAGACAACATGTTTCTTTTAATTGAAACAGTACAAACTGTAGCTTACATGCATTTGTAAAGTAAATAAAATGCACCAAGTACCTACTCTGAATAATTTGATACCTTTTAAACCTTGACACTTAACATCTGAAGGAATCACTCTAAGCCTGATGACCTGGTGCGAAGCAAGCAGTGAGTGAGCAAGGTGACAGTTGGATGTTACGATACTTGGAGATGAATATCGATTTTTTTCTAGGAAAGAAAATATCGATATATATCACGATATCGATATTATTATACAGCCCTCCCTATTGATAAACTTTTAAATCATCTTCACATGTTAATAAACTAATGTCTTCAAAGCTTTATGATGTCAACTTTCCAGACTGAGGATGACACTAGAAAAAGGAGGTTTCTGTTTTTAGGGAGATTATCAGAAAAACACTCGACCTTTCAGCCTTTTGAAGGCCTCGGTGCTGAGGACATCCACCCTGAGCGTCTCCAGCTGCTTCTCTCTGACCTGCTCTTCAGCAGCAGCTTGCTTGTGTCTCGACAGCTGCTCGATAAGGGAGTGGGGCTTGAAAAGAGCCAGAGAGCAAAGATGAAAGGAGACAAGAGTCAGTTTTGTTTTAGGCAAATTTTAGCAGCGCCATTTCAAAAGAGCAACAATGAAAGGAGGCTTACTGTAAACTCTGCAACAATCTTCGACTTCAGCGCAGCTTTATTAGGTGGCGTTTTAGTGCTGACCGCTTTGGTGCTGGTGGGAGCTGAAGAACAGAGACAACGTTAAAACAGGAAAAAATACAACCATTTTAATTAACACTGGTGCTGGAACATTTGTGATCCTCTGTTTATTTTTCTGCATAAATGTGATTCAAAGAGGCGACGGCAAGAAAAAAAATTAAAAGAACAAAGACATTTTCTGAGTAAAATGATCCAATTTATCATCAACACCCCTTTGCAATAAATACCAACTCAAGTCTTGGTAAACTTTATCCATCATATCCACAGGTAACTGCCGGTAGTCACTGGTTTTACGGATCACCAGCGTTAGAATAGATAAAATTCACAAATACTTGGGATCTTCACTAAAAACACAAATCACTGTCCACTTTAATAGTCTAAACCCCAAATATACCCTTAATATTAATATTTGCAGCTAAAACCATCTTATCGCTACTGTAGAAGCAAAAAAAAATCTAGTCTTCCTCATTGCCACTGTGGATGGGAGGAACAGCCAATCAGCAGCAAGGAAAATGCGTGGTGTACCTCGATAGGCTGGTTTGTGAACGCTAGTCATTAGCATTGCGTTACATAGCATTACACCAGCTTCCCAAGCTGCAATTCCTCTGAATACTTTAGTCTCCACTGCATATATTTGTGTATGACTTTCTACATCTATGATCAGCTTACAAAAACCTATGTGACCATTTTTCCTTACAATTTGTGTCTATAGTTCAGAATCTATGGTTTCCTTGCTGATGCCAAACCAGCCAGAACCACACAGCAGAGCTTCGCCATAAGACATGACCATTACCATGTTCTACAGAGAAAACAATCTAAACCTGTAGTTCATTTGTTGTTTTTAAGCAAATTAGTCTTACAAGTAAAAATATAATCTACTCACTTTATGAATAAATAAAAACCGAGTCCACAAAAAAAGATTTTCCCCTTCAAACTTTATCCATCCATTGTTTATATTTGTATAAACCTTTTTTGTTTGATGCAACAGCATTGAAACAGAGTTTAGTTCTAACGAAGATTGAATTCATGTTACATTTTGGCCTTTTTACTGTTTAGAAAACATTTGAACTAATAGATTCTGAATCAATCCACATGGATCAACAAATTAATTATGCTGTTCTTTATCATGCTAAGCAACATCACTGAATGAAACCAGTTTACTGATTTTGATTTTTTTTTATCAGAATGGTAAATAATGCTCCACATAGAAAAAAGAAGAAAAAAAATGTCTAAATTCAAATATAAACGTTCAAGCACCTCTTAGGATCATCTGGATTTGATCGACATTAAGATTTAAAACAAAAGCTGACCATTATTTGATGGAGTCTCCTTTTCTTTCTGCTTTTCTTTCTCTTTTTCCTTCTGCTTTTCTCGCTCTTTTTCCTTCTTGTGCAGGTTGGATTTGAACTGTGCAATCACTTCCTCGGGATACACATTCCTCTCCTCCCAAATGGAAAAGATCCTTTCGACCGATTTGCGGACTTTTCCATCTCTAACAGAGAAAAACACACACATTGCCTCAATAAATATCAGGGTTGATGCACTTTTTTTGGTCACAGATCAAACTACTAAAACAATACGCAGATTTAGCTGCGACAAAGCGCCGAGTAAACATAATGAAGCTACTCACTTGATGAGGAGGGCAGCATTGGGAAGTACGTCGGAGAACGCCGAACGAAACACAATGGCATTCTTTCTTTTGCAGTTTTGGATCACATCATTGGCAAGGTAGAAAAGATTCAAGCGATGATTGTGGTCAGCTACAACAGAAATGAATAGAGGTTGAAAGAGAGAAAGACAAAAAATAGCTGCAGTTTTATCCAGCTATGTTTTATATTTGTTATTTTTTTATTATTTTGTTTAGATCTATGATGTATCCACATCCATGGAACTACACAACTAATTACTAATTTTCCCAGCTTGGTGTATTTTTCAGATGCCTTTTCGACTCCCTTGGAAAAAAAGAGATTTTTAATCTCAATGGGTTTTTATCCTGGTAAAATAAAGGCTAAATAACTAATAATAAAAGAGAATAGCTATTCAGAAGCAAAGCATTCTTGGTGTTCATGCTTTAGCCCAGTTTTCAATGAACACACATGTATATTTTAGAAAATATCCAAGACTGAAAAGAAATACAAAAATATAGGGAGGTAACATCATCTTTAATGCAACACATTTATTTGCTTTTAAATTACATTAAATCAATTCCAGATGCACAGTAAAATATTTGGTTGCTGGATTTGTGACAACAAAAATTGCAGGAAATATATCGGTTTCAACATAAATACACAGACAGTTCAGACAAGCAAACTCTGTTGGTTAGTCAGCAACGCAGCGCATAATCTTAATGAATTATTTTACTAAACTCCTCACATATTTTTTTGCACGATTCACCCAACGTCCTCGCCATGCAGGTGCATGATGTGTGTTTTTGAGGTGGCCAAGTTTACCATGTCAAGTGGATTTATGCTTTTTTCTTTACCTTGTCTCTCTTTTTTAAAACTGAAAAGTAAATTAATCCAGCACCAACTAAAAATATCCAGTAATTCACCAAAGACTGATACTCATAACAATGTCCGTTCGCAAATTTATTTATTAATTTTTGCGTGGCTCAACTTACTACTAACCAAAGGGAGTTGACAGTATTGTAACAAGATCATAAGACAAAGAAAGCTAAGGATTAAGGTATTGGATGCTTGCTTCAGTCGTTTTCTACGTCTGATTTCTTCTGGTGCAGAATTATGATGCATGTCTCACGTCACACATGATACTTGAACGTTCTGACTGCAGAAGCTTTACAAACTATTGGATGTGTATCAGATTTTGGGGTGAAAACTTCAGAATTGACTGCCAGGTTAAAGTTGATTATGGAAAATCAAACACAATTTGAATGCGTCACATTTGTCTGGTGTGTGAGCGAAGCCAAACATGAACAAGAAGACAAAGTGACAGAAGAAAATCCAAGGATCCCCAGTGAGAACATGATAATTTCACAAGTGAGGGTTTGCAGAGTCAAAGTAGACTCCACTTCCTGAACATTGTTTGATTTCAAGTAAAAAAAAGCCAAATCTATTTAAATCCACGGCAACACTGAAACACATGAATGATATTCTAAGACTTTAAATGCTATACGCACTGAAATTTAAGTGCTTTGAATAAGAAATGTATTACTTTTGGGATTTTGACATGCATTAGATGTACATGAGTTCTCTCCATGAATGTGATGTTTGTGACTAAATAATTAAAGGGGCCAGATTCCTCCGTGAATTTATCAGATTTACATAAAGCTGCACAAACAATCAAATGTCAATATACATTTGTGCAACATGATCCAATTGTAAAAGAGTGCAGGAATGCAATACCTGGAAACGAGTTGTACTTTAATGACATGCATATAATTACTGCAAGAAAATAAGACTTTTAGCCTGTTAAATGTACTTACAATGGAAGAAAAAGAAAATATGGAACAACTGTAATTAATGGCAGCACAAATATATTCAGCAACAGAGCAGCAATAACTTATTTTGCTAATATTATGTAGCCCCAGCCATATCCGTTGTGAACATTTGCATCATTTAATGTTAAACTTTCACAATGTGGACAGGTAAAACTTTTTCTAAAAGCTTAATCAAGGTGATTAAGTTAATTAATGCAGTTATGTGTACAGCAGATACTTCAACATCAAATTAGGATGTGCACCACAAGACCACTCAATCTGAAATGATGCTCCAGATCTTTCATGTGCAAGTCCAGGCCCAAAAACTGTAGCGACAAGCAAATTGAAAAGACCCAAAGAATCCAATCCAGCTGAATGACGCTGAAGCAGAAAAGCTCTTATACTGATGTGTTAAAGACATCGAGACTGAATTTTATTCTCTAGAACACAAAAAAATGGGTCAAACCTGAACCACATCATTCTGCAGCAAACAAAATTTACTGAAAGGAATATATACAGTATATACACAGTCCAGTCACATTAATGTGACCACCACGTACTTTCCACTTCAGAGTTAAATAACCAATCACAGAAGGCAGGTGGCAGCACAGTGCAGTTGAGCGTATATAAAGGGTGTGTGTGGGCTTCGGAAAACATTTCAATCGTTGGCGTAATGCAGAAACGAAGCGATTTATCCGACGTCCAAAAGGGCATGATCATTGGCTTTCGGGCCAAGGGTGGAAGCATTTCCGAAACGGCTGAGTTTGTGAACTGTTCGCGTGCCGCCGTGGTAAAAGTGTACCGTGCATGGCAAAATGGGACTGTCCAAAATCAACGACGTGGCAAATGTGGTGCACCACGGGCCATAGATGACAGAGGCGAACGACGGTTGCGGAGATGCGTTCGGGCAGATAGACGGGCTACCGTTGAGCAACTGACCACTAAAATGAACCAAGGGGCTACCACAAGTGTCTCCCAAACCACTATTCAGCGAACATTGCTGCGTCTGGGCCTCCGAAGCAGACGCCTGGTTCGTGCACCTATGCTGACTGGTGTTCATCGACGACGAAGGCTAGAATTTGCACGCCAGTACAGCAGCTGGACGTCCACTGAGTGGCGACAGGTAGCGTTTTCAGATGAATCGCGTTTTATGCTCCATCGGACAGATGGACGTTGGCGTATAAGGCGTGAAACCTCTGAAAGGAACCACCCTGCAACCATTGCAGGAACGGTCCAAGCTGGAGGCGGGAGCATTATGGTCTGGGGAATGTTTTCCTGGCATTCTCTGGGTTCACTGATTATTGTGGAAGGCACGATGGATCAATACAAGTACGCATCTGTCCTTGCGGACCATGTCCACCCCTACATGCACATTGTTTTTCCTCAGGATGATGGCATCTTCCAGCAGGACAATGCGAGGTGCCATACAGCTGCCAGTGTACGTGCGTGGTTCGAAGAGCACCAGGATGAGTTTACCGTCCTCCCCTGGCCAGCAAACTCACCTGACTTAAACCCAATCGAGCATCTGTGGGACCATCTCGATCGAGTTGTTCGCGCCATGGATCCTCAACCGCGTAATCTAGCGCAGCTGGCCACGGCATTAGAGTCGGCATGGCTCAACATCCCAGAGAAGACCTTCAGGGACCTAAGTGACTCTCTTCCTGCACGTCTCGTAGCAGTTCGCTCTGCGAAAGGTGGTTATTCTGGCTTTTGACAGATGGTCACATTAATGTGACTGGACTGTGTATATATATATACACATCATGCAATTTATGAAACCTTTAAGCATTAGAACTGCTTTAAGTTGAAATAAATGTCAACACTGGAATATGGACTGAATTAATCAACACCAATTACTGTTGGATTACTTATACTGTTTAATTAATCTGTAATTTTTTTGTGAAAACATGATTCTTAGCCATTTTTAAAACTGCTCAACAGTTTAAAAATAAAACTATTTTATCAGCCATTTTAAATGGCAAGGTTTATAAAAAAATCTTGCCATTAGGGCTGAAACAATTAATCAGTAAATTGTGACGAATCAATTATTGAAATAATTGTCAACTAATTTAGTAATTGATTAACTGTTAACTGCAGAATATGATTTGCTGAAAGAACATTTGCATCATTTAATGTTAATAATCAAATTCTTAAACAAGAATTTGATTATTCTTGTTTAAGAATGAGGCAACATCAGTACAATGTTGCCTCATTGTACTGATGTCGGCTTGTATGCCTGGCTGAAAACACTTTGTTACAAAACCACAGAATAAGTCAAGTCTCCTCTGTACTCAAATCTGGTTTGACCTTCCACAGAAAAAAGAAGATGCTATAGACACAATCTGAAGAACAGAAAACACTGCAACCACAAAACAATTAACCACCAAGGATCCTAAAACAAATTAACAAAAATAAATTATTTTATTTTTAACGTTTCATCACCTCTGGTTCAAAATACCTAAGACTGATTAAACATAAACTTGATAATTTCACATGAACAGATTCTTCAAAAACATAAAAATTAATTAATAAAACTTTTAGTTTCTATGCTCTTAAAATTTTAGAATATTTAATGTCAATATATACACTCTAGTCAACTTTGAACATTGCTACAGATTCTGAAAAACTACATTTGTTAAAGCTTTAATCTGTTTTTGTGAACAAAAATAAGGTTTATTTGTTTTACAGATTTTGCTAAAATCATGTCTCATTTCCCTTTTTCCCAGTATCACACCACACTCCTACTCCTGAGTTCTCACTGAAGATTAATGTCATTATGCAGGATGCTCTTTCAAGGCCTCCCACTTTAATTAAGCTTTTAGAAAATGTGCCTAAAAAACATTACGCCAATATTTTCAAGCAAAACATTTAAGAAATATTGCTAATTGAGATTTCCACCAATATTTAGCATCAAAATGTATCATCTTTACTTAGAAGATTCAAAAACTCAACCTGTTGCAAACCTGGATCAACTAATATGAAGAGTCAGACTCAATACAGTGATCCTAAAAATTCACAAAAATATGGTTAATACAAATAACCTTTTCATATTTACATAATAAACATTTTTATCTGGAAAATCTAATGTTCTGCTTTTATTTGAATACTTGTGAACTTTTACTGAATGAACCTGTCTGAGCTAAAACCCAACTCCAGCTGTCCTGGAGATGTTTTCTGCAGACTGTTTCTGGAGTTTATGGTTCTCTGTCCTCGGTATAAAAACGACACCTTGACTCTCTCAGAGATTTTACTCTCACCTAAACAGAGCTTGGATACATTTTTCTCCTTCACAACTCCAAAATACCAGGGCAAAATCTGAAACATAATGCTCCCATCCCTTGTTTTTACAAGCTTAAATTGAGAATAGTTAACACCACAAGGTATTTAAAAAAATAACATTTTATTAACAGTTTATTAAAAAAATACAGCTTAATATTTCAATATTTAACTGGTTATCTTACCCAGAAGATTTTAAACAATTCATGTTTCTACTCGGATTCTTAACCTTTACTGTTTCCATCTAAAGCTGTCTTTACAAAAACATGCAAGAATAAGTGGAAAACTGTCAACAAAGGAGCAACTTCAACAGCAACACCACAAAGTTTTATAGTCACTAGTTATAACTAATCAGTTAAATTCTGGATTTCTTCCAAACATTTTTGCCTGAAAATATTATCTACTGTGATGTCGTTTAAAGGATATGATGAAATATGCATTTTCCATTTTAAAAGCCTTAGTCAATGTTTTAGCCGTCTTTATAGTCACACTGTATTAATTTAACTCCTCTTTTTAGCTTTGATTAAATCATTTTTGTGAATGTTATATTTGTTGCATTTTAGTTTACGAAGAATTTTGTGCAGCATGAGTTACAGTAATAAACCTGACCTCTACTGTCTACTGACAGACTGCATTTCTAAATTTAGAAGTTTGTGTCCATAAAAGACCTGGAATACTGACCTCAAGAGCATCAACAAATGTTCAAAATATGACTTTAAAGACCAAAAGTTGCTTTACCACCTGAAGACAGACTGAATTTTGAACACAAACCACTATCAGGGATACTTATAGAGAAAATATAAATATAAATCAAATGACACTGCCACCAACTTCTAGCTTTTGGAGTAAATACAAGACTATTTCTGAGGAAATTAAAATCAACAGGCTTCATTCAACAACTTGAGTTTTTCCGTCCCAAATTTATTTTAGAAGCAACCTAAAGACTTAAGCTCAGTAATGATAAAGAAAAAGATCTGTGAAACCCAATACACTTGATTTGGCCTTTACTAACATCAGCACCACTAAGATAAAAACTCACATTCAAGAGTTTACAATTTATTACCAGCAAAAAATGTTTCATCCAGCATGAAGTAAACCAATTTCTTCAGTTTTACAGAATGACTCCCAACACCTAAAAAGAACACCGACATCAAAATAATAAAACGTGGGAACCCAGGGTTATATACACACATGTTAAAATAAATAAATATATGAAATAATAATAAAAAAAGACAGGAAAACACTTTCTGGACAGAACTGGGTCTGGGTCAGAATGAGATTACAGCAGCAAAATTGTCTGGTGTTAAATATCTCAAAAATTCCTACATTTTGTTCCAGGTAATTCAGAGAACAAAAACATCTAATCAATAAATATTATTGTTAAATCCCTCTTTGACTCAGTCTGTTTTACTGTGCATAAACAAGAACATTTTACTTTGGTTTTCAAGCACTTAGCCTCTGAACACAATGTAGAGATATAAAACTAGAGAAAATAAAAATAATAAAGTAACAACAAGCACATGTGTTTGCAGCCATTTTGGATTTAGATTGTAGAAGTACAAAAAGAGAGATTGCTGCAGCTCTGCAAATATGTTTATTTTGCTTCATAGTAGTCAACTCCTAAAGTTAAATCAGATCAAACTTCTACTTATTTAGGTGAGAACAACCTAAATTATTTCTATCTGCTGAATGCCACAAAATAAGAGTCAAAGTTTTAGATATAGAGAAAACAGAGGGAAAAGAAAGTGCTAGAAAAATAGGTTACATCAGTGGTTCTTAACCTTTTTTGAGGTACTGAACACCCCAGTTTCATATGGGCATTCACCGAACCGTTCTTACCCCCCGCGACACAAAATAGTTTGCGGTATTCTGATTTAGTAATTTAATTATATTAACTGTGTTACCACCCCCACGCCACTAGAGGCAGTACCAACCCCGAAAAGATGTGACTAAGGAGCAGATTTAGACTATAGAATTTGGTAAAAACGGTGAGCTTTGCTGAAGTAATTAAAGATACAAGTTCAAATCCATGCTGAGTGGAGCTCCTCCAATCAGGGCTCCTCTGCTGCTCTGATTGGCTAAGCATAATGCTATTACTGTGATCCTCTGATTGGCTAAGCAATGTAACGTGATCCTCTGATTGGCTAAGCAATGTAACGTGATCCTGTGGCGGCGTCATCACGACTTTACACAAGTGTGTCTTTACCTCGGCGGCAGAGGCTCCGCCGAACCCCTGAGATCGACTCACAGGGGTTCGATTGAACCCAGGTGAAGAACCACTGGGTTACATGATATATCATCGCAATCAGTGCTGCATTTGTATCGCAAAGGACTGTTTGGAGCAAAATATTTGTAAGCTAAAATGTTCCAACAAATATTATGCTGATGTAATATTTAACAAGTTACAGAGTTTCATGGCAGCAGATGCTCACACCAGACACAAATAACAGAAGAAACACTATCAGAGTGCAAGAAGTACAGATAAGAAGACAACAGACAAGCATCACACCTCGTATAGCAATGTCAACATTTTCTGATACTGTGAAAAATCTAGGTGCATCTTTTTCTTTTTGCACATGTAAACTTCTGGTTTCAGCTTTAAATGCATATTTGTGCACTTAAACATAAATGAGTTACATTATTCTAAAACCATGAACACCAAATTTAGCAGAAAAATAAACACATTTTACTTCAGATCAGCTGGACTGCTTCTTTTTTTTAATGAGGCAACAAACCTCAGTTTGTTGAATTTTCTTGGCTAGTTTGCTTAAAAACATTTGAAGGATCAATAATTTTAAAAGTATGAAAGATGCATCTCTTGAGGGACCGCTTTATACTTTTTAATATCTGGAGAAACTCTTAGTGAAGTTAAGCAACAGTGCAGCTATGCAAAGGTAGAGACAGAACAAACTGTACTTCTTGGAGAAGCTTAGATCCAACAGTATTTGCAGCAAAATGCTGCAGATCTTCTAAAACTCTGTGGTGAAGAAGCTTCAGAGACAGACTTACACTGGCTCAACAACCTGATAAAGACGGCTGGTAAGGTTCTGAAGAACTGAAGATGCAAAGGAGGACTTGCTCATAAAAATCAAAGAAATTATGAACAATTTTAAACATCTTCATGAGACTGTCTTCAGTCAGAGGCTGCTTCAGATTTGCTGTATTACAGACTGCTACAAGAGGACCTTCCACGGCCATTATCAAGTCATGCATTCATCAAATCAATCGCATTACAAGGCAGACGCACTTGCTCGACTAACAGCTAAATACGCATTGCACAGTACACCTGCAAACTAAAGAGCTACGATCTTGTCAATGTACTAAAAAACTACAGGAAAAACAAGTTCATTCAATTGTGCTCATAAAATAAACATCTCCTCAAAACACGCCACACGAACAGCTATTAAGGTGCAACCAAAGCTGTCTAAAAAGTGACCCAGTTAAAGAAAACAGCTACGAGTGAATCAAGATCAACACATCCCAACTTAATTCGTTTTGCACAACCAGCCCGTGTTTCCCAGAGAGGCTCATCTGTAAACACTCCTATCAGCGACACGTTAGCTTTGCCACCATTAGCAGCTAATTTTAAGTAGCATCACCTGCGAATACTTCTGATATTAATTGTTCGTTTAAAAGTAAAGAAACTGAATAAGTAACAACTTTTGCGATGCAACGTAAAGCACTGCATAAATTAGCCAAATATTTTAGTTTAGTACACTATATGTAGAAATGCCAAAAAAAAAAAAAAAAAAAATCAAGCTTTTGAATTAGCTTGAGGTATGCTAGCTAGCGGCGCAGCTACTCACATTTCTTGAGCCACTTCATCCAGTAGCGAACAATGAGACCGTGGTGTTTCTTGTTTTCAATGCACCACGTCGAGAGGCTCTGTATCGACTCCATAGTATTGGAAACTCCTTGAAAGCGGCGGTCCAGTGAGGCTTCCAGAGACCCGGTGGAGCTGCGGGCTCCCTGCCCGCTTGCAGCGCCTGAACCGGCCGCCATCTTCCCCGAGCTGTAGCTGATGTTGGGGGCAGTGGCGGTGCTAGACCAAATTTACCAGGGGGGCAGAAGGAAGGTGGGCGCTGGGTTTTTTTCCCATGTGGGCTCAAAATGACAAAATAATAAAAATCGACTAATGTTTTGTGTAATATATTAAGTAAAGCGCAGAGCTTAAGAGTCACTTGCTTTTCCAAGGACTACAGGTTGCAGACCTCTGATAAAAAACTGATACCATCTCAAAACATTGTAGAATTTGCAACACATTACTTTAGGGGGAAACTTAAAAATGGGATTAATTAATGCAAAGTTAGCATTGAGAGCTCTAGTTAGAAAACAATGTTTATTATAGGGCTGTATAATAATATTGATATCATGATATATATCGATATTTTCTTTCCTAGAAAAAAATCGATATTCATCCCCATGTTTCGTAACATCTGACTGTCACCTTGCTCACTCCCTGCTTGCTTTGCCGGGAGAGTGATTCGGTCAACAGTGATTCCCTCAGATGTCAAGGTTAAAAAGGTATCAAACTATTCAGAGCAGGTACTTGGTGCTTTATATACTTTACAAATGCATGTAAGCTACAGTTTGTACTGTTTCAGTTAAAAGAAACATGTTTTCTCACCACTTTGATTAATTTGGTCCAGCTGTCGACTTTAAGTCTGTGTCTAACCAGAGCCAGGTATTGTGTAGTTGGTGCTTTTAATCAGTTCAGTTAAATTAATTCAATCCAACTATAACAGTCACCAAAATCACTCTGTCCCTCTAAAATCTTTCAGAAAATCACAAGTGTATTGAATTGTATTGTTTGCTGAATATTGCAATATATATTGTATCATGGGCAGAATATTGTGTATCGTATCATGAGATTGCAATATATATTGTATCGTGGGCAGAATATTGTGTATCGTATCATGAGATTATTGCATCACTACAGCCCTAGTTTATTAATAATAATAAAACAAATAAAAGAGTTTGTATTTTGTTTATTCAAGGCAGAAACTGCACTGTTAGAGATAGCTACAACAGAGCCAAAAATGCATTCTTCAAACAAAAATTGCATAAATGCATTTAGACACCTGCCTTTCAGTGAAAAGTTTGTGAACCTTATGTGGTAAAGATATTTATCTATTGTATTTGTTGAGAGTTAGCACAAAATTGTGCAAATTGTTTCCAATCAAACCGATTTTTACAGTGGACACCTTGATTTCATCACAAAATTATCAGTCGTGATAAACGGATCTCACCACATTATGCCTATGGAGAGTTATTACACCAAACTGTGCAATCTGTCTACAAAAATTACAATTTAGACAGAAAAGCCTAAGTCATCAAAGAAATCAACACTGATGCAGTTCTATACACACACACACACGCACACACACTTCTCTATACACATCTGGATCTGTTCCATTCTCTTTCTCTCACAAAAAAACAAAACAAAAGTAACCACACTCGCACAGGTTTGTTGTTGCTCCTTTTCAAAACTCAAGTCTCTTAATAAAGCCGATGTCTGTCCAGGCGCCAGCAGACAGCCGGCTGGCTGTGAGGGATCTGCAGGCTTATTGATGGTTCGAGTCACTGAAAGAATCCAAGCGCTCCGCAGGTTTGCTTCAGTCGTCTGAGCCTTCCAGCACACTCTGGCTCAGCGCTAAGTCCCAGTAGTGTTCTGTGCCGTGTTTCCTGAAGTGCTCTCGAGCCATGTTCTCAGTGGGGCACTGCTTGAACTTCATGTCACCGAAACTCCGCTCCTTAGCTGTTCCCTGAGGAGCCAGGAGAAACAGATACTTTCACGAGACCAATAAATGATAATAATTTTTTTTTAAAAAATAAAGAAGCAATGTAATTGAACATGAGGATGCTAGATGTAGAACACTGACCTCCCAAATCAGCCAACATTTGTTGTTTCTTCTTGTATCGTCATCACCATCTGGATCTAATAAATGAAAGGCAGTGGAAAGAGTTAAATATTAAAATAAGGTATTACAGGTAGAGCTTAAAAAAACAAGCCTAAAATTAGTCTTACCGTCTCTTTTGCTGTTGTGTTCCTCCCATTTGATTCTGTGCATCATCAGTTTCTTAAACTTTTTCTGGGCTTTAGGGCCTAAAATGAAAAGGGTTTTAAAACAAAACATTTTAAGTGCAACATGAAAATCTAATAGTTTAAGGCCAGCAGATGTTTTACAGAATTATAAAAGAAAATTATTGGATGGCATATGAAGTAAAGGAATATGTTAAAACAGAAAGCAGAGTTTATGGTGCACTCTCATTGTTTGGGTAAATCTAATAGTATTTAACTGTAAGCATAAATAATGTCTTCAGAATGTATCATGTTAAAACCATTAAAAAAATTTAAATTATAAAATAAAAAAAGGAAAAGTCTCAACTTGATTTTAAAAGAATATATATTACATATATGTTAACAAAAAGTCATGATGAATTTAAACTAGTTACACGTGAAACAAAAAAAACAGCAAAAACTACTTTACGCATGTGGAAAAAAATTAAACAGTGTCATATTAAGAGTTGGGCAAAGAGCCACCAACTAATATGTCAATTTCTTCAATGCCATTTTGGCCAACCACGTTGACATAAACCATTAAAATCAAACTTTAAATGCACTAGTTTTATCAATTTTATAAAAGCCCACCAACCCTTACTAGCATTTTGATTCTGTATCATTTCTTACCTCCCTCCACCACAACTATATTGACGTCTTTGTGCAGAACCACTGTGCCCGTCAGGTATAGCTGGTTTGCATTGGCCTCCACCTTAAATTTCTTTGCCGGATTTTGCAAGTTACGGATCCTAAACGAGAAAAACGCAATAATTATAAGAAGTATTCCCGCATATCTCGAGCGACTCATGTCCTGTTTGCGTACCTGTATACTGTA
Source organism: Poecilia picta (assembly GCA_033032245.1). Taxonomy (NCBI): domain Eukaryota; kingdom Metazoa; phylum Chordata; class Actinopteri; order Cyprinodontiformes; family Poeciliidae; genus Poecilia; species Poecilia picta. The sequence goes on from CM065368.1 coordinate 15,858,805, forward strand.
ACGTGAACGCCATTAGTTAGATCTTCTTTTAACTTCTTCACCTTCTTTTCTTTTCTCTGCTCTGCTGTCAGCTTGCGAGCTGCATTGGCCTCTTCATGAGCTCTATGATTAGACGACAAATTAAAACTTGATTTATAAGACAGTCCTTCAGTTTTAAATGTCAAAGAAATGCCAAGATATTAATAACGGTGCTACAAACTTTTGCCTCTTGGCCATCTGCGCTCTCACATGGGCTTCTACTTTTGTAGGATCCTGAACGGCCTCCGTCCCCAACACTCTCATCAGGTTGGAGATACGTACTGAATCAACAGAAGCAAACATTAGCGACGACATTCTGTTTGGTCCGGCCCAGCAACCATTTCTGACCATATTTGTGTTTGTGTACCTTTTGGTTCAGGTGGAGGCATCAGTCCCAGACGGACCTTTTCTTGCACTTCTTTCTGTGCTTCCCTCCGTGTTTGTCTTCTCAGTTTCTTCTGTTCTCTCTTTGTTAGATACACACCTAAAGTTACCGGCTTGTCTGTGTCAACTAGAAGAAAAACATAAATAAAATGTTAAAAACTACTAATGACTGAACTGAATTATGTCCAATGAGAAGAGGAGTGGGACTGATCTTAAATGACTTGAGACAGTTTAATGGAGAGATATTGTAGGGTATCAATAATTTATCACATACATTTAGCCCACAGCTTACCTGGAGGACTAATTTGGGCAGGATGTTCTACTAGGTTTGTCACACCAAAAAGGTCAATCTCTTCAAATTTTGATTCCGGATTTCTTTTCAACAGAGAAAGAAAACGAAAGCATGATAAAGGTCAGTCACTTTTAAACATTTTTTTTTTTCTGCAAATGTCATACACAATTATTAAATAACTGAGCTTTAGCCAAACAGCTTTATTCATTTCCTTACATGGGCAAGTAGGTGCTTAATATATACGAGTCCCACCACTCGATATTAGGCACATCTCCTTCTCCAATCTCTTTCTTCGGAGCAATCAGTGCCAATTTGGTGGAAGCTTGGATTCCTGTTTTCTTTGCAGCCTGGGCAATCTCATTCTGCAGCCTCTCCAGCTGGGCCTGGGTGGGTTAGACAATAACAGAGAGCATAAAAACGGCAAAACCTTTAACCAAACAGAAAATGCATCTACATTTGAAGAGCTTTCTTCTACCTTGGTTCTAACTCTCTGAGCAATCTTCTCAAAGCGACCCGGTTCGTGGAATTTGAAGCCCTTGCGAGTCCGCTGGGCTGGAGTTATGAGAACCCGCTGGTCAAATAGGACGTGGACTCCATGTCGTCACCAGGCTTCTCCTTCAGCTGCTGGCGAAACTGCTCCCTCTTTACAGCTCGTATGTTGGCTGAACAAAAAAAAAGAGAAAAGAAGTAAACCATTTTAATTAGTTGGCATTATAAGTGGAAGATGAATAAATATATCAGAAAAAAATCTCTCCTGGACAGAAGGATTTTATTTCATTTCAGAGTTACCAGTGTGAACGTAAGAGGACAAAAAGGAGCTTCAGCCTATTTAGTTCACATAGTGCAAAATGGTTCAAGCGGTTTCATTCAGATTTTTAATGTAATTTGATATTTGTGTTTCTGGTTACTTGCATCGTGTATTACAAAGATTGTTTTAAAATAATTTATCAAATTTAATTTCTTTATGCAACAGTGATGTGCAAACTTTTGAGAGCTGCTGTATTTCAGGCAATATTCAAAATATAGACAGTAAACTTATGTTGCTGCTTAATGGATTTTTACACTTCCAAATATTTACCATCTTGATTCCATTACAGCAAAAACTTTAGGAAACAAACTACACAAAGACTGCTTATGTTTTCCTTCAATTAGAGTTAAATGTTGTTTTCTTAGAAAAAGACATTTTTAAGTCAAATTATATTTTTAATGTTGATATTTTTGATATCTAGAAGTGTTAATGGTACATAAAAAAGTATTTTCAGTCCCCTTTAGCAAAGACAAACACAAAGTGGCAACTATAAAAAAGAATTGCGTTTCAGACTGAGTTTTTTGCCATTAATGAAAGACAAAAATAAAACCACTTAAACAGAGTCGATGTTGCTTATAATTTTTTAAATAAGTCTGTGCAGACGTTCGAGAATTAGGGAAAAAAAAGGTTTACATGATCTTGTTTTTCTTGTTAGGAACTCCAGGAAATGACACACAAACATTCTGCATTTGTTCAGGTCATTTGCAGCGCAGTGCATTTGCTACATGTCTGTACCAAACCAACAAAACTAATCAGTCTGAAAACAGGTACTGTTGCACCCCTAATCACACCTGTTCTTCAAGATAAAATTACACAGCAGCTCTTCCTTCGTTATATTGACTAACACATATCTACAGTGTCTCCCAGCACAGAGTAATCCAAAAATATATAATCCATTTGAATTTTAAATATTTTTGGTTTTAAAGTTGACAACAACCTGAAAGAAATGTGATACCTTTGAGTGTGGGCATACGATGTGTGAGTTCAATCTCTTTTCCTGTAGCGTCAACAGTTCTGCCCTTGTCATCCAGGATCAGAGGCGTTGGTTTGTTCATCACTTCTTTAATATCAACTTTCCTGTGATTTCACACATATGAAAAGACATTTTTAGCTGTAACTACGTTAACCCCAGATTTGTTTGCACAAAAAAGAAAAAAAATCCAAGTTGTTACTAACGGTGGTGCGATTCCCATGGCGTGCAGATTAGCAAGAGCAACTAGGTTTGGAGGCCCCGTGTTCACAAAAGTGTTGAGGATACCAGGCTTCTGAGCTAACTGGGACTGGATCCGGGCCTGAAGCTCAGCTGCTTTGCGGGCTTTCTCTATGGCATCATTCATAAAGCTGGCAGCCTGAGAGGGGGCAATAGAAGAGGCCCCACCACCAGCAGCACCAAGAAGCCGTGATCCATCACCCTGTGATTGTGAGAAAAGACAACAAGTGATGTCAGAAAATGGGCCAATAATTCAGTGTGATGAATGGCTAGATATGTTAAAATGTCAAATGTTTATGTGTTTTTGGCCTGGTATCTGAGGGTTTGAATAAAGGATTACTGTTGTAGGCGACGTAAAGCTCAGCTGTTTCTTCCTTTCTTCTATCTGCTTAGTGGCTGCTTCCATCATCTGCTTGATCTGTTTGAGAAGCAGAAGGTAGGACAGTTCTTAAACCTTCACTAACTAAAGACATACAGTACACGTGAGTGCACAATAATTTATTTTACCTGCATTTTGGTGAGCATGCCAGGGCTTTCGGATGGAGGTCCGGGTATCACCTCAGGCTCCTCCACCTCCTGAAAGCGTGGGACTCGCTTCCTCTTGGCTGTTGTCCCATCTCCTGCATCTGGAGCAACTTGCACTGCCCCGGTGTCTGCCTCCTCTCCAAAAACCTCCTTAGTCCAAACAGCCAAATCACAAGCAAACACACAATTGTTTTTCAGTTGTACTTTGTCACTGAGTGATACTGGATTTAACGTATGAAAAGGTCAGAGCAGTGCTCTCTTGTTACCTTAAGTTCTCTCTTGCGGTGTTTTTCACTCGATCCTTTGCTGCCACGGCTGTTGCGGCTTTCCTCCAGAGCTTCAAACAGACGTTCTACAAAACCTCCTGCAGAGTCATCGAGGATCGGACGCAGCTGGTCTGAGGGCAAACGAGTGTTTAAATAATTAGCACACATATAAGGGCCAGTTAATAGTCACAGTAACATGTCATCGCAAACACTGTAATTATTTGAACCTACAGCTCCTAGTTATGTCATGTTTAGGTTTGATAGCGATAGCTTGACCTAAAGCTACATGTAAAGCTACATTATGTAATTTTTTTTACACATTTGCTAAAACTGCCACCGTGTCCTGACAGTATGAGACAGAAAATCATTTTCTTTTTTAAGTGAAGCAGTCCCACCGCCTCCCTGAGCTACTGTCTGAAGAAATACAGCGCTTCCTGTCAAAGACAACCAGTCAGAGACAGGAGGAATGTCTTAGTGCTGTCAATCAACCTTGTGTATGCTGCCAGTTTATCTGCTGCCACTGGTGGCTATGCTAAATACCCTTAGCATTCATGTCAGTTTTTGTTGTGGCGAACCAACTGTAGTGTAGCAGAGGGAAGCTGTGAGCAGCATGTACACGAGAGTGATTGACAGCACTAAGACCCTCCTCCTGGCTCTGATTGGTTGTTTCTGGCAACGCAGTGTATTTGTTCAGGTGACAGCAGACCCATAGAGAGAAGGAAGAGGATTATTGTTACAACATAGTTACTATGAATATTGTTCAATGAAGTTTCACAAAGTAAACTTGCCAACTCCTTAAAATCTTGTATTTAAATGTTAAACAATTTAAAATCATTTAACTTATGTACTCCTAAACAATTGAATACAATGTTACAGTATTGATAATCTCAATAAACAAATGTTACATTTATGTACCTGTGGTCTGTTGTTAAAATATTAGCGTTTATGGGGCCCCTGAAGCCCTGGGGGCCTGATGGAGCCGCTGACTTAATTTGGATTAAACAGCAGTGAAAATTTCTTGTTTTTAGTCCAGTTGTGGGTTTAAATAGCATTTCCGTAACATATAATTAAGCAGTAATACTTTTACATTTCCTGTCAACGTAACATCTTTTAATACAAAAACACGGTGGACCGCCTCGACGCCCCCACCACCGGGCTTAGCAAGTTTTCTGGGGGGGGCGGGGGGCAAACCCTGTATCCCACAGATAGCGGGGGGGGGGGGGGGACTGGAAAGAAAGGGAGCAGAAATGACTCAATTAAAACCAAACAGAGAGTATAACTGCACCAATAGGTTGTAAAACACGACGGAGGAGCGCAGTGATAAACAGCCACCGTTAGTTACCTGTGGTCTTCTTTTTATCCAGCCCCTTGCCGACGCAGTGTAACGCTGCGGTGACCACAGTGGGCTCTGAGAAACCCAGCACCTTCTTCACGGTCCGCTCCACCCAGGGTCTCAGCTCCTCCACCTCCCGCTTTGGCAGAGACATCCTCCAACTCTGCAACACATACCGAATCGGAGACGTTTCAAAGCTGCCTTCAGCTCAATGTTTGGTGAAAGCTTATGTTTAACAGGCTTTTTTTTTTCTTCTTAGGATCTGAATGAGCCAAACAGGACGTTGCATAAGCTCAAGCACTCATTGAGTAGAGTTACCTAAAAACAACACATATGCTGAGCAAAGTCTACGTCTTTAAATATAATGGTTCAAGACGCTTTGCTAACGCGGAGTAACCAAAATAGCTGAGATCAATCACGTCCGAAACTCCCCCGGAACATGCTAACAAGCGTTAGCTCGCTGCTGTCTGCGGGGCACCAACATAGATTTACTTTTACTTAATAAAGCCTGCAAACCTCTTGAATTTGAAGATCAATCCCTGAGAATACGGTCGCTGTACAATTCCAGCACAGACGAGCAGGTTTTAGACGCTGAAAAAAGCTCAAATCTTCACGTTTTCCTCCAAAACTTTCTGTTTAGCCGCGCCGTTCACGCGACGTTTCTGTTAGAGGACCCGGAACAGGAAGTTCAAACTTCTTCTTCTTTGATGTCTTTTGGCGGTTGGGAAACAATGAAATTAGCGCCACCGACTGGTATGGAGTCTGGAGCGGAATGTCACTGAAGGAGATTATTTTCTAAAATGACGAAATATTATCTGATATCCTTTTCTTCTCGAGTTATTTCTAATTAAACTAAATCTAGTTTTAGTTCAACTCAAGTTAAATTTTGAATCAATGGTTGTCTTTCTTCATCATAATTTTGACAATGTAATATAACATGTTGGACATCCAAACTTATACTTTCGTGCTACTTTCTCCAGGATTTTGGTTGCACCGCTTGTACACTGTACGAGAAACTGTCGACTTGTTGTTAAGCGGGCAGTTTGCAAAAAATATAAAAAGATATAGAAAGATATTGTACAAATGTACAGTTGCGCAATTATAAAGGTAAACATTGTTATTTATCTTTTAAAATGCAATTTTAACATGCAAAAAAATCATTAAAAGTATGCAGTGAAATTAAATTGGAGTATAATTATCTTCTTTATTATTTATTTATTTATTTATTTAATTTATTTAATTTATTTATTTATTTAATTTATGCATTAGTTAAATACTAAAGCATCAAATGAAAATAATTTTATCAGATTTAACCAGATCTTTGGTTAAACCTGATTGTACAACAAGTATCGGTCAAAGTTCGTCCTCTCTGTTTCCGCCTTGTCTCATCGGTATATTTTGAGTGAGCTCAAATGTTAGGTGAAAGAAATTAAATAAATGCTCTGCAATGACACTGACGGTTTTTCTGTTTTCAGAGGGTTTGTTTTATTGTTGCTGTTGCTGTGTGTTCTATATGATAAGTTAGATTGAGTTTTATTAGCTAAAACTAGACATTTCCATAGTTGCAAGTGCAGTTAGTCCCAGGTTAAATATTGCCTGACTGGTGCACCCAGCAAACTGGTTTGAAAAACATGGGATTATCATGTGATCTCCCTTCACTGAGGACCCACCCCTTCCTTTTGGCTTTCTTTGCGTGATGTGGGTCAGCTCTCTGCACTTGTAGTAGCGTGAGTATGAATCAGTGGTGGTAAGCCTGAGGCTACACCCATCTACCCCCTCCTCCTACAATGGGCCGTGTGGCAGTCCGGACAAAACAGCACAGAGACACAAACCATGTTCAAGTTTGGCCCTGTTTTAGTTGTTGAGATGACAAATGTCTGTTTACACTGTAAAACTCCATGATCCTTACACACTTCTCTAAATGCTCCTTCATTGGGGCAACACCCTCCCGAGTTCACCGCATACCTGCTTACCTGCCTCGCCCATGCATCCACAAATAAACAACCAAAATTTAGCTATGCTTCCATATGGATCACACTTATCTACACAAGATCTCAGTTTTAACAGTGATTATCAAATGACACCAACACCATATAGCACAAATCTGGGGAGGATTACAAAACAAATCTGGGAAGCAAGTGGGGTCTCCATTAATTGGAAATGCGAGAAGCTTGGAACAATCAGGGCCATCCTTAAATCTGGTTGCTTGTTAAAACCGAGTAGTTTATGGGAGAAGGGAACAAGAATCTGTTGATCCCTGAGCTCCACCATTCACTTAAGGAAGAACTAGAAACTTCTATAATTTCAGTCAGTGCTGTTGTTCTTCCACTAATCAGCCTTTCAATGTAGAGACGGGCAGAAACGCGCCTTAGAGAAGGGCAGACTAGAAGAAAGAAAAAGCTGCATCATACCAAAATGTGAAAACAATGAAAAGCTGTAAATAGCTCCTCTGGTGCATTGTACATAAAATGGACAGGATGAGCCTTTTCTTTAGAGGCTGAAAAGGGTAACAAAAAAAATAACCTTTCAGAAAATCATATCCTTTCACCAGCTGTTTGTCTACCTATTTACCTTTAACCCATTAAAACAACCACATACTTTGCAAAGCAATATTGTGATCAGTTGTAATCAAATGATTAGTGAGTCAGTAAATACGGCAAACCGACTCCCTCACCGCCACCCGTGATCCACCTGAGCCGTTCTGTGGCTCATCACATGTGCTGAACCCCCTTAAGCCCCTGACTCTCCTGCCAACTCTATTATGTAATGACCCCTCATCACATAATATGACAATACCACAGATATTTCTGTGCAACAGGAAAACAAAAAACACAGGCTCCTTTCCAAACTGGCAATCACAGCGCGACAACTGAACTGCAGCATCATGCAGTTATGTGATGAGGACGGCGTAAATACATCCCATGTTTGTCGCTGGATAACACAGCAGTGATTTTCACATTTTCTGTGCGTCATTAATTATGAGACGATAAATGATTTTACTGTAATTTTCTGTTTTCCTCCCCTGTGAATGATTTTCTGTATGCACATTGAAGAGCAGATGTTCTTTATAATTATCGCAATTAAAAGACTTACAATAATAAAAAATACACCTAAGTGTTACAGTTGTTGTTCTTCACAAACTAATGACAGTAAAAAAGAAAACGGAACAAATATCACAAAAAGAGACATCTACTTCATGTAGACAGAGGCTTTCTGAAAAAGGACAGAAAACTGAACAAAGTGAAACATTTTATAAGCTGATTCAATGTTTCAGTGTCACCAGAAGTGCGCTGCTCTCTCAGGAGTTTGAGAAACGGTTTTTCCAGACTGATATTCTGAGTTCCAACACCTCGCAAAAAATTGATGGAAAGTGATAGGGAGAATACAAATGAAAGATTTAAAGTTTCCAAACCAGCTGGCCACATCCCTTTTCTCACATCGCTATTGTCGCAATAAAACAGGGGAATAAAATGTTTACTTTCAGGGATCAGATGAGCTAATAGTTTTCTCAGAACCAACTTCAATTTCTGCTCTGGTGTTCCCTCCCTTCTGTCAGCCTCAAGCTCAAACTGCAGTTCTTTTCAGCTGCTTTTATGGGACAGTTTTATTAGAACAGTTCTGTTTATAAGATTGCTTTGTTGATTGCTCACTTGAATCATTTCGGAACAATCCTGGATGCAAATGTAAACAAAACACTTTAAAAAGGTCAGTGAGTGCTTTGGAGGTGTGGAGAAAAAAAATACATGAACCTTACAGGGTCTTCTTCTGAAAATTTGGCAAACGTGGCAAAGAATATGTTGCGCAAAACAAACTTTTTATCACAACTAATTTGGGTTTGGAAAACCTCTATTTTTCTATCAGGTTTCCAGAGTAGGAACCATTTCAAAGTGATGATCAGCCCATCACAAGCAAAGTTTGGGAAACGTGTGGCCACGCAAATGAAAAAATGTAACACCCTTCAATATAACTGTGTTAAAAACCAGAGTTTAACATATCAACCATTGTAAGGTTACCTGGTTATGTATTAATTTACAAGCTTTGAGACTAACACAGATTCAACACCTTTTTAAGCATACACTGTGAAACATTTAACTGCTATTAGTTGTGTCTATGTCTCCTACTCTTCAAGTCAAATAATTTTAACAAGTTTTAGACTTTGAACTATTAAGAGAGGAACAATTCTAAAACTTATTAGCCCTTTTTAAAACTTTTGACTGGTTATATCCTCTCTTATGCCCGGATTCAGAAAAGGCTGTGTGCAAAGACTGAAATCACACAGAGGTAACAGCGTCACAATAATCAGCATTTATTCACGACAGATGCATACCATCACCAGAAAACCACATCACAAAACATCAGAAAACTCAGAGCACAAACAGCACATGAATTTACCTGAGAGAGAAAAAGACAAAAGATGGAAACGACAAACAAAAAGCAAAGACTTTGGAGAAATTGCAAAGAGCAACATCTGATTTGTTACTTTGTGTACAAACTTTTATAGTAAAGGCATATTGCTGTCTTTAATTTATTCAAATAAGGCGTATCTTTGCTCATCCAACCAGGAGCTGTCTCGGACCCTCTTTAAAGTTAGAAACTCCCTGCAATTTGTATTCACAATCAAACATCAGTTGTCACCTTTATCTAAACAAAGTGGAAGCAGAGAATCTCCTCTACTGGCCTGAACTCAGGCTGTTTTATGGCTTTTTTACAGATCAGTGTGAAGCTGGAACTTCTCCTGATTGTTTCCCACACAGACAAAGGGCAGTTCAAAAGATCTTAGCAAACAATATGCTGTAACTACAGGTAACATAAAGGTCAATAGGGCAGAATAAGTTATTAATATGAAATTATAATTAGGCTATTTCAATCAAGACATGTTGCTAAGTTTTAAAACAAGCATATTTTAAATTTATTTTCTTAACAGAACCTAAATGTGTGAGTTTGTGAAAGTTAAGCTTACAGTTGTGTTAACTTTTTATTGTTTTTGTTAGACCTCCAAGAGTTGAATAAACCAGAGTTTTTAGGTTAGCGCTTAAAAAACTGAAAGAAGAAAAAGGAGTGGGAATCATTTCCCAGCATGCTTAGCGGCATGTTTTTGTATCCTATGTTGCACCACGAATGAGATGGAAGTGTGTTACATTTATCAGACTCTTCTGCCAACAACCAGCTTGCAAAACATGAAGATAATGTCCTGCTCACACCAAATGATTCAGAGCAGAGTTCATTGTGAACTTTAATGAAATTCATTATCAGTTTATGTGATTGGAAACAAGAATTTAAATTGCTTTTACATTTTTAAGCTATTATTTTAACCTGATATTGTGAATAAAAATAATAGAGAAATGTGTGCTGACTTACTATGTGAGAGCAGGTTTATCTCGCATATTGAGAAATAATTATTTTTTTAAATTGCTGCATTAAGTTAAAGCTCACAGGATTAATGTACTTAAAAAAACAATGGTTGGACAACTTCCATCCATCCATTTTCTATACACCCTTGTCCCTCAGTGGGGTCACGAGGTTTGCTGGTGTCCATCTCCAGCTGACCTTCTGGGCGAGAGGCGGGGTCACCCTGGACAGGTCACCAGTCGGTCGCAGGGCAACACAGAGACACACAACCATGCACACACACACACACACACACACACACCTAGGGAGAATTTAGAGAAACCAATTAACCTGACAGTCATGTTTTTGGACTGTGGGAGGAAACCAGAGTACCCGGAGAAAACCCACACATACCCAGGGAGAACATGCAAACTCAATGCAGAAAAACCAGGGCTGAGAATTGAACCCAGAACCTTCTCACTGCAAGGCAACAGCTCTACCAACTGCGCCACTGTGCAGCCTCAGTTGGACAATTTGTCTCTTGTTAAATCAATTTCATGAACTTTAATTTCTGAGTTAAACCCAAAACAATATTCTTGTTGACTTAAATCACATTTTCAAGGCAGCACCACCTGCAAATGTTTTACGGTGTAACACGCCAGAGTCAAAACAACCTTGATTCAAAGAACCTTTTGGGTCAGAGATAGTTTCAGCTGATCTAAAAAGTCCATCAGGGATGTCCTTGGAAAAGACCAGATCTTGTTTTTCAAAGGTCAGATCTGATGACCTGGGTTTATAACACACAACCTGTTGTGTTGTTCTATAATACTCATGTGTCCTTATATGTAGTCCAATGTGTGTGTGTGTGACTTTGTTGGGAATGTTTCTTATCTGGTATAAAGGTTTTCAGAATAATTCCTTCATACTGGCCCAGTTTTACTCCATTACAAGTGACAGGGGTTGTAAATCAGCTTGGATGATTCAGTCACAGGGACTTTGCTGTCTGAACTCCACACCTTGGCTGGAGCGTTTCCACTCAAATCATTCACTAATGCGGTCTAGCTTTTATTGAAATCATTCCTAACACTATTTACATGCATTTGTGCATTTTATGACATCAGTGCGTCCAACCTGCTCCCCTGTTGTGCGACGCGGCGTCAACCACAGGCACGAAAACATCCTGTCCTCAAGAAACCGATGAGGATGTTGTTGCCTTTTAGCTCTTCCTTGTCCCAAATATCACACACAATGTCATGAGAAACACGTGAGTCCTTGAAAGTGAGGCCCAGACGTCTTCGTCTTTACCGAATAGGTTGGCGTCACTGTGATGGAGGGCTACAGATGGCGGGTGAGAGCGCTCCCTTCAACACGGTGAGCTCTGTCAGCGACGGGGTCTCCGGAAGGGCAGAAATGACTTGGAGGTGTCTCTGATTTCCATTTCAGGGTTCGCCACTGTGCACTTTAAACGTGCGTCAAGGCTGTTTTGTGACAAGTCTGGACTAAAACTCCCCTGTGAGCTTAGGGTGAGTAAGAGCTTGTGTGTGTGCGTGTGTGCGTGTGTTTTCTACTGAAAAATCACTGTGTGCCTTTAGCTTAGCGGGTTTTATCAGAGCACAGTGACTGACTTATGAAGGGAAGGGAGTTTGGGATAAATGATTAAGCACCTCATTGGGTCATTAAACATCCTCACGCAGACACCCTCAACTTGTTCACCTCAACAACGGGACGCAGTCCCACAAATAAAACCTCCTCAACAGCGGATAAGAGATGCAGTAAGTTCATTATGTGAAATCCTATTGATGCCCGAACACACATGCTCAAATAATCCCACACATGCTTGTTGGATACTCAAAGAAGTGAAAACTACTAAGAGCATTAATGGTGTTTCACCAGTTCCTGTTTAGTCTTGTTGCATACTCATACAAAGGAATTTAAAAAATAATAATTGGAAAAATTGATACGACGTAGCTTGCTCAAGGTGAGTTAGTTTTCATTTTAAGCTTCAAAAACACAGCAAAAAGCTGTTGTTGTTTTAATTAAGCTGCAGGAATGTCAGTGTCCTTGACTGACCCCCAGCACATCCCTGTCTTCTTGCCCCGTGGTTTCCATGCTTCAGAGAAGAAAAAGGGGGTGTGTTGCTGTGTTGGGGAGAAGCAGGGCAATTGCTCCTCCGCTAAAAACTGCATGGATACAAGGGGGGGCTGAGAGAGAGGGAGAGGAGGCGCGGCACAGTCAGTGTGTCAGAGACAGGCCCATCGTGAAATTAGCCAGTCACTGTGTCAGGAAGCAGCGCACGCCTCAGCCGAGTGTCATGCGTGGTGCTCGTATGTTTACGTGCATGAATGTCGTGTATGCCCCACTGCTGGTTTCATCCTGCTTGACCAAAGAGCCAAACCTCCTAAAATCAACCATGCAACACCACGCAGCATAAAGAGGAAATTACAGTGTTCCACTGTTTTCTTTTTAATGGGTGTTATGAGATAAATCCTAATTTTTCCAACTGTTTCTCATATTTTACCCAATGTTAATTAAATATCATTGAAATTATGAACATGTAAGGCGTTCTGAAAATTTCAAGTTCACTGCTACTTTTTATTTGTCTGCTTGTGGCAGTTTTCCAATCGATCAGGTCACACCTTTCTGTCAGACTGTCATTTTACCTTTCGTAACATTTCATTTCTTTTGGTAAATAAAATGTTAAGTCAATTGTTGTGTATGATTTACCTTGATGTGAAGCTAAAAATAATCGTTCTTCATAGCTGAGACCTTACAAACTGATCTGTATTTGGATCCTGATTTCACCCACATATACAGAAACTCTGGTTCCATTTAAAAAAAATCCTTACCCATGATTCTGCTTCCACCATATTTCTCTTTGGGTTCAGTATTCTTTTGTCAATGGTCCCAAAGTTCAAGGTGGATCCATCAGACCATAGATGAAACCGGATGTGTTATTTAGTGATTTAGTAACACATCCAGCAGCTCCAGTGCTAACCAGAAGTTTTTGCAGCTTCTTCAGAGATAATTTCAGTATCTTAGCAGCCTCTCTGATCAGTTCCCATCTCATATTTTCATTGATTTTTAAAGAAATTTCTTATCAGTGTTACCTTTATTGTTAACTTTATAAAAAATGTTTTTCTTCATAACCTTTTTGAGAACTATGGCTTTAGCTAAATTATGTAAATGAGCAAAAGTCAACAAACCCTTTTTAAAACAACTGAACTTCCTTTCAGGTGAATCAGATTGAATATAATTAATAAGAAATGTGAACTCATGTAATATATTTGCTCATGAATACTTGATAAAATGTGGAAAAGTTCATTTTTTTCAACTAAAAATATTGTGTAAATTTTGACAATGACTGTAAGTAATATATCAGATGTACTTTTGACTCCCAACCCTTTAAATATTCAGATCAAGTGAATCTACTTCCCCCCCCTTCATTCATGACACCACAGGATGCACTTGAGACACCCCCTCCCCCCCATGCCAGGCTCTTCTTCTATTTCTAGGAGGTTGTTACTAATTAGGATTTCCTAACCTAAATGTGCACACAAATACACGGCAGTAATGTTCGGGCTCTGCAGTAGCAGCTGGTTGGAGGATCAGCCAGACCCCTACTACTTTCAGTCAGATTAGAGTCAGTAGTCTCACACCATACACCCTCCTTCCTTCTCTTCACTTCAACCCCCCACCCCGCAAGCTCACACACACACTTTAAAATGTACAGTCTCTAAATCTGCACCCCACTGAGTCACATCTGTTTAGTGAGAGCTGCCTTTCAAAACACGTCAAGTCCGACTCGTATCACGGCATCGTTGTGAACGAAGCCAAACAGCAAATATAGAAAGAAAATATTACTTTTTTTCTGTCATAGAAAACACAGGGGGAGAAAAAAATCCAGAATGCATCTTCACTTTCAAAAATGTGTCATTTATTAAAAGATTTCTGTCTTGTGTCATTGCTGGAAAAAAAAGAAAAGTAGTCAGGAGGATAAAATCAGAAAAAGATGAAGTGAAAGAAAGAAATAGGTTCGTTTGAGAGAAAGGTACTAACAGGATTGAGGGGGATGTAGCAGAGATGGCAAGGGCAGAGCAGTGCAGCCGAATGGGGGAAGGGACGCGTTTACAGTCAGTTAGCGTATAATGAGAGAAAGGCAGCTAAAAATGAACAAAACATTGTTATTCCTGACCAATCAGCAGTGGATGCTACAGTAAAAAAACACAAACATACACCCAAGAAAGCCAAAGAAAAAAAAAAAAGCAGGTTAACAAATAAGTGCAATTGGTTTCTCTGTCATACTTCAACAGTAAACAAGAGTGAGGTGGAAGACAACCCCCCCGCCTGTAGGCTCTGATCCAGAGTCTGGATCTGTGACGGAGGGTTTGTGTGCTTGTTGCTCCAAAAACATGGGCAGAAACATGATGGCTGCCAGGGGGGGTTTCTGAGTTTACACGTGGGTGTTTTTAGAGGTGTCACCTCCCTCGGTACAAAATTAGTGAATTAATTACTAAAAACAAAAATTACAAATAAGTTCAATATTTATATGCTGATTCGATCACAATGATATAGCTTAATATTTATATGAATGTTAGCTTATTTTTTTTAATAAATAAGGGGGTCCTATGAAGCATCTAGTACAAATAAAAGATTTTTCTAACTAATTTATATATATTTTAATTTTTTTTTAAGAGCACCAGCAGTTCAATTAGCTCCGCCGCTAATGAGAGTCCAAAAACAGAGTTAAATAAAGATTACGCTCAATCATACATAACAAAAATTACAGCCACTGCTGACAGTGTGCATATTCGGTCTGTGGAAGCCTTCAAACCAGATTTCTTCAACCACAAATTAGTAATAAAATACAACAACAAAAAGAAGTGGCTATCTGATTTCAAGATCAAATACGAACTATAAAAAGGAAATACGTTTTTTTTGTGGACCCTTTGCCAGAAACTTTTTTTTAATTCATAAAAACAAAACCAATGGCAAAAAGAAATCAAAAAAAGTTTTCCAAACACCACTAAGTGAAAGCAAAGATCTTTGTGACACCATTGCCTATAAATGGCAGGGATGAGTGTTTTAAACGTTAAATGAAATATTACATAATTTCTTAAAAATTCTCATCCAAATAATAAAAAAAGGTCTTAATTTTCTATGTTTTTGTTCATTGCTATTTGTGAAAAATGTTAGCCTAAAGCTAAGATAACGCCTCCTACAGTCACGGTGATGGATAGTCACAGAATTGCGTACCTTACTGGAAATATTTTTGTTTTTGAAGACAGTAATAGAAATTAAATAAACACTTGTTTTTGTTTTTATACTACTGGCTTCTCACCAACACATCTACGCACCATATCAGCTTGAGATGTGGGCAGTGAGGATAAACAGATATCAGGATGTCGGATCTGGACGCTGTTGGTTTAGTTGTCTGTTGTTGATGCATTGGTGCATTTTTAAAAAGTACAGACTACATGTTGGCTTTCCTTGATTAAATGTGTTATTGGTTTTGTGAAATGCAAACAATCAAAATGCACTGAAAGCACCGAGATCTTTTTCAAACACATTGGCAGAAAGGCACAGTAGTCCGTCAGTCCAGTCGAAATATTTCATCTGCCTCCTTTTTTCTCCTCGTGATAGTAGTAAAAAACACATGAAATGTCAAAAGTATCGAAAACCCTCGAAAAGGAAACTGTGGGCCAAACTGTGCGAATGCACAGCAGGCGATAATCAGCTGCCCAATAAATAAATACAAACAATAATAAATAGCTGCAGTGTCTGATTGAAATGTGAATAAATTAATAGTGGAACTAGAGTCTTATGTCTGAGTGGTTGCTGATTTTCCTGTTTGTTTTTCTCAGGCTGGTCATTAAAAAAAAAGAAAAAAGAAAAGAAACAAAGTCTTTCTTGACCCTGATCGCCAGTCGGTTTGCAGACAGACTCCGGGCGGCGGCGCCTGATTCACAGCGAGACGGGTCGTTGCTACGGCGTCGCTCCTCTGGATGTGAAGAGTTCAAACATTTTGGAATACATTCGTGGGATGTTAGATGTTTGTTTTCCGCCATCTTTGCCGACTCCAACACGCCACGTATACAGCATATTAATTAGTCAGTTCAGTACTTTTCACCGTAAAAGCCACAGCACTTGGCTTTACTCACTTCACACTTCTTTTTCTCCTGTCCTATCTACAATTAGTTGTAAAAATCAAACAGGGCTTCCTGTCATAACACAAATATTAGCTCACTCTGTTAAATGCTCTGATTGGAATCATAGCATTCTAGGGTTTCATTTTAAATACTGATATCAGACGCCAAAGTTTGTAAAGTTTCAAGTTTAAGTTAAAGTTGTGCGAAAACAGCTATTTCTGAATATATTGATTGCTTTCATGCTATGAAGTTATTCTCTTAATTGGTTCCTGAAACTCGTTCCAGTCTCCATCGACAGTCTTCACGCCTGTATTCCTGATCTTTTGGTGTATTCTAGTTTTTTTTAATTATAACCTCTTTTAGTGCATGTTTGGATTAATATGAAATTAAGAATATTATTTTATTAATAGTTTTTTTCCCCCCCATATATATCTGAAACGCATTATATTCCAAATTGTATATATAAAAAAACAGTTCAAAGGGATAGATTGGATATTTTTAAGTGAGCTTCTGTTAAAGGTTATCTTACTATTGGTGGACAACTCACATTAAATCTTGATCTAGTATAAATCTGGGATAGTTGGGCCTGGACGTCTACAGTTGTAAAACAAGTCCAGTCTCAAAAACACCACAGCAGGGTATTTACACGCTCTTTTGTGAGCCTTTTGTCATTTGGATTTGTTGGTTATTTACACAAAATCTAATGATTACTCATAGAGGCGATGGAGGCGGGAGGCGCTCCGGCACCAGTGATCTTTCTGTCTGAAACTCCCTGTGGGAATTGAACAAGGGAAGCGTTTTTCCAACTAAAATAGGCGTAAAAGTATACTGCCATACACTTGAACCTTTTTCATACCACATAGTTACTCCAACCAGGAACACTTTACACCAGAGGTGTCAAACTCACTTTCATTTTGGGCCACATCAAAAATCGGAATGTTCTTAAAGGGACGGTTGTGCCAGAATGTATTGATAAAACCAATTCAACTGTTAAAATATCAATAAACAGATGTTTGTTTCAGCATTCAGTAAGTGTTTCTTAAAAACATCTTTCCGCACTGGTCAGTCCATCCAGGATTTCTTGGATGTCTTTGTGTTCTTTTTGTAATCAAAATCATTTTGTGGAGCTAATTTTAGAAATATCTGCAAGAAATTTTTAAGATTTTTGTGCTAATGCATGATGTTAAATGAGACTTTTTATTAATTGCCGTATTGACTAAAACTTAACAAGGAAGGTTAAACCCAATGATTTTGGCCAATTTTGAGAAAAAAAAACAAAGCAAAAACAGTAAAAATTAGAGTAAAATGTGGAAACCTGTGTATTTTGTGAGAATTTTAAGTGAGTTTTGGAGATTTGTTGAAAAATTGGAGAGACTTATTGATGTAAATTGGAGTCTAGAGGGCCACATAAAAAGCTACGGTGGGCCACATTTGGCCCCTGGGCCTCAAGTTTGACACGTGCTTCACACGTTCTGTTGTCAGTATGAGTTTCACAGAGGAAGACCGTGTGCGACACGCTGCCTCCAAGTTCTAATTGTTAAGTAATTGTAATTGTTAATCACAATTTTCTGGGTAAATAACCACAAAACAGTTTAAATATTGATTAGGTAGTGTTGCAATTAACCACTATGACATCAGCACGAGTCTGCTTTTAGACCAACTATTTAGATTTAAACTAAACGAAACCCAGATAAGACATGTAGTGCTTATGATGCCTGATCAGAACTTCACTTCAAAAATTTCCCCGTCACTTCAAATTTAGCCATAGAGATAATCACTTATATCCGTCTCCACCAACTGCTATTCTCCTCCTCCTCTCTGACGCATTCATAAACAACGCTTTCATCCCTTTCTTAGTGTTGCAGCAGCTTTATGCCTCAGGTGGTTCAAGGAGAGCGAGGCTGCTGGCTCTTTGCTCTCTCTGCGTGTCAGGTCTCCACGGTGGAGGGGCATACCCGGGCCAGCGGCTTCAGCGGGACAAGCGCGGGCTGGTTTTGACCTTGACATGTCCCAGTGCTCTCCGTCTCACCTTGTTGTCTGGCAGCAACGGGCTGGCTTTGGCACTGTGTTGGTTTCTTCTGATTTTTGGGGTTCTTGGAGGGCGTGGTGGACGAGATGGAGCAGTCTTGCATAGCTGGACTGCCCCTGCTCCCTGCAGTGAGAACCATTTCGCCGACACCTTCCGCCTTTATGGCCTCGTGCGAGATGCACGTTTTTCGCGGGGACGGGATGGGAGCGACGTGGACCCACGTCAGCCTCGGCTCGGAGCTCTGGGCCGCCTTGTACTTGGAGCGCTCGTCCAGCTCCTCGCCCTCGCTGTCATTTCCCTTTGCGCCGCTGTTTAGCTGGCTGCTGCAGAACACATCTGGCAAACTCGGGTTTGCGTCAGAAGCCAGCAGTGGAGACAGAGCAGACTGATCCCTTTCGTCTTGAGTGTGCTTCTTCCTCCTCTCCTCTCCACCGGTACGACGGCACTTAATAGGTACAGGGGAGGGCGTGGGGGAGTCGGTGTCAGTCCAGCTGAGTCTGCGCTTCTGGAAAATGAGCAGGAGAGCAAGCGAATGAATATTAACTCTCAGCGGCGTGGCCGCCGGAGGGGGAGGGGCTTATTTGCGCAAGCAGGCTGATGAAATGCACGCATTCTCACCTTGACGGGGATATGCAGCTGATCCCGATGTTTGTGCGGCGGAGTGGAGCTGGAGGTGTCCTGGAGGGAGTGAGTGGGGGAAGTGGAGAAGCTGGACGACGAAGACACAGGCTGAGCAGCGATATGGGGAAACCAGAGCTTTAGCATCACCTCCACCTGGAGCAAAGTGTTCAGGTACTTCTCCCTAAAATACAAAGAAATTTAAAAAAAAGTCAGAAAACTTTGGAAAAATCGTCACCAAGCATTTAGTGTTGACCGGAATCTACTCCTAGGAGCGCTAGGTTAAACATGCAGCAGGCAGAGAGAGTTGACCACCACCTCAGAGAGCTTCTAAACCGTTTAATAATCCTGACATTTATGGAACTAGATGTCAGATAAAGGCACAGAAAAATTTTTAATGTCCTTTAAATTTTACACAATTTATCACATTACAACTAAAAGCTTCAATGCTTTACTCCACGCGGACTTTAAGACAACACAAAGTAGTGCATAACTGTGAATTTCCAGGAAAGGGACACATGGTTTACTGAATTTTGCTACAAATAAAAATCTGGCATGCATCTGTATTCGGCCTCTCTGGATGACTCACAGTTTGCTCAGATAGATACTAAAGGTTTTGCGAGTTCTGCTTTTCAAAACAGCTCCTGGCCAGCCGGATGGGAAGGAACATGTCTTTGACAGCAATTATCGAGTATTGCCACAGATTATAAACTCTATTTATGTCTGACTAGGCCATTCTAAGAAACCGATGAATCTAAACCACTCCATTGTGACTCTGGCTGTATGTTGCCCCAATAGCAAGTTCAGTTCTAATCTCATCTGACCACATTATCTTTTTAACAAGTTTGCTATGTCTTCTTCACAATGTGTGGCAAAGTGAAAACAGGAGTGGTTTTCTTTTTGCCACTTTTCTGTGAAGCCCACGTTTATTCAATCCAAAACCAAGAATTTTTCTGCTAGTAGATTCTTCCAGTGGATTCCTGCTGCTCCTCCAACTTTATTTGCTCCTTTTTCATTATTATTATTATATCCAACAAACATCTGAGACCTTCACAGAACAGCTGGATTTACACCGAGATTGTATTACACATAGATTGACTATTTACTTACAAGCTATTTATGAAGACAATTTGATGCTCTGGATTTACTTCAGGGGCAAATATAAATAAAAACTAAGCATAATTGTCCTTCCACTACATAGAGTAATGACTCAATTCATGCTAATCTATCTCAAAGTTCTTATAAATACATCAAACTTTGTGGTTTTAAGGTGACAAAATGTGAGTATTTTTGCAAAGCCCTCTATAAATAGCGTGTGTGAACAGGAAGACAATGTGGATGACTCCTTACCCACAGTCTGGTCTCTGCAAAACCCCGACAATCCTCTGGATGCGATCCATGGCGACGCTCTGCTGGAAACTGCTCAAGCCTGTCAATCAAATACACATAATCCACCTGTCATGATTTACAGTGAGCGGACACATGAGAACACACACAGCCTCCACCTCAGGCACCACTTTCACTCAAAGACCCAGAGAGGTCACATGTAAGGAGCGAGGCTGTCGAGTCGTGCCAGTTGCACATCGTGCCGTATCAATACACGCTTGAGTCCAGAGGAGAACTCCTCAGTCTCAGGTAGAGAAGTCCTCGCAGCCTGTATGTACCGACACCAGGCTTGCAGGAGGAGGCAGTGACTTAGGAATGCTTACCGTGATCGAATCGGCCGCTCTTCAGCCCATTCAGCAACTCGAGAAGCGGCCTGACAAAACCCTGCAGCTCAGCACACTGGCAGAGAATAAGACAGAGCAGATTGATTACAGTCTCAGAAGAGGCCCCCCTCTGTACAAACACTGCCATGTCATGCCTCTCCTCTCCTCCTTTACCTTCTGAGCAAACAGCAGATCTCCCTCTGACTTGGGTCTCTGGCTCGCCGCATCTGCATGGAGCGTGCCGAAGTTTGCCCCCTTGCCGTCATTCTGCGACCTGTACGCCTCTTCCTCGCCAGAGAAGCCGCCGTACGCCCATTGCGACCTGGGGCTCCTCGATCCCAGCTCCCTTTTGGATGCCACTTCGCCGATGGTGACGGAGGAAGAGCTGTCCGTCAAAAAGACGTCAGTGTCGTCCTCCGTCTGTTCAGAGTCGCTGAGCACGAGGCTGTCGCTGGAACTCAGGGAATCGAAGGAGGGCTGGGTGGAAGTGCTTCCTTGAGACTGCATCACTTTGGGGAAACAGTGGTAAAGGACTTGGATTACTACAAGTCACATTTAGCTTCTAGGAGAGACAAAACAAAACAAAACAACACTCTTAGTGGAATGCAGAGTAAATTCATACAGCAAACATGTTTTCTGATTTGGCGGTGCTCCATTTTCCACATCTCTCTTCCTAAATATACAACTCCCACAACTCAAAATGGTGGGTATACCAGTGTCCTAGTTTAACATGGTGCAGAGTGGGGCTGGGGGTATATGCAGGAGGCACACAATGGTGGTACATGTCTGGCTCCCATTGAGGAGACTGGAGGAGAGTAGGAAATGTGAGGGGGGGGATGGGAGCTCGTGTAGTGGTGAAATCAGAATAGGCACACTCCCACTCCACCACAGCCTCCGGTTGCTCTCCGAAGCCCCTCCTCTCCTCAGTCTCGTGCTTTTTCTACTCCACACACACCCACCCCCCTCCCTGGCAGGATTAGAGACACACAAACCACCTTCTTTCCTCCCTGGCTGCGTTTCTGCATGCCGTGCAGCTCTCATCCCATCCTATTCGTTATGCACACAGCCTCTATATTTCCGCTCGCATTTTTCATTCTCTCTGGCTATTGATGCGCCCTTCTCCCACAGTCTGAGCGATCTGCAAGCGTCCTCTGGTCTCTGATCCCACCAGCGTATGTGGAGAAATAGGAATGTACTCGGTAGATAAACACCCCAGCTCTTATCAGAGAGACCGATAGATTTTTGCACCCACAAGGGCTAAGGGAGGAATGAAACGCTCACAGTTTTGTCTATTTAAGTTACAATGTGAATTTTCAACCAACTGGGTATTTTTAGATCAATATTAAATGCTTTGCCTAAAAAAGATAAGAATAAAAAGAATTATCCAAATAATGCATCACTTGACTGTGACAGAGTTAGTCCAAGGCAAAGTAAGCTGCTACTTAGGGCCCCTCGAGGCCAAGAGGGGCCCCCAAGAGCAGCTTACATTCCACATAGAAAATCAATCCCAAAACTTTACATTTTTACTCAGAACTTTGAAATTCACTCTTGATTCAGGAATAGAAAAATGAAAAGACAATTTTAAATATGCAAATTATTTGGGATCCACAGCAATTGATGAAAGTAGTGTAAAGTTACAGATTAATTAACAATCATATTGATTTTTTTTAGTAAATTGAAACAAAACTCCACAAAATGTTCACATTTTAAATAAAAATACAGCAGAATAAATAGTTGCATTAATCGTAATAATAAGGGAGTAAATGTTCAGTCAACATTCAACAGTCAAATTAGTTTATGAACAGCACACAAAAAGTTAAAATATTAAACAATTGGCTATTTATGATTCACAAGTCCTGATATTGGCGTAAGCAAACACTGAAGAATTATTTCTATAGCTTCATAGCTAGTAGTTTAGCAGTCATGAATTAAAAATTACTGCAGCTTCTTAATCTCTCTCTTGCTGCTTCGGTTATATTTTACGCACACTAAAAACTGCGACCTACTGTAGTCCCTAGTTTATTTCAGTGATTAATTTAAGTGGAATTAGGATTCTGCTGAGGGTTCCAGAAATAATTTAGTTGTGTGGCGAAGCCTGTGCGGGATGGATGGAGACGGGCTGGGATGGTGCATGCGGGCTCAGGTACAGAGACAGGTGATGGCTGCCCGTCCGTCCGTCCGTCCGTCTGTCCGTCTGTCTGTGTGTGTGCGCGCAAGTAATCACGCCCACTACAACATACTAACACACACTGGTCATCTTATTACAAAGTTGTCAAAAAAAAAAAAAAAAAAAAAAGCTGCTATTGCTTTCAAAAAATAATACAAGACACGCGAGAAAGAGTCGCGTCGGTTGATGGGAAAAGTCATTGTTTTAACAGCACAAACAGGATAAAGCTGGGCAGGAAATTCCGTTAGGCTAGTCCTGCCAACTTCAGGAAACGCCAACAACAGATGATGAAAAAGCGGTTTAATACTCACCGCCAGTAAGGAGAGATAATAATGAGAGCTTCGGTGAACGACACATAAAATATCGCCTCTGGTTTGGGTTCGGTGGATCCCGTCAGTACACGGTTAGTGGCTGGAACAGCATCAGCGAGTCCATCCTTTGCGTACACACACACACGCACACGCACGCACGCACGCACGCACACCGCCCGGTCTGCTCATCGATCTGCGTCTCAACGAGCTGCTTCTCTTGGCAGTTTACGAGCGTCAACGTGTGCGTGGATCCACGTGCCTGCGCTGGTCGCTCTTCCTATTGGCTCACGCACCGACTGGAGACCCGCGCCATTGGCTGAGCCGCTCAGCCAGTGAAAGGATTACCGGGCGTTGATTGGACGGAGGTTCTGACCCTTATGACGGACACGCCCCACTCATGTGTCTCCGGTGTGTTTGGTGCCTGAGCGCTGCTGCTGTTGCTCTACTACAGCAAACGGTTGTAAACACGCGGCGCCGGAGCAAGAGGAGCGCAATGTGGCCTAAAAGGACTCCGCCCATTACAGCAAAAACACAGAAACACATAGAAAAAAAAAAACAAGAGGACTTACGCAACTAGGCGCGTAAATCGTCGGTGTAATTTACGAATATATTAACAGGTTTTTTTTCTTCTTCTTCTTCAATCTGTTGGATCTAATTTAAGACAGATGTCACTGAGGAAAAAGAAAACAAGGAACCCACTCTGTCTGGAAACATGGAACTTGATTAAGGGTTTTTCACGTCTGTGTATGGGAATGGGAAAATATTTGTATTTCAAAACTCCCAAATTGTAAAGCATCTCCATCCATCCGTCCATCCGTCCATCCATCACCATCCATCGCATTCCATGCTCATGTATATAAAACAGTGATCTATTTATATTTTAAGCCAGTAACCAAAAGAGGATTGAAAATTCTAAAAATTTAAACAATTTTGACATTAAAAATAACATCTGAAACCGGCACAGGTTTCTTTTACAGATTGAGCCTCACGACAACTCTTAAACATAGTAATTATAGTCATGTGGCAAGAAGAGAGCACAGTCCGTCTCTAGGCAACTTCAATAATACCCATGTTTGATTTCAGGCAGGATTCAATTTGCACTGTCTTGTGTGTGCACACTCAAAACCCCACTCTCTGACAAGTCTTCAAATATTCTTCAAGAGCACTGTAAACAATTATAAGCTGTTGATTTGATTCTGATGGGTTTTACATCATGTTCAATTTTTCTGAAAACAGGCCACAATGTTACATTTACAACCTTTTCTGATCTCTGATAACTGTAATTAGAAATAATCTCCAAACTACTTATCATGAATACTGTTTTACACAAGTAGTTTTCCTAACACTTTAGAATTTTTTAAATTATTATTTAACACCTCATACTTTCTTTTAACAATTTTGAGCCTGAGTTCTTTTCTGTGCTGTTGCCGTTGATGTATATAGGATCACACATGTATAGTCACTCTTCAAGGTTATCCATGAGCAGCCCTAGTGTGTCCTCCCCCTTCGCTTTTAGCTCACAACAGGGTGAACTCTGTGACCACCTCTCCATACAGGCATTGCACTTGCATGCACAGCCTGTTTACACACATATACCCACACACGTCCTCTCCTCAGATTATCTAATGCATTTGTCGTTTCTCACTTCATAATGCTTAAATGATGCATCAGTAGTTTGGCATGCTTTTATCAGGATTTTCCTACGTGCTGCTCCTCATGTTGCAGGAGGATGAGGAGTCTGCCCCTCCCCCTCTATACATACAACTTACACATGAACTCACCGACCGCCCCCCTCCCATCCTGCTCTCTCCAGCCATATACATTGCATACATAGCAGGGCGTAGCCTTGTTTGTTTTGCTATGCATTTCGCTTATCCCAGCTCTATGGACTGCCCAGACTGCCTTCTGTGATCAGGAAAGCAAAACACAGGTTAACCTTTGGCTGCAGAAGCCAAAAGAAAGGGATCTTAGTTGAATGTATGGAAGAGGCACCGGGTTCAGAGAGCTTACCATCCCCCTCCCGCTGTCAGAATTCCCCTGCAATACATGAACCGCCTGAACCTACTTTGAGTTTATGCTTGCTGAAGACCACCCCCATCATTTCAATCCTTCCACTTCCCTTCCAACTAATTCCCATCCCCCACCTGCTTCCCCATTTCTCTCTATCATTTTCTCCTTTTAAAAAAAAAATCTCTGATATTGACAATCTTGAAAATCCAATTGTGTCAAGCCTAAACTTATGGATGAGGCATTTGTCAGCAGGGTGGATCAAAGTAAAGCACAATACGTTGCAGTTTTCTGGATGTTCATTTTTGAATTGGAACCACCTCAACTTGATGAACAAATTGAAAAACACCTGTTTCAATTGAATGAATAGTCCAATCTTAGTTTGATCAAGTTTTTTCTTAACTAATGTTGACATGATCTCTGTAATAACTTTACCTGGAAGACGGTTACCTAGATGTCACCTTCTTTCTACTGACAGGAACTGAGAGATCAGGTATCGAAGGAATGTGGAAGGTCAAAAGCACAAGTGTGAGTGTTTGAGAGCAGACAACAACAGCAGAAATCTTATCTCCTTCTGGGAAGACGCAAGCACAACATAATAACTAAACTGTAAACTAGGCCCCCTCTTTACCCTCACCGCTCTTTTTTTTCTGAGTCAGAGGCAAACAAGTCCCATTTGAAAGCAGAGTGGAAAAAACCCACTCAGTGCAGCTTTGTTTTCCCCAGTCTGCACCTGCAGACCAGTTTTTTTTTCTTTCCTCCTTTAAATCTAAGGAGATTTTGTATAAATATTCAATACTGTCAATAATATTTCTCAGTAATACTATGGAAAAAAAAAACATTCTTGTTGATTTTTAAAAATTTAAGTTTGATTTTCATAGTTTTGTATCTCCATCTGCAGTTTCTTGCAAAAATTTCCATGCCTCTTGAAAAATTTACAACCACAAAGTGCATATGGCCACCATTCCACAATGTGTACAGAGAGGCTGAACGCTGCCGTTCTTATGAACATTCCTCTTTGCACAAAAGCTCCAGCTCAGGCAGGCTGCATGAACAGAAACTCAACCTTCAAGTTTTTTTTTTCACAAATTCTAAACTGGATAGAGGTCCAGACTTTGACCGAGTCATTCTAAAACATAGGTTTGCTTTAAACCAGAGGTCTGCAACTCCTTTTCTCCAGCCCAACAGTCCTGCAACCTTTAGATTCATCCCTGCTCCAGCACACCTGAGTCAAAAGGTTAGTATCTCCTTGGCATGGAAGCAATTTTTGCAAAATCCTGGCAATTAGCTATTCATTTGATTCAGGTTTTTAGGTGCAGGGATGCATCCAAAAGGTGCAAATCAGTGGGACTTGAGAACTGCTCATCTCAAGTCCTGCTGATCCAAACCATTCCTTTGAGGCTCTGACTGAATGTTTGTTGTTGTCTGTTAGAAGATGAACATGTGCACCATTTTAAAACGTCTTACAGCCTTTTACAGTTTTTGAACTCCACATCTCAATCAACTCTGACGAGTTTCCCTGCTGAAGAAAAGTTCCCCCACAGCTCCATGTTCCCACTATCATGTTTCATGGTGGACATGCTGTGTTTAAAGTGTTTTCTGCCACGCAGAGCATCTTGCACAAAGACCAACAAGTTCAATTTTGTTTCTTTTGATCAGTACACTTTCTCCCACATGTCTGCTGTGTCCACCCCAATTGATGATATCATGGCATTTGCGCTTCCTTTGGTCCAGGTTCTGCGTTCTGTGTTTATGCTAATCTTTTATGCTAATGTTTGTTTTTAAATCTTAAATAATCTTGCCCCAGCTTACCTATCTGAGCTTCTTCATCCCTACATACCCTATCGATCTCTCGGGTGATCAGATCAGCTGCTCTTGGAGGTACCGAGACCCAGAAGGAAGCTCAGAGGGGACAGGGCTTCCTCTGTTATTGGCCCTAAGTTATGGAAGGACTTGCCTTTGCAGGTCAGAGAGGCTCCTTCACTGTCCATTTTTAAAGGTAGTCTTAAAACCCATTTATTTTACTTGGCCTTCAACACCAGAGGGATCTAGTTTTAAATTGTATGTTTTTGTTTTTAAACTGTAAGTTTTTATTTTTTTTATTATGTTGTGTTTTAATGTACAGCACTTTGCATCAGCTGTGGTTGTTTTAAAGTGCTTTATAAATAAAGTTGGTTTGGTTTTATTTTTAATAAATATTTTACTTTGCTTATTGGTGTTTGCTCAGGTTTTAGTTATAGTTCTGGTATTGCCGTATGTATTGGGTTTCCCCTCTAGACTCTGCACATTAAAAGCCAGTCTGCTTCTGTCTTTGGTGGATCCTCTGCTGTCTGGTCATGATATCTGGATCTCCTAAGCTTCTGTCTCTGTGTTTTTTGTTCTCTGTAATCTCTGGACTTTTCTTTCCATTAAACGCAGCATCATTTAAGTCAAGTCTTTTGTTGTTGTTGTTGTTGTTGTTGCCAAAACCACAAACATACATCTGCAGAGAAACATGTGTGCAGCATTGGGAAATGGGGGTTTTCCACATGACGAGGAGATGCTCTGCTGCTGAATTTATGAATGGATCCAACGGACACGCCCCCTGCGGAGACGCGACCAACAGCACGCGCACTCTCCTTAACCACGCGCCGTGATGGAGCGCTCGGTAACCAATGGGAAGCCGGGGAAGCTTACCGCTGTTGCATAATTTGTCTGAGGCGCATCACGTTTAGGAGGACCTCCACACGGTGACTGTTTTACAGCATTTGTATTTAATCTATGCTCGACTCCACGGAGTGATGTCATTCGCATCAGAACACACGGGCTCCGGAGCGACAATAGGGAGTCAACCCAGAGACTTTCTACTGATCGTTTTTCTTCTTTTCTTTGGTGTGCAAAGAAGACGAAAAAAACCCAACTATTAGTTAATTCAATTTAATGGGACACGTCAGTGACAGTTTAGGAGACTCTGATTCATCCTGCAGTGGAACAACTGGGTTGTTAAATTATTAATGTGAAGCGCTGAAGGTCTAGGATTTGGACATTGGATTACCTCAATATACTATATTATTCGTTTTGGGACATATTTCCCCCATCAGTTTTTCTGTCATATGTAAAGGGCTCCTCCTAGTGTTCACATTTAATAAGCAGTTTGAAGAAAATGTTGACATTTTTAAGTAATTCAGGAAAAAAACCTGATGTGAATCTAAAGCACAACAGAAAAAATATATATATAAACATTCTCAAAGCAGGATTATCAACCCCTTTCACCCCCTCCCCCCGCCCCCCCCCCACCAAAAAACACCCAGAGTGATGCAACTGTATGTAATTCTGACGAAATTAAAGCTCAATTTATCTTTGACCATTTTACTAGCTCAAAATATATTATTATTTAAAATGTTCACACTGGCCACTGCCACCATTTATTTAGAAATTTCTGTTTGTAAAGTTTTATAACACAAATTTGCAAAACAAAAACAAAACACTTGGATAAATTGTGATTTAATCAAATCCATATGCAGCAGTTGTTATATGACAATAGCAAATCAGACATAAAATAAATATTAAGCTACTAATTCTTATTATGTAAAGAATGATTTCTTTTTCAGGAATGATACCAACAAACAAAATATATGCAGTGTTGAAAATTGGCCTCGGACAGCAGTAGGCGGTTCCTGGGGTTTAGATTTCATTAGAGCTTCACCTAGTGGTTTGAATAGTTATTAACTTAGAGTGGATGTAAAGCATCTGCAAACACCAACAGGCCAATTCAAACACATTAATAATATTTTAAACCATATCTTTTTTTCTTTTGATAATTAACTGAATAATACTCTGTTTTGTTTAATAACCTAAACCTGCTGTAAACTTTGCCACAACTTTCCCCAAGCTTGACCTCTTCATGTTGCAGTGTTCAGCCCTTCCTTCTCAATAACCAGAAAAAAATCTTTATTTGCATTACAGCAATAAAACCTTTTTATAACTGGTAATCAACTTTTCACATGTTTCCACTGGTATTTTGATAGTTTGTTTTTGATTTTCAAATCTCTATGTTTGAAAGACCTCCTTCCCATCACCCTAATCTCCTCAGATTCTTTATCAGATTCAAGTCAAGGCTGTGGTTTAGCCACTCCAAAACATTAATTAACAAAATTAGAAGGCCATCTTAAACTTAATCAGTGGTGTAAATAATTTCCATCTTAATTAGCTTTAAATGACAGGCTTTCAATACTCCTGCAGTGATCACATTTCTAGAGAAGAATAGGAGCCCTAGAGCATTCAGAAAGTTTGAAGGGACTGTCGGGGTCAAGGTTACAAAACAAAGCAGGAGTCGAAAACTGTAGAACGAGAATAATGAGGAGCTTGGACTAGTGGATATGCTGCAACTGGTAAGAACATGGATGATCCTTTACTTTTTAAAGGAGACAGGAGAGTTGAATCAGGACATCACAGCTGCTAATAATGAGCATAATCAGTGCAGAATAAGTGAAACCCCCAGACGCTGCATGGATATGGCACAGGACATTACAATGTATGTCTAAATCATTTATTTATTCCAGAGATTGTTTAGCGATCCAGGTTATGGGTTACTCTCTCTCTGACCCACTCCTTGGTAAGTTAAATGTTAGGCATTTTCAGCCATTTTTGGATTAAAAACAATCCATTATGCATTATGTTTCAGCACTGGATTGGTCTTTAGTTCACCAATGAACTAAGGAACTAAAGGTGGGGAGAAATACTCCATGTTTGTTTATTTTTAACCCAGCAACTCTTAGAGTGTGATGGATTTAGAAAACTGCCCATTAATTCAACTTCTTCAATTCACTATTATTGCCTGTGACATGGCTGCAATTGTCCCAAATCCACAACACAATTTTTATTGACTGATTTAATTGTAAGCAAAACACGTAAATATAAGAAAAGAAAGTACACACTATTAAAAACAGATATTTTCCATGTTCATCCAAATGGACTGGTGCTTAGAAATTTACAGAAGTCCACCTCCTTAACAAAATTTTAACTAAATGATTTGCAAGACTCTGCAAAACCAGACTGCATGTTGAGGAGGTGATTAGGTAATTAGATTTAGGTGTGTTGAACCAGGGGCAGATGGAAAAGTTGCAGGTCAGGCATCTAATGAGACCTTCAAGTTTAAAAGTTTTTAACCAGTTACATCTCAGTTTATTAAATGGTGAAACATGCAGCGTATTCTCATATAAATGTTTTTAGTTAATGTAGCACCTTTTGAAGACCAGGTCATATCGTACTTAAACCATATAAAGAAATGTGTACCTTTTTAAAAAATAACATCAACTCTTAATTTTCTGTTTTCTTTTCAATCATGCTTCAAATATTTTATATATTTCTTTATGTGTGAAATCGCTGGGAAAAATACTCTGGTTCTCATCTGGTCTGTCCCTGATTTGCACCTATCTCCAACAAGCAGCCATCTTTTCCTTCTGACCATTTCTCTCTATCCGTGTCAAACTAAGGGCCTTCTCTGCAGCCACGCATGCCGGACCGGATTCAGCATGTTAAACAGAGCTGTAGCAGGTGGTATTATTGGGCCCGGTCCCCTCATCTCCCCCCACCTCCATCTCTCCCTCTCTTGCTCCTCATCTCCCAGTAAGCCCTTATTCATTTCTGCGTATGGGCAGGAGGGTGAACATGGACTCGTTGGGTCTTTTTGTCCTGCTAATACCTACGTTTTCCCACTGGACAGCTGCTTCTTCTGCTGGTAAGATGTTCATTAACATAAAAATAGGCCTTGTGTGATCATTTATTGTCTGTGTTTTGGGTTAGGCAGGCAGAGCGTGAGCTTTAGTGGAGGAGTAATCATTCCAGAGTGAATTTGTACGGATTTTGAGAACTGCTGACCACTCTCTTTGAGCGTCAACAACTTTTCTTTAGGACTGTAGGGTGAAAGGTGAAATTTGAGTTTGAATTTCAAGACTTTTTTACTAGGCCTTTCTTGTTTTCCTTTTAGATGAAATCAGCTGGAGCTATTCTGGTAAGTTCATGCTTCATAATATTCTTTCAATACTTAAACCTCAGTCAAATTCATGGCGGACTCTTATTATTATTATTACTTTTTTAAATTACAATAAATCCAAATGGGAACAAACAAGATTGTTGGTTAGTATGTGGATATAATTATTAGTCAAACTTTTAATTTCCATGCTAGTAGCTGGACAAATCCTGAAATAAATACAATAAAAAAGTACTTTTACAACAGTTTTCCTATACCTAGTGAGCAAAGATAAGTTTTTATTTTTGCTTAAAAGTTAAGAAAATCACAAAACAATGTTCCCCAACTACTGGAAGCTCTCATAACTTTGGCTGAATTTGTGCTTTGGCCCCTCGTGTTTCACTCCCTCTGTTTTCCTCTCTTTCCCTCTCTGTCTGTATTAGTTACAGTTGAACAGGCTGGCATGAGAACAGCAATCACACAGGGTGTAGGAAAGGGGGCTGGAGGGTGATGGAGAGGAGCAAAGCAGGAAGAAAGACAGAGGGAAGAAGGCAGGTGCTTGAAGATGAGCGTGTTGCACTGAGATGGGACGGGTCTGAGGGAAAAGCATACCGAATCGTGCAGCGTATTGTTGCAGCGCACAATAACCTATGTGTTTATTGTGCTGTCGACACACACTGGCAGCCTATGAGCCGCACAATGAGAGTGTGGGAATGAAAGGGGCGCCAGCTGACCACCCTCTGCATGTATTCAGGGGAGCAACACTAACGCGTCGTTTTTGCAGAGACTGCTTTGTATTTTCCACATGACTGTTCAGACTTTATAAGGATACATGGACGTGCAAAGACACACGTTTGGTGATTTACTTAATTAGCTTTCTGTAATCCAAGCCATTCACTGCAGCAGAATAAGAGATGGAGAATTGTGTCTGTATTATTTTCCCAAAATGCATTGCTGCTGTTGGCTTTTCTCGCGCACAACATTCTGTCACACCAAGAAATTAATTACATGCTTCGTTGTTTGTGTGCGTTGGTTTCATGGCTGCTCTCAGGATGGGAGCAGCGTTCTTGGTGATGTAGTTAAATGGCTGTAATTGCTTCACAATATCTGGCCTCTGGTGGTTACTATGGTGAAGATGAGGAGCGACACGGGGCAGAGTTTCAGGGATGTCGGCGAACATGTGATGCGTGTGAGATCCCCACCTTCCTCACATCGAGCACGTCTACGTGCAGACAGGAGGCCCTCGGCCCCTGAAAATATTTTGTGCGAACCCCAATTGCAATTCAAGTATGGCCCAAAATATCAAAAGCAAAAGATGTTTTTGTAGAGGGATACTATTTGTAATTTAAGGGTTATCTATATTAGCTTGCATTAAAATGTTGGACACAGCAGTGTTTCTGTTAGGATGTGGATTTCTGTGTGAGTTTTTGGTTAATTTTGTCTCGTCTCTGTGTCTCTCGCCCTTCATTGCTCCCATCTGTCTCTCCTTCCCTTGATTGTCTCCTCTTTCATTTATATGTCTATGTCTATGCCTCTGTCTATGTTTTGCCATCTGATATTTGTCTTTGCTGTCATCCGTCATGCCATCTTGTCAAGTTTTCCAGTTGCCACCAGTGTTTGACCTGTGCTGCTGGACTTTTATACTTACTTGAGATCTTCATTAAATAATCGAACTCTGTTGCTGCTTCTGCCTCTCTGCGTTTGGGCCCACACCACAACTACCACAGTTGACAGTTTTTCTTTTTATCAGCCAAGTTTGCTAATTACATTTTTTTTCTATTTTAATGTTATTACATTTTTAGGACCACAAATATCCATCAACATTTACTCCTAAATAAATAAATTTAACAGAAACAAACACACTTGGACACTAATCCTGGCACAATACTTAAAGTGTTTGCTTGAAATTGAGAATAGACTAAAAAATATTCAGACCAACAAAATAGGAAAGATTTAAACAAAAAAAGTTGGTTAAAGACAGTAGAAATAAATGCATTTTTATGTTTTCATGTCAGCCTTTGAGCACCACTGCTTTAGCCAATCAAACATAATCCATCATTTACAATAAAGCTGTATATAAAAACAAAAGCATTAATATATTTAAAACATTAAACGTTATGTACTTTGGAGGATGTGATGGAACATAACATTGAGGGGAGGAAATTATAAATTATTTTCAAAATCTTTAATGTTTACCACACACCTGTTAATAAAATGCAACACAAGTTGCAGTGAGCAAGGATCAGATCAGACAGGTTGGGGAGAAAGTACACAATGTTCAATCTAAGGATGTGCCCAAAAAACGGACTTGAAGCTGTGAAAGTCGACTCTATGCATCGTGGACTGAGGGGGCCTGAATCCAGATCTCTGCACACTGTTCACAGTTTTATTTGTAAAGCATTTTGATAGCCATATTTTTTTCCTTGCACTTTAATATGACACACTTGTTCTGACATAAAATCCCAATAAAATACACTGAAGTTTTATTTTAAGTGAAAACCATAAACATGTTCTTTTCAAAAAACTGCCTTTGGGTTTATGTGAATGAAAAATGTGAGTATAGCATTCCTTGTTTTCCAAAGCATTTCTCCCTTTGCAAATTGAATTCAGGTTCTTCGTCTCGCATGTCACATCCTCTTTCTTTCTTTCCTCGCGTCGCTTCAGAAGAAGGCCTGTCCTTTTCCTCTGATTAAACTCAGTGAGACCATCTTCTTGTTTTCTTCCCACTTCTGTTGCTCAACTTAAAAGCATTCTGTTGAAAAGTGGTTTTATTCACTGAATGAATGAGGTGTCTCTACGACATTTTGCATAAGTAAATCTAATTAAGTCAACCCATTTCTTCAGTGCATATAAATAACCTTAGGTGAAATGCCATACAAGCTACAAAATACCTTATTTTTAAATTAACAATCAAAAACCTACATTAAATATTTAAACATCATCAAATAAAGCTGAGATAAAAATTAACCGAGGCAAAAGAAAAAAAACCCATTTAATCAAAATAAAGGATAAGAGAAAATGGGTTTGAGGAGATGTATAAAATAGTCAATACTAAAGGTTAATTTCATTTGAAAATGCAGAAACAATTTCACAGTTAATTTAAAAGAATAAATGGCGTTTTAAAAAAATATGCCTTCTTGTTGGCCGCATATGTTGTACTCATAAAACACAGGACTGCGTCTTCTATGTATGGCAACTTTATTTGCCCCCATGCTGCATGTATGTTTTGTGATTGTTTTCTCTGGAGCAGCTGAGCACAGACGACCAGATGACCAGAGTCACGTTTCTGAGATTCTGCTTCTTCTTAACGCTACTTCTGCTAATAACAGAGATTTCAGTAGCAGATTCTCTAAACTTCTGCGCCTGAACAAAAATAACTACCCAAAATGTTTTAACAATAACATTGCATAGCTAAATAAAATTTAAGTAAATTAGTGTGTTTTATTCATAACTTAAAAAATGGAAATAAGCTAAATTAAATATTTTCAGGTGGAACATGTATAGATAAAAGCAAAGAAATCTGACTTTGACACAAAATATGTTAAACTTTATGTGTAAGGGTCAGTGTTTCATTCATCATTTGTTTCAAGAGGCTACAAAGCTCAAATTTTAACTGGCACTCAGAGGTTTTAACACATTTCCCCCCTTTTTCAGCTTTACCTTAGCGGCTACACATTTCTTAGGATTTATTTTAAAGTTGTTTTTTTTTAAAATCCTATCACATCTCTCTGAGCTATTGCGCCCTTATGCATCTACTGTTCTTGACGGTCAGCTGCTCCTCACTGTTCCTCTGACTGAGTGTAACTGACTTGGATCATGTTGTTGAATGATTTGAGCTCAGCTATTAGCTTTTAAATCTCTTTATCCTGGCCATTTCAGGTCATTTTTATATTGGGTGTTTTTTGTTGATTTACAATTTTCATGTTTTATTTTTAGGGCGATTACATCTGACTTGTACGTTATGCGTTTCCATATTTAGTTTTTAACTTATCTACTTGCAGCACTTTGGCCCTGTGATTTACAACTCGTCACATAAGAAAATATGGGATCCTTTCACATCAGCAGGAGCAGTTTTGTTATTGTCAGTTAAAGATCTGTGGAAAGAGGAGTCAAACATACCTTTTTGTGTTGAAGCAAAAATACCCTACTAGTAGAGCAACAAGGCTGTCAATAGTCAAAATTGTATTAATGCACAAAGACTCATCACAGTAAAAATACCAGTGTTGAATTAACACCCAAAAGTGTCTATATGTGTCCAAGTCAGCTGATGTTAAAGTAACACTTTTGAAAGTGTTAAAAGATTGACACCCATTTTTTTGTTAAATAAACTTTGGTCTATAATACTAAACTGGGTTTAAGAAAAGTTAAACTTTCCATTTCTGTGTATTGTTTTGAATATTTTCCACAGGATTTGATTGATATTGACACCTTGTGGGTCAATTTACTTTTTTAACACCAGATTATGTTTAGTGATAAACACTACACTGGTGTTACTTTTAATATATTTTAACTCTAACACCGTTGTAAATGTCAATGTGACACTCTGTATTGTTGAATTTAACACCAGCTGACTTGGACACGTATAGACACTTTTGGGTGTGTGTTAATTCAACACCAGCATTTTTGCATGCACACAATGAAGTAAAGCATTTTTTCAGTCTAGCAACTATAACTAAAACTAAATATCTTCTTCTTTGGCTCAGTTTGCATTTCTATCTACTGAATTCTAGAATGAGAGACTTAAAATATATGTATATTTTAATTCTTCCCTCAAAGTCAGAAGAGTGGACACAATGATTTCTGTACACCAAGTTGACTAAATTGTAGTGGCACTTAAACATGTCTTGCATCTTTGACTGTGTGTGGCTGTGCCTGTCTTTTGAAAAGGATTCAGCTTACTCCCATGAAGCCATGAATGTAAATAGAAAATAGTAGAATAACTGTCCTGCCAGGCCGGAGGCCGATCAATGGAGGCTTTTCACTGCGTAGCTCAGCGCCAGTGAACTGTGTGATTGGGTGACATCACTGTTTCTGTCTTTTCTCTGCTAAAGGTATTGCTGGCCAGTCTGAGTGGTCAGAGTATTTCCCCGACTGTGGCGGTTCTTCCCAGTCACCTGTGGACGTGATAACCACCCAGACTAAATATGACCCCAGTCTGGTGCCTGTGATGCCGCTGGGCTACAGTCAGCATGGCAACCAGCCCTTCTCAATGCACAATAACGGACACACGGGTAACTATGACGGCAAGCTCATTTGGTCCCATTAAGAGCTTCTGTTGTGCATTTCAGCTGTTCTGTTTACCCTGCACTCAGACGTAACCTGGCAGCACAGTTTTACTGCCAATTGAGACATCAGACCATTTCAGGACATGCCACGTCTGCTTTTAGAAAAACAAAATCTGCTCGTGATTCCAGTCCTTGCTGGCTCAATAGATCTGTCTCCTGCAGTGATTGTTGAGCTGCCAGAGTGGATGGGACTTGGGGGGCTACCGTGGTTCTTCACAGCCGTTCAGCTGCACCTTCACTGGGGGAATGGAGGCCCAGGTCGAGGGGGAAGTGAACACACCATCAATGGG
Organism: Poecilia picta; assembly: GCA_033032245.1. Lineage (NCBI taxonomy): Eukaryota > Metazoa > Chordata > Actinopteri > Cyprinodontiformes > Poeciliidae > Poecilia > Poecilia picta. Next base: position 15,895,481 of record CM065368.1, read on the forward strand.
AGGAGTTCAGATGCAGAAGTAAGTTTAAACATTGTCATCCTGTATTAGCTGGAGAAAGTTATAGCACTGCAATAGAAAAATGACCTACGTTGCACAAACTACATTAAACATGTTGCTTCTTTATTCTAATACTTCATAAAATTGCAATCCACAATCACAATGACGGTCACAGATTTATATTTTTTGGGATATTAATAGTTACCTGATCACCAAGGCTTTTTGAAGACCCGTAATGAACTTTAATGCACCCAGTTTTAACAATGCATGACCAGGATTATTGCTCAGTATAAAAAAACTACCGTTGAGTCATCTGAAAAATGTCAAAATGTTGAGATGTTCAGGAAACACAAGAACGCCGATGAGGTCAAGTCGATCATGCAGCTGAAGTATGGGGGGGAAAAAATGAAGGAAAATTAATTTAAAATTTTTCTTATTTGCTAAATGAATCTTTTAAAAGCAGGAGCATTATGTAAAATAGTCCTCTTTGAGCTTTACATCATGTTATAATGCTATTCCCTCATCAAATGCATACCTAGATTGTTCCTTGATTCTTTCATGAAATCTCCCGTGGCAACCATACAACTGTGCAAAACGCACATCTGGGGGATCAAGGACCAAGGTTCCCCCTCAGAGCTGAGGTGTCTGAGCTTCTGCCTCACAGAAGAAGCCCTCCCCCTTGACTCCTCCACTTGGCTCCTTCAGACTAGCAGGAGCAATTAGCAAACCCAGATAGAAATGTACATCTGCTGAGCTCATTATAAAAGCTACTTCTCAGTAAAAATGTTGCTAAAGGATTAATAAAAAAGCAATGTGATGACTTCCTGAAGACAGTTTTTAAAGAGACAGAGGCACATTTTCAAGGTGTTAAGTTACAAAGTCACATTTATTTTAAGTCATGTTTGATAAATATATTTTTATAACAACTGAAGGTAACCTAGTTATTTGATTGTGCTAAAAAATGGCACTATGTGCCTAGAAAATACATAATACTGCCCCTTTAACTTGTCTTTTTGGCTTGGATACAATATTGTCTCTTTCAGTTTCTTCCTCTTTCTCTCTATCAAACCTTCCTCTTAAAGACATAGAGAACAAGAGGACAGTTTCTTATTTTTTTTTTTTTAAACTGAGTGTGTTCTTGCTCTCTCCAGCTCCATGTGGTCCACTACAACGCTGAACTTTACCCCAACATGTCCGCAGCCATGACGCAGAGAGATGGCCTGGCTGTTTTAGGAATTCTCATTGAGGTAAGGAAGCCACACATAACTTCATTGACAGCTTTGAAACGCCATGATAATTGTCATACACACTCGCATCAGAGTGTTTGAGCATCTCGAGTCTGAGGTTTTGTTTACCAGACAGGTGAAGAGACAAATCCAGGATTCAATAACATCCTCAACTACATGAGCCGAATCAGACATGCCGGTAGGTCTCCATGTTGGATTTCAAGCTATACTTGGGTTGAATTTCTTTTCTATTCTTATGTATTATCTCAGTATTTAGTATTTTTAATTTATATATATATATATATATATATATATATATATATATATAAATTGTATTTTTTAATTTGAATCAAGCTTAAAATAATCCATCAAAGTCACAGTGTTGTTATGAATGAGTGGAACTAAATGACCACAATATGCTCTGAACCATATTTAAACATTTACAGATCTGTATTTGTGTATTGTGTCGTCTCTAACTTCCTGTCAGACCAGAGAGCGTTCATCCCAGCCTTTGACGTCCAGTCCTTACTCCCCAAAGATCTGGGACGCTACTATCGATACAACGGCTCCCTGACCACCCCGCCTTGCTACCAGAGTGTCATCTGGACCATGTTTCATGAAAGGGTTCAGATCTCAAAAGCCCAGGTCTGGCTGATAATGAATGAGAAACACAAAATCAGCAACGTCTCTTAATCCCATATTTAAACGGGCAAAGTGAATCTAATCCAGATGCATGTAAATGCAGACTGACTCTGAACCCTAAGGTTTTGCTGATGTGAGGCATTTATCTTCACTGTCTTTATTTAAAATGTAAAGAAAAAGTTACTTTTAAATTTTTCTGCAATAACCTTTTATTTTGATTTTATGTGATGGAGCAACACGGAATAAGAAATAATTGTGAGTGGAAAGGATTTTTAGATTTTATAGACAGTTTAAAATCTAAAAAAAAGGTATCTGCATACTTGACCTGTTTTAAGTTGGGACTTTGTAGAATCACCTTTCACACAAGTCCAGCTGGACTCGTCTTTGGTAAAGTGTCCACATGCTGTTTACTCCTTCTCAATGCAGTCTGTTTTTAATCCATCATAGAACTGACTGAAAGCATACATCAAGGATCATTTTTACTGGAAATATAAAGGGATTCACTTCAGCCTAAAGTCACTCTGAGGCATTTTTCAAGACTGTTAGAATAGTGAATTGAGCATTAATGTTGTTTCTTTTGCATTGTGTTTCATTACAGACCTGAGTGTTAAAGGGTGTGATGAGTTTAATCCCCATGGTTGCAAAACGTTCGTGTTTTATACAGTTTTTTTGTTAGCCTGATTCATTTGTTTCTCAAATGTATTATTTACTTTGAAACATTGAGAGTTTTCTCTTTTAATTGTGTTAAGCTAGTTTTCTAGAAGTGATTTTAAGTTGCTTTGCATCATTTCTTTATTGAAAGTTTGCATCATTTCTCAAATGGGTAGGCTGTTTCTTTTCTTTTTAAGGGGTATTTGTGCATGTAAATAAGTCCATATAATTCCAATCTTTCCTTCTCTTCACTCCAGCTCCTGAAGATGGAGATGATGCTTTACTCCAGTAAAATCCAGGAAGTTGACAGGATGCTGCTGCAGGACAACTTCCGGATAACGCAGCCGCTCAACCACAGGTCATCTTTGCCTCCTTTTCTGCAGGTTAGACAGAAAAAACAACAATGACACCAAGACATTATCTATATTGGAGAAAAAAATCCATGTGAAGCTCTTCTTTGTGCTTGGAAATATTTAATCTAATTGATATGTATATTTTAGACAATTTTAGCAGGCGAAAGTCCACATTCAACTTGACATAACCTCAGTTGTTGCTCCTCATTCACACCCACCAGCTACTTCTGATGCATAGCAAAGTAACAAGTCAGTGAATAGGCATTTAGACCAAACTGCAACTAGTAAAGCATGCAAAAAGTGAACATGAGAGCAAGGGGGAATACAGGAAAATTATTAATTACCAGTGACTTTAACAGCAATAAGTGCAATGTGGATGTGAAGAATCAAAGAAATGCTGGGGAAGGACTGGAGAAGTGATGAGGGATCCGTTTGTGTAGGATCTGATTGAAAACGAGGATTTGGAGGAAGCAAACAGTGACTCCATTGTTATCACAGCAGTCTGACAAAAGGGGAGAGGAAAAGGAGAGAGAGGTGGAGACAGAGTGGTGTACAAAGACAAAGCAGAATGAATTTATGTAAAGTGCTCTTTGTGGTGAGTGACTGAACTGAAAGACTTGTGAGATCCATGCAGATTTCTAAAGGCAGCCTGAGATCTTCAGACACCTGAACATCAGTTTCTGCAACAGTAAATGAAACATTCAACCATGACAAAGTTTATCCCTAAATATGCATTCATTTTTTAACGAACTGCTTTGTTTTTTAGAATCAGGGAGGGAGCTCTCATCTGGTAAGACCACAAGTTATCACTGTGCATATATTTGCAAAAAGATAAAGAAGCAGATTAGATTTTTGTTTTTTTGAGATTCACGATTCTGTTGCGTTGCCGCTGCAGGTGAGGTCACAGCCATTGTGATAGGAGTGATGTGTGGCTGCGTGGGTGTGGCGGTGATCATTCGCTTCATCGTGAAGACAATACGGTAAACTGTCCTTCTCATTTTACTTCTTCCAATAGCTTGTTTTCCAATCCGGTCCTTCAGAGAGCCGATACTGGTTGCCTGTGTGCTGTTGATTTAATGTGACACTGTGTGCAGGAGTTCAGCTTGTACATTCACTCTCTCTTTCTCTTGACAGATTTTTTAAACTCCTTCACCTTGAAACAGTCGTGGTAAACAGGTGGTTTACCTGATTATAACACTGACACTGATGCCACTGATACTTTAGTTGCTTGTTTGTTGACTGCAGATGTCCTTAAACACAGCTCAGGGATAAATTAACATAAATGATCTATCAAATAAAAGTGGAGAAAATCATTACCGCAGGAAAAACCCAATCTTTCATTTGAAAACTCAAATGGAGTGAAATAACCCAAAGAAGTATTTATTTATGTTTTCATTCATGAAATGTTTTGCCGACAGTTAAATACCAACATGAAAAACCCAGAATGTGTATTTTTTATTTATTAAATTGTGTGGCTATTGTATGGCCACACAATGGGGAAAAAGACAAATGCTTTTGGCCAATTTTCTTTTCCGTTACAAAATAACATTAACATTTTGAGGGAAAAAGTTGCAAAATTACAAATGGTTTTATTCACCAACTATGTCCATACAAAAAAGAATGTGACTATGGTTTCCATCTGCATTCAATAAAAGCCTGTATTATATAAATAAAAGAAAGGAAATAAAGTTTTAAAAACAGTTTGGTTTATTAAAGTGTGAATAATATCCTGAAGAAAATCCTGCGCTGCTGTGTTTTTTTTCCCAGCCTACATAAAGCATAAAGGTCGTTTATAAGTTGAGAGAAAGAAAGTCTTTGTTCTTTAATCCTATTCTAAAGTATAAAGTTAGAAGCTCATTCAAACAACGCATGGCTGTCACAAGTCTTTGCGGCAGTGTTGGTTTAATTCATTCCTGATACTTTAATCTCAACATTTCGACCTGACTTGGTGATCTGAATACTTCAACGTAGCTGAACAGGCTCCGATCGCTTAAGGAAAACATTTACACCAAACACTTCCATATAAAGTGTTGCCAGGTCTGTTAAAGAAACTCAAATATGTATTTAATCCTCTTTGTTTCTCTGTGAAAATCTGAAGGCAATTTTAACATCAGTGTGGGGATAATCTGCTTTCTTAACATCATGCATGTTTCTGACTCCTCTGATCTTGCTTTGTTTGCACACACTAGGCATAAATGTAAGGTCTCTTCTTTAACCCGATGCTTATTTAAATCCTTTCTGTTGCTTTGATCAGCAGTTTTCATGCAATGATCAGCTTCATCAAAACCCATACTTTTTATTTGAAGGAGTTTGGTGCCGTGGCAAAAGAGAAAAGATGTTCAGTTAGGTGTCAAATAGGATTTTACTTTTATCGTCAAACTAAACTGTTTTGTTGACTGCAGACAAACAAATTAAAAGCCAGGCTAGCACTTTGAGGTGTTTTGGTGCTCCGAGTCATTTTTCTGCTTTCAGAGGCCATCACCATCAGGGGATGAATTAGGACAACGAATGTAGACAGAACATTTTATAAAGTAAAGTCATATTACCATGAATCGGATCAAAGTGAAGCCTGGACTCTAGTTACACTTCTGGTATAAATGCCTCTTTATCAACTAACCCAGTTCTGCCAGCAATGCTCTTATTGTTGCATTAAACTGCAGATAAATGCATTGCACTTCTAAAATCCAGTGTTTTTTCTTATTGTTGCTACTTTAGATCTTTAAGGGTTTGAGCTAGAGTTCCTTTATTTACGAACTGTGCCACCCACATGTTACTTCTTGGCCTCTGCCCCGGAGGTTTAATGCTGTAGCTGATCAGTGTACTGATGTGAAACATTAAGACATCCCATAAACGCTTATCTATGATTTTTATCGTTTCACGTATCTGTTGTTGTAATATTTGTTGTTGTAACTCACTGCATTCACTCTGCCAATCCTTTAACATGTAAAACCATATGTATTTTTCTGGTTGCATTGCCATCAGGAGCCCTTAGGTGAGGCCAGGCATCACCTAAGTGCTGACTTTCACAATCTCAGTCAGCTGTGTGCCCTTGTTTTAAAACATAATCTCCTGTCCTTATGAGTAATGAGAGCAGGAGTGAGGTTTTAAAATATCTGAACACAGTCTCTTTGACACCTTCAATCCATGATTTCTTCTTTGTTTTTTTTCCTTGTGATTCTGTCTTTTGATCTTGGAACAGCTCTACTTCTAGCTGGGACGTCCTGCACAATAACCGGCCTGCTCCCATGCCAAGGTTATTTCTCAGGATTTGTGACCTATGAACCAATGTCCTGAGCACCTCTCTTTGTTGTACACACCTATCCAGTCACTTAACCTCACTGTTTAGAGCAAAACGCCTCCTAATGTTGTCTTAAAGATATTCCACTTACAAACTAACCTCTGTTTGTTTATATATAAACAAACAAACTGATATATATATATATATATCAGCTAGAATTAGCGCTGCAGCCACACAAATGCATCAGTTTAAAACTCCCAGATGTAACATTTGTAATTTGATGTTGTAATGAACATTATAAACCAAGCCTTTAGTATTCTGTTAAAGTCGCACTACTTTTTAAATCTAAAACAAGAGGGTATAGACAATAGATGGAGTCATTACAGCATTTTCATAACAATTACAACTCTGATATTAGTCCTAACAAATGACAGCCCAACTTTTCCACCCTTAATCTGCTGCAAAAATGACTCGGATAGATGAGATTTATTTTGCTTCAAGGATGTGATTTATAAAAAGTGCAAAACAACCCATATATTTAAACCAATCTGCTCATACACAAAGCCAGTGATTACTTCCCATTATATCAGACACTAATAAAGTATATTATTTATAAACGGTTCTAATTGTTACACTATTTTTTAAAAATTAAAACCACAATCACTGAGTGTGTATTTATGTTAAGACATCACTTGGTCTGTAAAGCCACTTATATTGGCCTTACTACTAATATCCCCTCTCCGTTCACTCCCTTGTAAATATGGACCTTTTATGGACAATATAAGAACTACACTAACAAATTAAACAAATCCCCAGACAGGTTTTCTGCAAGTGGGATAACTTTAATAACTTTTTTTCTCTCTCTCAACTGTTTCAGAACAAAGGAGACCGAGAAGTCGCAGGAGAAAAAAACAGATCTGGCTCTAATGACAACCTCAAAAGCTGAACGGAAAGAAGAGTTGTCACCCTCACCTCAGACCGAGCCATAGCTTTACATCTCACTTCAGGATGTTCTGTCTTTTTTTTCTCATCAGAGGTGATTTTATGGATCTGTGTCCTAGGGAAAAGCAACTATATTTTATCTGAATCGATCACAAAGAGAGAGAGAGAGAGAGATTGTGTGATAAAGGCCTTTAATTTGGCTCAGTTTTCAGTTGTGCTATGAAATTATATTCTACCCAAAACCAAGTAAAGCAACTGATGCTGGTTTAATATTTGGGTGTGTTTCATACGTGTGTATACTTGAGATGAGGAATGCACATAAATATGTTTTTTTCTTTATCTTAGTTTTATTGTCATTTCTGTCACAATATTTCAAGCACTCTGCACTAATACTGTGTAAGCTTTTTAAAGCTAAACTCTTATGAGGAAATTTAAAAGATAAAACAGACTGATGTAAAAACATGACGGGTGACATGTATATACAGATGCTGTACAAACTTTTGAGATCGGATTTTAATTGTGCACATTTTGTTGTAAATGGAAGTTATATTAATGTACATGCCTTTACTCTGTTAAAGAGAGAAATATAAACGCTGCATGTCATCTGCACATATTTGTTTATTGTTGTGTCTAACCTGTCTGCCTGAGCACTGCATTAAAACACTTGAATGCTGAACGAGTTTTGAATTATTCCCTATAAATATCAGAACTGTGAGATGGAGGAGTTTGGAGAAAACAATATTCAGTACAGAGGAATAATAGTGGAAGGAGACGGAACTGCCAGGAAGAAGGGAAGAGCTCAAAAGATTTATGGATAAATGCACAAGTTTTCCAGTCTAACTTTCATTGAAGACGCTTTACCTTGGCTTCTTAAGAAAAGACCTCAAAACCTTGGGTACAATTCTCAGATGCCTTATGGTGCAAGAGTTATCTCTATTGTTCTGTGAATTATAAAGTTGCAGCAAGATGTACAGTAATATTAAGCAAACCTTAAATTCAAACGAGATAATATAAACATCCAGTCGAAGGACAGAAGTGGAGTCTTAAAGAAATATTGGGAAATGAAGGAAACAGTGGATATTTACAGATTAAGGAAAGCATTTATCTTCAGAATACAAAATTATAAAATATAATTTAATATGCGTAAAGTAACGTGGCTGCACACCCGCGTACACTAGGTGGCGGTACCTTAAGAAGCCAAGGTAAAGGTAAAGAAGAACATCCAGGCGCAAAGCTTGGATTTCAGCTCCAACAGCGCCCCGTGTGGTCAGAGGTGTGTGGTGCACAGGCCCCTCCTGCTTCACACTGGAAGTGAAATGTGGAAGCGAAACTCAATAACAGAGGGACGTGAAAACATCTGCAGATTTAGATTTATTTTGATCAGAGGGCATTTTTCTGAGACCAGAACCAGGTAGGGAAGTTCTCCCAGCTGTTCCCTACATCCGCCTTTTGCTTTCGTGTTTAAAAAAGGGAGCAGAGACGCAGAGTTTCGGCTTTGAGAAACTGTCCCCACTGTTTATTACGTGTCACGCATGCAGTCTGAGAGATTTTTTTTTTTTTTTTTGCAAAAGAAAAAGACAAAAAACGTTAAGCTACTTTATTTTTTTTCCCCACACATTTTTCCTTAACTGAATTCTTCCCCGCAGGAATGGCGGCCCACACATTGTGTCTCTGTATTGCTGCCAGTTTCATTTTAACTCAACCAACATCTGCCAAAAACGATGCTCCCTGTCTGCCCGGAAAGTGGAACAATGCCGCTCAAACCTTCATCAAGCGCCATCTTCCCAAAGGGTCTCCGACTTCTCTGGACCAGAACCAGTGGCAGCAGTTCATCAAGTCTCTGGGAGGCTGTGACAGACCCACGCAGTCGTTCCTCCACCCAGATGAGCTGGAAAAGGTGAAATCTGTGTGCTCCAGTAGAGGAGGGAAGGTGCTGAAAGATAACCTGTGCATCAGTAAGCAGCCATTTAGTTTTGTGACGGTGAGGAGCATCCAGGGAACCTGCGGGATCAAGAGCGTCACGCAGGAAAACAAACACCTGATCCTGGCCTGCGAGGTTTTGGAGAACCAGTGTGTCCCGGTCCACTTCGAGGGAAACTCCAGGGATCAAAAGCCCAGCAACAACGCCAGAGACTGTGAGGACCCCGAGAGCAGAGGGCAGGACCCCGAGAGCAGAGGCAGGACCCGAGAGCAGAGGCCAGGCTCCCACCTTTAAAGTGACACCTCTCTGGTTGTTTGCTTTTATGCTCGTTTTCTATGCGTTCTGACTTTTTCGAAGGACATTTTGAGGAACTACATAAGACTGAGATTTTTTTATCAGAGGATAATTTTATTTTCAGTTGTGGTTTTTGATTTTTGAAACGGTATTGCATCATAATCGCATAAGCCAGATATATTTCTTTCAATTTTACCAAGAGCTTCCTCAGGTATCTGCATGTGCGTTCAGTCCAGTTTTAAGCTTGTTTTTTTGTAATAACTTATCGTCATAATGTTCAAGTTACATCAGCCATTTCAGTAATAAAAAGCAAATTTTAGTTTTGCATTATATAAATATTGGGATTTTAAAATATATCAGAATCATTTCAGTCAAATGTCTTTTCAAAACATTTCAATTTAACTTAATTTTAAAATTTCATTTGAGACTATAGGCCATGTTTGCATGTGTTTTCAGTCAGTTGGCTTTAAGTGTTGCACATTTTATGTTCTGTTTGAGTAAAAATATATACAGTTTTGATATGATGTGGATTTAAATTGGAATGACCTCTGGACATTTAAAAAACGAATACAGACTGTTTATTAAAAGTGTTTTCTTGACTCCGTGAAATATTGTTTTCATCTATGAAACCTATATTACTTCAGAATAAGAAATAACCAAGAAACAACCTGACTGGAGTTTTGTGGGCAAAAAAAATTAATCTATAAATCGGTCTAAAAAGCCACCAAATAGAAGACAAATATCTTTTATTGTCCAAATGTTTTGGATGCAAGCATATTCAAAGTATAGGGTAAATTTACAACACATGAAGAATGATGTGCAGAAATTTAAAATATTGTACTTGAATTAAAAGTGATGTGAAACTGGTCACGGAAGTGTCAGAGTTTCCAAATTTCTGTTTTTGATGTGGAAAAACATGGCGTGTTCATTCTGGTTCTGGTTTTCATTTCAGTTCTTCAAATTTCTTTGTAAATGAAACACAAACACTTCTGCTCTGGGTAATACCTTGTCTCCGAGAGAGAGGCATCAGGGAAACGTAGACTGTGATTTCAAAGCAGATAAAAAAATAACTAATTTTTGGATATAATAAAACCAGATTTACAATAAATGTTTAAAATTACAGCTTTTACTAATTAATAGCTTTCTATTAATTATTATAAAATGCTCCTGTTTCAGATTAATTTTAGAAATTATTTATAGTTGCTTAAATGTTGGATTAAAGAAAATTGTGACTTCCTAAAAATAAAACAAAACACAATAGACGTTTGCATTGACTAAGATCAAATGTACTTGGAAAAAATGATGACGACGTTTTATAAGCTTTCGATTCAAAACGTTTAGTTAAATGGAGTCACATTTCAGGACAGTCGCATTAGCACATGATGTGACTAATCTAAAAATGTTAATGTCAATATTACGTAATGCAGATTAATCAGGTGAGCAAATTTGACTTGGAAAAAAAAACACCACAACAAATTTTTTTGTAAAATCAAAGTGGTATGTACTTATTGTAACAATAAATCATTGTAGAATCATCGTTACAACTGGTTTTTAATTACCATTTCTAAATTATGTTGGAAATAAAATGACTTCTTTTAAACCATCCTGCAAATCTGCGATGTTTGCAAGAGTAAAATATTTTCTTTAACATTTTTATGATATCGAGGATTTTTATATTTCAAGCTTGGAAAGTTAAGCATGGTGATTAATCATGTTTATTCTTGGATACAGTTTCCTGAAAGTGGCACACTTATGCCTCTTTTCCACCGGCCCGCCCGGCTCGGCTCCGCTCGGCTCGGCTCGGCTCTGTTTCGGAGTGACCGCGTTTCCACCGGCTCTTCTCGGCTCTGTAGCTGGTACCGCCAGCTACAGAGCCGAGAGGGGGGGTGTAGCGCCCCGCCTCCAGGAGCTACGTGCTGAGCTTCGTTACATGTGACCTAACGCGAGTTGTTGTTTTTCTGATACAAAAGAAGAAGAGAGAGCTGAGCTATTTTTTACAGCCTGATTGCGATTTTTCTGAGACTTCAAGAAAATGTGACAGTGGGAGGAAAAGCTGGATGTGGTGAGGAGGAGCTGATCTCCGCCCTGCTGGAGGAAAGCAGGAGGTTCAGACGGTTCAGGTGAGCTAACGATGATTTTTAAACTACGATAAAACTTGTAATCGTGCCGAATATACATGCGCTAATGTTAGTCACGGTGTTGCAAATAACTTAAAAATGTCAGAATAAATTCCTAATATATTCCAATGTGTTTTCATGTTGGCAAACTGCCGCCGCAGACCATCGTGGTTCTTCGTGCTTCTTTGGGTTGGAGGATCTCATCAGTGTCCGTCTTCCTGCTGGTCGTATTGACCTTCAGGAAGAAGGTCAATACGACCTTCAGAGACCTTCACCTTTCTGGAGCAGGAATCACATGACCCCAATATGCTGATGAAATATTTCTGATTTAAAAAAACGTGTCTGATATTCTGACGGAGTTGAAGTGCATTAACAGTCTGTTGTTTTTAACTTTTCAATACGTTTATGTTTCACCTGATGTCCAAGTTATACTGAGAACAAATAAAGCTTTATTCCCTCTAATCTGACTGGTTCCTCTTCTATGTTTTCACATTTTGGACACTAAAAGGTTTAAACACGACTACAAATGGTCAGAAAACGTCCATCCATCAGAAGGTGATGTGTTCTGTGTCTCAGGTAAAGATTTTGACTGAAGCTAGTAAGAAAGTCTCTTTTTCTCTATACATGATTAAAAGTAGAGAAGTCTTAAGAACAACGAAGTGACAGTTTTTGGATACAAAGTTGGAGAAAAGAGTTCATAAGGGAAACTACACACACTTGTTCAGCACCTGTAACCCATCCAATCAATGCTAGAAAGATTGGCATATTTAAGTAAAAACATTTAATTTCTATTGGAAAATTGACCACAGACATTACAACGCCCATTTTCAACCAAAAAGTGCGTTTTGTAATTTTTTAGTAGTGTAAATATTTGGTCCAGCAGGGTCCTGGAGGGTGCATGGGAGTTCGCCCAACCAGTCTACATGTGTTTTGTGGACTTGGAGAAGGCGTTCGACCGTGTCCCTCGGGGGGCCTTGTGGGGGGTTCTCCGGGAGTATGGGGTACCGGGCCCTTTGATACGGGCTGTCAGGTCCCTGTATGACCGGTGTCAGAGTCTGGTCCGCATTGCCGGCAGTAAGTTGGGCTCGTTTCCGGTGAGAGTTGGACTCCGCCAAGGCTGCCCTTTGTCACCGATTCTGTTCATTACTTTCATGGACAGAATTTCTAGGCGCAGCCGAGGTGTTGAGGGGATCCGTTTTGGTGGCCTTAGGATCGCATCTCTGCTTTTTGCAGATGATGTGGTCCTGATGGCTTCATCAGATCGTGATCTGCGGCTCTCGCTGAAATGGTTCGCGGCCGAGTGTGAAGCGGCCGGGATGAGGCTCAGTGCCTCCAAATCCGAGGCCATGGTCTTGAGCCGGAAAAGGGTAGAGTGCCTTCTCCGGGTCAGGGGGGTCGTCCTGCCTCAAGTGGAGGAGTTTAAGTATCTGGGGATCTTGTTCACAAATGAGGGAAGAAGGGAGCGGGAGATCGACAGGCGGATTGGGGCAGCATCTGCCGTGAAGCGGGCGCTGTACCGGTCCGTCGTGGTGAAGAGAGAGCTGAGTCAAAAGGCGAAGCTCTCGATTTACCGGTCGATCTACGTTCCCACCCTCATCTATGGTCATGAGCTTTGGGTCATGACCGAAAGAACGAGATCACGGATACAAGCGGCCGAAATGGGTTTCCTCCGCAGGGTGGCCGGGCTCTCCCTTAGAGATAGGGTGAGAAGCTCGGTCATCCGGGAGGGACTCAAAGTAGAGCCGCTGCTCCTCCACGTCGAGAGGAGCCAGTTGAGGCTCGGGCATCTGGTCAGGATGCCTCCTGGACGCCTCCCTGGTGGGGTGTTCCGGGCACGTCCCACCGGGAGGAGGCCCCGAGGAAGACCCAGGACACGCTGGAGGGACTATGTCTCTCGGCTGGCCTGGGAACGCCTTGGGGTTCCCCCGGAGGAGCTGGAAGAAGTGGCTGGGGAGGGAAGTCTGGGCCTCCCTTCTGAAGCTGCTGCCCCCGCGACCCGACCCCGGATAAGCGGAAGAAAATGGATGGATGGATGGATATTTGGTGAAAAACCCTTTTCAGCATTTCACCACTTGGTGTCGCTGTGAATCGACTGATGTTGAGAGCTACACGGTGATGCTAAATTTAAACTTGTGGGAAATAATTTAGAAGACAGTTACAATAATTGTCCAAATCTTAGGCGTCTATAAATGGACGCATGAATCCAAGAAACAGCCGCTTCTCATAATTGCAGTCTCTTTACGAAATCCTTTTTTACCTGAAATATTTGTATTTTGTAATATGCCAATTCTCATTTTCTCCCTTCACATTAAAGCTGTGTGGACTTCTTATGGCTAAGAGAAAACTCAGAGGAAAATAAGACTGAACCCAGGACTGAAAGAGGACGTTGTTTTATTTAACATCTTAAATATAAAGGAAATAATTGAAGTGTTGTAAGTTGTACCTAATAAAATGGACCATGGTTTATTTGAAGTCCTATGATAATTAGCTTTGCCACTCTAAAAATGGGAAAGCTAACTCCCAATCCTCTACCATTAAGGGAAAGATTAATGTTTGCTGGTTCTCTTGGAGACACAAACACAAACATTTTCTCCTGAACCACCTTTCAGGTGTTCTGACTTCACCTGTCCCTGCAGGTATTTGAGTGGGCATGGAGTCACGCATAGCTTGAGTTCACCACACAGCAATACATCCAAAGAACAAAGGTTTTAAATAGTCAAATGCAGCCTTACATGCCCGGACATGTCTTTTAATTGGGGTCAAAAAGTTCACGTCTGACACTGGAAACGGGGCACCACCTTTTTATCACCACTAGGTGGCAGGAGAGACATTTAGAGTTGACAAATCCCAGAAGCAAACCTGAACATAGAATAGAATAGAATTGAATAGAATAGAAATAACCTTTATTGTCCGACAGTAGGGGAGTGAATAATAATAATTAACAATGATGCCATTTAAAATAAAAAATATGGGGAAAAAATGGAAACATGCATATTTGACCTTTTTTTTCGTGTTAAAAGTTGTTACTACCTTTATAGGAAAAAAATGAGGTTCTAACATTGAATTTGCTGTCTTGACAAATATTAGGGATTTTTTTTGTGAAGATAGTGACTTTTCTTGGTGGTGTTGTAAATTAAATTGTACAAAGAACAAATGGAAGTGAGAGGATTACTTATAGCTTTTAAGTTTTACATCATAACCTGAGATGTAGTCTGAAGAACTGAACACAAATTTATTATTATAGAAGTGTTGTCATCCTTCCAGAGAAATAGAGAGAGAAATAAAATTTTCCTCTGAGGCTTTTTTATGTAAGTTGAATGCTTTTTCATCACTCTACTAGCCCTTTGTAGAAATCAGATATTTTTCTTGACTCAATTCCAAAGAATGCAAATAAAATGGGGCTTCTCTTCTTTAACTTACAAATACAAATACCTGTAAATATGTATAAAAGTTCAGGGTCATGCAGAAACGTGTTGGATCGAGGGAAAAATGGCTTTATTGTGTCAAAGTCGCTGACCCCAGTTCTGTCCATGTGCTTAAAATTTCCTGCTCGACAATAAAATGAGGAAGGAAAGTGAATTTCTTTTAATTTCTTACTAGACGCTGTAAATTATCTGTTAGGACTTCAGTTTCACCACAAAGAGGCCTTTGGCGAAGTCATAAGATTATGTAGAAATCACAGGATCACTTAAACTTAATGCTGTTTCTTTCGTTTTTAACCTCGAGGTGCAAAAGTGCAACACAAGGAAGGAGAAAGGAATAAATGCAACTCAGATCTCCAAAAGCAAATTGGCAAGTGATACTTGAGAGCTTTAGGTCGACATCTAGCAACAATGACCAGAGGCTGACCTCCAGCTAGACCAGGCCTTCAGCTCTGGTATTTCCTCATTAAGGACATCGCCACGGGGTCATGCATGCACATCCATGCATATACTGTATCCATGCCTTTTAGTGTGTTGCCCTCATGCACCGAGCAGATTGCTGACACAATTGTAGCAGAGGAAAAAGCAAAAGCACGCAACAATCGTTGACTCGGGTCGAGGAGGAAAGGCTGCAAGAGAATAAAAGAATGAGCGCGGAGTGAGGGGCGGCATGAGGGCAGAGTGGGCGGCGAGGAAGAGGTGAGGGGTGCAGGGGACAGGGGGGACAACTTGGAGACGGCTGCGCTTTATTGAACTTGTTGGGGTTTGTAGGGCAAAACAAAAACACATAAAACTGGGTGAAAAGTATGGGAACCAGCTCTTGTTTTCCTTCTCAACTTTAACATCCACTTCACCTCACTGTACTTCACCCAACCTTCCCCACCAACACCACTATCTCTGGCACTTCCTCTCTTTGCTGTCTGACCTCCTTTTTTCTCTCCTCAGTTCCTCCGTCCTGTTGTCCTTCGCCTTCCTGTCCAGCAATTCAGCATCATTCAGGCCCATTCAGTGCGGTTTTACAGTGCTGCGGTCAAGCAGCGCCTCAAAAGGGGCCCGTGAACTCATTAAGTCTGTAGGTGGCACTGAGGAGGGGGAAAAAATAGCAAAAACGAAGTGGTCAAGATTGAAGATTACCAGATTAAAACCCACAACGTTACCTCCACTCGTTTCAAAATGAAATTTGACGTTGGATCTCCTGCTGTTGAGATCCGCTCATGAGAAAAGAACATGATAATTAGAGCCACAAAGACACGAGGGGGGAGGGGAAGATGGATTTTAGGAGCCGGGCGGGAGGGGAGGGTGAGGACTCTGCTGGACAAAAGGAATAGACTGTGAGTAATACAGACATCTGGGTGCAACTGCACAGGCATCTAGGACTTTGGTCTGATGAACGCGTAGAGACTCAGCTTGAGTCACCCACACACACATGCACTCACTCACTCTCTGCAGCTTTAGATGCAAAAGAAAAAATCCTTCTAAGGACATTATGATGTGTGTGGGCAGGTTATTAGGTCATTCTTTCAGCCTCCTACTTCCTTTAGGACTTTTTTTTTGTCCAAATAGAAAATTATCTTGTTATTGCCCACACAAGTGTGGTCTTGATCTGGTAGGGGGGCACAGAAGCGTAGGAGACAACCATTAGATACTCTTTATTCCTCCTTCTGACTGAGTTTGAACTTCAGCAAGTTGTCTTCAGTACATCTAGGTGCCATGTTTGACATGTTTAATTATCTCAAGTGAAGTGAATCTCGTTCCACATGTTTCTGAACTCTTGCAAACTCCTTTCAGTCAATTTGTGGATGGTATTATTTTATACACTTTGTAATCTGATTTCAGTTTCAGTGGAGGGAGCTAAAGATGAGGGTGATGGTCAGAGGCCTTCCAACCTCAAAGGTCATCATCAAATGGAAATGTTCAGTATGCCATGTTTATCAAGACGTAAACTAAAACACTTAAAAGCTGAGAACTCCTTTTGCATTATTTTATTACCGTCTGAAAATTGTCCGTCTCATTTCCTTCCAGAAACAAACTTCATTATATGAATGTATGCACACATATTTAAAATTAATCAATCAATACGTCAGCAGTATGAAAAATATTTACCTCCCCCACATTTATTAACACTCCAGGATAAGATGTAGAAAGATCTTAAACAGTGAACTTTAAGTTTTACTTGAAGCCATGTGTCCTGTCTCGTAAATAGTAACATTTTAGCTGCTGTTTTCATTTCTAGGAGTAGCTTAGAGTGTTACATTTCATATTTACACCCAGCGAAGGAGAAAGTTGCTCCACAATGTTGTCAGACTTAAAAGCAAAGCATAAATCTAAAAAATGTTTTTGTAAAAATACAGGGATTTTGAGGAGTTTTAATAATTGTGGCACTGGTGATTATGTAAAAAATAAACTCCCTAAGATGTGGATTTAAAAATAAATGAATGTAGTAAAGTATTCAACATTATTAAGCTCCAACACAATAAAATACTTTTTTTACATGTTTACCAATAAGAGTGTAAAGTGCTGAATGTGGTGCATTGATTTGTTGACAAAACTGACCTTTGTCTACTTGTACATCTCACACACACACAGAAAAAAAGATATAGACAGGAGACATTTTACTTCCAGGCTGCATTTTCTCTCTCTCTCTCTCTCTCTCTCTCTCTCACTCTCTCTCTCTCCCTCTCTCTCTCTCTCTCTCTCTCAGCTCTTATCTCCTCT
Source organism: Poecilia picta (assembly GCA_033032245.1). NCBI lineage: Eukaryota > Metazoa > Chordata > Actinopteri > Cyprinodontiformes > Poeciliidae > Poecilia > Poecilia picta. The sequence continues at coordinate 15,912,999 of CM065368.1, forward strand.
TCTCTCTCTCTCTCTCTCTCTCAGCTCTTATCTCCTCTTCTCTCTCTCTCTCTCTCTCTCTCTCTCAGCTCTTATCTCCTCTTCTCTGCTCTTTAACCTTCCACATTCTCTGCCTCCTATTTCCAAGTTAAATGCTGCCATCCTTAGCACCCTAATCAAATCCATGTGGTGAAACTGTGCTGCCACACACACTTTTGGCTGCAAATGAATGCGCGTGTGCGTGTGCATGTCACCCAGACTGTTTGTTGTGCAACTGTGGTGAAAGTCAAACAGAGCAGTGGTTCACAGATGTCTTGGTTTTTCACCCCTTGGAAAAGGAAAAATGTTTTTCTGCTTCTGAGTCTGTAATTTCTGGAGGCGGGAGGAGGTTCGCCTGTCATGTTTTTTTTTATGCCATCAAAAGCAAAGATCTCAGAAAGTATCAGGGACGTTTCATCAGCTACTCTGGTCTCTCAATGATCATCCAGCCCCTCCACTTCGTCTGACACCGAGGTAAATCAAACGACAAACCCTCGTTAATTCAGAAAGGCTTTTACGAGCATGCATTGATAATTCCTGTCTGGTGGCTTGTTTAATGGAAAAGCTGCATGTAAAAATCCCTTCCAGTCAGAAGTTGGTGCTTTGGAAGGCCAGGGTCAAGTTCACATGTGGGATCACTCACGATACCGGGGTGAGAACTTCTACCGGAGGTCAGCTAGATGATAAAGTGGAGAATGACACTGAAGTGTGACTTTACAGCAGGCAAAACACTTCCACGTTCACACGGACAAACTGCAGCTTGTGCAGACGTATCGCCCGTTTTACTGAAACGACAGTTCAAACACAAATTTTACAAGGCCTCAGCTAGCATGGGAGGTCACCATCATTAGGGCACAGACTGTTCCTTGTTTGCTTCATGGTCCAGATCAGAGCTCTTTGGTACCATAAGTAGCCTGGATGTCCTGCAGATACGGTTCAAACCTGAGTCATTTGAATGAGGGAAGGAAATAGGAAACAATAAGCAGCACAGCAGGAAGGGAGAGCAGAGATATGGAGTGGGCAGTTCTGGTGAGAGTGTTGATATGAGGCTCAGGCTGATTTGAATAGAAATCCATAAATCCACTGAGGAAGAGAAAGACCAGATCTCGGCGAGACTCAAATCTGAAAATGAATCTGCCACATTTTAAAGAACAGATTCTCTGTCAGGTTTTGCGATGTCCACAAAAACGTTTTATGTGTCCGGCTGACAGAAAGGCCTTCACACGTGTACATAAATGTGAGATTGAAAAAAAAGAATGCAACTTTTAATTTTTTTATTTTTACAAATTAAAAACAGAAAAGCATACCATGCACACCCCTACTCATCACTTTGAACCACCTGACACTAGGATTTGTCCACCTTTGAGCCTCTATACTCTAGAAAAGTACTGCTGAATGTTTCCAGAGTAAAAATATACACAACATATAAAATGCTCCTTCCACTTTAACATTCTTTGTTTTTTGGTTGTCACATAGAAATTTAATACGCACCAAAGTGTATTTCCTGGAGTCCCGAGATCAGACGGATTGTAAAACACAGAACCAGATGGGTTTACATTATTTTTGTCTGAAAAGGTTAAAAACCACAAACTTATAAGTTTCTAAAGCTAAACTTTTATGATCTAACTTGATAACAGAACGGAACACATAGTAAAATCTTACTTACTCCAAAGCTTTTTCAAGTCAATCCATTTCAACTTCTCACATAACCAAGAACCTTTTCTAAACAGATTAAAAATAAGTCTATCCAGTTTTGTGGCAACTCTGCCAAACATCAGATCAGTAACTGCCTTCACTTAAAGTCTTATTTGCAGACAGATCCTGTCACCAAGCTGAATATCAGCCAGTTCTAATGTTAGCCAACATATCTGCTTCTTCTGTATTTTTCCCAAACGCTGCAAGTGTTTCTGCCTTTGACTGTGCCTGGTTAGTGATATTAGCAGTAGACTTTGTCTTATTTCCATGGGGCAAAGCCAGCCTGTCAGTTTCAGCGATGACAGGTGATGATATCAGTTACAAAAGATAATCTCAGTGAGAAAGAACACTGTAGCAAACAAAGAAGCACAGAGGGATAATAATAGAGGAAACATGGGGAAATGAAGATCAAATCAGCTCTAGCTGGCACTGGAGGAGCAATCCAATACTTTTTACACCTTCAAAGACAGAGGCGTCTCTCTTCGTTCACTCCCTCTCAACTCTATCTGACACTGCAGGTTGTGTTTTTGATCTCCAAGGTTTCCCTGTCTCTCTTTACCGACTCACTTTCTCCTCAACAATAAGATTTTTTTTAAATCACTTGCACTCAAATTTCTAACTTTCTCCCTAACTTAACTATTCCCTCTGCCATCCATCTTCTCCTATCACGCTCTCCTCTTCGGCAGACTTGAGGAATGTGTCCGAGCAGCACAAAGGAACAAAAGCCAGACTGCAGAAGGAGGAGAAGGGGGCGATTGGGAGCGAAAGTTGCCCAAAATGAAGGAGAGACAGAAATAGGGGCGGGGGGATGAGAGGAGAGAGTGAGGCCAAGAGGAGCAGAGGACGGATGAGTGCACCTGAATGCTGAGCCGTGCTTTGTCACGGCGTGCTGACATGCAGCATCACACACATTTCAGAGCTCTTTATCAATCCCCACTTTGAAACGGCGCACCCACACACACACACACACACACACACACACACACTCACACACACACACACAACACACACACACACACACACACACACACACACACCACACGAGATGGGTGAGGCCGTCACTGCGTTGCTCTGCTTCTAAACCCTTTGATGCTTTTTTGTTGTTATGTCATGGTAACATGTTAAAGGATCCGCATCGAAGCCGAAGATGGATTCCCTAGATGCTTTGCCGGCTCTTTTGTGTTTGAACTGGTCACTTTGAATTTGAGGACGTGACTGATTCTTCATTTTGGAGAGAAATGACATTTTCATCATGACCACCGGCAGAAGAAATGTGGTGGAATGTTGTCAAACGGACGCAGAGACGCGCACAACCAGCTTAACTGTGATTCCAAAAGCATCCGTGCACTTTGAACGTTCTCACATCATAACAACAACCAAAGAATTCTATGTATTTAATTAATGAGGATGAAGTTAAATGCCAACACAACGTGATGTCTGATTGCAAAGTAAGAAAAAATGTGCAAAAAAACAAACAAAGAAATTATAAAAGTGTGGCTTGTGTTTGGATTTAGCCTCGTCACTCTGACTTGAGAAGGTTCATAGTTTCTCTACAATGACTTCTGGTGGTGGCAGTATCATGTTGAGGTGATGACGTTCTGAAGCAGAGAGAGGTGAGCTAGTCATCTGAGGGAAAACAGAGATAATGGAGGAAACTTGAGATGTTCTCTGTGTGAATGTACTGGAGATATTTTCTGCAAAGAAAGGATAAAAATTTCAGCCTTAAGGTATTACTTTTGGTACAGATATATACAAAGTGTTTGGAAGCCATTTTTAAAAATTTATTTAAAACCAGTGAAAGGTTTGTTGACTTTAAGGAGTTAATTTGATGCAAGAAAACCTTTATGCACACACAGATATTAGCACACTACAAGCGAACAAATGTTGGATGTTTGAGAAATATTGCTAGAATCACTGCAAATGAAAATGCAAAGTGCAGTTTGCACACTGCCTGTATGCCATGCTGAAGAGAGCAAAGTCTGAAGTCCAAATACCTGACTATTAAAGTACAAATGTAATCTGATATGAAACTCATAATGTAATAATAAAGTTGATTTCATCTAAAGTTCACTAATGGATGACTTTGTTTTTGCTTCCAAAAGTTTTAGTTGTGCTTTGCCTCAAAGGACTTGCAGCAGTTGTTGCAGAGTACAGAAAGGTTTTCTGTATTGATGAACACCAGAGTTTTCAGATTTTCATCCTTTCAGACCACATCACATTTGTAAATTAATATTATTATTATTTTTTAAAAGTCTATCACATCAAATCCCAATCTTGAAGTTACTCATTCTGATAGGTGGCAACATGCGGACAAGTTCAAGGGTTGTGAAAACTTTGTAACTGAATTTCTGTGTTTCTTGGTGGAGAAACAAAAACACTCTGAAAAAGATTAAAAGGAAGCAGCAAAAAGAGAGAATGAGTGACGGAAAACGGAGCGAGTCTGTGGAAATCAGATTTCTGATATGGGTGTCTTGTGAGAACATGCTGTGATTGTGTCATGGTGTGTGGCCTGTGTGTGTGTGTGTGGGGGGGGGGGGGAGAACAATGTGAACAAGCTTTGTTCACATCAAACTAGCCGCAGTGTGAGATGAGGTTCGCTGCATTTGGACGCAGCCCTCTGCGTAAAAGTGCATATCAATTTTCCAGACGCTGTTATGCCTTTGTTACTCATATGTCTCTTTTACAAGTTTGTGTTTTAGTGGGTTGGAGTTTCACACAACATACAATAAGGGACCTAAACCCTCATTATTGCCCACCAATCCTTTGCTGGAGTCCCCGGTTAATTCGCCGTTCAGTGAAGCGGACAGGATCATCCATCAAGAGTCAATAGTTAACGTCGGCTTTGTCCAATTTCCATCCATCATCACCGCGTGCGTGACTGTGCGCGTGCTCGTCACGCGGATACCCCCCCCCACCCCCCCAACCCTGCCTCCTGACCCTACCCGGTCTACCAGATCTCCCCCTCTTGCCCCTTTCTTCCGCCCGAGCAGCGGGGGGCAAAAAGCTTCAACGTGCGTCAACCCCACCTCTTCGTACTAATCCCCGCACGCCCTCTGCTCCTGTGCGCTGCCCACAGGAGGGTTTTATTTCCTCTAACGCAGCCCCAGCTAAATGGATATATCCCAAAAGGTCGCAGCCAGGAGCTGTATCCCATTACCAGCACTTTTATTTTTATGGCACGGAGCAGTGGCGCACAGGAGACTGGGGAGGGGGTGAACTTGACTTTCTTCTCTGTTCACAAACACGCACACACACACACGCACGCACACCACACACACACACACACACACACACACACACACACACACACACACACACACACACACACACACACACACACACACACACTGCCGCTGCCATCCACTCAGTCTGCCAGTTGACTGGTTCTTCCTTCGCACCGCCCTGCCAAGACGACATGTTCTGTCAACAGACTGGCTTGGCTACATCCTCCCTCTTTTGAAACGGCAACGAAGCAATCAATGCAATCTGCATGACAAGTTGCAAAAAACGAGACTTCTGCTGCGCGCCTGGCTGCTGGGGCTGCCATTAAAGTTGATGCTAAGCGTCTCCAAATGCTGGTCTGGCTTGGCTCCGTGCGTTAACCGTGAAATGCACATGTTGCCTGCAAAGGCGGGGTCAAATCGAACCCCACCCTCTCCCCCCTCGTCACTCAGTAGGACTCCAGGGCGGGCCCCAAAAAAAAAAAAAAAAAAAAAAAGCGAGGGGGCGTGCGCATCCCAACGCAAGTGTCTTCGCTTGCCATTCATTTTAAGCGCAGCAGCTTTGACCGAGCATCACACAGTTAGAGATAAGAAGAGCTGTCAGACGCAGCCGCTCAGACTGAGCTAAATCAAAGCATCCCCCAGGCTTCAGGTCAGGCGGAATAACTGGAACTTGTATTTTTACGCGCGGAAGAACTTGGACCTGTCAACTTACTTTAATTAACTTACCTGCGGCCGAAGATGGAGCGCCAAATCCCCGATTTCTCTGGTACCTGGGAAATGAAAAGCTCGGAAAACTTTGAAGAGCTTCTGAAAACACTGGGTAAGCAAAGAGAGGGATGCTTAAAATTTGCTTCTCGCATCTTTATATATATATACTGTATATATATATATATATATATATATATATATATATATATATATATATATATATATATATATATATATATATATATATATATATATATATATATATATATATATATAGGTCTTTGTAATATAGATTTTACAAAGACCTCGTTCTGCAGGACACAGGGTCAGATCTTGTCATGTGCCTCCTTGCACAGGGTCAGCCTGTTCGGCTCGGCCGGGGGGGTCTTTGTCATTCTGCGGAGCCAAAAACTCAAAGCGTGGGCCCCCACCCTTTTTTCTCCCCCATCTCCCCTCCTTTCGGCCTGCCCTTCCAAACACAAAGGAGACAAACGGCGGCACATCTGTCCGTGAACAACCTCCGATTATCTGAGTGGGTGCCGAGGAGGGCAGTACTGACACAAGACAGACAGTAGGGCAGACAGTAGCATCAATATGTAAAGTGTCAGGGAGAGGAATAAACACCTGCTGCTAGGGACGCCCAAAGCTGTTTGAGCCCCTCAGACCCACAGCGCCACTAAACGTCTCCTGATAGATATTTTTTCTATTAAAAAACAAAGAAAAAAGATTGTTATTCCACATTTAACACAATTGGTTTTACACATAACAAGCCAACAACAATCTGAATTATAATCATAAAAAGTGACATAATTGATTACTATGTGCCAGCCAATAAAATTATCCAGCAGCAACTGCCTGCAAGACCATTTAAAGAGCGTAGAAAAGTTTTGTGAACTTTGCAGTATGTTCAAGTGAGCAACACGAGTGAATGAGATATTTATTTGACTTGCTCGATTTAACTAAAACAAGCAGAATATCCCACAAAAGTTTATTTATTTCCAGAATTCAATTCAAAAAGTGAAATTAGAGTCAACACACAGAGTGGCATACTTCATCTGCTTATCTCTCTTCTTTAGATGACTAAGGAACATACTGTGCCATTTTATAGCACAATCAAGAAATTATATTACCCTGAGTTGTTATAAAAGTGTTGTACATTTCAAATATGACTTTAAAGAAATCTGACTTTGTAATTTAATGCCTTGAAATTGGGCCTCGGTCTCTACAAAAACTCCTGATCGTTCTGAAACCTCAGAATTTCTTCACTACAGCATTTTTTACCACCGTTTTTACCACTGAGAAGCAGCTGGTATTAACAGCTCAACAGATGAGCAGTTCCACCAGATGTTTTGCTAATTGTTGCTGGCTAGCCTGAAGGAGCTGAGTGGGAGATGTCTGCTCTGTCAGGGAGAAGCTGGGAAGCTTTGAGGAGGAGGAGGAGCTTCATCCTCAAAGGCGGTGCTTGGTCCACACAGGCATTTTGCGCAGTTAAACATTTACCAAGGGAGGTTCAAGGAAATCTCAAGCATTCATGAAAGAATTAAAGCAACACTCAAGGTTTTGTTTTTGATGTAGGAATGGAATTATAACACGATCTGAAGTTCAAAAAAGTAGATTTTACATAATACAGTCCCTTTGACTTACTTTGAATCACGACTCTCCTGCAGTAACTTCTTCCTATTGGCTTTTGTTAATACTGAAACTAAGCTCTGCTTTTTTTCTGGTGAGTTGCATCCCTACGTCTGCTCGCTTCGGCACGTGGCAGCTTTCATCACTCACCAGGATTCTGTCTGTCCGGCATTTTCTAATCATTTTTCATTAGACGATTTTGAAGGTCACACCTGGAATTCGCGTCATCAACGCTGTGATGTGACATCATCACAGCAAACAAGGTCGCTCTTTATCCAGCTCTCTCTCTCAGATTCACTCGCTTTAATCCTGAGCACATGGAGGTCACTGAAATACCTGTCAAAGGCCACTACTGTCCCTGAGCTAACACTCATTATGGCAGAGAATTCCTGTTGAGGCAATTAGGGAGCATGTTTTGCTCCAATAATCCTGCCTGTTTGTCTCCATCACTCTTTGTGTGTTTGAGGGGAAAGAAGAAAGGGGCTCTAACAAAGGACAAGATGGCGATATGATTAGGTTGCACTGTGCAAGTCATTAATTGTGTGAGTTCATTCTATTCGCAAGGAGACAAACTTTTCTGATAGGCAGCTCCTCAAGGTTTCTTTTAAGTTTATTTTGTTGTCCTGAACCCAAACATTTCCAGAGATTGACTGTTAAATCGTTCAATTCAAAACTCCAGAAATAAACCGGCGCTGTGTCCACGCATAACAGGCAACTTAGCAATTATCTGTATTAATGTGGACCTCCAGGCACTCTGTTACCAACATCTCTTGAGTGTGAAGTTGATCAAAGATAAAGCACTTTAACACATGAAAAGATATTTTAGCAGCAACATAATGATTCCCAGTTAACTAACGCTTCATACCTGGCATTCAGGAGACGATTAACTGGAAGCCTTTACTGATTGTTTCAGTGTGAGATAACTTTTATTTATAATTCTTCTACTTTAGATGGTTTTTGGGGCCAAAATCATTTTTTGGTTTTTTATAATTCTAAATTTTAAGCACACATTGCATGATATATTGTCATGGTTACATTCTTGGATTGGAGGGAAAGTGGAAGAAAAATCTTTCAGAAAGTTCTAGGGACCCATTGTTCAAAGGCCATTAAAGACAACAACAAAAAAATCACAAATAATACATATAAAATATTTGCAAGAATGCAAGACTCTCAGGAATGTTGCTCCTGGTTTCACTGAAGACGCTTCACAGCTGGACGAGGCCCATCAACACCACCGACGCTCCTCTCACCATCTATCCGTCCTCTCTTCCTTGACTAACTCCTCCTCTCCGTCTCTCTTTCCCAAATGCTTCCTATGCCCTTTGACCTCTGACCCTGACTGTCTCTCTGTGTCTGTGTGTGTTCTGCGGTGAGGTCTGCCTTTTGGTCCCACGTCTGCAGACAGGAAGGGTCGAAGGTGACCTTTAGCTCAGAGGATTTTGCAGAAGCACCCAAGCCTTTCTTCTGTCCTCACCAAATGTCTCACACTTCAGGACATGAACTCTGTTTGCTCGCTGATAAATCTGAAGAGGAATTTTAATCTTTAATGTTATTTTCTTTTATTGCAATTAAGTACAAATAAGTAAAAAAATTTGGAATCTGGAGCTTAAATCCATTATTAAGGAAGCTTGCGGATATATTTATTTGTAAAACAGAGCATATTTATTGTTTTTTTTTAAATATTTTAGATTTAGTTTTATTAAATTCAACAAAAATTACAATATAAATAAAGCTACAAGTTCCAGGACAATATAAAGAAAGGAGAACAGTTAAAGAATTACCAGACTGTCAGTGAATTGACAGAACAAAGTCTGTGTGCAGAAGTTCCTTTAAAACACAATGCTACGTACCAATTCATCTAAAACACGATGATGTGAAACATTATGCACTCCAGAATTTAGCATCTTTATTTGAATAAAATCTGCTATGCGAGTTTCTAAGACTGCACACATTTTCAACGTGTTGAAAGCTTTTGCAAGTCTCCCTTCAAGTCTTTGCCTAATAATTTCCAACTCGGCGTCACAGAGTGCAGTCTGCATCTTATTCCTCTCCTCCTCGGCCAGATGCAGATAATGCAGCCTCTGCCCTTGTGCAGCATGCGTACTCTCCATACGGTGTGGATGCCGGACACACACTGTTCATGCTTGGTGACTGTGCATTTCTCCTTGTGTATATTTACACTCGATGACAGGTGGGAATGTGTGTGAGGTGAGAGGTGCGAAACTCAACTCGACGGAGCATACACACTTCCCCTCGCACTTGGACAGAGATCTTCACACACAACACACAGACCTTCTACCCCTCGGCAGTCTGAACAGCCCCTCCCACCCCCCGCCTCTTCCTCTTCTTCTTCTACTTCTTCCACAGCCGTCTGAATCCCATTCCCTCTTATTTCCCACACTGCAAAATCAGATTCCCTCTTTTATCTTTTACATTTTCTCTGGCAACTATCATGTTTGGCTAACACATTTGGCATCAATTAAGTAACTTTATTTTTTTAGTAATTTAGTAGCTTTAATTTTAGCCGCTCAGATATGGAGTGATTGATAAATGAAACTCCCTCTGTGGTTAATGGAAGGAGGAAAGAAGAGAATAATACAACAGTTTGCAGAAAGTGTAAATCCCCAGTTGAGCCTGGGTGTATTTAATCTGTGGGTGCGTGTTTGCATGTGTTCACAGATGATGTTGTCAGGGGAGAATGCAGATGTGCAGACTTGCTTTCTTTCATGACCTCATTATTTCCCCACAATGATTGCTGGAAGGATTTATGAGACGCAAGTGAGCGCTTTTCCCTCTCAGCAGAGCTGGCTATCTTTGAACCTATACAGTTGCTTTCGTCACGTTTCAAACATAGATGTATTTATGTTTTATTGAGAGTTAATGAGTTAGACTAAAAATCAGAAAAGTCTGTAATTTAATCCCAGCATAAATCCGACTGTTCAGTGAAGAAGTCAGAGATTCATTAGAGAGCGCTGGTGAACCAATAGCTTCATGGAGCGCGTTCACGGGTTTGCACCTCTTTGTATTTAATCCCAATCAATTACACAGAAGATTGGTATGACTAAATGTGAACAAGCTGAAGAGGGATGAATGTTATACATATCTGCAGGACACAACGTTGAAAAATCAGTAAATCAGATCGTAACTCTGCATCAGTGATTCTCACTCGCTTTGTCTCAGGCTTTATCTGTCGGACTTTCGTATCCTCAGGGGTGAATGTGATGCTGCGTAAGATTGCCGTGAAAGCCGCCTCGAAGCCGCTGGTGGAGATCTCGCAGGACGGGGAGACGCTGTCCATCAAGACGTCCACCACAGTCCGCAGCACTCACATCAACTTCACCGTAGGCCAGGAGTTCAACGAGGCAACCGTGGACGGCCGCCCCTGCACGGTAAGCAAGCCTAGATTTGTTCCCAAGTGTTTGATCGTTGCTTTAAATGCAAACACTCGTGTCAGAGGCAGAAATGGGCGTGTAAAGAAGGAGCGGCCCACATGCCATAAATTTGTTTAATTATGCTTTTCCATCACTATAAAACTAATAGCACAGCTTCACTCCTCCCTGGTTCTCCGAGGGCCATCGAGATTCGCTTTGCTATTCAACATCCCAACGTCTTCCCCTCCATCCTCCCCTCTTGGCCTTTCTTGCCCTCTGCCCCTCCCTAATTCTCCCCGCTCCCCCTGCGTGGCCTCTCTGTGGCCGTCTCCAAAGCAAACACATGCATCCAGCCAGGACTTCACTGCATCACAGCTTATCACTTCCAAGTGGCCGGCCCGCAATGGGTTATTTCTCCCGGTTCCTACACTATAGACACTCATTCATTGGCTCCTTTCTTTGTGAATGACAGTAAATCAATCTGTGCATCCAGGCAGTCATAAAACACATCGTCTTATTTTTTTCCCTCCCTCATAATTTTGTTTTGCATTTAGAGTTTTCCACGTTGGGAAACAGACAGCAAAATCAGCTGTGAGCAGACTCTGCAGAAAGGAGAAGGTCCCAAGACCTCCTGGACCCGAGAGATCACCAGTGACGGCAAGCTGATCCTGGTAAATCACACAAACCGACAAAAAAAAAAAAAAACTTTGCTAAAATAGTCAGAACACTGACTATTTTACTTTTTTTTAACTCAAAATGTTGCTATATCTTATTGGGATTTCATGGAAAATGATGCACAGTTTTTTGTGGTGTGCATTAATATTCCTGAATTACACATTTCTGTGCAAATAAAGCTGTGAGTCTTTAGGGATATGCCTCTACTAGTTTTGCACAGATTTTTGACACCATCCTCTGCAAAATAGCTGAAGTTCAGTCAGACTGGATGAAAAGTGTTGTGAACATCAGTTTTCAAGTCGGGTCACAGTTTCTCAATTGGATTTTTACTTGACTGAGCCATTTTACCACAAGTATACTTTGATTAAACATTATTCCTATTCATAAAAAAGAATAATCATCTTTTCTATGTGCGTCAGAGAGGTTCTTTTTTTTCTAGCATTATCAGATTATCGTTTTCCATATTATTGGTGTTTCCTCCATGTCTTGTAGCAAACATTAAACTGGACTACATGGCTTTCTTTTAAAAAATTAGCTTATTCTTGCCACCTTTCTTTTATTTAAGGTCAGATTTTCTTTCCCAAAGTTGTCCTATAAACAGATTCTCCTACTTGAGACGTTGGAATATTTACGCCATAATTTTGCTGTACCGATAATATTTAAATTTATGTTCTACTGTCTTAACTTTTAGCATTTAAGGCCTATTTTTACATAAAGTAATAACAAAATGAATTGTTTCCAGGAACATATTAATAAAAGCTTTTCATCAAAAGGACAAGCTCAGTTAGTCTTGAATATTCACAGGGTTCAACTATAAGTGTTATGAACAATCATAACATGTGATTTATGGACAAACAGTTTGGAATGAGTCAGACAAACATCACAAATCAACTTGACTTGAGTTTTAACTTAAATCAGACTTTTAGCTTTCACCAAAGAAAATATTGGAAACTGTCCATGTAATACTCTGGAAACCGAACAAAAGAAACATATATTGTTGGGGAAACGTCCTTTGTTCTGTTTTTGGGGCTCTTCATGTTGTCTCCCAGTGGGCATCAAGGAATGCTTTATTAAGTCATTATGAAGATGGATTAGCTGCACCGGCGATTCTGGTTGACTGGCGCCAGAAGCGAGTCCACCCCCCCCTCCGAACCCATTCTGCTCTTTTTTGTGTTTTCACAAAAGAATGAAGATTTTATTAATGCCAAATGAATCTCTGTGCAAAAAAAAAAAATTAAAATCCAGTCCAGGTTTTAACAACTGGACCTGCTTAGATCTTAAATTACAGATAATGCAGTTCAGTTCAGATTCCTCACAACAAAAACTAAGTAGATCTTTAATTTAGCAAAAATCCCCAAAAAACAAAAAAAACAGCGGATGTCTCTGCAGTGACTACTCGTCCAATAAACAATAAAAAGCTTGCTTGGGGCGCAACTGAGATTATTATAGACTATTTCAAAGACTATTCCACCGCCCTGGGTGGTGAGCCGTATCAGCTAAATTAGACAGTGCCAGAAGGTAGCATTGACAGAGCTACATTAAAACATATGAGAACTGAGGCCGACTCAGTCAAACTCCAGCTTTATCAACAATATTTTTAGATAAAACTAAAGATAGTTATTATTATTATTGTTATTTTTTGTCAAAAACACTTGTGGCAAAAAAAATTAACTTATTAAATGGGGTTGAAGAAGATATGCAAAAAGCTTGAAGGGTGTTTCATGCCACGTCTGGAATGGTTAAAGTCCATAACCACAGGATAAATCCAAACTCACAAGTCTTTAAAATGAGTGAACCGCAGTTGGTCTGCTTTAGGAGAGGAAAAGCAGCCAGACAAGCAAATGTTCATCATTCCTGCTGATTTTATCTGCTGGGAATGTTGCAAATCAATCCAAGTCTGGTCAGCCTGGCCACGATTTGACAACATGCTCTGAGATCTCACAAGTCTTTCAAAACAGAGATCGTTACAGGAACGCTCCAAAAGGGAGCGACACAAGAGAGTCTCTCATTTTTATTATGTAAAAGGTTATACAGTTGTGTTGTGCAATATGACAAAAATTATGCCCTTCTAAATTTGTTGATCCTGTTCCACATGACAACCCGGAGATGACAAACAGAAGAATAGATCGTATTTCCTTCCTGCAGTTAATATTTTTGTTCCCCAGCTGAGCAACTTGTAAATCAGAAAGGTATTTACGGGAAAATACTTTCTTGAGGGTTGGCATTTAAAACTCTTAATTTGCTCTAAAACACTGAGCCAACAATCGCTGTGGTTGACGTGTTTGCGTCAGAGTCGAATGTCTTTTTCTGTAATCCTGTTCGCTGCTGGATAAATCACATTACACTGGCCTACAAAAGTAGGCACTGCCAGTGAACTTTGAACCAGTTTGTCACAAACCTTTAGAAGGACTTTATCTGATAAATCAGTGCAAAGCAGCACATAATGTGGTCAGGAAGGATAAGGACAAACTATTTTCATGAATAAATCAGAAAAGTCTGACCTGCTTTTGTAGAGTCATCTTTCATAACCAATTGCAGCTCTAAGTCTTTATTTGAAATATCTCAAACTTAGCCAGATTTCTGAACAGCCATTTTTAAGCAATTGCACATATTCTCAATTGGACTTAGCTCTAGACTTTGACTATGCCATTCTAAGCACATGAATGTGTTTTGATCCAACTCATTCCATTGTAGCTCAGGCTGCATTTTTAAGCTTGACGTGTTGAGGACGTTTTGAAAGTCCCCCCCACTATTTCATCACCTCTGGCAAGCATAAAATGTGTATGAACTCTTTTGCAAAGAGGTAAACTGGATCAGCATGAATTATTGACGGTTAAACTGAGTCCAGTCCTGTGAGTGGTAACTCTGTCCTTTGTTTGTTGTTTCAGACCATGAGGGCGGACGATGTGATTTGCACCAGAGTCTACGAACGACAATGAACAACAGCACTTCTCCCTTTTTTGTCTTTTTTTTCCAGTTCCTCTCTCCTCTTCACCACTCCCCCTTTCTGTGTGCTGGGAGACACCAATCTGAAGATTTATTCCAGTTAATCTGTTAGCTCCACCATATGATATTAATGTGGTAATTGTATTTAGCATGTCACATTTAAAATCTGAGCTTCTGCCTTCGTTTTCTGACCTGACCAGCTCCATTTTGGGTGACACATCGAGTCGCTAAATTGCAGCTCATGCATTTGTTGTCTGCACACGAGCGTGCGTGCGTGCGTGCGATTAAGGGTTGTGCAACGACAGCAGGCGAGATGTGAGACTATATTTGTAGATGTGTAAGCCAATCCATGAACTCTTCCTTGATCAGCTCAGTTTTGACGTCTGTCCTCTCCTCTTTCTGTAGCCTCGCTCTCCTTCGCCCCGTCTAATTTGCTTTTTGTATTTATTACTACACAACGTTTTACACTGTAATCTCTTTTGTATGAAATAATAGGAAAACAACCCTTTCTAGGGGGAAAAAAATAAACCACCTTGACGTCAGTTCTTTGGCTCTCCTGAGCAGAAAAAAAAACTATTAAGGAGCAATAAAGACATTTAACGGTGCCCGAAGTTTTATGGTTTGTGAGTGTAGCTGCAGAATGTGTGCACATTAAATGACTCCATCTTATTTTAGGCTTTCCCTCAGCTGTCTGCAACCAGAATAACTTGTCTGTCCCCTCCTTCTTCACCTCCTTCTTCACATTCTCTGTCCATCTTCTCCCCTCGTCTCTCTCATGTCTATACTTTTTGTGCCTAATTTTCCTGGATCTGCTCATCCTGCAGCTTTCCTTCACACCCACAGCTGCAGTTCAGTAGTATTTGTCTTATTTCTATTTTGTTTGGCAGTTGGAAGTTTAAAAGTTTGGAAGTTTGTTTGTTTTTTACGGTTCTTAATAAAGTTTAACAAGACATTTTTTCAGCCAAAGCCGTCCTTTGTTTCATTGTTTTGCTTCTACAGAGCCAGAAAATCTTTTACTATTTTATTTGCCAAGGTTTTGTTTTTTTGTTTCACAATTTTTTCTCCCACTAACCTAGCATTTTAGGATAGATTTGTTACTAGATGTTGCTAATGTACCTAACTTTGATCAATGGACTCTTCAGACTTCAGAAGTTTTCCTTAAACGATGAGCCATTGTGTTAACATAAATTAAAAAAATGCGTTTTTATCAGCCAAAAAGAAATAGTCTGTCCCCATCTATTGTTTGATCTATAAAATGTAAACAGTGAAATAATTTAAACGCTAATTCTTTCTAAAAGACCTATAAAAACATTGGTCATCTGTACATTTTTTGGGCCAAAGTCTTTTTAATCAGAACCACAGAAGGAACCCAAAGAATCACGAGGCTGTGGAACCGCAGGCTTAAGGCTGCAGGCTCCATAAAATACATTGAAAGATGTGGCTGTAAAGTGAAACTGTGTAAAAGTTTGAGTGTATTTGGAGGGTTTAAGCACCACAGTAACCGATGAATATCTAGAATTCACAAACACTTTAAAAAAATCTAATAACTGCCTATTTTAATAGCTCAAACTCAGAGCTATACCCTAATAAATATGAGTATGCACAATGGAAATCATCTTGGCACTACCACAGAAACTAATATTCTTTTTGTGTTCTCTCCTATGGACATACAGCCAATTAGCACAAAGGAAAATGAACGTTGCTCCTGAATTTGCTGCCAACGCCAGCCAATAGCATGTCAAGTAACATTGCACCAAAATAAACAGCTTACAAAATACATACACACCCACACACACACACACACATATAAATATATATATATATTGATACATATATTTTGGATGTACTCTGCAAAACCAATGTACAAATAGTCAGTTTTCCACATTTAATTTGGAGTTACGTTCTACAGAACAATCCACCAACAATAGGTGAATCCCTGAATACAATTTGCAGAAAGGATAATCAAGGCTTAGGAACAGGGTGATTAAAATCCTTGCAGACCCCACACATCCTGGACACAAACATTTTAGTTAAGTTTTACCTTCGGGTTGGCACTACAGAGCGCTATTTGCAGAACAGACAGAATCCCATAAATATTTGTTAAATTCTATCTGGTCTTTCTCAAAACAGATACAATTGTCTTTTTATTTTCCCGTTTGTATGTGTATTTAAACTTTTGAACTAAAATCAAATTCCTTGATTGTGTGCACAAACTTGGCAAGCAATGCTTCAAACACAGTTGAAGACTTGCTTCATTTGAAAGTTTGACATCTGAACAGAAAGGTTTCCATTCTTCAAAAATATGACATAATTTGGTTATTTTTTGTGGGGAGAACAACTATCGGTGTCAGTCTGATTTCTCCTATTTCTAACCTCATCAAACCAGTCAGTGACCCCTCGTTACTAACGGCTGTGTGCTAATCACTTGGCAGAGGTCAAAGGTTCAGCTTCCTCCTGTTAATTTGCCACCCATCTGTACATATAGCTGGACATTCACACGAGCGGTATTGATCCTGTCATGCTCAGCGTAATCCCACTGGAAATCCTTGCCTACGGCGCAGCTGTTGTTTTGGCAACTTTTGGGGGGATTACAGGACAAATACGGGTCAGCGTGCGAGTCGGAGTGTGAGCCTCCTGACTGATTGTTAAACGGTCAGGGTGCAGGTCAGTGGGCACGTCTCCTGTGGCAGGAAATGCCACTTGGATTACGGGGTATGGCCGATTGACAGCAGATGTGCCTAACAAGTAGCAGGCCGTGAAGGGTCCTGGAAATGATGAGGGAGTAACGATGGGAAGAAAAGACGGATGGCATCGGGTTCGCACAAAGGTGGAAAATAAAAACTGGACGTAGATGACTTCCTGGGAGAGGAATTTGGTGTTGATAAAACCTTTTCCAAGTATCTCATCTTGCCCTGCAGCTTTGTGTTACAGCGTGACCCCAATAAAATACCTCCTGCTCTAATAAAAGAGGTAAATAACTACCCCTCCCTCGCTGTTTATTACCCCCTGGGGCAGTAAAAGACAGCTGTCTGGCCCACTTCAAAACGTCCAGCCTCAACAAGGGCCCTGTGAAACAAAACTCACACGTTCACATGAACGACTTAGAAAAAAAAATACACTGTACGCGCAGCTCATTGTCTCACCCAAAAGGCATGCAGCCAAATTGCCTCAAGAGCAAAAAAAAGCTGCAGAAACACCTCAAAGACACAAGGATTTATTCCAAAACAGTAATGAGAAGCAGAAAACATCTTTAAAAGATTCATATTAGATTTCTCTAAAGTCAAAAATGAATGGCGCACTTCATTCCTCAATGTTAAGTGGAAATTCAACACCGTTTCAGCATGTCTAATAAGGTAACTTTAGGATATTTAAGGAACCCAACACTAATGCAAGGATGTTTGTGGTAGAGCAGGTTAGTTTAGGTGCCCAGGGGCCACAGGCTGACTCACGCCGCTCTGTGTCCAATGACTTACGAGCGCAGAGGAGGCTGAGATGTGTGTGCCTTTCTGCATACTTGACTTTTCCTGAGTGTGTGTCACAAAAGTCCAGGCAAGTGATTTGCGATCTGTTTGAAGCGACTATTGGGTTAAGGGTCAAGTGAATTCTGGCTTGGATTGTAAAGAAATGAGAGGCCTCCTTGGAGGAGGAAGAGGAGGAGGAGAAAGATTGATGGATGGAGAGGCGGCACATTCCCACCACGTCCTCACAGCCGTGCCTTTCATACATTGGGAAAACCTTCAAACGACGCACTGTCTCTCGTGGAGGGGATTCATTCACAAATACGCACACAACCGCTCGAACGGAAACGCAACACCGGCGGACGGAAAGCACGCCAATCTCCAACGGCGAAGACAATCAGACCACCCAGGAAACCCTTTGGCTTCTTGTAAAACATCTGTTTGTACAAGATGATGGCGACATCACACAGCGCCTTGATAAAGGCATGTGCAGATTATACGTGTCATACAATAGTATAATTACTTCATTAAACTCCTTTTGAATATCTTTCTCACGTTACGGACATAATGCACAAACACAAATTAAAGCTAATTATTTCCACAAATAAAAATAATAAAAAAAGTGAAGTGTGTATGTATTCACCCCCCCGATTTAAGAGTGTGAAGAATCATGTTTCACTGCAAGCTTTTTTGGGTATGTTTCTGTAAAGTTTTTGCTCATCTTTTTATTTACAAAATAACAGTGTCAAGTTTTTTTACATATTTGTGATTAGATTAAGGTCTGGGTTTTGACTAACACATCGATATTTGTCAATCTAAACATATGAATATGACTCTTTTTGAATACAAGCAACACCCAAGTAATTCAAGTAATACAATCTTTGTTTGTAAAACACACTTTGAACTTGTATTATTGTGGTTATACATTAAATTATTCATAAATTAGATCCAGTTTAGGTAACAGGTCTTCTATTGGTTGTTAAAAACCAACCCGAAGTTCTAAACCAACATGGCTGCCTTCCATTAAAACCAATGGGGGAAAAACTAAATAAACTCAACTTTTTTTTTTTGCCTTTCTGGTGTTTATTTGCATAGGTCTGTTGATTCAGAGTTTTTAAAAAAGTCTCTTAAAATCCAAGTAAAATTCATTACTGCTGTGGTTGTAGTGTGACAGAATGGGAAGAAGTTCGACAAGTTCAACACATTTAAATAATTTGTGCTGTTACTCACACTTCAAAGACAGGAAAGCCATTACTCATGTTGTTCTGGTCCATCTGAAACTTGCAAGCTTGCATTTGGATGCAACAATTAATATTTTA
Source organism: Poecilia picta (assembly GCA_033032245.1). Classification (NCBI taxonomy): domain Eukaryota; kingdom Metazoa; phylum Chordata; class Actinopteri; order Cyprinodontiformes; family Poeciliidae; genus Poecilia; species Poecilia picta. The sequence goes on from CM065368.1 coordinate 15,932,042, forward strand.
TTTGAGCGACAGCATTCTCAGAGTTTCCTTTTTTTTTTTACTGTTTAATGGGCTACAGGAAAGACATGAGAGAGTGTGGAAGGCATGCAGAAAAGGTCTTGAAAAGATATCTGGAAATGACGAGGCTGGGCACCTTGTTTCCCCAAGTCCGTTCCATCGTTTTAACATCTGCGCAAGGAAACGTTTCACAAGTGGAAAGTAAAGTAAAAGTGGAACAGAAATGAGAGCAAAAGAGAGATTAATTTGTAGCCCCAAAAAAGGGGTGAGTTATTGCTTCCTTTAAAGTCTACTGTCTGTAATGAAAGATAAATCTCTCAATCAGGCACAAAGGAGGCTAAGTTTCATTCAAACATGTCGTCTTTGTGAGCTCTTCTGAGGGGAATCTCCAAACTGATATCAGCAGTTCAGCAGAAGCGCACACATCCCTCTTCTCCTACGCAGACAGCCGACCCTCAGTTTACAGGCCGAGCCGATTGAATGAGCTCTTTGTAAAAGTTAAGAGGTAATAACAAATCTGATTACAGACTCTGAACATTAAACTCTGGGCAAGCGGAGGACAGCAGCAGAGCTGGAGGATGGTGTTTGAAGTCAGAGGGATTGAAGGAAAGACAGAGAGAAAGCGTGGGTGAAGCTGAAAAGGGAGAGTGAACGGGCAATTCATCAAGCTTAGATAGTCAAACTACCATTAACTTCTTTATATTTTGCTTTCAAGGAACATCTGGCACATTATTGTTCCTTGGGCTTTTGATTAGATTCAGCACTTTGCCTTCAAGGTAAGAGCTGGTTACTTTAGCTCCCTCCACAGATGCTCCATCAGACTCGGGTCAGGACTCCTGCTGGACTGCAGCCAAACTTTCATGTTACTTTCCAGTCAGAAGAAACACGAGAACGACACTTTGTGCACAACCATTGAGCAAGGATTATTTTTATTGCTCACGAAATACGGTGGTCTCAATTTATGCAAAATTTTAATAAACCTCAAATAAGATTGATTGAGAAAGTAAAAGTGAGGTTTTTGCTTTCTAAACAGAATATATGTGGACAATTATTTGGCATTGTGCAGAATTACTATGCAACTAAATGAGAAACACATTTTCTGATCTGACTTTTTTATTCATTTGTTCAAATAAGAATTGTAAACAACTCCAAAGTTTCCAATAAAGGTTTATGACATCATTTTTTTAAAATCTGTGAATAAGTAGCTTATTTTCAATAACAGTGATCAGCAGTCCTTTCATGGATGGTTTCTTGATCTGTTGTTGATCAACTTTTTGTCCAGCTGGGCAAAACTTGGATGCATGGATTGTCCCAGATGAAAAGCGTTGTCTTTTTGACTGATGCAGCTTCTTCCTGTACCACTGCTTGAGGAAAGTGTCTCCTAAAAACTGGTTTGTTAGTTGATTTCAAGCTCACCTTCAGATCAAAAGGTCAAACTTGTTTATTTTTTACTCGCTAGAATCTGTGACGTTGACAAAAATCTGACATTTAATCATAAAATCAGGGTAACCATCAATATCTTCACAGTGAGCAAAATGGTGTGAAATACATTTACAGTCTATAAATTTATGTACCATCGATTGGATGTGGAGTTTCAGGAGGTTTTGTTGTTTGTTACATGTGGAAAAACTGCCTCATTTTCTTGGTTTTGGTGAAAAAATCTCTGTCACAAACCACAAAAACACACTTTGGATAAAGGAAGTTAGTAAATAATTAAAAAGCTTGAAAGTCTAAAGAGGGCAAAAACTGACAAGCAACCAAAAAAGACGCAGCTTTATTTGTGAATTTTATGGTGCTGAATGAGATAAAAAAGGTTGTCAGGAAACAACCTGTGAATAAATTAATTTATTATTTAAGATTATTAGGTTACTTACTGAGCTGCACAGTGGCACAGTTGGTAGAGCTGTTGCCTTGCAGCAAGAAGGTTCTGGGTTCGATTCCCGGCCCCGGCCTTTCTGCATGGAGTTTGCATGTTCTCCCTGTGCATGTGTGGGTTTTCTCCGGGTACTCCGGTTTCCTCCCACAGTCCAAAAACATGACTGTCAGGTTAATTGGTCTGTCTAAATTGCCCCTAGGTGTGAGTGTGTGTGTGCATGGTTGTTTGTCCTGTGTGTGTCTCTGTGTTGCCCTGCGACAGACTGGCGACCTGTCCAGGGCGAACCCCGCCTCTCGCCCGGAACGCCAGCTGGAGATAGGCACCAGCACCTCCCGACCCCATTAAGGGACAAGGGTGTAGGAAAATGGATGGATGGATGGAGGTTACTTACTTACAAAAGGCATTCGAAGCAAGACATGCAACAGCTTGTGAACACTTTGTTAGCTCCCCTGTGGCAAGGATTGCAAATTATAGAAGCTTTTCATTGCAGCCAAGAGTCTTTTTGCCCATTTGTCTGCCAGCTAGGTGAAATTCATGGAATGTTGCTTTTATATGGGCTAATAATTATGCTCCTTATGTGCATTGAAATGAAAGACCAACGTTTGATGGATTGACTGTGGTGCTTCACAGCAGGAATTTAACTCGGAAATCTTTTTTCCTCAAGCGCTGGCTGTTCATTTGGGGACATGAAGGACCACTCCAGTGAGTAAAGAGTCTTCCTGGAGGTTTTCTACATTTAAACAGAGGCTTTTGTTTAAAGTCATTATCAATTCAATGAGCATGAGTCTTGGCATGCCCTACATCTCAACTCCATACCAGCTATTGCTGATAAATGGCTTTTTATGAATTACATAATGTGCTTTGAACAACCTAAACACAAAACCTGAGCGCTGCCAAAAAGTTTTCCATATCTTTCTTTTACTTTAAGAGTATAATTGGTTCTTATCTGCAAAGACTAGTTAGTTGCTAACAAAGGAACTGATTGTCAGGACACTCTTCATGGAGACTTAGGATTTTAGAAAGGACACAGTTTGCATTATAAAGCCTTTCTACAAAATATAACTAGAGCCATAGCAAACAAGCTGAGCCTCAATGTCATTCAGCTTAGATATCTTGATGAAGACCCACATTTCATGTGCTTGTTTCTTGCATTGCATTGCATCATTTTAGGCAATAAATAAGTGCTGCACCACCACAGCTTCGGAAAAAACATTAATGAATCAATTATGACATTTCTAATATTTTCATTCAACTTAATGTATTTCTAATTAGTACATCTTTGGATGTGATGATCATTGTCATGCAAATCAGCTTGAGTGATTTAGAAAAATAAAATGAAGAAATGCCCCAATTACTCCAAAGAGGCTCTATTTAAGAGCTAATTTCCATGTGCAAGACAACTCAAACCTAAACAGTTTCATTGCTGTTTAAGCATGCACTGAGTTTTTGGTCTACACCATCTTCCAAAAGGAATTCCAAAGATTCCTTTTGGAATCTTCCCCAAAAGGTAAGATTCAGTTTTTAAAACACTGAAGAACACAAAGACTGCCATAGGAGATACTGAAAAAACTAAAAAAAAGTCTTAAAAGACGTGGCTGCACAAAGTTTAACAAAAAAAATAATGAAAAAAATCCCATCAAGCTGCCACCACTTTTAAATGTAGCTTAGCCTTCCTGTTCTGTATGTTAATATAATAAAAGAAAAAGAACAGAACAGTTTTAACAGTTTTGTCTGTTCACATTAAGTTTTAAGCTTTTCAGACTTAGAATATTTCATAAACGTCGGTGGAGATTGTTCCACCATAAACTGTCTTCTGTGTGCTAAACTATCCGCGGCAAATGTGGCTTAGGTTAAAAAAAAAAAAAAGAAATGTTTGAGCCATATCCCGGTTTTATGGAATATAGCATCAAATTAATCAGATTTATACACATTCAACCAAATCTTGAAGATTAAGTTACTTGCACATTTACTCCCAACAACAATGCAATTACATTTAAATAATCATGTAACCCCAACGAGTAAAGATTTTCCAACCAAGAAAGCACAGCTGATTGCTCTGAGCCGTACAGAAATCCCTCATCCTGACTAACCCTGGTAAAAAAAGAAGTATACTTTAGTATACTTCAAACATACTTTCATTTGTGAAAGTACACTTTAAGTATGCTAATTATTAAGTGTACTACCTATAAGTATATCTGAAGTATACTAAAAATACACTTGTACCAATTTCGAAATTAGTACTCTAAACACACTTAAACATAATTGTACCAAAATACATTTTTAATATATTCAATAAAAGTATGCTTTAAGTGAACAAAATATGAATGAATATGTATGAACTTTTAAGTGCCTTAATAATCTTTTACTATTTATTAAAATTACATACCATAAAAAAGGGTAATCGTGATGTAATTTTTAAGAAAGTACCCAATCAATTTTCAGATGTGTGATGTAAAAACCTTATAATCAACGGCATTAGCTCCAGTTCACACTCCAGACCAGATGGTGGCGGTATTGCACATTTTCATTTATTTAAAAAAAAGGCCACAAAGAGAAGAAAAAACTTGAAGCAGGGAAGATAACAGACGCTGTTCAAATTCGACATTTTTACTCGCATAATATTGCCCTAAAAGTAGAGAGGGCCTTGACAATAGTTAATAATTTAGTTAAATTCAAGCTGGTGACGTCCTAGTCCGAGTTAGACGACAACACAACGGGACAACAACCGATGGAAATGAAATGTGTCACAAAAGGAGCCGTTGCTCGCTGGTGGTACGTTTGCTTATTAATTATCTTGATTTAATTATAAACAGTGCAGTAAAAATACATAACTTACGTTGGTTTCGTAAATAATTATTTTATCAATTTTATTGTGACTTGTATGATTATTACAATAGGAATCCAGGGTTTCCCCCAGTGTATTATAAGCATGGCGGCCGCCATGCTTTGCTAGCCCCGCTGCCAGGCTTAGCATTGCGCCGTTTCAGCTGTTTGGGATTCCCCTCTGTAATTTCCCCTCAGAAAGCAGGCGGATAATCCGCGCTTTCTGATTGGCTGCCTGTCACATTCAGCGTTAAGTTCCCAGTCAGGGAAAACCCCTGATTGAATCTAACCCCATCCTCCACCAGCCCCCCTTCACCACCCTGCAAGGATCAGTGTGTTCAGCTCATGGATGGACAGATTTGAAGGTAGTTTGTCTCCTTAATTCCACACTTAAAACAGCTTCATAGTTAATGCCAACATCAACTGACTCTGACATTGCTGACCATTTTTTTTTACTTCCAACATAAACAGGCAAAGAAAAGACACCCAGAAATGTTTTTCCACCCCAGGCATCCGGTCCCAATGATCATCAGTTCTTATGATGTCATACACACAGTGAGTCCACAATGTCTTGAAATTGTAAGTATTATTTTTTTAAATCATTACTGTTTAAACTTGACCTTTAATAACATAAAGTTACCTAATTTTTAAAGTGCAATCAATAATACTTTAATAACAAATTTATATCAGTAATGATTTCTTGGTTAATGTCAAATTGTCATAAGACATTTTGAATATGTCAACTTTGTATTAAATGTGTCATAATTTACCGAATGACACTTTATGACAACAGTCATAAATATTCATGAAGACTTATTCATGTTCATGACAGGTGTTAGTTATGTCATGTTTATGAAAATGTCATGACAGTCCTGTTCACCCCCTTCAAATAAAGTTCTACCATAAAGTCTTTATTAAATGGTATTTAAATAAGAGATGCATCATCTGTTTGACTTCTCCAAGAAACTTTATCCCCGATTCTGTCTGATGCAGGTAAGACGATTACAACTCATACCTAATCTGAAAAACCTCACTTTACACAATCTGAACTTTGCCTTTCAGGACCAAGCCATGCTGGGTTCTGGTGTCACTTGACTGGTTGCAGAGGTCTGAGGTTTGGGAATGAGAGGAGGAGTAAGAATCCCACAGAGCTAACACCTAAATGACTGCACACATAACTGACTGTAAAGCATGTGAGTACATGCAAATTTCCAAAGCTGCTGCACAGAGACTGGCAAAAACAAGAGCTTGTATTTTCTCATGAAAGTTCATAAACCCTCATGGGAAAAGAAAAACAGGTTAAATGCACTGTTGAGAAAACAAATATTCATTATAACACAGAGGGGTGTAAAATGCTGGCATAGTTCCTTTAAAAACTCTCCTGTGTGACTGACAGCTCAGGATCACTTCATGGAAAACAGGCTTTTCTTCTTACACCTTACATACCCACACATCACAGCTGCTCTACTGAACAGATACAATAAGACACACTCCTCTACTTCATCCCCGCCACACATTTGCAAATATATAATTTATGCTTCATGTTAATTTATTGATTATCTTACCAGTAAAATATACTACAGATGTGGAAACTAATACAAATACATTCAGCAGACATTTTAGACTAGAATCATAATATCCAATTTCATCTTAATATTTAACATTGTAAAAGCTGTTAAGGTTGTCAAGTCTGAACTGATGCAAGCCGTTTTATTACATCAGTGCAACTCTGCAAAAGCTCCATCTTTACCCGACCTTAAAGGGGTCCTTGTTGTGCTGTTATAGTGTGTGTGTGTGTGTGTGTGTGCACTCTTACCAGGTTTGAACCTCGCTGCAGAGATCTATGAGTGTGTGTTTAGAGTGTTTTTGGTTGCGTGTGAACACCTCAACATGCAGAGCAACAGTCGCCTTGTGCCAAAAATCCAAAGGTGTGTCCCTGAAAAAACAAAACCCTTTTTGTGCTACTTGATGACGTAAATCTTTATTTTGGGAATAAACTAAGTACTATGAAAAGGAGCAGGAGTAGAGCAAGGATGTAGACACAAGAAGAAGACAAAGGCAAAACCGACAGGGTTGCTGGTGGAGAGCAATGTCAATTAAACACTTAACGTTGGAGGGATGATGGTGAGACGGAGGTCAGTTTCCCAATAATAGTCATCTTTTCTCCTACTGGACTCATAAATTAAATGTTGCTGTCACTTCACTAGTCTGCTCTGCTGACCCCGTCACACTCTCCGTCCAGCTGCTGGCGGACATCCATCCACAAGAGTCTAAGAGAGGTTCGATGGCAAGATAGGGAGAGAAGAAAAGAGCCTATTTATGAATAATTGTCTGAATGTGAAAGAACAAATTCAACATTTCAGGAATCCAAGATCAGCTGATCATCATGAGTCGCTGCACTGACATGCAGAAGATTAATTAGCTTTGGATGATCTGTGAAATCTTCAACAAGGGAACATCCCAGCAGGTTAGTAAAGGAGTCATGCTTCTTACTCCTGGATTATTAGATACATCAGTTACAACACAGCGCCATCAAGTGGTTATGAGCTGAAATGTTTTGTAGACAAGATTCGCTTTTTATCTTTTCGTTTTGAGAAAGTTCTCTTTTTATACCTTTAGCACTGAATGGACTTTTCCAAAAATGTCTCACCCAGCTACAAAAATTTTTGTTCAGATTTTGAACCCAACTATAAAAGAACAATTATATGCAATATATACACAAAAATAATACTGTGAGAAATTACAAGGTAAAAATTGAATGTATTTAATTAAAACGAACAGATCAATAACTACTCCATCAATATTCAAAAGAAGTGTGTGATACAGCAGAAAATAAGTAGTAAGCACATGTGAAGCATATTCAGCTGATGGCAACATGTAAAACAAATTGATTACCAAAAAACATCTGAAGAAAAAGGAATAAAGCCCAACTGTATTTTGATTTTATTTAGATGATGTAAAGTGTGTCAATATGCGTTCCATCACAGCAGCAGCACATGACAGTGGTTTGTACAAACTTAAACAGAACTTATACTTTATATACCCTAATACTTATATAATGTATAAACTTAATATACATTATATAAGTATAATTATATATACTGCACAAACCATGCAGGCCTTTAAATAAAGACCTGGACTAAGAATTCTCTTTTCAGCCTGCACCATTAAGAAAGGATAACCTATCCGTAATTGCTTTTGGGTTTTTTGTTCTGTTTTTTTTTTTTTTTACAAGTATTTATCTGTAAGACAAAGAAAATGATTAGTGATCAAATGGTCGCAGCAAGCAGTGCCGGATTTAGGAGGGTGGGGGCCCCTGGGCTACAGTTAATAAATATATATATATATATTGTATGTTTGTTTTGTTTTAGAGGATGAGCAGAAAATGACTGAACAGTAAGTTTTGACAACTTACAACTTTAATAAGCCAGTTGTGATGCTTGCATCACAAAATAAAATTACTGAATAGTTATTGTTGCCTGGACTTCAACACAAACTATAAAACAGATTGAGTGCAAGAAAGTGCAATGCACGAATATACTTTTACAAAGCAAAGCGAGTAAAACAATGTTTATACAAATATCCCCAGCATTTACAAGTCCATATAAGTACAAGTGGAATATATCAAAACTCAAACTTTTTCTTTGGTTTTAAAGTTCTTGGTAAATAGTGGAGGAAATAAATGTCAAAAAAGTGCTTCTCTGCCAGTCAGACAGAACATGGATATAAACAATATCTTCTGGACAAAAGAGATCAGGCACCCTGTAGTTTTCAGAAATTATCCTGACCCAGGAAAGTCCAAAGTGCTGCCCTGTGAAGGCTGTTTTACAGCCCCGGTCACGGTCTTTCGATGTACTCACCATTCAACATCTTTTGGAGAGGTGACGCTGTTTCACCCGTTCCGATGCTTGAAAGCTAATGTTCATATTTTGACAGAGTAACTCGCACGGACTCGTCAATTTCCCCCCAATGCGCCGGATCGGTTCTGTACGGATCCACAGTCTCTTTCCATCTGCAGAAGAAGATCCGGTTCCACCGACTCTGACTCCACAGACGCCAGTCCAGCCACCGACTCGGTCACGGTTAAAGGTTCTGGCGGGATCGTGGTGCCGGTGTTAGCATCGCTGAGGGTTTGAGGCGCAGAGATGATGATGTTTCTGCTCCATCTCCGCTAACAGGTTTAAAAAAGCCCGTCAGTTTAGGCATTTTGTTTGTCGCCTCTCTGTCGCGATGCTCTATTTCTTTTCCTTCTTTTCTGCGCTCCGCGGTCATATTTTCTGTTGTCCGCCATTGCAAAATAATATTCCCTTGACGCTCCTCCCCAATGCATAAGATGCGTCAAAAGTGGACCAATAACAAGCAAGCATTCAAGAAGGACGTTTGCCAGAACAAATTGGAACATTTTTCATCGGCGCTGTCAAAATCATCGTAGTCATTGATTAAATTCTGACACTATCCATTCACAAAAACATAAAACATCCTTCGGGGCCCCCCAAAATGCCGGGGCCCCGGGCTGCAGCCCCGGTAAGCCCCTGCTAAAATCCGGCCCAGGCAGAAAGCCCACATTCAAGGACGCTGTTTCAGGCGGTCATTGACGTCAATCTGCGTCATGTGATTCGGGGCTTGAGTTTAAAATCCGAGGATCACGTCACCAAGGACCAGCTGAGCCTATCAGGTCCAGGTGACGCACAGGCGTTATTACCTACAGTAGCCTATTTGAATGTATTCTTTCGTTCTTTCTCTTAAAGTTTAATTATTTTCATAGCATATCAATTAAAATAAGTCATTAAAGGCTTATACATTATTTTATGAGTATCTTATACATTTTATAAACTAGTGGAATATTTTCTTTCTTGTTTTTACAAATATTGACAAGACACCGAAAAGCCAAAGTAGCTAAATTATCAGAGATGACCTGCCAGTGTTGTGGTACTCGGATCCGGTCTTGGTCTCGAGTCCGGTCTCGAGACCGTTTCTTGAGGATCTCGGTCTCGTCTCGGACTCGGCTGCATTTGGTCTCGGTCTTGTCTCGGTCTCGGTCGCTGAGGACTCGGCATTTTATTTCAAGACCGGTCGAGACCGCAACTGTGAAAATATCACTAAACATGCAGCAGACTGTCTAGTTTATTTGTTAACATCTTTGTTTTCAGTGGATCCAAAACGCACCGATAAAAACACAACCAATAACGTGACTTGCCAATTAGGTGTTTATGCACGCGGCGCTCCAGACATGCGCAGTGGTTTCCTATGAGCGGCACAAGATCTGTCTTAATAGTCAGTAATAGAATAAAGCTGCATACATCATAATAAACCCGATGGCCACAGTAACTCAGCAGCGCTTCGCTTTCACAGACGGTGGGACAACGACTAACTTTTTTCGACATATAGAAAAGTAGCTCCAAGAAGGTTAAGCTCCGTTGACGTGATGTTAGCAAAGCTAGTTGTACAGAGACACTTAAGCATTGTGATGAACAAAAGTTGTCACTCACTGCGCTGAATTATTGTGCGGAGGTTTGACTGACTTGTTGCACATATGAGACAAGCTGTGTCTAAAAGTCTGCAATGTAGTGATGCGACGTTCAGGAGCAGAACGATTCCTCTGCGCGGGTCTTTACTTATTAGACATGACTGGAGTGTCACTGAGAGCCTATCAGGTTACCACATGCTGCCTACAGGGGGCGCTGTGCCATTGCAGGGTTTGGGCCCGGGAAGCCATGTGGATGAAAAAGAAAAACAAAAAAACATGAACGCTGTATGCACTGGGCTTTTACTTTACAACGGCCAACTCTCTGTTATTCCTCTGTCAATTTGATACAGTAGGGGCTTCTACACTTCCCATATCCGTGTCCTCTGTAACTTTTATCAGCAGTTAAAACTGTTTAATCCGTTAACATGTGGTAACCTGTTTTCCGAGCCGCCTTTAAACGCAACATGAGCGCTATGATGCTGGGTTTACGCCTGTGGGGCAGCAAAGGAGACCTGATGCTGCTGCTGTGTGGAGCTGCACAGGTGTGTTAGAATCATGGCAGGAAACCAGCAAAACACAAATAACTTTTCACAGTTTTCCCCCCAAACTAACAAACTGTTTAGTGAAGCTGTTTGATGCAGGTAAAGTTAGCTAAAAGATGACTAGCTAGCTAATATCAATACATCAACTTAAGCTTGTTAACAAGTAGCTTAAAGGCTAAGTTGTTGTCTATGTTCAGCTGCATAGATTCATTCTTGCTTGTTGCTCCTTGGTCAGTGTTCAGTTGAGCTTTGCCTCAATTGCTATGTTTAATGGTGCAGAGAGTGGTGGTTTCTGACATGAGCAACATGGGTAAACACCCAGGGCGTTATCGTTTTAGGGGTGGCACGAGACCACCGCAGATCGTAGATGGAAGCAAAGCAGAACAAAGTTTGTTAAATTTAATATTGGTTAAATTTATTAAGTATTTAATATCTATATGTTTTTATGGGAATATGGTTCTTTGAGATCAATTTGAGAAGTAATTTTGATCATATTTCTCATTCTATCATATCATGTAGAGCGCGGCGCTGGTCTTGGTCTTGACTCGGTCTCGACTTCCCTCGGTCTTGGTCTTGACTTGGTCTCGGACCCTAAAAGTCTTGGTCTTGTCTCGGTCTCGATACACTCTGGTCTTGGTCTTGTCTTGGTCTCGGGTTAGGCGGTCTTGAACACAACACTGTGACCTGCATTCAAAGATCGTATATAAATACTGTGATGAAGATTTAAATATCGATTGCTATATATCTATATCATATTTCTATTTCACGTGTCATGTGACTATTAAAGGTTTAGTCACATGACTCAGATTGCCGTCAGTAAAAACAATAACCTGCAGGCCCAGTTTTCAGTACTACCCCCTCTGTTTCCTAGGGGGCAGTAGAGAGCAACCTGTAGGCGCTGGGAGGACGAAGAGCGAGAAAAGTGTCCAGTTTGTGTGGGGAGCGCAGTGTGTTAGTTTCAGGGAAGCCAGCTGTTGGTTGTACTTGTTCAAAAGAGGAATAAAGTTAACTGTAAAAAAAAAACTGTAAAAAAACGGGTAAATGTACTGTAGAAATTTGAAGGAATGTTTCCGTTTTTTAGTTTTACAGGTATTGTACAGTATTTTCCATTTTACGCATTGCATCATGGGAACAAGAACCTTCGCAAAGCGCGAAAACTGGTCAAAGGACATTTCAAGCTCGCTAACCGGACCCAGTTACCTTTCTGCCACCTCCCTGGTAAAGTAAAATAAATAAAAACACATTCTTTTCTGTGAATAATGTTTTGAAATATTTGTAGTTGACTTTGTGAGACTCCTGGCACAGTATATAATTGCAAACTATTTTGCAGTCTTTTTTATTTATTTTTTTTTTTACATAAAAAGTATATGTTATTTTTTACAATGCTGTGTTTGCTTGTGTATTAAAATAAAACGCGGTGACTGCTTTATTATTCATTATTCATGTATTTTTACCGAATTCAAAGTACCGGCCATTTTTTAAAGTCCAACTGAACTGGGCGCGTGAAGCTAACTGTCATGGCGTCATGCTACTTATGTCTCAATCCTGCTTTTTAAAATATCAAGCTGCAGTTGTCTTATTTTCTAAATATGATTTGATGTCCCGGTTGTTAACATAAAAGCAGGTGGCCATTTAACTTCGGTAAATATACTTTCCATGTCAAGTTTGGGGTTTTAGAATATGGGAAATGTCGCCTGGAGTGGGGGGGTGGGGGGGTAGTTAGAGGTGGTGGTGGGGAGTTTGGGGGGGTCGAACAACGAACGAACGATTGTTAATGTTCCTTTTTCTGAAATAGGAACAAACATCACTGAGAGTAAATAAAAGTGACGTTTGCAAAAACAAAAATCCAATTGGGAGTTTTTACTGAAATTCCTGCTTGCAAACTCGTATCGGTTATTGAAGCTTAGCTTAAAAACTATAAAAATAGTACTGTTCTAAATTTGTTCTCAGAACCAATTATTTCATTTTATTGTATAAAAAAAACGGATTTAATTATTGGAAGACTTGCATGTTTTGGTGTTTATATTTCTTTCTCCTTATTGTTATTTTGTTTTCTCTCCTCAAAAGCTGTATCCAGACACTCCTGAACTTTTCCTGGAAAGCAACTAGGCATCTTTAAAGTAGGTGTGCACATTTGTTTTTGTTTTACTCAATGTAAAAACTAACTGCTTAATTGGAAAATTCTCCTTGTTCATTGGTCCAACAGTGACTCCTAGTGGTTAGTTTATGCATTAATTTTAAAGAACGGTAGATTTTTTCTTTGTTTATTTTGTGGTTACCTAGCAACACCCTGCCAGATGAGACAACGTTAGATTATAAAAGAAACCGGAGAAAATCTTTAAAATAGCCCCTCAGAAAGCAGAGTGAGGTATAAATATATGTAATTTTGAGTTGTAATAAGAAATGTTATAGCTTTATTTAAGAAACAGCAGAATGTCGTAGTTTATAAATGAAACCGTATATTGACGAGTTAAAGGACATAACGTATTCTTTTTTTTTGTATAACTGAATATTGATATGTTTGTTTTATACAACGATTCTGTATTCTTTTGTTTATACTACAGTTTTCACGGTGTCAATGGAAAGAAAGGTTGAGATTAAATTGCACCCGTTTGAAACTCCCTGCGTCTGGCTGTTCAGTCCGAGAGGCCGCTACAGTGAAAACTCATCGCAAGAGACCAGATCTTTCTGCAGTGAAGCTGACACCATCCCATCTGGAACGAAGCTGTCTCCTCTCGCACCAATGATCTCACACAGGCAAGATAAAGCATAAAGTTAAAACGGACAATCACAAGAACAAGCTCACAGCATAACTGAATTGGTGTAGTGTCAAGGGACAGTTAAAGAGCAGTTACAGAAAGGAAATAGAATGTCACTTCCACAGAGAAACAGAAAATCCTGTTGACATGCCGTTGAGTTCCAGAGAAATAAAACTAACAGAAAAAGGCCAAGAGATGCACATCCAAGAGAACAAAAAACGTGAGAAAGCGTTTCACAAAGTTTATGATTCTTGGAAGTGGGTAGCAAGAGAAACTAGGAAAAAACTAAAGGCCCTCTGTACATTAGAAGGACTCAATGATTTACAGGAAAGCATTCAAGCAAAGTATGATGCTGTAAGACTGCAGTACGAACCCATTCTATGTAACAGTAACACCACAGCAGAGATTGTCAAAAAGATGGAAGCCTGTGTTACACTCACAAAAGAAATCTGTGACCTCATAAACAATCGTATAGAGACTATTGATAAAGATTATAATAGTCATCTTGAGAAAGAAAGAGTAAGAGAAACATTAAACAAAGATGAATATGGATCTATCTTTGGTCACACTCAAACTGAAATCATAAACTCATCAAAGCATCAGAGAGTTTAAGCAGACATTCCAGTTCATCTAGTACTAATAACAGCAAGGCAGATGCACTAGCAGAGCTTGCTGCTAAAGTGGAGCAATCAAAGGCCACAAAGGAAATTCAAGCACAGCAAGGCGCAACTCCAAAAATTAGAAAATGAATGAAAACTTAAAAAAATGCTGTCAGAAATGAAGCAAAAGGAAGTGGAAATGCAACAACAGCTGGAACAAGAAAGAGCAAAACTGCAGCAGTTAAAAGAAGAAAATGAAATGGCTGTAGCAGTGGCTCGTGTGAGAGCATATGAGGAATTTGAACACTGTGAAAACAATATTGAAGATATTAATTACAGAACTGACCCTGTCTTCTCTAGAGATAAACCCTGCTTAAATCCAGTTGCTGCATTATTCCAAACTTACCAATCAGCTCCTGAGGTGACATTAAATCCAGAAACATCCAATCTAGCTGAAGCATTCGCCAGCTCATTAAGTTTGAGTCGCTTGCCAGTCCCTAAACCCACAGTATTTAGTGGAGATCCTTTGATGTTTACTGATTGGAAGATGTCATTTATAACTCTTATTGACAGAAAGCCCATCCCAGCAAGTGAGAAGATGTTTCATCTCAGAAATTATCTTGCTGGAGAAGCACGCAAAGCTGTTGAAGTTTTCTTTTATCGAGACTCAAGAAAATGCATACATTGAAGCATGGAAAGTCTTACAAGACAGGTATGGAAATGCCTTTATTATACAGAAAGCCTTCCGCGACAAGCTTGCAAGATGGCCAAAGATCAACGCAAATGACTCACTTGCGCTACGTGATTTTTCTGACTTCCTCCAAGGCTGCAAAGAAGCACATGTGAAGGGACTAGCTATCCTCAATGACTGTGAAGAGAACCATAAATTGCTCAAAAAGTCTGAATGGATTGTTCGCAAGTGGAGTCGAATAGTTGTAGAGGAACTTAATGGATCAGGTGATTATCCAGATTTTAAATGCTTCACAGATTTTTTGAGCAAAACTCCTGAGTGTTTGTCAAAGAGGACCTATATGCCACAAGAGGTGGAGGAGAGTGCAGTATCTCATTGAACAATTCTGGAGTCGCTGGAAAAAGGAATATTTGATGAACATTTCCATGAGACAGAAATGGCACTCAGCTCAACACAATCTCAAGAAGGAGGACATTGTCATTATCATAGACGATAACCTTCCAAGAAATCAGTGGCAACTGATTTCAGTGGTTGACACTGTTCAAGGCAGTGATGGATTGGTCCGTCGAGCCAAAGTTCAAGTCGGTGAACGAAAGTCAAATTCTTCTTCTAAACTTTCAATTAATGAGAGGCCAATTCAAAATTTAGTTCATCTTTTGGAAAATTGATGAGAACAGATTAACAACTTTTGTACAGTTATTTATTTCGTGGTATTTTTATGAAAAAATATTTAGTATACATTATTTAGTAGAGTCAAAAAATCCTGTTCAATTCATTTACTCTTTATATATTACTTTGTTCATTAATTGTAACAGGGTTTGGTGGGAGTGTAAAAACTAACTGCTTAATTGGAAAATTCTCCTTGTTCATTGGTCCAACAGTGACTCCTAGTGGTTAGTTTATGCATTAATTTTAAAGAACGGTAGATTTTTTCTTTGTTTATTCTGTGGTTACCTAGCAACACCCTGCCAAGATGAGACAACGTTAGATTATAAAGAAACTGGAGAAAATCTTTAAAATAGCCCCTCAGAAAGCAGAATGAGGTATAAATATATGTAATTTTGAGTTGTAATAAGAAATGTTACAGCTTTATTTAAGAAACAGCAGAATGTCGTAGTTTATAAATGAAAAAGTATATTGACGAGTTAAAGGACATAACATATTCTTTTTTTTTGTATAACTGAATATTGATATGTTTGGTTTTATACAACGATTCTGTATTCTTTTGTTTATACTACAGTTTTCACGGTGTCAATGGAAAGAAAGGTTGAGATTAAATTGCACCCGTTTGAAACTCCCTGCGTCTGGCTGTTTAGTCCGAGAGGCCGCTACACTCAACCTTTTAAGCCTTTAGTTTAAATTAAGAAGTGTGTGGTGTTTTCTACAATAACGGGCATAATGTTTTGTTATGTGTCTTTCTAATGTCTTTATTCAAACAGTCAGAGCCACCAGGCAGGTTTTAGCGTGTCAATCACAAACTCTTGTGGTGCTGCTCATCCCACTTCTCCCTGATCTCTTGCATTTGGCTATGCTGCAGCTAACGGAACCTCTCATGAATGTTAAGGATGCATGTAAGCTATTAGCATGGACACCGATGACAGTGGATAAATGGTTTTCCTGTAATAGTAAGTTGATTGACAGCGCTAAGACTATCCTCCTGTCTCTGATTGGTTGGTTTTGGTTGGGAGTGATGGATTTCTTCAGATGGAAATAGTAGCTCAGGAGAAGTGGAGGAGTTTTTATTTTCAAAAATAATACGTCTCATAACAGAAAATCATGACATGGTGACTCTTTTTTAACATTATGCAAAAATTAGTGTATGTTTTTATTTTCTCAAGAAAATATTTGTGTATTGTGTATGTTAGGGTCCACCAATAATTCTTCCCCAAATTCTTAATTTTGAAGAATGATGATCTGCCAATACATGTGAAAGTGATTTAATCCACTGATCTTATCTACCCCAGCAAAGATCTAAAAATCAACCGCTTTCCTCTCCTGTTAGACGTTTGACTGATAGACCCACCAGGTCATGTCTCCATGTTTGCAGTCATCAATAGTCACCCCACTGTTGCCAACCACTGACGTTTTCTGCATTTAGCAATATTCAGACAAGACAATCAGTATCGGCCAAAATCAGAATTGGCAAATCAAATTTTTAAAGATTGTCCAGAAATCTGCAATTGACGCACTCCTGGTGAAATTTTTTATCTGTCAGAATTAATCAAAATTACTCAATGTTGTTTGTGAAAGAGGTATTAGCAATTGGTGAGACGCTGATGAGAAAGGTGATCTGCTGCTGTAATGTAATTTAGAAGCGTTTTGTAAAAAGTATGTTTATAACATGAAGCGTTTTATGTGTTAAACTTGAGTATCCATTCTCTTTGTTTAGAGATTTTCTGGGCTCAAATCCTAAACAAGGTCGACTCACGATGCAGACGAAGGTGGAGAAGCAGCTTTGCATTCAAGTCCTTTAATGAACTGAATGACTGGGAAACCATGGAAAATTTAAGCCTTTTGAAGTTTAAATGTGATCGATCATCTCACCAAACCTGGTGCACCTAGAACCTTTGCGAAGCACAAGAACTGGTCAGAGAACATTTCAACCTCTTGGTAACTGGACCTAAGAATTGGATTAACCTTTTTTTTGCAGCACGTAACATAAAATGGACTGATTTGTTTTATGTTCACAGCGTCTAGAGGTAATGAGAGCAAACACTCATGAATACAGTGTCTTCCACTGTCGTTGGCATTAGGCTGGATTTATGTAGCATGATTTTGATGTTGGTTCATCAACCAACCAATCAGATAATAAATAATAAATAGATAATAAATATGAATACCTGTATTTCATTTATTTTGAAGTATGTTGGTCTGTTTACAACTAATATTTTCATGTTCCAAAGCAATTTTTTGTATGTTCCATCTTATAGTAATTAAAAAAATTGTTTGACTACAAAGACTGGTCAAGATTGCTTTACATTTAATTTATACGTTGAAATTTGTATAGTAAAATGCAATAAATTAGTTGTGATGTGCAGAAGATAAACATTAGCAAGCTCAAGAATATGTTTAACTCTTAATATCAAAGGTTAGTTATAAAGACTAGATGACATCAATGTATGGTCTTAAATTGCTAAATAAAATCATCAAATTGTTTGTCGAATGGTTTTATTTTTATATCACTTTGCATGTGCTACTTTGGTGTGGTATATTTGACATAAACTGTTTAATTATGGAAAATATTTTGATGGAAATTCTGGAAGAAAAAGAAACAAAATATCCAGGTAATCCTTTTACCTGGATATTTTCAGTTTTTTAACAGAATTTCCATCAGAAGTTTTCCATAATTTAACAGTATTTTAGTTAAAAAATTTTCGTAAAAAAACGGAAAATGTCCTGGTAATTTTCTGCCAGGACATTTTCTGTTTTTTTACGGAATTTCCAGCGGAATTTTTTTTCAGTAATTTAACAGTTTTCTATGTTTAAAATTTAACATATAAAGGCTGTTAAATTTCAGAAAAGTAATCTGTTAAATTACGGAAAAAATTCTGCTGGAAATTCCGTAAAAAAACAGAAAATGTACTGGCAGAAAATTACCAGGACATTTTCCTGTTTTTTTAACGGATTTTTTTTTACTGTGCAAGACTTGAACATTCAAAGGAAACCAAAGGGCAGAAACTGGTTCAAACCTTTTCAATAGCAGTTTTAAGCGGCGCAACACTGCCCTCTGCTGTTTAAACGTTTTATGCACGCTGATAAACCTTCAGGTTACATGGGCTACATTTGAGAAGACTTAAGACTTACAGTTCCATCATTCATGACCTCAGGGAAAATTACTTTTGCAGACTCAACCAAGTTAGGCAGGATGGTCAGCCGATTAAAATATCTGATGCAGACGCTTCATAAAATATGTAATTTTATTTAAAGGAGGCTTTATTTCAGAAAAGAGAAAACTGAAGGAGTTACATTAGTGTATGAATCCATAACAGTCACATTTCATGAAAGGTTTATAATGCATTGATTTTTTTTTTAAATCAACATAAAACTTCAAGTTTAATAATCAGTACTGTAAAGAAACTTATATTCAGGGGGAAATACATTTATAGTTCTACCAATTCCATTAAGTGTTAAAATGAGTTAAAAGTTGTGTGCACATCTTAACTTTTCACGTTTTTTTTTAACTATTCAATGCATTTTCTTACCCTGCAGATGGCGCTGTAACAGAATGAGATACGCTCAGGACTGGATACAATACTCACGGGAGCCGTCAGAAATGTCAGGACACTTCGTCACATGAATAGCCTATAATAAATGTTTATCATTTCCTTGAGAATTAAACATCCATCAGTTTTTAAACACGTCTGGATTTAAATGGAGCCTCGAGTTTAGCTGTGGCTCTGAGGGGAAATGTTTGCCAGAAAAAGGAGGAATGAACTCAAAGTGAGCCACATTTGATCTGTCATCTTGGAAATGCCACAGTAACACAAGATGACTTATGTGGCCTGAAACTGGCTGTTGTCTCACCACTTTCTCAGAACCATTCAGCTTCTCTCTCTCTCTTTATCAAGCGACGGGTCACTTCAAGCAAAAGGTCAACTTTGAGCAGCTGTACTCTTCTGGCACTGGGTTTTGAAAGCTGTGACTGCAGCGTTTCCGACTCTGCTTCTTCTTTTTCTGATTTTTATTGGCGGCTGGCAGTGGCGCAAAAAGTGGGTATGCAGGGTATGCAACGCATAGGGGCGCAGCACCAGAGGGGGCGCCAAAACCCCGTCTGGAGGGGGCGACGTGCCTGTAGTTGAGCCCGTGGTTCTTAACCTTTTTCGAGGTACCGAACCCCCAGTTGCAGATGCGCATTCACCAAACCCTTATCCTGTAGCTGTGTAACCACCCCCACGCCACTAGAGACAGTACAAACCCTGAAAAGTGAGTACTCCATAGTTTCTAACAAATTAAATAAAAAGAGGAAAGGTCAAAACAAAGACATCTTTGTTTTGTCAGAAGTAAGAACTTCTGATGGATGTGTTTTTCACCACATGTGTAAACTGGTGGAAAACATAATCATAGGCGTAGGAACTGGGGGAAGCAACAAAGCGCCTTCAACACAGCACTTGTTTCTCCTGGCAAATTTGAACAGATCAGTGTGTTTAAGAGGCAGGAGGCAGCAGAACAGGTCAACAAAGAGACCCGTTTCTCTAGAACCAGAGCCAGGAAGGTGACAAGTTTTACCAGAACCAGAGGAATTAGTAAAGCCATTCTGGTATCCAGTCCCTGAATGTTCCTCTTTGTTGGATACTCTGGAAAACCGCACCTAACCTGTTACCGAAGTTTCGGAGAATGGAAACTGGTCCTGGGCTATCCTGCTGCTCCATGCTCTCCTGTTCTGCCAACTGTACACTTAGCCGAGCATTTTCAGACTGTAAATCTGTGTTTTGTCGGCTAAGGTAGTCTATCTCCTCAGTGACTCTCTTGTACTGGCTCAAGTTGTCCTGTAACTCCTGTGAACGTCTCTCCAGGTCTTCAGATTGCTTCTTTACAGACAGCTGATTTTTGGACAAGATCATCAGAAGCTTATGGATCCGACGTTTCAGACTCTGTCGGGCCATTATCAGGTAATGCACTTCTGCCTTTATGTCAGAGTGTTTAAGCTCGATGTTCTCCTGCTCCAAACGAAGAGACATAATTTGAGCTTGAAGTGCATCATTTTCGCCTGCAAGCATGTCATATTGGGCTTTGAGGTGTTGTTCCCTATATCTCCTACCAGGTTTGGAGCACTCGATTGTGGTACGGAGATTTTCAATTATCTGCCGGAGTTCATTGTTTTCCCTCTCCAATTTTTCCCGCCTTGTGTCCGGAGACGTTCTGCCTGTAAAAAGGCTATCCAGATCAGGCACACAACTGTTCACACACACCGTGAGCCATATTTCAAAATTCAGTCAGTAAAGCTGTCCTCAAAACTGTTGTTTAGTCGACCTGGAACGCAGAACAAATGAGTTGCTCTGTGGAATTTGGGAATAAAGTGAGATGGATCACAGTCATCAGTGATGTCACAGAGAATGAGTGACATCGCTGGTTGTAATCTGGAGCTTCTTGCAGCAAGGCAACAATGCAACAAACTGCGCCACTGTCCAGTTTCATCTAAGTGTCAGTTTTTATGTTCGGTTCAGTATCAAACACTGGAAATGTATTTATTAACATTTGATTTTGTTCAAATATGTCAAAGACTAAATCGATATTGTTCACAAACTCCAGAAAAAAAATATTCTGAAAGTCTACAAAGACTTCCTGTTGTGACACTACAACTACCTGGGCATATAGCTTGATGGAAACCAAGCATAACCAAGCTCTCAAAATATTTATTTGAAGGTGACAGCTTTTCTTTGTCACATAGGATTTGCTGAACAACAACAAAATACCCCCACCATGTTTGTCTCAAACTTATTCGGCCTTCAGGCAGACTGCAGGCTATTGCACCTCATGTATTTGTTTATTTTCAAGATAAGGGGCCCTCTTTTATGGATAAGCAACTGATGAGCGACTCTGTCAGGCTGGGAGAAGATAAAAGAGAGTCTGTTAATCTGGTGCTAGTGAGCATCACTGCATGATGATGCACCATCCATAGATGAACTAATAACTGGCATATTCTTAATATTAAATCTAATCTGCTTTCCGACTCTGCTGCCCTGCAAGGTTTAGGTGTTTCCCTTCTTCAGCACACCTGATTTTAATTCATGGCTAATTTAATAGGCTTCTGCTAAAATACAATCATGTGAATCAGGTGTGTTAAAGAAGAAAAAAAACATCTGAACATGTGGGACAGATCAAGGAAACACTGTCAGATTCATCCTTTGAATCAATCTGGAACCAAAATACAAATGCAATAAAAAACCAGACCTATCTGTTTAAGGCTGCCACCAAGAGAGTGATAAGAGCAAACGAAAATATCCAAGATTATGCAAGCAGAAAATCTGGAGTTTTAGAAAGCAAATGGCCAGATGTTGTGGTGACTATGGTTGTCACAGTTCAGACCGGAAGGGCCAGCATCCTTTCCTGACTTTTAAACATATAAGATAAGAGCGTGTGTTAAAGGCAGACTGAAATCAAAATAGCTCATTTTATTATGGTGCATATAAAGCCAATAACAACACTGAAATCTTCCAGGAAATCATTTATTTGACTCACTAATATACAAATATGTAGCTATATCAGAATTGGAGTGGGTGGCCTGAATGTGTGGGCTCATGCTCCTGTGGTGGTCATCGCTCACAGCCTTTATGCCACAAAGCCACATGTCCAGTTTGTATTTATTTTTATAAAAGCGACAAGAAGTCCAGAATCTAGTTTGTTGTCATTTTTCAGCAGGAAACGGACTGCTAGAGGTAACAACATTCATATATTTCTGCTGATCATAAAATGTTGCTTTCAAGTCAGAAAAATAAATTTAAAAAAAGCTCCCGCAGTCATTCCCACTCTGTCGCTTTTTATTTTGTAAGACAACCCGGAACGGAATAGAGCTTTCTATGAGTTGGATTTTGGGCAAATGTCATGCCTTTGATAATAAAACCAAAACAAACGGAACCAATTAGTCAGAGGAAGAAGCTGAGCTCTCGAAAACAGCGAGTGGAAAAAAAAGGAGAGAGAGAGAGAGAGAGAGAGAGAGAGAGAGAGAGAGAGAGAGAGAGAGAGAGAGAGAGAGAGAGCGAGCGATGTCTGTGTGTGTGCAGGCTGAAAGTTTGTCAGTAGGAACCAGAACCAGGCTCTCAGAGCGGAGTGGATGTATGTGGACGGATGGAGCGACGGGAGGCCTGAGAATAAACGCGCTCTTTCATTTCCAGCAGAGAAACCCAAAGGACGCACATTCACGCGGACTCCGGCCCCGCGGGATTGAACAGCGAGAAGTGGATCATGGGTAGGAAGTCATCGGGAGAAGCATCGGTTCCGCTCCAAGTTTGAGCTGGATCAGTTCGGTGTTCAAAGACGCGCTGCGGGGTCCGGAGGGATGACTCTCACCGCCGCTGACTGATCGATCAAGGTGTTATTTGTTAAGGCTATAACCGGACAGGTGCACTCGCTCAATCTTTCTTTTTTTTTTTTTCCTTCAGAATTGAAATATTGCAACTAAGACGAAAACAAAATCACAAACAAGAATATCTTGATTGTATTTCTATATTTTAACAACCCGATAATTAGTCCGCAAATAAACCTGAGTCGAAATTTGGCGCTAACATGCAGAGCGGATTTAACGCATCTCCGATGGACAGAGAAAGCTGAGTATGTGGTGGATACAGAGGCGCTGCAACAGCTCGGGGGAGACCGCTTTGTAAACAGAAGAGGGAAAAGAGGAGGAAGAAGCAGAAAAAAAACCGGACTAAAGGGACTGCTTTCATTCGGGCTTATAAATGGAGCTGCGCAAATACCTGTTGTGCCTGGAGTTTATTCTCCTTCTGAAAGGTAAGAGTTTCTCTCTGGGGTTTTGTGACATGCACATAATTACAATTTTTACATTTTTAAAGAATTTACTTGAGGATGTCCCACTAAATTATGATTTATTTAAGCTGCCAGAACCTTTTGGTAAATTAGGGTATCATCTTTTCAATATATATATCAGCAATTTATTCAAAGAATCATGTCACATAGTGATATATTTATTAACCTCCAGGTGGGTAAACCACAAAATGTAAATGAAGGTGCTGACTATTAAGGACTAATATAAATTGAAAGTTGAGTGGAAGAAAAAAGTCGTTTTGAGAATTTTAGGACAAATGTTATGTATGGACTGCAGTGGGAGTCAGACTCTATAAGTCACCACACATCTTTTGGGGTAGAAATTAAATTTCGCTCCTGAATCAGAGCTGATGCAAGAAGAATTTTAATGAGGAGGAAAAGGAGCGGCCGTTTGCTCAGTGGTCCAAAACTCCTCTTTTCAGCTATAAATACATTTGGATCCCATCTGGATATAAAGGTGACAGGTTCTAGAGGAAGAGAGGACATGCACAAAATCAGAGCTGCTGGACATCCAGCAGGAAGTTTCCACTCAAGTCCAAAGTCTGAGCAGCTTCATAGCCTTTAGCTCAGTCTTTCTCAAACTGTGGCACCCGGACCACTGGTGGTCCGCGGGGTACTGCATGTAAACGAACATTTAGCTGCCGTGACGTGAGCTCAGTGTGCGACGCTTCAGCTAGCTTACCAAAGGATTGTGTGTTAAAAATAATGATGGAAAACTGACTTAAAACCAAGTCACTGAAAAGAACTTGGTTGCTGGTGGAAAGAAAACAAGTCCAGAACTGCTGATATGATCAGAGGAAGGTGAGCTATAGCTGCTGCTGGCTGTTGACGTGTCAGACACTCGGTGTCACTCAGTGTCTGACACATCAACACCCAGCAGCAGATATAACTGAACTTCCTCTGATCTCTGGTGGATTCCATTAGGAATCTCTATTGTTGTCTGCAGTCAGAGACAATAAAATTTGGAGCCTCTTTTTTTTTGACTCTGCTGTGTC
Source organism: Poecilia picta (assembly GCA_033032245.1). NCBI lineage: Eukaryota > Metazoa > Chordata > Actinopteri > Cyprinodontiformes > Poeciliidae > Poecilia > Poecilia picta. The sequence continues at coordinate 15,956,293 of CM065368.1, forward strand.
TGTGTTGAAAGCCTAAACATGAGCCTCCGCTACCACGCCAACAAGTCAGAGAAATAACAGTTACTTTCTAAGGCACTTTGCTGCTTTTTGAAGAAGAGCTAGTTAACAAAAGTCACAAATTACTTGATGGCAATTAAATTCTTCTTGTTTAATGAAAACATGCAACAATCGTGAATTGTTTAAAGAGTTGTTGGTGGTGCTATGATGGCTGAATTGGGTCACCAAATCGATTTCTGATCAGTGCTTCAGAAAATCTGGAACTGAAGTTCGTAAAGAGAAGATAAGAGGCTGACCGTACTGATGGTCATTAACCTCATTAACAGACCACCAGTGCCAAAGTCAGTGTCACACATGCCTCCCAGAGATCCTCTGATTTTTCCTTTCTGTGCCAGTGAACCACCAAGTAAACATTCCTCACATGGTTGTTCATGGACGAGAGCAGGCATGTGCAGAAAAACCACTGGACACACTCCATGTGTCCGATAGATCAAACACGGAAGGAGATGAACGCCAGCCATCGAATTGTTTCTGGTTCAGAGTTTAATCTTTGGGACAAAATTTATTTCGCCCTGCAACTTCGAGACGTGTCCTTGGTCCAACACTGAATCAAATGGCTGAATCACCTCCTCAGCATGCAGTCAGGTTCTCCACTGTCCTGCTCATTACCTGAATATTTGATTCAGGTGTGTTGAAACGTCTAAACGTTGCAGGCCCCGAAAGACTAGATTCGAGACATTACATAGCTGCAAGGATTTACATTTGTCCAAAAATGTTGCAGTTTCATCTCCTCTTACAACTGACTGGCCCGAGACACGACCTCTCCGGTCATATCATCAGCTCCCATCTCTGAGACGTGAAGTCTGAAGTTCCTGCAATGAGGGTCTTGTGGCGTGTTCGTTTTCACCGTGAAGCGTCGAGGTCAGCCGCCCTCCGCTGCTGGCGACTGCTGCAGCGGGGCAGTCTAAGCACACCTCATTGAAGTGTTCCTGTTCAGCAGAAAGAACGCGAAGAAAAAGTCCATTGTTGTCTGCCTCGAGAAGTGTGCGATTGTGATTCTGATAAGCGGTGGGTGAGCTGCTGTGTTGCGCCACGCTTCCATGAAGCAGAGTTAGATCAACAGGCTGATTTTTCTTTTGTTTTTGTTAACTTTGCAAGGAGCTAATCCTCTCGATGCAGCAAGTGCTGAGCGCTTTGCGATGTTAACCTGTAAGATTAAAACGTTGGCATTTGCAGGAAGCCGTTGAGTAATTATAGCTACGTGCTGTGGGCCTGGAAATACCCCCCAAAAAGATTGCAGAAACAATTACATATTTTAAGAAAACCACCAGTAGTCAAATTGAGCTTATCTCATTTAGCCACGTTAGCCGTTTAAATCCAGCATGAACAAGCCAAAGCGTTTTCTTCGCTTTGAACATTTGCTTCGCCCTCTACAGTAGCTTGTGTAGCTGCAGTGATGGTGTTCCTGCCTCTCTGTGTCATTCTGGAGCATGTAGGTGACTGAGTATGTGTGTAATGTTAATGGTTTTAGCAGAGCTGCCCCTGAGGTGGACAGCAGGACTCCCATGTCTGTTATGCTTTACTGAGATGTCAAACACAGGTGTGTGTGTGTGTGTGTGTGTGTTTCTCCTGCTATCTGCTTGGTATTTTGCTGACTTTTATTCCCGCTCCCCACTCATCATCCACCCCCGGCTTCCCAGGAGAATGTGACAGAGATGGGAATAAAACACGATCGACATAATGGAGAGAAAATCTGGTGAAGAGAGAGGTGGAGGACGGGCAAACATAATGAGTCAGGTGAAGAGAGCTGAGACACTCACGAAGACACGTCGCTGCAGGGTGTTTTCTAAACTAGGGTTGCAGGATAATTAAGTGGAAAACGAGGACTGGGAGTGTTGTACAGAATTATGCAAATGTTTTAACCAGCTGTGCCTCCTGCAATGAGCCAGGCCAGGTTTTCTTGTAATCTTATGAAGTGGTTTGGTCATTTTGTTCTCCAGGATTTATGAAGGTTTTTCACAGTTGTTGTTGTTTGGACTTTGACTGTTTTTATCTAATTTTGGCCAAGTTCTTGTTTTGATCACGACAGTATGATTCACAAGGTGAAAAGCAGACACAAGAAGATGTCAACCGTGTGAGTCCGACATTACAAGAACAAGTTCTGGTACGGTTGTCCTGATCCGAATGTCTCAGCCCACCCAAAGACTTTCACTACGCTGCAACCTCAGTGTTTTCCAGCAGCAACAAATATTTTGTCCCAAGAAGACTTTGGGAGAAGACTTTGTAAGATGTTCTTTCCGGTCTTGTTGGTTTGGAGCAGTTTGCTGCGTAGTTAAGCTCGTATTAGCATGTTTATTCTCTGATTTTATGTCACACGTCGCTAACTGGGTGCATGACATATTTCATTTACTTGTTAGCAGCCAAAACATTGTCGTCATGCTACATAAATTTCCTCTCTGCTTTGAGCATCGCAAAATTGAATGACTGCTGTTCTAGCTGCTCTCTGCATAACTATCTTTCTAAGTGCAGACGAGGCTCTGTGACAGACACAAGCCTGCTACATGCAGTGCAGTCTGTCTTTCTGTGCAAATGCCCCAATTAAAAGGTTAAAAACACTGGGATTGTTAGACAAACAGATTTATTTTTGACTGGTAGAATTCAGCACCCAGCAGATACTGCAAATTTGCAAGCTTATACACATAAATATTAGTTTAAAAAAAAAAAAAAAAACGTCCATACAGCTCACTAGAGATTTACAACTGAAATTAAGATGCAGACAGTTAACAGGTAGTCAAGTTTAGTCTGGAGCTCCAGCAACACCTTGATCTGGGTCCAGGTATTCATCCAAGAATATGGAAATAATTTCTTTCTGCAATAGGATCAAATCTAGCAAAAGGCCAGAGAGATTCATTATCCTTCAGTTGGTCATCTGCTTTGCTTTCTTTGAAAATCCCCATGTTGGTACTAAATACAGTTTTACATCTGCTTTACCTACACTGTCTTTGATATCTCCCAAATATTTAGCAGAATAAAAGAAACCTGTAACAAACTCCCTAAAGACACATTAATGGTTGTGTTTTATGTGCACACACAAAAAAATCATCTTCATTCTGGACTGAAAATGAGTTTAAACAATCCTTTAGGCTAAGGAAAGACTTTGAAAGTCCTTCAGGATGTCTGAAAACGTTTGGGAAGCAACGTTTGGCGTGGTTTAAATGGCATCTTTGTGTTGGTACCGTAGAATAAAGAAGACTGTGGCATCGGGTTCAGTTCGTTCCCGTTCTTTCCAGCGACAACTGTTCACATCCAGCAGCAGTAGCACCCGGAGCTGAGTTTGTGGTTCAGGAAATCTGGACTTCGTTTCGGTTGATGTATGTTTGCCACCAGTTGTCATGACAATTAGTGGCCAAAAAGCTGCTTCTGGCACGGTGTCATGTATAAAGCCAGTGTAAATGGATGCAGAGAAGAAAGGACAGAGCACGACAAACGACAGTGCTGCTCTGCGAGAGCAAGTAGAACGTCACAGGAAGCTTGCATGTCCTTATGCGCCTGTTGTAAAAGTGTGAGGAAAACTGAGAGCAGCTTTTTATAGCTTACATGGGCGAATGAATGAATCCAAAGGCAAACGACAAAATCATCAAACAGCGGTTTGTACGACGTAATAAAACCCAGAAGTGTTTCAGAGCGATGTTGGCGATATGGCGATAGTACAAATGGCAGCGGAGCAAATGATTTCAAAGAAGCTTGAATTTTCAGAAATAAGACATGTGTGAGCAATTAGACAATTCATAAATCTTATCTGATGCCGAATGGCTTGCAGTTGACACGCGACTGTAAAGGGAGCAGAGGAAAGGCTAAAGGGGATTCGTCTCTAGTAAGGGAACTGGTCACAGATGCTGCCAAATGTTAAACACACATGTTCAGAAGTGACTTACTGCAACCTTTAGATAGAGAAAACACGCTAAGAACACGCTTATGGTTTCACAGTTTGCTGGAGATTGACAGCGGCTCTGCAAGGACATAATACTTTTAGTATCAGTGTGAAAACCAACAGAGCTCCAGGTATCAGGTGACGTGTGTGTTTACAGAAATCTGCAGTAATCTGTTGGAGTTAATAACAGACAGTAAAGTTGAAGAGGAATGGATAAGTTTGTTCCAATTGCATGTTCAGGCTAGAACGATGAAGAGTAGGATACATGTAGTGATATGACATTGTGCAATAAACATCATAGCCTAAAAATATAGTATTGCCTTATAGAGAAAGTACAAACAGTGATGGAGTCTCTGGATATGAAGGCCCATTAATGTGAGGGAATTTTAAAGTGAATAGCATTTAACTAAATACATTATAATACTAAATTATTATAGCTTTATTAATTAATACTTCAGATTGCTTTTGCTGCAGTAAGAATAATGCAGTTACTTTACCAATTTCATCGTCCTGTCCTCATTTGTTTTAAATTATTGTTTAGTTATTGAGGTAGTGTTGTGACTACACAGGAATCTCATGCTGACGTTCTCTTAATTTTACATCAGCAGTGCAACAAGAAGACGCAAAAAGCAACCCCAGAACAACCAAAACAGCTAATTCAAATTAACAAAAATATTCTAAAAAGTTATTAAAAACATAAGTATTTCCACCTGTGCTTTTTTCTTTTTCTATGATCACATTTTGCACTCAAATTACCCAAAAAAACTCAAAACATAAGCCCAAATTACCTTCATTAAAGCAACAAAAGTAAAATCCCCACAGATTTGGTTTTTCTCAAAGTTTAGAGCTGAACAACAGACAGACTTTGTGACATCTAGAACTGTGTTTTTTTTTAAACATACATATGTTTCTAGCTATGAGTCCCCTGGTGAGCAAATCTGGACACGAGACAGAGAAGAAAATTTCACGCTCAATGAGGATACCAGAAAGTACATCTGCAAGTACAAAGTAGGTGGAAGAAACTGAATTCTGTGAGAAAAGCAGGAGCAGAGATGGATGAGAAACGCTGAACGTATCCAGTTTCCCCCCCTAAACCAAGTGGAATCCCCCTCTGATTGGCTTGGACGAGGTAAATGTGTGTTTTAGTGGGAAAGTGCAGGAGGACCTGGTGCACAGTCACCGCTCCAATGATCCAGTCATGATCAAATCACAGGGTGAAACTGAGGAAGCCTCTGCAGATGAACCAGGAGGCTGCAAAATTGCACACAAGGTCAAATATATTTAGAAAGCCTCTTTATTTTTTGACACATTTAACGTCCTACCGCTCAGGGGTACAATTAACGCAGCTTTAACTGGCTAGTTGTCAACTGTCAAGACCAGAGGAGAGTTTTATTTTCAGGTTCAGCTAAAGATAATGTTCTCCAAAACACTTTAATTTAGGAGAAAATGTGTATGAAGAAATGTAGCAAAGTCCAATGAAATGCAAGTAAGATGAGCACGTGTGTTTCCTGGAACAGGATGTTTCAAACACACTCCCTGCACAGCCTCCTTCTAATTATATGTAACGCTACTTTTGACTGAAAATGACGTTGTTCATCATAAAACCACATGGAAATGTCTTAATGTCTAAATGATTTAGTGATGTTGAGGAAACACAAAGTTTAGCAGGTTGATCAATGTTGGGGGTTTTACTCAGCTTTGTGCTAAAAATGGCTAAAATATTAATAGGACCATGCTAAAAATATTCACACCGCTTGCAGCATTCCTTATTTTATCACATTACTGCCAGAAATATTTGTCGGGGTTTTTGAAGAGGTGGGTAGTAACTATTTATGTTGACTCTGATACATTTATTTGAGTAACTCTTTGAATAAAATGTACTTGTTTTACATTAAGTTATTGTGTAATTATCTTAATTATTTGCATTAATTTCTAAGTGATGCATAATTGTATCGTGGAAAGAAAATTTTGAATGCTTTTTAAATCTTTTACAAGAAGAAATCTGAAAAGTGTGTTGTATTTTGTTGTATTCGGAATCCCATTCTCCTTCCCTTCTTCCACTCATTCTTCTGGAAAACTGTTCAAACAAGGAAGTTCATTTGCAGAACAGCTGTGAACATTATGAGATATCATACTTACCACAAATTCTCAGATGGATTTAGGTCTGTACTTTGACTGGGCCAGTCATTCCTTGATTGTATTCAGTTGTGATCAGGGTTAGACAGTAGTTAGATGGAGCCAAATATAATCCTTACTTGATGTATTCAGGTGCAAACTGCAGAAAAACTCTGGCTGGCTAATATTAGAATGACTGATGATATTAATCAGTCTGTTATAAATGTCTACAGAGGAATTTCCGCTAACAACTTGAAGTTAGAACCGCTGCTGTGATCACACAGTTGCGCTTACTTTAAAAGGTAAATACATGATTGACTAGTAGAAGCACATGGAAGGGTGAGTCATTGGATTTTGAAAAAAAAAAGAGAATTTGTCGAGTTTTGGTATCACTCCTTCATTTAATATTCACCTGATTAACTTCTGAACGAGTGAAAACCAGGAACTTGTGTAACTTAAATGAGTGCGCCTCGATTTCGTCTCAGCAGCTCGGTGACCTGCCTCCCATCCTGCTGCTTTCTGTCCTCCGTGTGTCTTTCTCCGCTCTCCTACCAACTATGAAGGGCAGGCCTGTGTGTCAAAACAGGGAGCTTACTATGCTTCAAGGTTTTTCTAACCAACACCCTTCCCTGCTTTGCCTCACTCCTTCTCTCTCCTATCCCCCTTTCCTCTGTCACGTTTCATCACAAGATCTCCTTTTCCCTTGATCTTTTCCTTCTTTTCAGAGGAACCACTGTAAAATAATAAAAAAAATAACTCCATGCTACACAACATCCCCAACCAGGTTTTGCATATTCTGCACTGATTTCTATGGTTTATTTTAAAGCAAAGAACATGTTGGCAAACACACTCAGGAGCGCGGCGATCCGCAGACCATTATCTTGTCAACGTCTTCTTGTTCCCGATTCGTTCTTCTGCATTTGGAAATAGAGGGAAAAACACACATAGATTTATAGAGCATGCAAAGTTAATGCATAATCTCTACTGAAATGGTTGGATGAATGGATGCTGCCTCTTCTCCACCGTGACAGCATCACACGTTTCCTTCTCTTTACTTCTGTAACTTTTAGTTCTTCAACATCTTCCAGGGTTGTGTCAGTGTTTCAACATAGATGTGAAACATCCTCGCGTCTTCACCGGCCCGGAAGACGCCCAGTTTGGCTTCTCTGTCCTACAGCATGAAGCAGAAGGAGAGAAATCGTAAGTATTTGCGTTGGCGGAGGTGAATGTGAAGTAAGAACTATTTACGTGACGGTGTGATAACATTTGGGTGGCTCTGCTGAAGGATGCTGGTTGGAGCCCCGTGGGATGGGCCGCCCAACAACAGGAAAGGAGATGTGTATAAATGTGTCGTGGGAGAGGAGAAAAACTCAAACTGTAGCAAAGTAAACCTTGGTGAGAGACAAAAAAATATATAAAAGTTGAATGTCAGTACTAAATCTGTATGTTCAGATATTAAGTAGATCTTTTTATTTGTGTACTTGAGGTGAAACTGCTCTTCGTAACGTTTCTAAAAACCTGAGGAACTCTCACCTGGGAATGACCCTCACACCGGACTCTCCTGACGGATTTTTGGTACGTTGGCTCTCTAATTTTTTAAGTTTGTATACTCATGGAAAACATCAATTACTGACAACACTTCAGATCAAACGAATGGGTTAAAATTAGAGATCCAAAGGCTGTGGTAAGTAATATATGAACATATTTATATGGATAGATGGATTTTCTGATGCTATTAGGCATATTCGCTGTACGAAACAGCAGGGAGACACTTTATTCGAAGGCGTGTGGATAAGAGACAGTCATAAACATGACATGGCACACATCATGAACATGAATGATTCTTCATAAGTGTTTAAGACAGAGTGTCTTTTGGTAAATAAGGACATTTTAAATGCAAAGGTGCCCTGAAAGTTGCATTAAAAGTTCATTAAAAGTGTCTCAGGGGAATGATTTTTCCAGAAATTTCAGCAAATTAATGTAAACAATCATGAAACGTCAGACTTTTACTTCCAAGTATGTACCACTTTGGTCTGATCTAACACGTAAAATCCCAGTAAAATGCATCAAAGAAGTGATTTTAATGGCATAAAACATGAAAAAGTTCAAGAAAGTATAGTTTAGATAGTAGATAGTTTGAGTTTTAGTTAATAAACACTCAGATTGAAGAGCAGATTATCACCAACTGTTTAGTTTCCATCACATTCACTGATGGTCAGGGTTTATTCTGAAAAACAAGTCTCTCTCCAGTCTGGGCCTGGCTCTGCAGCTCCGATAATAACATTTTATCGTTGCTCTCTTGGCCTAATTTCTCCAGTCAAACACACTTCGCCCTTAGCCAGGAGGCAGTCCTGTGTGCTTGTGTTTTCTGCCAGGATTCTTGCTCTACTCCGGGTGTGGAGTCGTGTACAGTTCACAAATGACTGCCAGCTCAGGCAGCTTTAATGTGAGCATATGTTTAACTGTGAGTGTGTGTGTGAGAGGTTTTATGTTAACCCCAGTGGTCAGGTCTATAACAGGACTGGAATGCGTCTCCGGCCCGCCTGTAATGACAGACCTACCAAAAGCCATAGCACCTCTTTCGCTGCGCTCCATCCTCTCCCTCCGTGGTTTCCTCCCATGATTCTCTCCTTCTCATCCCTGCTGCCTGTCTGTGCGCCCATCCTTAATGACAGGAGAAGAAAAACCAGGATGTTTCTCTTTCTCTCGTTCTACCCCCTTTTTATCCCGTTTTCACCCCTCCCTCCTTTTGTCTCTTTATAGCTGATTTTCCCTTTTAAGTCCTCGTTCTTCCTTCATTCCCTCCTCCAAGTATGAAAACCAACGAAACGGCGTTTGAAGACAGAGATATTTTTATAGGACGCCCCCCGCCCCACTCAGCCGCCCCACATTTAGCACAATCAGTTTTAAATTGCTGTGTTTCTCTTGGTTTCCATCTCTGTTAAACCGCTCATGACAACAGTGACTGCCAGCATGTCAACAATGGTCTCCCTCCCTCTGTCTCTGCCTCATTTTCTGTCCTCAAAACCACACCGTTGTACTTTTTTTCCATGACTTATTCCCCTTCATGACTTGTTTTCATTTATTCCTACTGTTTTCTTCTTGGTTATTTTTAAATGTGTGGCACAGACCTATTTGTCTGAATTCTTTGAAGGCAACGAAATGACCACATCTCCTTCTGAGCAGAACGCAGATAAAGACATGAGGTCCTCACACTGTCCGCCAGTGGCTCTGAATTCCCCTCCCCTGTGTTACACTTGTTGAGTCATGTGTTTGTTTACGACCCTGACCGAGTGTGTGTCTCTGTTCGGCAGGCGTGTGCCCCTCTGTGGTCGCAGGAGTGTGGGACATCGATGTTCAGCACCGGCATCTGCGCCTCTGTTGGCGACGACTTGGAACCGAGAGGCACCATCGCTCCAACCGAGCAAAGTAATCACACAGTTGTAGAAATGCAGAAACAAAAAGGACTCATGCTTGAGAAGGGTTGGGAAGTTTTGCAGCTTGGTAAATTAAATGTGAATGTTTTGTACGTTAATGAATCTGTTTGCACTCTGCTTTTAAGAAGGTATACTTTTCTAATTTTAAGTTTTGATGTTGGCATTCTTATACTTTTGTGTAAACTTAATATTTATCTAACACAATAAACAAATGAACAAAGCACTGCAAACAAATCTACCGAACAGAACTATAATAGTAATTTATTATATTATATTTATCTTTACTCTGCAGCTGGATGCAGCTTCTTTTAGGAAGGTCAGTGATATTTTGGGGTTTTTATGACACACTCTCCTGATTTTAAATGATGCTATTATACCATATCTTCACACATTATTGGCCACCAGGCTTCCATTCAAGAGCCACTGAGAGTGAGAGCTGAGCAGCGATTCTTTGATTCACTAAAAAATAATCTCTTAGGGCCGAGACTTTTATTTATGAGCCATCACTAATATTAAGGCCTAAAATAGTGCCTTGCATTGATATCTTCAACTTTCTAACTTAATCTAATTTCATCATGTTTCAACAACAAACTTCAATGTATTTTTCTATGATGATATGTGAACGATTGACAGAAAGGAGTAGATTATTTCAAAGTGAAAGAGAAAGCAAATGCAGCAAACAGCTTTCAGGAATAAGAAAGAATAAACTCAGGATAAATAAGACCATTAAGAAGGTGAGATGTGAAGCATTCGTTCAGCCAACAGCAGGTTTTCTACAGTAACTCTGAACTTTGTCTAGAGTTTTATGGAGAGACTAAATAAATTTTATGCATAGTTAAAAAGTCGTAACGACTCTTATTGTCCCATGCTTTATGCCTAGTACTCCCTCAGTCAGGAGGCAGTCGTGATTCCTGCCAGGAAAACACAAGAACACACACATTTGTAGGTCAACAGCTGCGTGGGACATGGCCATCTCCAGTTGTGATTCACGAATGAGCAGAGGGCGCTCAGAGGCAAGCTTATGTTAGAAACCTTTATGGAATAGACTCAAGAAGAGCTTGGACTGGACACGATCTCAATTATCTACCACAGAGACAAAAACTCAATAAATCAGAAACATGGGTGAGGCCAAACCACTAAAAACCAAGCAATAAGATTTAGTTTAAAACCTATTCTAAAACAAATGGGCACCTGGTGGAGGGAGGACAATTTTGCAATGTGACAGACAGGGGAAAAAGTTCAAAGTGAATCAACAGACTCTCTTCTGTGGCAGAGTGTCAGACCTTCATGGACATTGTGATCGTTGTGGACGGCTCAAACAGCATCTATCCCTGGTATGAAGTCCAGAACTTCCTCAGCAACATTCTCAGCAAGTTCCACATCAGCTCGGACCAAATGCAGGTACAAACTGCTCTCCACAATGTTCCAGCAGCAACCGCCTGCAGTTATTACACACACTTGTAATGGAAACTTGTGGGTTTGAGTTTACGTCAAATAACACATCTCATGGATCCCTCCGCTGTTGCCAGGATAGGGAACATTCTCGTCTCTTGAGTGAAAACATGCACCAAGTGAAATTACGGGCAGGTTTGGCAAATATGACCAGAATGAACTGCTGCAGTAACGTCACAAGACAAGAACCTTGGAGGATTCTTTAGAAGAACAGAGGGGAGGGTGTGAGGATGTTACCCTGAAACGAATAACAAGAAGAGTTGAGAGGGGGCTTGAGTTATGAAAAGGGAGGGTGGGGGGTATTGGATAGCCGGCAGCATGAGGTGAAGAGGAAATACCTCTGGTTTTTGAATGAATTCAAAAATTCCCCAAGTGTGCTGTTTGCTTTAAGAACAGGGTTCGTACTTAAAGAGATAGTTCACTCCGGAAAACAAGAGCTTTAGACGATGTTTCGACCAACTGTGTGCAAGCCCAGCTATGGATATGTGGCATTGCTGAAATGCTTGTGTGTTTGCATGTTTTATTCAGGTTGGTATACTGCAGTACGCAGAAGTAGCAGTCCATGAGTGGTCTCTGAAGGACTACCAGACCACACAGGAGGTGGTGGATGCCGCCAAGAACATCAGCCGGCAGGAGGGACGAGAGACACGCACTGCATACGCCATCCAAATGGCCTGGTAGGCTTATTAGTTACTGACCATAGATGATTCTCCTACAACATGGGAAAGATTTGGCAGGAAACGGTCTGCTTGTTTGGATTTTGATTCAACATTCTCTGAGGTTTCTCTATAAAAATAACACGCTGTGGAGTTTGTTCTTGTAATAATATATAAGTTGCTAGAACTGTTTGCCTACTCTCTTTGTTCTCCAAGGTGCTATTGATTAAACGATAACCAAACCATGAAATGTTTCGCCCTGCTTAACTGCATCCTGTTAGAATCTGTAAAGTGAATGATGCAGACAGTGACTTCCATCAGATGAGCATAAAGTGTGACCCTTTATAAGGTAAAATTAGTCTGTCTAGGCTCTAGGGTCAAATTCTCTTGAAATTTAAATAGACACTTTCAATATTCTGTTTTTAAAAAAGAAAAATATAATATCGTAATAGCAGAAAGTTGAGTGTGAGAAAGGAAAACTCCGATTTTTTGATGGGGGGTTTTGTATTTAGTTTGACTTGGAGCACAGAAGAAACAAAGTGGAAAATAACTCTGGGCAAGCAGGATGACTCAAGGATCCAAATTCACGAGTAAATTTTATAGAGCTGTTATCAGCCAACATGGCACAGATGTGATGTTGTCTCTATTAAAATGCCAGTCATTTGGTTTCTTGCAGAACATGCTAGAAAACATTTACATTAACTCAGAATTCCAATGATGGTTTTTACACCACAAGAGATGTAACTTACTGTAAATGAACAGAAAGCGCTGTATCTTTTTATTTATTTTTGCCATTTCTCATTTTCCGCAAATAAAAACAAAATCTTTGCTTGTAATTTCAGAGAGATGTTGTCAGTAGTTCATAGAATAAAGAAACAATGTTCATTTTACTGAAACATAAATATAAAATGTAAAATCAAAGAAACTAACGTGGTCTCTTCATTTTTGCCAGAATTGTAATTAAACATGATTCCAAATTTAAGCATAATCCAATCTACAGAGAGCAGAATGGATTACAGAAAATAACCAATGAGCAGCAGGACAAAAATGTGTTGTTGATGTCAAAGATCAAAGGAGAATGGGTGAAATGACTCAATATGACAGAAAGGAAAAGGCGGCTCAAATAACCTCTCACTATGACCAAGGTCTGCATAATGCCATCTCCTAATGCACAACAGATAACCACATTGAAGTGCCACAATTATAAGAAAAGGATAAAAGAAAGAAGAGCAGGATCAAGAAGGAAAATGACAGATTGAAAAAATATTGATGAGTCTTGATGTCGAATGTGATATCAGACGATAGGACCAGAATTAGATGTAAACAGTTTAAAAGCATCGGCGTGTCTTCCTTGTTTTAGCTTTGTTAGCTTGGACTAGTTGTTGTGATAGTCATAGCACACTGATTGTACAAACTAACCATTATTTAAAGACAGCAGCCCTCCTGAGTATTGTTGCTGACCATATCAATCCTTCATGACCACAGCGAACCCATCTTCCAGCAGGATAATGCACCATGTCTCCAAGTTCAAATAATCTCAAGCAGATTTTCTGAATCAGACAATGAGTTCACTGTATTGCAGTGGCCTCCACAGTCACCAGACTGTTTCTTTACACGTTAGAAGTTCAGAGGCTGGTGAATAGCCTTAAAGTATCTAATTTCTTTCAAAAATAAAATTCCTGCTTCTTTCAACTAGCTTAACCCACACGGCGCACCACACCCAGACGTGATCTGTGGCCATAGCTACCATTTTGGGATGTGAGTTTTGGAGCGATGTTCTCTTTCCGCACACACAGACACACACACAGAGCCACCAAATACGCAACCCCACAACCACTCAGGTAATTGGAGGCTTCCTGTTTTCTGCTACATTTAAAGGGGGGAAACATTTTGGAAAAGCAGTTAGACTAAACCATTAAAACAATGAACAGTAAAAAGATAATATTTGAGTTTAAATAGATAAGAGAACTCACACTTTGGTTGGATTTAAATTAAAACCTCCTCACCTGATCACACATACTTTCTCACAGATGGACGGATAAAATAGTTGGCACAGAAGAGAAGCATGACGGGGTCGAAAAGCAGCTGGGCTGGGCGAACCGACCAGCAGCTGGGTCAGCACCACTAAGGGCGTGGCGCGGCCTGGTCAGCCAAGTAGCGCTCCTGCAGCTGCGAAAATACACTCAGGAACATTTACAGACACACAGTCACATTCTCACTTTGGGGTTACAAAACTAATTTAATCAAATTTAGAATGTCACCAATTAAACCTTCTATTAACGGGAAGCATTCGTAGGATTCATACGCTGACCTCCTAACCTCAGCTTTAACCTTTTAAGCTGCATGCTTGGCTTTTAACCTTTTTTCTCTGACTTTGTGCTTGTTGTGACCTTAACCATGAACCCAAACAACAAAAATAGATTCTGACAGGCAGGAAAAGTGTTTGGCTTTTGATAATCAGATTCTTATTAGGCTTACAGAAATTAGTTGTTTCCACTTGTTGGGGGATATCACATAATAATAATTTAAAAAATCTATTTAATGCATCATTTCAGACTTTTGTTGAATGTTAAAGTTAAAGTTGTGTCAAAGGGCCACAACTCATTTGAACAGATACAGACTCAGAGATGTTTTGTCATAATGCTCAGTAAAACCAAACACAGTGTAGCAGCATTCGTTACCAGCTAGAGAGCACGGTGTTGGAAGCGTGATGATCTGGGCTTGTTTTGCATCTACAGAGGATATTATGGCAAGGAAGCCAAACACAACCTTATCTGAACTCTATAGTATTGCACCGTTGAATCAAATCTGAAGTCAAATTGTGCTGTGCTGCATCAAAAAGTAAAATTTCAGTATTTCAGTCAAAATCCAGATTTTTTTTGGACTTGAATATTCTGGTGGAACATTAAAAGAACTGTTCAGAGGAGAATGCACACAGACAACAATGAACTGAAGGGACATTGCAAAAAGGAGTGGGTCAAAACTCCCCCAGAATGATGTGAGAGAGAGATAAGTTTATACAGAGGACAACTGAAGGATCTCAGCATAACAAACACCATTAACATAAAGCTCTGGAACACTTTGTTAAAGTGTTCCAGAGCTTTATGTTAAAGCTCTGGGGGGGAATGTTACTTCAGACAAACCCAACATGAAATCAAAGTAACTCAATTATTTAACGTTAACCTTATTTTGACCACCATTATTATTATTGGTAGAAAACTTTTAACAAAGCTGACATTTTGTCTTCTGACAGACTTTTAGAGAGGCAACACTATACACTGTCAAACATGGAATTTTTAATTTGATCTTCTGCCATATTTCTTGTCAGAATTTAACTTGCATAGTTGGCTGAAAAACACCTAAAAGCCAAGAAAGATTTTAAGAATTAAAGCAATTAAATGCTTTAATTTGCTTTCTTGTCCATTGTCTCTTCTGAAAGCTCCTGATTATGATTCATAGCTCTATATCAGTGATTTTATTCAGATAAAGTAATAATTTATTTGTTCTTAAATTTACATGTGCCGCTTCCAAATGAAGCTGTTGTGTGTAACACCAACATCCCTTCATTCCTGGTTTGCTATAAATGCCATGTCCTTAAATCCCAACACTGAAATATTTTAAAAAATATATATAACAGAGCAAAGTACATGTTGATAACAGCAATAAATATTTCCAAATCTCTAATAGTTTATCCAGATCCTGCTTCACTCATTGCTGAGCTTGTTTTTCTCTATTACGTTTATTACGCATATTCTGCATAGTGCCGTGTATAAAATAAATGCTGATTGCTTCATAAAGAAGAAATAACGTCTTACAAGTGGATAAACCGCTTGACGTCTCTGTTGCTCCACCCGTCTCTCAGTCACCCACAAACAAAAGCGTGCCGCTGTGCTGTGTCATTACCACTCTGCCGAGACTCAATAAACTGACTTGTAAATCCAGCCTGGGCTCCCAATTAGCTCTACTTACTTTCTCCACGCTTTCATCTGCTTTTTTTTTTATTCCTTCCTTTTATTTCCATTCACATTAAATTGCGTCTCTATACTCTGACTTATTTGCTTAGTAAGCATGTTTAATATGTGATGATTATTTTTTTTAATTCTTAGAGTTTTTCTTCTCATAAATCAGGTTACTTTCCGGTCACTTTGTGCACCTTTTACGTAGGTATTTGCTTCACTTCACTTCTGTTTTTCCTCTCTTCCTTTTCATCCTCTGTTATTTGCAGGCTGCTGAGGGGAAATGGTTGTTTTTAACTCCAAGTTTCTTGTGGCTGACCACAACGTTATATTTAGGCGAGGGCTACAGTTAGACTTGGAAATGACGGAGATCACCAGGGGTGACTAGGCACTGTGTGTGCATATGTTTGTATGTGCTGGTCTGAGGCTTACCAACCCTATTCAACCGTTGAACCAGGTCCCAGAGAGAACAGGTTTCCTGCAGACAAACAGGGTGCGGCATGAGACCATCAGTGCATTTGTCATTTGGGTTTCTCCTTCTGGCTTACGGCGAAGCTACAAGGGACTTCACAAACGCGGTCGCTGTGTGTAGTGACACATGCGAGCTGCACGCAGTGATCAATGTGTGTTAACTGGCAGCTGAGGTTTTGTGTGTCAAGTGTTGTTAATAAACATCTGAAAGGCTCCAAATGAATCCTGTGCCGCTTAATTCAGGGAGGGAACTAAGATCCAGAGTTTCAGTGTTTTATTAGCTGGATATTCTCCTCAGAGAAATGCTTGATACTGTATATTATCACACGGAGGAAGTTTATTTTGACGTTGCAAGAACCCAAGTGACTGGATACCTTTTGGGTTTCCTCCCTTTCGCACGTTTCACAGCCGCATTTTTTCCTCTTTCCCTCTTTGAGTCTGTTTCAAATTCAGCTCAGTTTGGCATGATCAGCAGCTTTACCAGCGCTGTTTTCTAACTTTTTTTTCATTTTTACATTTTTTTTAGCACAGAGGCGTTCAGCGCTGAGCGCGGAGCCAGGGAGGGCGCCACCAAGGTGATGATTGTGGTCACAGACGGGGAGTCGCACGATGGGGACGAGCTGCCAGACGCTCTGGAGGAATGCGAAAACAGAAACATCACCAGATACGCCATCGCTGTGAGTGCTATCTGACGCTCAGTGGTGCAGCGCATCAATTATTACACTGGTTTCAGATGTCTTTTTACCTTTTATAGCACTGTAATTGTGAAAAGCACAGCAAACAGCTAATATGCAGTCTCCTTGGGAGGGTGCAGAGCAACTCTGACATTCCTCCCATATTGTGCAAATGTGGCACAGCCTATGTAAACACCCAGAAGCAACCGCACAACATCACCACAACTCTCCCAAAATAACTGCCTAATTACCAAATGAACCCTTTGGGCCCACTGAAATATCCAGCTGGGAACAAAAACAGTCTTCCTTGTCTGGCACTACCCGACCCCTCCATTCTGCACACAAAGGTCCGACGAAAGTGTCCGCAGGTCAGGCAGGGACAGTGGCTGAACCCGTCCTCATCAAGCAGGAAAAGCACAAGAACAAATGAGCTCGCATGACAAGGAAAAGCAAATTAAACAAACAATTTTAGGTTAAAGAGCTTATTTATAGCACAGCCAGTTCAGTGTTTTGCCATTTCTTCAGATTTTTTCCCCAAGATCCCGGAAAGAATCTGGATCACCATAAAGAGTCGAGTAGGGATTTGAATCGATGCCATTTCGTGTTCATCAGTCTGCCAGACCGACATGTGTGCTGGCTGGAAGACAACAAAGAAAACTGAGTCAACCAGGAAAAATTAGGCCTGATTCATGGCTGGTGAGGATCCGGTACACCAGGTACCTTCCCAGACGTCCAGGAGCTGCTGTGCCGAGGCTCAGGCGATGGGGAGCAGAGGAGATTAAAACAAAAGTAAACACTGCATTCAAATGCAACGATAAAAATAGAAGTAAAGATTTTTAGTAAATTGCCCAATTTACGTTCTGCAAAATGGTGTTTGACCTCAAACAGGTAACCTTAATAATTTGCCTAATTTATTTCAGTCCCTTGCCTCAGGTTTTCTTTTTCTTTTTGCAGGAAAGGTTCCAACAAAATATGCTTTCCATCAAAAAGCACAAAATACAAATGCAAATTCTTCCACAGGCTTAAGATTTTATTTAAGATTATACCACATTATTCAGAGATTGGACATACAAAAGGCGAAAGTTTTAAATTTTCTAGGTCTCAGTTAAGGGGAGAAATGTATCTGCTTCACAGTCTACTCACCATCTGCCATGGTAATATCTGTTGTCAGTGAGGTCAAGGAGGAAATTGAGCAAGTAACTATTTGTTTTTAGAATAAAGTATAGCAATCACTACAAAACATACAACTTCAGGGTTTAGAGTCTTGTTATTATTTTTCTCACGGTAATCAATAATAAAACTAATTTTGTATTTTGTGTGACTGATTCCCTCTTCAGGTATTTACACAGAGTATAGCTTAGTAATCAGAAATGCTATGTCTGGAGTGTTAACTACTTCGTAATAAGAAAACCCATTACTTTTGTTCTGACTAAAATATTGCTGGTGCTTGCCTCTCCACAGCAAGACCAAAGCTGGTGTTGGACATGCAGAAACTTTCTGTTTGAAGTGAAATTCCACAAAATATAATTAAGTATCTTAGCTCATATGGTTCGGTGCTGGAAAACCAATGAAAACCTAGTTGGGGAGTAAGACCAGGCTGCAGAATCAGGCTTGCCTCTATGTAGAGTTTCATTTTCCACATTTATTGCTCCGTAACCACATTCAGATGGTCAGGGAGGTCATGCAGATTGGTGGTCTCAATGCTAAAGGATCAAAAAATAAACCCCAAGCATAGTGTGTCCATCTTATGCTGATGTAAAAGAGGGCTTTGGACTCAGGTGGTAAAAAGTCAAGCGATGACAGTTTACTGTTTCCTATAACAGCAGGTATGTTATGATTTAGTATTTTCTGCACTGCCTGCATATTGTGACAGCGCACAGGAAAGTATCTCGTGGTAGAGGTCAGACCTCTTCAAAGTACAACGCAGGAGCAGCAGATTGTTTTCTACATCAGTGTCATGCAGATATGACAAAGACATCTGTTGCTTGAGCAGTTTATGGATCACATTGCATGGACACTTTTCTATTTAAATACTTGCCAAATGATATATATTTGGGAAATACTGCTCCCTCTTTTCTATTTTTCTCTTTAATATCACTTATAAACTTTCAAAATCTACTCTGACATGGAAGCTTGAGGATTTTTTCTTTCTTCTGTAGGATCTCAATGTACATATTTCTTAGTATTATATGACACAGTATACCCTACTACACCCTCCTCCTACCCTTTAAAAACAGAGGATTTCCTTTGCTTGGCAGACAAGATTCAGGGAAATATTCATGGATTGGTTTCTCTTATGGATTTTTTTAGATGTTCTTGAAATGGATTTTATCTTTAGTTTCCTCCAGCTTTGTGTTTGACAGTTAATGTGTTTCCATGAGACAAAACTTGAGGATTGATTAAACTCCTGATTATATCCACAAATTGTGTTTTTCTGTTTTACTTCAACATGGAGAATCATTGAAATGCAAATAACAATTTGCCTTGAGAAGTCAGTTTCGTCTGTTTTTTACAATCTGGTTGTTGGTTTTGTGTTATTTACCATTTTGTTTGTCATGGATTCTCATCTTTATGGCTCTTCTTTGCTGCCGTTCAGGTTCTGGGGTATTACATCCGCAAACAGCAGGATCCAGAGACCTTCATTAATGAGATCAAATACATCGCCAGCGACCCGGACGACGAGTACTTTTTCAACGTGACCGATGAAGCTGCGCTGAATGACATTGTGGACGCTCTCGGAGATCGGATTTTCACTCTTGAAGGTGAGGGTGTTACCATTCAAGAGGTAGTGTAGTTCATATGATCCCTTGGGTGAGGTGCAGGAAATCATCGGATATGTAGCCCAGTCTTCTTGTTCTATGCTTCCCTTCTGACTACAGTTGCTTATATAAGAGCAATAAAAAAAATTTGTTCAGAGCACAACTGACAGATAAGTAAAAAATAAATAAATAAATGTATCCTGTGCTTATGCCACCCTCGGCAACTGCCTGTCAGCTGTATCACCGGAGACACGCCAGACAGAAACGACCGTGAAAGGATTTTGTTATGATTAAGTCAGGAAATAACGCTAAACTTGAGCAATTTGTTTTACGCTCATCATCAGTAAGAAAACATGGTTTTAATTTCCATACTCCAGCACATCGTAACACTAGCAACACCTCCTTAATTGCCAGAGGGATTTTTTTTATCCTGGTTGACAGCAGATGTCCAAAGCCCGTCCTCATAGGCCTGCATGTTTCCCTGAATCATACAGTATTTATTGAATTAAATTCAGGTCAGTTACTCATTAGTTGGCTCCTCCAGAACTGAACTTAATTGTTTCAGTCCTGCTCTGCTGGAGAAGGGACACATTTTAAACATGGAGGACAATGGCCTCTGGACACTCCTGGTTAAACATCATCAGTAATGTTCACACTGATTTATAAAGTAGTGCTTAAAATCTCAACACAGTAACTGTCCAATAACTGCATGAAGTTGTTATATTGTATTGTTGTAACCTTTGAAAATACAACTTTTCTAACTCCCTGCAGCTATACAGAGAGAAACAGTGGCTCTAAAATAAGACAAAAAAATTCTCCAGATTCAGCTTCAGCTATCTTAGTTTTATTTTAAAGATAACATATGTCAAGTTTTTACCATGGGAATTTATCCACTGGTTTATATGTATAAGTCATAATATTTGCCAAGTGACTGAGAATTAAAAAAACTTGAAACAAAAACAGAAAAAGGTACAGCTGATGCCAGATATCACAGTAGTTGCAGAAACATTGGAGGAAGGCTTTTGAAACTGATGCCACCTTTAAATGTTCAGGAAAATCAAAGAGGAAAGGACAGGAGGAAAGGAAATGTCTGTCACTGTCGGCGTTTGAGGGCGTTAAAGATCAGATCCTATGAGACATAACGAGGAAAGGGAAGGGAGGAGAATACAAACAAAGAAAGGGGAGAAACAAGAGATGCTGACATGCTGTCCTCCTTTAGGTACACTGGGCTACAACCAAAGCACGTTCCACATGGAGATGTCTCAGATCGGTTTCTCAACGCACACACTGGATGTGAGTCCTACTTGTTTTTGTTTTCATTTTTAACCATGTGGTAAATACGAACCGACTGGTCCGTTATTTAATCCAAACTAATTTCTCCAGGATGGCATTCTGTTTGGGATCGTGGGCGCCTACGACTGGGACGGAGGGGTGCTGAAGGAAGGGACCAATGGAGTCATTATCCCCCCCAGAGAAGCCTTCGAAAGTGAATTTCCATTGGAGCTCAAAAATCACGCTGCTTATTTAGGTACAAAGATTTCACAAGCAAGCATTGTTTAACCTTTTTGGGTTTATTAGCTTCCATATGAAAGGCGATTAAAATGTTTTGGAGTGTAGCATTGTTCTTTATTGTGTCAAAAAAATCTCTGTTGTTTTAAATAATCAGATCTTTGATATAGGGTCTTCATAACTGCCTCTGATCCTGCTGAATGTTTTAAATGCCCTGTGATTGTTGCGCAATTTGAGGTAACAGCTCTTTCCTCCATAACAAAAATTATAAAGCAATTACAGCCCCATAACTGTTACCTAACAACAAAGAAGCAAACATTCCTGGTTGTGGTGTACCTCAGGATTTCATTTTAGGCCCCTTTTGTTCTCTTCCGCTTGGATCATTGTTCAGTAAATACAGCATCTACTTCTTATGCTTTGCTAATGAAATACACATTTTCTGGATTTAAGCCAATAATTTGACTTCACTTCACTACAGAAATGTTTTAAAAACATATAATCTTGAATGGAAGTCATTTTTTTTTCAGGTTAAACAAAAATGAGAAAAAAAGAAGTTGTTGCAATCTCAGCCCCACTTTGGGATGACTTTGATGGTATCATTAGTTCTCTTTTTTTTGTTCTTATTTTGCCAGAAACTTGAGTTTTATTTTTATTAATCTTTAAAATTCAGATTTGCTGCTGTTTGGACTGGTTTATTTCAGCAAGGGTCGTTAAAAGAAACAACAGTCGGAAAGTATTTCATTACTTTTTAAGTGGCATGCTTGGGTTATTGTATGTTTTTGTACAGTAATCTTCTTTGCATGCAGACCTCCTTATTGGAGTTAAATGGTATGACTAGGTTTAGCTTCCTACTAGTTTCCATTTTCATAAATTTACTTTTATAATTCTGTATTGAGTTTTGGCTACAATAGTTTCCTCTATATTTTAGAGATATTTTGAGCATTTGTACATTTTCCCAGAGTTTTAAGATCGTCAAAACCAAATCCTTTTGCGAGATCAAATGCAGGGAGTCAAGCTCTTTTCAGTCACAACAACAGCACAACAGTCTCTTCTTTCAAGTTTGATCTGCCCAGGGCTATTAACACTTTTCAAACATTTGTCTTTTGACAAACTTTATTCTCTGGTTTATTAGATTTAGCTCTGCTTTATAAATTAATCACATTTTTTAAAAAGTCCTTCGTTCTAGACAGTAAACTTAGCTGAAAGCAGTGGCATTAAATTAAATGAAGGCGAACTTGACAAAGAGATGCAGTGAGAATGAAAACCATTTAATCCACCACTAACTTTTTATGAATCAGCAGCTGGCATTTATATTAGGGTCTAAATTTGGCTCTTCATAAACACAAAAATATCCCAGCACTTGTAAGGGAATGATCACATTTTTGCTCCAGTTTTAGAACTTGTTGAGGTATCGCCTATGCTGTCTTCACCCTGCCTTTAAAAATCTGTTGTTGTGTCATCTTTGTTTATGTATACAGCTGTGTTTCATGAGAATCAGAATAAGGATGTCTGAGGGGAAAGGTGAAGCCGAACATTTATTGAACGCTTTTATCACACTTAAAGTGGCTAAAACCCTCCGTACAAATGATAGTAACATGTACCCTGGTTAAAGGTCAGTTCTAAGTACTGCCGCAGAAGCACTTCACTTTACAACACCTATAGGATTTTTTTTGTGTGTAAAACCTCATTTTATATTGCATCAAAACAAAGCAAAACTGAGCAAGAACACAAAATTAGGACACAATTGGTTTAAATCAACACTTTTATTGGTGTTCAGTCAAAAACATTCAGTTTTATTTCCCCGTTGAAGGTGATTTGCAGGCAGCCAGTGGCTGCCCTGTTTGATTTGTATCTGTGTGTGTTTACAGGGTACACCGTGTCATCTGTGGTCATTGGCGACTGGAGGAGGCTGTACGTGGCTGGGGCTCCTCGATTTAAACACAAAGGCAAAGTCGTTTTGTTTGAACTCCATGAAAACAGCTATGTTGACATCGTGCAGGCTTTGAACGGAGAACAGGTGAACTTCTGCTGCCGAACGTTCCTCCGACGTCAACAATTGACTGCAAACGACATGGCAAGGGCTCCACCTACAGGGATTAAGATAAATTTACATGCTTCTGTGTTCAGATTGGATCTTACTACGGCAGCGAACTGTGTGGGCTGGATATCGATAAAGACGGCATCACTGACGTCCTTTTGGTCGCCGCTCCCATGTATCTCGGCTCAGGAAACAAGGAAGCCGGAAAAGTCTACATCTACACTCTTAATGGGGTAACAAAGCAGTGGCACGTTAAACATGCACTAACAAGTATTTTTTAATAACTTGGTGATCATTCTTCTTTCCCTTGTCTCTTTGTTTTTACAGGAGGGAAAATTTATATCTAATGGGACTCTGAAATCAGACAACAAGTCTCAGGATGCCAGGTTTGGTTATTCACTGGCGGCTGCTCCAGATCTGAACCATGACGGCTTCACTGACCTGGTGGTTGGAGCTCCGCTGGAGGATGAGCACAGAGGGGCCATCTATGTCTACCACGGATACGATATTTACATCATCCACGACTGCAAACAGGTAGTTATGTTAGGCACACTGCAAAAGTAAACCACTTTTTAAAAATACCAGATCGGATCAGCAGTGTCTCAGGATTTATAAAAGTCTTTAGCTGTGATTTAACTTCATGTTCAGTCCTTGCACCTGAAAATATTGTGTGAGTGGATGAATGAGGAAGAAATGTGCACATCTGCAGCCCGTATAAGCTGAATTGAGTTAATAGCTCTTTGGTAATTAACTTGCAGATACTAAGAAACGATTTTATGTGTTAAACCGTGTTATCGTTGGTATTTTTCATAGATTCCACCACAGATGCAGGAACGAATAATATCATTTTGACTGTCTGCTAGTAATAAAATAAAACAGAATCTTTCCTTAGTTTTTGTGGCATTTGTAGGCACAAAAATCACCTGAGATAAAGAATGTTTTCTCATATCTGATTAACAGTACAGATTCAAGTTGCTGAACAACAATTAAAAAATATCTGTATAAAAAAACTGGTCCGATTTTCTGTTTTATGAAAACATGCTTGTTTTTTTTGTTTTTTTTTACAACTTCACCAGTGCGTCTCAGAATTAAGTCACTAATATCTGCTTCTTTCCTCCTCCCAGCACATATTAGGGTCGTCCCTCTCCCCGTCTCTGCAGTATTTTGGCCGCAGTGTCAGTGCACGGTTGGACTTGGACGGTGATGGGCTGATAGATCTGGCAGTGGGAGCTCAGGGCAGAGCTGTGCTGCTCAGGTAAGCAGGCGTAATCGCAGCCACAGCAGATTTTATTGCATAGTGTGCCTGTAATGTGATACAGAAAGACACATTACAAGCACCTGGGGCCTTTTTATAAGATAATTGTTTTTCATTCCTGCTCTTACAGCTCCAGAAGCATCGTGCAGATCAATGTGAGTTTGTCCTTCCAGCCGCACTCCATTAACGTCATTCAGAAGACGTGTCAGAGGGGCGGCAGAGAGTCGGCATGCCTCAACGCCACAGCCTGTTTCACGGCCGTTTCACGCTCACCCGAACCACACAGCAATGCTTTTGGTATTTATTTTTTATTTTCATTTATTTATTTGTTTATTTTACTTTACAACCTTAAAAAATATGCTAACAAATCTGTTTTTTTATCAGATGAAGCAGCACAACAACATGAAATGATCATAAAATAATTAATTTGCTCACATGTACGGAGAAAATGAGGTTATAGTGAAAAGAGCTAAAGCACCAGTTCCTGAAAGTGAAGTTGCTCTGTCAGGGAAATTGTGACTCATGTGAAAAAGTTTTTAAAAAGCAATTAAAATTTGAATATAAAAACAATTATTTCAAAGCTGAACGTTTTTCTGCTGTCTGCATGCTTTCTGAGATTAGTTTTGTCCATAAACAAACCAAATGTGACCGATTTTAAATCAAACCAGATTAATCTAAAAAAAAGCTTATTTTCCAGCTCACATCTTTTTTTATCAATCAATCAATCAATAAAAATTATTTGTATAGCACATTTCAAGAGCAAGGCATTTCAAAGTGCTTTACATAATTAAAAACAGAAACACAGACTTATGCTTCTTCCTCAGATCTTTGGGTGTCAGCCATGTTGGATGACAGGAAGTTTTCAGCGCGAGCTCTGTTCGATGAAAGCTCCCACAGACAGATGCAGCTTCCAGTGCGAGCGCAAATAAGAAAAACTCTCTGCTACAAGCTGCCTTTCCATGTATATGTGAGTATCTGTGCAACCACGTAGTCGACACCAGTGATGAAAAAAATCTAGCCTGGACCATAAAGTGGTCTCTGACATTTTGCATTGTTCCCAACGTTTTCTTTCTGCTTAGGGCCATTTGAATGTTTTTCTGATGAAATAGTGTTCTTAAAACTGATGAGTCTGGTTTGAGATCTCTGAATATTCCAGGATTTGTGGTGTTGCGGTTCAGCATTGTCCTGGCTACACATTCATGGGACCATGCAGTCCTTGTTCTCTCAGGTTCAACAGCTCTCATGGTTGATCATAAATCTTCATCTGCAGCATCGTGGGCACATGTGTGGCACAGATAAGCCCTGGTTGGTTGAAGTTTGCACTGGTCTAAATAATTCCTGGTTTTAATGTACTTCATTTATAAATGGCGTCCCACAGGGTGTGATGTTTGAGTTTCTGGTATTTTCTCTTCCTCAGCTTTCTTCTGAGATACCAGACAATTGCCTTTCTCTCGAACAGAAAGCCGACAGTCAAACTTTTTTATATTTTAAGATGAGCTCATTAGACAAATTTGTCACTACACCACTTATAAACAGAAATTCATTTCGTATCTTGGTTGGATGTTGATCAGCTGTAGTTTTCAGCTTGTGCAAAATGCTGCATATTACTCTCTTTTTATCCTCACTGCACTTAATTTTAGACATATTCCTTCATATATTCGTGTTCGTTTTATTAAGACTTCATTGTTTATAGTGTTTTTGTTGCTTATTTCAGTTAATTTTTTTTACTTCTATTGTATTTGGTTTGTCCAGTCTAATTGGCTGTTTTTAAAGTATTTGGTAAACAAGTGTGGCTGAAACCTCTGTCTGCTACACAGGATACAGCAGATTACATTCGCCCCATCAGCTTCTCTCTGCGGTTTAAGATCAACGACACAGAGACGGGTCCTGTGTTGGATGAAGGCTGGCCAACAAGCGTCAAGAAATCTGTAAGCAGCACAAAGCTAACTCCGCTCCATTTTTACTTTCACAAATAACTTTTCTTGCCCTTCTGTCCAGATACCATTTTTCAAAGACTGCGGCGAAGATGACGTTTGCACAACAGATCTGGTCTTGCAGGCACACCTGGACATCTCTGGCACAAGGTACAGATCTGCTCCGGCTTCCTCTCCTGAAGCCAGTCAAAGAAAAACTGTCTTCTGGCTGCTAGATCTGAGTGAGTCATGTTTTCTCACGCAGGCAGAAACCTTATGTGATTCGCAGCCCTCGTAGGCGTCTGGCGGTGGAGGTGCAGCTTGAGAACAGGCTGGAAAATGCCTACAACACT
Organism: Poecilia picta; assembly: GCA_033032245.1. Lineage (NCBI taxonomy): Eukaryota > Metazoa > Chordata > Actinopteri > Cyprinodontiformes > Poeciliidae > Poecilia > Poecilia picta. The sequence goes on from CM065368.1 coordinate 15,982,809, forward strand.
AGCCTGAAGCTGCACTACTCACGCAACCTCCACTTCTCCAGCATCAGCATCAAAGTAAACTCTGCCTCAACGCTCCGACACATACAGCGTGGTCTGCGTGCGATATTTAACTGCTGTTGTTTTCCCTTTAATTTTGACAAAGGAGAATGCCAACTTCAAGATCGAGTGTACCGCTCTTGGCTCAAACAGCCACTCGTGTAACGTCAGCTACCCAGTGTTTCGCTCGCATTCGAAGGTACCCTCTTGCTGAGGAAGCTGATCTAAAGTGGGATGCGTCATTGCAGCAGTCTCTGTTTGCTCTTTGTTTCCAGGTGAATTTTATGTTGGAGTTTGAATTCAGCTGCACCTCTTTGCACAATCGGGTACAAATGAAACTCAGTGCTACCAGGTAAGCTTGTGCAAACGTTTCAAATCCCAATGAACAAACGGAAAAGGACATTTTTAGTGACATCAATCCTTTTCTGTCTTACAGTGACAGCAGTGAGAGAGAGGAAACTCTGGGGGACAACAGTGTTCAGCTGCAAACTTTCGTACAATATGAGCCAGATCTGTTTGTTAGCAGGTTTGAGCATAGAATTAACTTAATTTACAAGCTTTATTTACTTTTTTTGTCGTCATTTTTGATGTGGAGTGTTAGTTTGTTATCCCTCCTCTTGTTTGACTGCATGACATGCTGTAAAATGGACTGAAGTGTGTGAAGCTGGAGATAAAGGAAAAAATTGAGCGCTCTAAAATTGCTGAAGTGCCTTCTCCGGGTCGGGGGGTCGTCCTGCCTCAAGTGGAGGAGTTTAAGTATCTGGGGATCTTGTTCACGAATGAGGGAAGAAGGGAGCAGGAGATCGACAGGCGGATTGGGGCAGCGTCTCCCGTGAAGCGGGCGCTGTACCGGTCCGTCGTGGTGAAGAGAGAGCTGAGTCAAAAGGCGAAGCTCTCGATTTACCGGTCGATCTACGTTCCCACCCTCATCTATGGTCATGAGCTTTGGGTCATGACCGAAAGAACGAGATCACGATACAAGCGGCCGAAATGGGTTTCCTCGCAGGGTGGCCGGGCTCTCCCTTAGAGATAGGGTGAGAAGCTCGGTCATCCGGGAGGGACTCAAAGTAGAGCCGCTGCTCCTCCACGTCCAGAGGAGCCAGTTGAGGCTCGGGCATCTGGTCAGGATGCCTCCTGGACGCCTCCCTGGTGAGGAGTTCAGGTCCCACCGGGAGGAGGGGAGACCCAGGACACGCTGGAGGGACTATGTCTCTCGGCTGGCCTGGAACGCCTTGGGGTTCCCCCGGAGGAGCTGGAAGATGTGGCTGGGGAGGGAAGTCTGGGCCTCACTTCTGAAGCTGCTGCCCCCGCGACCCGATCCCGGATGAAGCGGAAGAAAATGGATGGATGGAAAACTGCTGGTTCCAGTCTGGTTTTTGATCGCCAGCTAACATGGAACTCTTTGGTTTGGCTGCTTTTTCTTTAGTGAGTCTAACCTGAACCGCTACGAGGTCCATCCCACACGGACAGTATCAGAAGCTATGGGTCCAGAGTTCTACACGTACATAAGGGTAAGTTTCTTTTTTTTTCTCCTTCAACCATCTGTCTGAAAGGTTAGTAAAGAAACTGTCACGTTCAGCAGAGGAACTGAAAGTGGCAAAGCTTCAGTGTTAAAGCCAGCTGTAGCAACACAGCAACACATCATTTAATAATAGGAAGCTTGAGCTGAGAACATTGCTTTCACCTGCAGAGGTGAAAAGCACTTTTTTTATATATATATACAGTATTTCTGCAAAAGATTTTTTGAAAACCATGTATAATTCTTCTTCCATTTTGTAATTACCCACAGTTTTGTTTTGGTCTGTCACATACATCCTGATGACATATATAAAATGTTTTGGCTGTGAGGTGACAAAAAAAAGTGGAAAACACTGTGGGCTTCAATACTTTTTCCAAGAGCGGCACAGACCAATCCTTTCGAACAACACCACCGAAAACAAAATAATTCTGTACCTCTGTGACTTCACCCCTCAGATTAGCAGATTTGACAAATTAAAGCGACATTTCTTTCAAAATGATCAGGTACTGAAATGGAAATGAAGTAAAACTTGCCCTTAGAAAGACTGGAGGCCCACTGATCTTAACTACAAACATAAATTGTGAATTTGCACCGTGCTGCTTAATTGAAGTAAAATTAGTTTTCTTTTTTGTCTGTTTTTGTAGCTGCTGAACGTCGGTTGTTACTCTGTGAGTAATCTGGAGCTGCGTGTGCTTTTGCCCTCCGTGGCAGCAGAAGACGCGGCCTTCATGACTGTGACGGATGTCTTCACGTACAACGTGAGCGGGCCTTCGCGATTTGTTGTTACGTGCGTCGAATTTGAACGACGTGACATTTTTAAGCTTCCCCTCAGGCCACAGGAATAAAGTGCAGAATGCTGAGTGACGTAACCCAGCTGAAGTCCAGACAGAAAGATGTTCGTCCCCTTCATCCCGAGAACATGATGCACGATGAAATACTGGTGAGGCTTTTTGATTCGGGAATAAACACCGAGAAGTCATTTCACAGGCTGTAACGTGGCGTCTTTTTATGTCCAGAACTGCAGCCGGTCGTGGTGCACGGAGGTCGTCTGTGAGGTGCAGCAGCTCGGTCAGCAGGCGGTGATACGAATCAGCCGCAGAGTTCATGACGACTTTTTCAGAAAAGTGAGTTAACAGAGCATCATGTGGAAGGCTGGAGTCTTTCCAATTGCTCATCCTTGTGTGTGTGTCTTTGCAGGTCAAATATAAGTCAGTGAAGATAATTAGCGCCTACAGTCTCTCAGCTCAGGAGACTAACCTCATCACTCTGGGAACAGGAACAGTCCAGGGGGAGGTAAGACTGCAGAATTCCTCCCTTTGCTTCCACCCAGCAAAGGGAGGAGATATTTGAGTGTTTTTAATAAGTATCCAAGCTATTTGAAGCTTTCAGCGTTTCACTGTGCTCCAGCTGCAAAACTCACAGTATTTTACTGTATTCTTATGGAATAGAACAGCACAAAGTAGTGGGTAACTGTGACGTAGAGAGGAAATTATACAATTTATAAGAATCACTCTTTGCCATATTTGCAGCTGCATGTCTCTTGTGGTATGTTCCTACCAGCTTTGCGCACCCAGAGACTGTTGGTCTTTGCAACAAAACAGCTCAATCTCAGTTACTTTTAGGTATTTAAATAGATAACCAGTTTTCTTGAATTCAGAGTTTTCACTTGTTCATTCTTGCATGAACATGCTTTCATCTAAACTGTTTAATTATTAGTCAGGTTGTATCTTTAAATTCATTGTCCTTCAGGAAGGTGAAGCTTTTTTCTGGTCTTAAGTCTTTTGTCGGCTTTAACAGGTTTTCTTTCAAACTGCCTAGGTAAAGTCTGAAATTAAATTTGTGAGATGTGATAACATTAAACAGGCCATTTATGCTTGAAAACCTTGTAATAAAACAAGTCGGTCAGAAACTCAAATGTTTGCCAGTGGCTGCAAAAACAAGCTGTACAAGCTTTTTTGCATTTATTCACGTTATCTTTGTCTGAAATGAAAAGTTGTTTCATGATATAAAATCTATAAATGCATCAGAAAAGCAGCAACAGCTGGTTGACACATAAGGGAAACTTGTTGCACTAAACATTATTTAGGATTTCCATGGTAAAGGGGGAAGGAACTCATATCACCTTCCTAAAATATAGCATTTTTGCCAAAGTGATTTTGGCCAAAACAAAAGAATTTTTGACAAAAAAAAAAAAAATAGACCTAGGTCATTATTTTAGAAAGGTGACGATATACAAACCACATTTTCAGATTTTATTGGAAAAATAAAATATGACAATAATGTACCATTTCCTGTATGTGTGTAGAACAAAACAGTAATGAGGCTTGTAGTTGTAAGAAGATAAAAGCTGGCTGTGAACACTTCTGCAAAACGCTGTGATTTCCTGACCGTTTTCTCTTTCCAGACTGTCCTGGAGGTGCTGAAGGGCCGAGCTATCCCCATCTCGCTCTGGATTTTGATCGGCAGCATCATAGGCGGCTTGCTGCTACTCGCGCTCATTATATTCATACTGTGGAAGGTAACCGAATGAATCTCTTGTTGGAAGTTCAGAAAAAGTAAGTTTGTTGCCGACCAGATATTAATCTCAGCTGTCCTGTTGCTCTCAAAGCTCGGATTCTTCACGCGGAAACACAGAGAGGATGAAAACCAGGAGGACTGAGACAGTTTACAAAGACGACGACCAGAATCTGCCTTTGAATGGGCAACGTGATGAAGTTCAACTTGAAGAGTTCGACGTGAATCTCCAGGACCAAAGTCAGCGTCACCAGGGTCCGACAGAAATGCACTGCCCAAGATTTTCAGGGTCAGTAGGGGCAATTATGTAAATTATCTTTTTTTTTTCTTTTTAAGCAAAATGTATCAAACTACAGTTATTTTATTTAACTTGCAGACGTTTTCCACAATTTCATATTTTAAACGGTCAGAACAGGTTTAGTTTTGTTGTTTTGTTTTTTTTGTTGTGTGTGTTTTGTTTTCTAATGGAATAAAAACAGGTGGGAGAAAAAAAAAAGGGGTTTTGATATTTATTCAGTCGTGATCCACACAATAAAAACAAGAAAAACAATATATTCAGTCAAAGTTAACAGAAATACTAAAGAAATCATTCTTTAAAATGATGAAATTCTGGATAAATTCCACCAATTTACAACTCAAGATGTAGACGTGGAGCTGACGTAGGATTCCAAGATGAAGACGGTTTCATCTACTTGGTTCTCTGCTGAATCTAACCTGGAAAAGGACAAAAAAAAAAAAACAAACATAAAGAGACTGTTGAGGAAACCGAAAAAGCCCAGTTTCAGTTTTGTCTTCTTACTTGTTGACATGAATCTTCAAAACGTCCAGCTGCTGCTTCTCGGGAGCAGAGATCATCTCCTCGACTTCGCTCAGCTGTTCGGGCTCGGCCCCGCTGGCCTGCAGAGACGCCAGGATGGCTTCGATTCGCTGAGATTTCTCCAAGAGGCGCCTGAAAACCGACGTGAAAGCAATCGGCCACAATGAGACGGGAACTTAACCCATCAAACCAAATCTTTAGACTAGGACCCACTTGTTTTCTTTGGTCTCAAACAGGCGTCGCTCTATGAGGTTGGCCACGGTCTGCAGGAGAAATGTTTTAAAAAAGGCAGAAGCAGCAAAAAACAAAAAAGGAAAATATGCGCCGGGATCCTTCCAGTCAGATCTTAAGCTCCTACCTTGTAGCAGTTCTGCAGCAGCATCCTGGCGGTTGGGAGCTGGTTGACGGTGTACAGATAAAAAGTGCGAGACGGAGCAAAATCTGGGGTTTTGGGGATTTCCTGAAGCAGAGGAAGTTTGTCAGACTGGAAAACATTTTTGTCAAAATTGTGGTATTTTAATTTACCAGAATGAAAAGTGATAAAACTGAGTCATTAAATCTGCTTGATTCAAGGTTTACGTAAAAGTGACACAAAAGGTTCCTATAAGTTACACACAGTTTTTCTGAATGTCTTGGCATTTTCTTTTTCACTTTATTGGACTTCAGCTTTTAGGCTTATTGATATTAATTAGTAATTTATTTTTTAATGTTATTTTCAGTAATAAACAATGTGACAATAGTCTCACTCTACTGTGAATTTAGCTTTTTTTAGGTGTTGAACCAAAAAAAATATGATTTAATTCAATTTTAACCAGTGTGAAATAAACTTAAAAGTAGTTCTTGTTGGAGTAACACAGCATAGGTACAAAAAGTAAAGTTTCTGTAAAGCAAAGATATGACATCTTTTGCACAACACATCAAATTACAATTGCTAACTTTTATAACTGTATTCAAAGGACAAATCCAAAACAAAACAACCCAAAAGGGACATTTTAAAAGTATCTTATCAGTTAAACTGGTGGTTCACCTGGAGCTGCACCAGGTTGTGGGACAGCAGCGTGTACAGCATGTCTTTCGCCTCCTTTGCTGGAATCATGGCAAAGTCCTCCACCTGCTTCTGCTCCAGGTGTCTCTTCCGCAGCAACAGGCGGAAGATGCGAGCCGACCGGGAGCCAAACCTGATCGGCAGACGAAAATGAGAACCGCTTGATAAGTCATCTCCCCAGAAAGTCACGCGTAAAAACCCGAACGGACTCACCTCTCCTGCACGATGGACTCGACCGTGGCTCGAGCCAGGTTCGCAAGAGCTCTGTGCAGATCTGAGAGACGAGTTCAGGAACACAGCCGATTTATCGGATTGACAAACCGGACTGGATAATTCAGTATTTCAACTTTGGCTCCAACTGCACAAAAGGATACTGACAACAAACATTCCTCCTCCGCTTTCTCCAGTCTTCCCAACGAACTCCATCTGGGAGATAAACAAGCAGTGGATGGTGAAAGAGATTCATGTGGACAGGAAGTGAAATCGCCTCAGCAGGCGGAGTGCGTACCGGGTCGTCCACCAGCAGAGTCAGATACTGATCCAAAATGTGCCTGGGGATGTTGTAGCTGGCTGGGAGGGACCTGAAGATCTCATTGGCTGAGAGCGGCTTGGTGCAGGCAGCGGTGGCCGAAGTGGTCACCTCACTCATCCTCAGGATGGTCCTCACTATTTCACTGCTGGTCTGAAATGTTAAAATATGAACAATCTTGAAATAACTTGATGGATTATGCTTTTTCCCTTTGTAATCTAATTTTATTATAATGCATCCTTTACTAAATCTAATAATAAATGATTAATTGGTGTTTAAAGGAATGAATACACACAAAAATCCAAAGTAAGCATTTTAACTGTCAGAAAACTATAACTATGCTGTTAAATACAGAGTAAGTCAGTTTTAATTTATAAACATTTTACTAACACTTTTTGTTCAGGCAGAGCCACAATCTTTCATGTATTTGTGGAAATAGGTGGAAGAAAAAAAATGATACATGGTGTTTAAGTCTGAGAGTCTTTTCTCCCAGTTTCACACATCTACAGATTGAAAGATCTGGATTTTGACTGGTGCACCAACACATTAACATGACTTCATCCAAATCATGCCTTCTTAGCTCTGGGTGTTTGTCTATAGATAAACCTCAGCCTCAGCACCAGCCTCAAGGACTCTGCATTTTTTCCCAGCATGCAGTTCCATCTATCTTCCCATCAACTCTGACCTTGTTGAAGAAAAGTAATCAAAACTATTGTTTTCTGTCCGTTTAACAAATATGCACAATGCTTTGTTGGTCTATCACATAAAATCCAGCTGAAAGTTTTTAAACCGACTAAGTGTGGGGAAAAACGCCATGGGTATCAATACTTTTGCAAGGAAAAGTGAATTAAATTACTGAAATTACTCATTTTAAGTTAATCCTTTAATAGTTTAGTAGTATTTTGAGCAATTTGGTGGAAACCTGACCTGATCCAGCTTATTGGCCACAGCACTGATGATCGCCTGGTCTCTGAAGTATTGATGGAAACGCTCAAAATTCACCTGCCAGTAAATTCCCTCATCACCGTGTGTCTGACCAAACAAACAAAACCAAAAAAACATCCATAGCATTATAAAAAACACAGGTACGTCAGTGATTTTCGAGTTTATTGATAGAACCAAGTAGTCACTGACCTCTGTGTCCATCTTAGCCCTTTTTGCATTCCTCTGGTCCTCTCCGTTCTCGGGGACAAGCTGCCGTTTGCCTCGTCCAATGAGCGAAACATGCGGCACGCTGTAGCACTCAGGAAAGCTCTCTGGAGTTGGCGGGGCAACGCTGACAGCGGCCGCAGGAGCCGCAGCAGGAGCCGCAGCGGGAGCGGCGCCGCCTGAAGTTCCTGCTCCTCCCACTGGAGGGCAGCGCTGGAGAAAATGGGTCTCCACCAGTTTGGAGAAGGAGGAAGACACTTCGCTGTAATCCATGCTGTGGCCGTCTATAATGGAAATACACACACTTTCAACTAGGAGAGGGAATTTGTCCTATTGGTAATCATTTAAGGTAATACATTTTTATCATGATAAACATTTGAAATGTCGTTTTCACAATAAATTCCAGATTGCAATGCTTAAAACCCCCTAAAACTGTCAGTACTGTTGTTTTATGTCCATATTATTGTTATTTTCACTATTTTCTAAACTGTTTGTTCAAAGAGAATACCAATAAATACCAATGAATTTGAACATGTGATTAAATGCAGTTAATGTGTGGAGTTTGGCGATATAACTCACATTTCTTTAAGTGAGTCATGACTTAAGTAAATGTACTACAAATGGGTATGTTTCTGAAGAGCAGAAACACTGAAGAGCAGTGTTTCTGTTTGTGAGGCCATGCAGTCTTACTTAAAAAAAAAATGTTCTAATTGTCATTTTTATTGTTATCACAATAGTACTGAAAAGAGGAACATGCCAGATAATTACGAGTTGGATTATTCATGAGGAGTATTCTTGTTAATTTGCACTGACAGTTTTGCTTGTTTTTCCTGTTTGAAACCAATCATTCATCATTTTCAAGGAAGGTTTTGTTTACAGACAATCCACATTTCAATACATATCGTTTCAGTTATGTGAAGCAATAACTGAAACAACAATTTCACTCATTGTTTTTGATTATTTGGGATTTTTAAAACATCTACCAGTTCAAGCATTATTGCTCTTTCGAAATGACACTTTTATTAATCTTTGAGAATATTATTAAATGGTCTAAAAAAAAATCTACATTTATCGCAATAATTTCAGGGACAATTAGTCGCCAGGTAAAACGTGTTCCTGCGATAGCCCTAACATTAAATTCAGAAAGCTTTTGAACCAAGAAAACTGCAGCTAAAGATTTCTGGTGGACACAAAAAAACCGACCCTCCATGTTCTGCGTGAGTCGGTCTGCGACCGTCTTCACCGTGCTGCTCATCGTCATGTGGCCGCGCTGCAGCAGCTCCTCTATGATCAGCTCGCCCGTGTCGCCGTACAGCGTTTTGGCCGTGTAGATGTAACGCGGGTAGCGCAGGACCCTCAGGATGCGATCGCAGCAGGCCCAGTACTCTGTGGGGCTGCCAGGTCCTTTACGGCCAGCGGTGAAACAACAAGCCCCATGCTGCACCAGCACGCACAGACACTTCTTTACCTTTAATGAAAAAGAAACATTAAAACACACCCATCGTCCGTGAGTTTCTTCTACACTTTGAGAGACGACATTGATACGAAGGATGATGTAACAACGCAGTAACATCTAAGTGTTTCAAATTCATTTTATTCAAGTCGAATATTATCTGTCATTATTTACAAACTAAAAAGTAACACAATTTAAATGATAGTCATAATTATAGCCGCACCAAATCCACAGAGAGGTTGGTTTCTTGGACGATGGTCCTCAAGTTCTGTGCTCCACTTCGGAGCAGGTGAGTTCCCACTTTCTCCACCATCTCTCCGAAATGCTCCTGCAGCAGGAGGCCACACAGACGGATCTCCTGGGCCGTCATCTGCAAAAAGGCAAGAATAAATACACACAGAAGAAGGTGCTTTAGTGAGAAGAGACAAAAATGTAACTTTCAGTCCAATATTCAATAGAGTGTTATGTGCAGTGCTAAATACATATTGAAGAGCTGTAAAAGTCTTGAGACTGGGGAGGAGGTTCACCTTCCAGGAGGACAAAGACTGTAAACATACAGCCAGAGCTACAAGCACAGGGTTTTAATCAAAGCCAAATTATGATCCAGTCAAAGCCCCAGAACTAAAATCAATTGAGAATATGTGGCATATTTGGGGGACCCTAATTAAAAGCAGCAGCAAAAAAAAAAAAAGTTTAGCAACATAAGTCGAAAGATTTTTAGCTGCAATTGTGGCAACAGAAGATGTTGCACAATACACGGTGCAAAAATATTAGAATATGCAATTTCTTATGTCAATTTATTGGGTTTGCATGCGGCAAAACGAGGTAGAATGAGTAAAGAACTGCAGCTGTTTCAATAAGATGAACTGCCAACAGATTATTGATATTTAAAGCATAAAAGAAAAACACCCAAGAAAACCCAAATCTCTAGACTGCAAAGTTACACTGACGCCTCAAGTCAACTACGACTAAAGACCACAACCTTCAAACTAGCTCCTTATGATGCCCGGTGGGTCAGTGGATGTGCAAACATTGTCGCACTTCAGCGTGTATTTAGCGCTAACCTTGCACACGGATATCTGTCAGGACAGCAGGAACTTTCGCCTCTATGCATCCCAAACGCCGTAGACTTCGCACACATGCGCGATGACAACACAGGACCACTTCCGCTACCCACGTTTGCTCGTCGGTGTCTCGCTGTGGTGGAGCGCCACCTGTCGGCCTGGAGAAGTATGGTAGACCAAATTATCACATAATACAATGATTTTTTTTTTTTTTTTTAGGCATCCAATTGAGTTGCAGGCTTTAGATTTTGGAGCAATGCTTCTCAAACAGTATTGGGATTTACACACACACACACACACACACACACACACACACACACAACATAATATATATTATTATATATATATATATATATATATATATATATATATATATATAATATATATATATTATATATATATATATATAATATATATATATATATATATATATAATATATATATATTATATATAACCAATGTCCCAGTTCTTTTCCATGTCTTTACCAATTTGCTGGGATTCGTTTGATGTACTTGATGTTCTTACTTTAAATGTTTTCACAAGTAACATTGTTTCCATTAGAGCAAAATGTTTCAATGTTGGTAGATGTATTAAGCTGCACAGTGGCGTAGTTGGTAGAGCTGTTGCCTTGCAGCAAGAAGGCTCTGGGTTCGATTCCCAGCCCTGGCCCTTCTGCATGGAGTTTGCATGTGTGGGTTTTCTCCAGGTACTCTGGTTTCCTCCCACAGTCCAAAAACATGACTGTCAGGTTAATTGGCCTCTCCTGTGTGTTTGTGTGTGTGCATGGTTGTTTGTCCTGTGTTGCCCTGCGACAGACCGGCGACCTGTCCAGGGTGACCCCGCCCCTCCCCGGAACGCCAGCCGGAGATGGACACCAGCAACCCTCCCGACCCCATCAAGGGACAAGGGTGTAAGAAAATGGATGGATAGATGTATTAAATTATCTGAGAATTAGTAGGTGTGTCACACTTCCTGAAACGCTTGACCTAAATTGTTGTATCACATTTTCCTAAAAATAACACAACATGTAGTTTTCTGAGCATTTGCTATTTGAGTTCTCCTAATATAAATCCTAAGAGTTTCTGCACAACTCAGATGTTGGAAGTTTGTTTGTTGAGCTCTTTTCTGTAATGATGTGATTTCATCAGATGTTCTGTTTGATTTTTCTGACCAGTAACTCAAATTGGTCAAAATTCAAAATTCCTGACTTTTAATTGCAAAAAATAATAAAACAAAAAACACACACAAAAAAAAAACACTCCACATGAATGAAAATTTAAAAAGTAATAACAATAAAATTTGTTTACCTACTAAATGTGTTGATATTCCATGACAAATTTCTTACTATTATAAATAGTAATGTAGATTTTTTTTAAATTTCAAATCTTATACGTAACGCTATTGTAGTCTACAGAGTGGAGTAGTATGAGAAAGTGATTTGACTATATGCTACAACTATCTGCCATACAAGGCCGGCAGCTGTCTTCGGTTGGCGGAGGACCGACGTCAGTGTTTGTGCTTCTTTGGGGAAGATGGCGGAGGCTGCGGCTGTTCCCCCGCATCGGTTTTTCTGTCACTGTTGTAAGGGAGAGGTAAACCCCAAACTCCCGGTAGGTCAGATGATTTTAGTTTATGTGCCGTGTTATTTTATGGAGTTCCGGGGCTGACAGCGCTGCCTGCCGGAGAATGTCTGATTCTTTCTCCTGCTTGCTAAAGCTAAACCCTGCTAGCCTGGTAGCGCTTGTTAGCCCCGTTTGTTGTTGTTGTAAACTCGCGAAATAAACTCCGGTAAAGGTTTTTATTTTAGTAAAGAAACAGACTTTAAAAGCGAACACTGTCCACTTTTGAAAGGTTTAAACGTCTAACATGGTTATGCCAAAACTCTCTGCTTAAAGATTTGCTTAAGATGCTTAAGATATGTTGGCGATATTTCTACCAGTCAACAGCAACAACCGAGAGAAAAGCTGTTAACTAATTGAGCAAAGATAACTTATTTAAAATTAGCTAACAGAAAGTCGACAGTTACTGTTTCTGATTTTTTTAAAAAAGTATTATTGACAGGACGAGTTGGGGAATTTTCCAGAGTGTTAAAAGTGTTTAGTTTCAGTTTTGTTATCAAAAGTAGGAGCGAACTGACAATAAGTGAGCTATTTACGGTCAACATTATGATACGTAGAATATATATTTGATTTCCGCTCATGTATTTTTGAAAGACTTGGAGTAAATCCAAGCTTTAACAAGTACTGAAGGAGCTTCTATTGTAGCCCAATTATATCTTTGATTAGTCTTATATGACCATTAATGGGGCTTTTGGAGACAACTTTGTGTTGCATTAAATAAATAAATTTAAAAGTTAATCTAAGAAACTTGCTCACACTTGTCTCTGTTCCATATTTCCATACAGTCTTTGAGAACTATAAAATAATATAGTAGAAGAAGAACGTTCAATATTTTTCTCTATCCTCGCTGCCCTGAGTTATTAGTTATATTATCAAGACTAATAGTTTTCATATGTTTTATTACAAGCAGCATCTCTGTAAATACCAAGTTTCCCCCAGTATCTTCATGAGATATTTAAACTCCAGCCTTATCTCGCAGAATTTCAAAATGCTGCCAACATTTCCAGATCTCACATATTCCATCATAGCCAGAGGTTTAAAGTGCAAAAACATCCAGCAGAGCAACTAAGCCTTCCTGTTAGCCGATGTTGAAGCTCCCTGTTTAAGCAGCCTGAACCAGTAGCTCACACACCTGTGTACAAAGTAGTTTTCTTTTTAAGTAGCTACTTGCACTTTTGATTTTCATCAGACTTGATTAGAACAGCCAACTTTGAGTCTTCCTGCACCAGTAATCACTCCCACCATGAAATGACCGGATGTTGCACCTCGGCTTGTCAGTCGTATTTTTAAGTCTCTGTTTTTTGGTGCATCTCTAAATAATTTTCACTTGTCAACATTTTTTTAAATTTAAATTCAGTTCCCATTGACATGAATGAAAACTGCAGGGTGAAATCAGATGTATTTATTTTTAAAATGCACATGTCGCCCTTTCTCATGTTGATGCACAACATTTCATCTCAGGGCAACATTCACCCGATTGTCTGACCAACTGTAGTTGAAATTGTTTTTCTTACAATTTCAATTTTTTTTACTAACAAAGTGCAGCTTCTAAAAAATTGTGGCATTTGTTGCATAAGCGTTACAGTCAAGGATAAGCTAATATTTGACTATAATCAGTCAGGTAAGCTAGTCATTGTTTCATAAAATCACATTTGTATTGTGTTTACTTCCAGCAGAGGTTTACATCCTGATCTTCATTTGAATCTTTATTTTTATCTGTTGCATGTTATTCATCTTTCTACCCCGTCACTCACTCAAAATAGGTTTGCTACTTTAAAGGTTGCTAAGTGCTTATAACATGTCAGTCAGCCGGATGACCACAACACCCAAGTATCGCAGCACACTACCTCGGTACTTCCCAAGTATCATTTTTCATTCATCTGGGATCATGTGCGCATGTATAAAACAGAAAGGATAAACTGGGCAAGTGACACACGACTGGCACAGTCTGGTTTTGCCAACTGTGCACTTTCAGGTCCTAATGTTTGCCAAATCAGACTAATGATATGCAACTCCTGGAATAATGTCATGCATGTATGGAGAAATTTATAGAATTTTTCCAAATAAAAGTCCGTTATGAGCTGAACACCTTTCAATACAGTTTCTTATGCGGGAGGCGTTGATCTGATCATCTCCTCGTTGCCCGCGTGTTCTGAATCTCGGATCGGTCCTGTTTTCATTTCTGGAAGGCCCTGGCTTTCGTTAGGAAAAGAACATCTGAGCGACGCTGGTGTTTTCCTCGTTCTGTTTCACTAACACTCAAGGCGTGGTCGGCCAGACCAGCTCTACCTCCTGGGTTGCATTCAGAAAACACTGGCTGTCATTCAAAAAAAAAAAAAAAAAGGGTCCGATATCATCTGCCAATGTCCTGTTGTTAATTTAATCATCAAGTAAAAATAGATTGAGATGTTTTTACACTGGAATCCGTAAAGTGTTTTCAGATAACATCTCAAAAAGTGGAACTGGTGTCTTTTTACTTTTGGTTTTCTTGCTGTGTTTATAAGGGCATATGATACAAAGATATTAGATTACAACATGAAACGTTGACAATAACATACATTTAGAGCAAAGTTTATTTGCATGCTTCTGTACGTTTTGTCAGCAAACTTCAGAAAAGAAAACATTTACGAGCCAAATGATCTAAGACTTTGTAGTCATACTGTATGTGTGGATCCAGATAGTGAAGTTTTTAATTTGCTACATCTGAAATACGAGTCTTTATTTATTATTTACCATTTATTTTCTTCTAAAAAATAATTGGCTGATTGGGTTTTACACCTTTATAAATTAGTCTTGTTAAATGTCAGTACATTTTATTTTATTTTCAAGTTTTGAGCTGTTCCACATTGACCGTCCAGTTGAAAGAATATGTTTATTTTGTAAAATATGTAATTTAAAATCTGAATTTGGAAACAACAGATTTTAAAGGCTTTTTTTTAATATTTTGCTCAGTGCTGATCTTCGTTCTTACACGTCTTTTATTTCCCTGCTTTGTCTTCGGCTCTATTAAATCAATTTTATATAAATAGCATGCATGTTACCTGAGTGGTGTCCATTTGCTTTCAAATTAAAGTACAATTTTGGAAACTAGCTAAGCAGTCTGGTACTGAGTGCTCTGGAAGTTTTAGGTATTAAATGTCAGCTGTCCAAGACACAACTTTGCAAAATAAAAACGACAAATGTATCTTTTTTTTTCCTGTATCCCAGTCATTTTTCCCTCTCAATTTTAGTTGAAATCTTTTCGAAATAAATATGAATTCACTTTGAAATACGCAGCCACATACTTTTTCCTGAACCTAGTGAATGTCACTAGTGTAAGAATAACAAATATTTATTGGTTCCATCTTCTTCCGCCCAAAACAATGCCTCCTTATTTGTTCCTCTTTTTTGTCCTATTTTGTAACATCTATTTCACTCGTTTAACCAAATCATAACACCTAAACCTGGATTACTCGAGCCCAGTTCTCAAGATTTACAATCCTGCGACTTTTAGATGCGTCTTCTCTCCAACACACCTGAGTTAAATTGACTGAATTCCCTCATCCGTAATAACGGCCCATTAATGTGATGAAGCTGCGTTGGAGAAGAAATGCATCTAAAAGTTGCTGGACTGGACTTGGCCATCCGTGGCTTAAACAAGCATCTTCAGTTCCTGGTGATCTGTATGAAAATGTCTGACTCAGCCTTTGTTTTGCCTCCTTCCAGGAATACATCTGTCCAAGATGTGATTCGGGTTTCATAGAGGAAGTAACAGAGGACTCCAGGTATGAGGCTTTTCTGCCGCTGCTTTAATCGTCCGTATAAGTAATCGTGTCGATGTTGAAGTGATCGGACTTTAGGCTGAAGTTCCGTTTAAGTTGCTCGCTATGTAGTCTCGTTCCAGGAGGACTTTAAAGTCGATCATAAATGAGGGGTTTGGTATATGTTCATAATAATGTGTCTTTTGTCCCCTTGTGCGCTGCTTCCCTCAGTCTCCTAGAGGGCGGCGCTAATGGGCTAGATGACACAGCCACACAATTTGCAGAGGTACGGGTTTTTTTAGGAAGGTCGTTGAAGGAACAAACTAACATTAATGATGTTTCAGTTTGTCGTCTTCTCTTCTTTCGACCCTTATTCCTTATTGTTTCCCACGTGTAATTTCTCATGCTAACCCTTCTCTGTTGTTGACATCTTTGTAGCTATGGCACCTTTTGTTACTGGAGCGGCCATTTACAACAGACAGAGACAGTCCCGACTCCGAGCACCGGCTCCCTGGAGGCCGCCTGACGGGCTTCGGTGATCTGGGAGGTCTGGGCGGTCTGGGAGGCGGATCGATCGGGGGATCTGTCCCCACAGGTCTGGGAGGATCCATTGGGGGTCTGCTGGGATCCGGGGACACCTGGGGGCAAGGGCGTCCGCCTCGTTTAGGCAGCCAGAGGAGATACAGGTCCAGAGGCAGCAGCAGGCCAGATCGCTCACCAGCGGTTGAGGGGTAAGTAGTTTCTACTGCCCGGCTCGGTCGTCTCCCTCCGTGCCTCCCGTTAGTTTTGCTCCTATAAGCCTCGTTTCCAACAAACGGCGGCGGTCGAGACATGTTGCAGCTCCAGTGCGGTCGCTGGAGTCGCTCACGGCTGACGTACAGAATGATTTGCTGCAACTTGCTGGATGTTTCAGGGGCAGCCCTGCAGTTCTCTGTGCTGTGTGTGCAGCGGCTAAATACGAGGTGACTTTCACAGCAAAAAGCCTCATGCAGATTCCCAGATCACACTCACTGCACAAGGCTAGAAATCAACTGATCAAATGAAATTAACCAGAAATTAAAATGAGATATGTTTTTTGTTTGTTTGTCTCCAAAGACACTGATCTTGATCCTCATACGGTTAAATTTAATTGATTTTGGCTGCTTATTTTGCTCAACTAAAGAAACAAAAAAAATCTGAATTTAGTAATATAACTGGAGCCAATTGTGTCTTTGTCTTCTCATAGCAAAGTTCTTGAATATATGATTAAAATGGATTCTTTGCTACGTTGTGTTTTCCGTAGACGGGTTCATCCTTTTAGGAGACAGTCATGGAAACGATGCCTCTTATCAGAGTTGCAGAAAATTGTCCTTTTACTCAATACCTGTCGGCAGTGCTCAAAATATATGCTTCGTTGATTATGGAGGGTGATTTCTTTACACATGTAGTAAAATAACAAAATAACAAGGCAGAAAATATATTGAGAAGATTGGAGTAAATGAAGAGAACTTACAAAGAAGATATAATATCTGTGAAAGCAAACAAAACAAGCTTTCTGGAGTGTCTGCTTTGCTCAGCAGTTTCAGTGAGAATGTTTAAATGTTTCTTGAACCGCAGACCCCTCCTCTTATCTGATATCTTATTTTCTTTTACATGATTCAGACTCCAGACAGTCATGCCTTTCAGGGATGTTAGGCAAACCTCCAACAATGTTAACAAATGTTGCAGTAACAATATGACTTGCAATAAATGAGCAACTAAACATTGTTTAGGTTTTATTGTAAAAGCTACTTTCAGACGACATCCGCTGTTTTTGTTACTCAAACAAGTTAGTTTTAGTTTCACGATGA
This sequence comes from Poecilia picta, assembly GCA_033032245.1. Lineage (NCBI taxonomy): Eukaryota > Metazoa > Chordata > Actinopteri > Cyprinodontiformes > Poeciliidae > Poecilia > Poecilia picta. The sequence continues at coordinate 16,000,124 of CM065368.1, forward strand.
TTTTATCTTCTCAAACCTGCTTATTGAACGGCTTTAAACTGCTTATTACAGTTTAGGCAGTTCTTCATAATATGCATATTATATACAGTGATATTGCAATGATGGATAAGTTTGCAATATATTGCGCATCTCATGTCTGAGTCATTCATAGGTCAGAGAATTTCTCTAAGGCTGCTTGAGCTTTAAAGTACGAATGAGTGAAAAAGCAGCCAAAGAAAGTCCAAAGAAAATCTTTGATTGGTTTCCAGAAATATTAATGCAATTTCTGACATGTACTTTAATTTAAAAGGAAAATCAATTAATTGTCTTCCAGCTATAATGGGTCTTGCATTTGCTTCTAACTTTAGTTGCTGTTGTGTGTTTTTCCTTTTTTCTTACAGGATTGTGCAGCAGTTTCTAGCTGGACTCTTTGCCAACTCTGGAGTTCCCGGCTCGCCTCCTCTGTCATGGTAAACCTAAGCGGCTTCGCCGGAGCCTCAGCGTTTTTTTTCTGACACTGTTCATCTCCAGCTTGGCTGCTCCTCTGTCTCTTTCAGGACGGGGATGCTGCACTCCAACCCGGGCGATTACGCCTGGGGGCAGGGAGGGTTAGACGCTGTCATAACGCAGGTGACCTCATTTTCTTACCACACTTTCACCTGTTTTTACCCTCGAGTTTACCTGTGTGTGTGTGTGTGTGTGTGTGTGTGTGTGTGTGTGTGTGGTTAGTTACTAGGTCAACTGGAGAACACAGGCCCTCCTCCAGCAGAGAAAGAGAAGATTTCTTCCCTCCCGACTGTCAGTATAACTCAGGAACAAGCAGGTCTGTCATATTTCCTACCTTTTAGTTTCTAACTTTGTCCTTAAAGTTGACCATAGCTGTGTTTGAGGTGTCAGTTTTATCACTTTCCATGGGCAGCAGTTACTTTATTAGGGCTGTTTACGTTTGTGTTTTTAGATTTTATTTGTCATGGCTGCTAAGTTTTTAAACTAGTTATTAAATCTAGAGGCTCTACTCTATATGTTTTAGTGCTGTTCACATACACAGAATCACTTTAATGCATTACTATGAGATTTTTTCCTTTTATTGAGTAAATATATTAATTAGTATTTGTTTATATGTATCTTTGAGAATCAGAATGAAGTGACTCTGGTCAGCTTTCTACAGTCATATGTTTTGGATAAAAATTTACTTTATTCTTAGGAGTATTTTAGGTTTGGATAGGTATTTCAAATGAAAGTGAAGTAAATTCCTTAATTATAGAAATAGGAAACAAAATGAGGACTTCAGCTGATTTTTGACATTTAACACGGGCAAATTTGATATTTATTGTATTTAAAGTCTCACAACAGTACAAATATATTCCATGACTGAAAATTAGTGTATATTATTGTATTTAAATTTCAAAATGGGTCAACAATTGATTGAGAAATCCAGTAAATTGTGGGATTTTTAAACGGAAAGACTATGGCTAATAAAAACCTCCAAAACTCTGTTTAGGGTAAAATATTCATTAAAAGAGATTAACAGCTTATCCCATTAACTAATTGCAGGGTACCCTTTGTAACTTTGTCTTTATAGAGTTTAACTTGCACTAACTCCTTATCTTTGAGTTGTAAATAAAGAATATGAAGCTCATAAATAAACAACAACAAAAACACAAAAGAGAAGTGTTTGTTTTTCCTATCAGTGAAAACTGAAGCATGTTTTCCTCTTCTCTCCCGCAGACTGCTGTATGGAATGCCCAGTGTGCAAAGAGGACTTTGCAGTGGGAGAACCAGTCAGACAGCTACCCTGTAACCACTTCTTTCACTCAGACTGTATAGTACCATGGCTGGAAATGGTGAGTCACCATACAGAACAGCAAGCATATGATTCATTTGTTGTTATTGGGGAGAGAAAAAAAATAAATCCAGATGTAAAACCACATTCAAACTAGCTTTCCAGGATAGAGCAAAAATAATTTGTAATCATAACAAATTTCATGTGCAAGATCAGTATCAGAAAGGAATGATTAGGTTTGCAATCGTACAGTACTTTTAAAGACCTTTCTTATCCCTGAAAGCTTTTCATATTTTGCCAATTTCATTGGGATTTTATGTACTGGAAAGACACAGATGAGCATGTAATCATATATTAGTGCATATATGATTCCACAAACTGTGGAATCCACAAGTTTCCACAGTTTCCACAAACTGGAAATCAATTTGCGGGAAACTGATTTACAGTGGAGGAAAACTGAAGAGGAAGGCGTTCTGGTCAAATGAGAGAGAAAACTAAGGCTGAACACATCACCCCCACAAGGAAATATAGTCATGGAATGGCCCAGTCAAAGTCCATATCTGAATACTGCTGAGAATCTGCGTTTCAGCAGATTCTCAGCAGATAAAATGCTGTTCGGAGACGTTCTCTATCCAGTCTCGCTGAGCTAGAGTTAATTTGATTAAACATCCCTCTAGATCTGCAATGTGAGACAGACAGTGGTTCCTATAAAGTCTTCACTCCAGAGACAAAATGAATGAATTCATATGGGATGTTTAGCATTGTCCTCTGCTTTATATATATGTGTTAAAATCCATTAAATTTGGAGGTTTACCGTGATAAATCAGAAAAAGTTAAAGCGACTGTCTAACTTGCTGAAAGTTAGTGTTCATATTGACTAGATTTTTCTAATTGAAAGATAGTCTGACATCCACTGAAATTAGTTTGATTTGATTGAAGCTCAGTTTGTAAGTTGAATTAATGTGTAGGTGGGAACGTGCTGCTCTGTTTGGTGTTTTAGTTTAATATGACAGTAGTAACACATAATTTGGCCAAAGTGCTGCGATCTGATGTCTGCCTGCTCTTCCCATGGTTCTGCAGCACGACACGTGTCCAGTGTGTCGGATGAGTTTGAACGGAGAAGACAGCAGCAGCCAGCCCTCAGAGTCCCCCTCGCTCTCCACGGACCCCCGCACACAGGAGAGATGGTCTTTTTGAGACACCGCAGCTGTCCCATCCTCAGCTTTCCGTCACATACATCCAGGAAAAAAAAGAAAAGAAAGAAAACGCTTCTCATTTTCCCTTTTTTCTCTCTTTTCCCGTCATCATATTTTCAGCCACTTTGTATATTTATTTTCTATTTTTAATGCCTTCTTCTTCAATCATGTATCCTCTTAAAGACGTCTTAATTTGTTGTGGTTTGCTTAATCTATTTTTATTTGTCGGGACAGAGCAGCCTAGATTGACCCTCATCTCGCCCCGTTTTTTTTCCGTTTCCACTTCTCGAGCAAAACTCCGCCACGCTTTTCACTCGGCGCGTTGCTGAAATTCTGACGGATGGGAAAATACTTTTTTTCCTTTACCGTTTCAAAGACACAGAATCCTGTAGCTGAGCCCCTGTGAAGGCACGAGGAATATTCGGAAGTGATTATCAGGAAAATGTTGATCTTTTAAATTTAATAGGACTCCGGGTAAAAGAGCCACAAATAGAAGCTGTAACTTCAGATAAGAGGAAGCATTTTTTAAGCCCTCCCAACTCCTCTCTGCCTGAAACCATACATGAAATGACATTTTTCAGTGTTTCGCCCCGTATCTCATGCGTAAGATGTCATAAACTCCTCCTGGTGTATATATTAAATAAAATGACATCCCTCTCTCATTTTAGGCCTCTGTTTATGGCAGTCTTCTTTTGATTCACATTTTTATCACTTATTTTGATGTAAATAATTTTAGTCCTTCTACTTAAGGTTTGCAAAGAAAAAGAAGACATTGAGAATGGCAACACAAATGTGAAATACATGGTTTATGAAAACTGTATATTATAAATATAAAATGTTTATGAGGTATCAATAAATTGACAAAAAATGTTGCTTGCTTACAGTGCGTTTAATATTGATTGAGAAACATTTTGAACAGTGTGCTTTACACACAATAAAACTAAAAGAAGGCATTTATGACCTTTGTTGATCAGAAAGATCATTAGTAGCACGATGAGGCACCAGCAGCGCTTGTGAATGAATCACTTTCATTTATTGCATGTTGCTTATTAAAAAAAATAGCTTCACAAACTCAATTAAAATGTGCTGAGGCTCTTTGGAGTTATTTAAATAACTAGTGACAGTAATTGTGCAAAACAGAAATGTGTTCATAATAAAACCGACATGGGTCTGCTCCTTTTCCAGCCGACTGGTGAAATGTAGGGAAAGCCAGTGGGGACATTATGCCTGGTGGACCTGTTGGTGCCGAATACCTTCACATTGTAGTGCAAAACAAATGAGCATATTTGCTGATGGCAATGAATCAGCTTGCAACTCATACGTTTCCAGATCCATATTCATCTCAGAATTTGGGCTACGAACTGCTCAAGTGGACAATTACCTTAGCAACGATTTACGGCAAAAGTCAAAATCGTCCAAGGTTGATGTTCAAACTTTGCCATTTGATTTGTGAACCGATGTTGGAGTTTTTACAAACCTTAACTACGTTTGCTAGTCTGATGTCAAGTTTAAAGATAAGCTTATATCCTATTAGCCGGGGTTTAAAACTGACACCTTTTATGTGGATCGTCCCCAATCACCTCACTGCCTGGGTTGCTTCACCAAACAGCCAAGGTGAAAGATGAACAGTCTTGCTAAATGAGATCCACTTGACAAAACACAACCTTTATCAGCAAAACTGACACAGGGATCAGATATAGGTCTTGACTGGAAAAAGAAATCCAGTTCAATACATCTAGAACTCAAAATGCTCCTGTTTTAAACCCTGAGTGGCCCCGTATCAAACCTTCAAAAGCAATTAATCTCCACATGTAAACACTGGCTGGGCTGGTAAGTAGCGGCCTATACTCGCATCTCAAGTTAGCAGGATTGTGAGAATAAGCAAATGAAAATATAACGACATGAAGTCGTGATGAAGTTTGATCTTTTCCAGTGCGGTTTTCCTATTTCTTTAGGAAATAATTCAAAAATGAAAACCAGACCAAATCATTTGCGTACACATATGTGCACAATGTCTGGAGATTTTGTCGCAAACAGATTCAGCATATTCTTAAATTATATTAGCTGGCATAAAGAGTAGACCCCCTCTTGAGTGTGCCGGCATGTAAACGGTGCAGACCCTAATGAAGACGCAACAGTTTGATGCGATTTATAAATGTGTCCGCAGTGCTCAGAGGAGCTTTAAAGGGCGTCGGTGTTAAATCTCAGCGTCTGTTCCAAGCTGCCGTGAGCAGCGAACGGGCCGGCGCAGTGCAGGGAATGTAACCCACAGCAGGATCCCACACCTCAAACTGAATGGCTGATGATGACCTGAAGTACACACACACACACACACAAAGCAGGTTAGTATTTACCACTAAACTGCACTAATTAGAACCTATTTCTTCATTAGTACCTGTTGAGAACAACGAGAACCACAGAGCCGTCTGGTCTGACGAAGGCGGAGAACTCCAGCTGTGTCTTTGCACTAGCGGACACGCCCACCCTCTGCGACCCCTCCCACAGGAATGCACTGTACACAAAGACTAAACATAAGGATCTCGCTGTAAAAAAAAAATCAACAGGGAAAATAAACAACAAAAAACATAAAAACGTCACCTAAAGTGGGCCATGCTGTAGAAAGTTGGCTGTTTGTAAAAGACGTCCCGCTTGGCGTCCACTATGACGGGGCTGTCCACAAAGTTCTTCACCCAGTTTGGCCCACCGGTCTGGTCCAGTGCCAGGTTCCAGTCAGTCCAGCCCACAACATAGTGATTTAAGTCCTGAAACAGAGAAAACACTCGTATCGTATGTCTTCTGAAGCTGTAGTAGTGAGAAATGTTTCTTCATGAAGTGAATCTGCTAACTGGGCATTCACAGTGTCTTGTTACTACAAACACAAACTGGAGTTTGGAATATAATATGATGGACCACTGCAAAGTACGGGATGCGCCTTAATTTAAATTAAGAATGAACATGTTTTTAAAACGTTTTTACAAGTAATAGTGCGACGTGCATTTTGTACGTACCCCTCTTTACTCTGACATTTCTAAATAAAATCTAATGTAACGGCATCCAGAAGATGAAGAGACATAGCAGGTAAGTTAGAGCCAAAGCTAGGTGAGTGGTTCAAGTCCAAACCAAAATTCAACTGAGACTTTTTGGCATGATGTTTACACATTTACTCCTTCTAGTCTGACTGAATAGAAGGAAGAGCAGGCAAACATTTCCATTTCTAGCTGTCTACAAAAATGCCCAAAGGACTTCCGACTGTTCCTCCAGTAAAAACTGGTGCTGCAGATATTGAGTACATATTGAGTACAGATATTGAGTATAGACATGCAATGCTTTTCAGATTTGTCTTTCTAAAATTATTTAAAAGCCACCTGCCGTCCACTACACATTTACGCTTTACCCTTTATCGTCCGTCCCATACAATCCCAGGAAAGCGCATTAAAGTTTTATCATGCAACAAGACAAAACGTGACACTGACAGAGAGGCGTGAACAGGATCAAGTTCTTCATGACTCAGGCTACGTCTAATACCTGAATGAGCACAAAATGAATAGAATGGAAGGACTCCAGTTTCCCCCTGCGAAAGTGAAGTAAGATGACACAAAACACCAGTTCCAGCTTGCTCTGCAGCCCTGCAGGCAGTTTCTGTAGTGTGTGCGTGTGTTTATAATACCTGGTGGGGACAATTTTCCTGGCATTTACTACGTTGTGGGGACCAATTGCTCCTTGTGGGGACCGAAGCCTGGTCCCCACAAGGGGAAACCCTGTTTTAGGGTCAGGGGTCAGAGTTAGGACTAAGGTGTGAATTGAGTTTTGGTTAGGGTTATGTGATGGTTAGGGTTATGAAAAGGGTAAAGGTAAGGTTTAGGCTGTAGAAATGAATGGAAGTCAATGGAAAGTCCCCAAAAAGATAGCTGCGCAAACGTGTGTGTGTGTGTGTGTGTGTGTGCGCGCACACACAGCAGAGTGTAACATTTAACCTGCACTGCAGTGTGGAAGGGAAGGGAGACGCGCCTCTCCGGGACGACTCGGGGCATGTCAAATCTGACGTCTCCAACAGGCGGATCTGACTGAACAAGCAGCGACCCTGAGATGAGCTCACCTCTAGGATGTCATGTGCGTACTGCTCCGCGTGGTCCCAGCTGCCCAGCTTCACCCCGCGGTCCACTGAGCTCCAACCCGCACAGGCCTCCGTGCCAAACAGATAGTACTCTGGGAACAGCTGGTGGGTGGCTCCCAGGCTCGCCTCTGCAGGGACGAGACTGTCCAGGTACCAGTGCACCGCCACGCCGTGGATGTATCGTGCTGCATGGACATCACTGAGAACCTGCAGGGCAAAAAAAAGAGAAGATAATCACTGGAACTAGGTTTATTAGTCTGATCATATAATCTGTACTGAATCCATGTAATTTATGCCACAATTGAGATGACAATAGTGGCATAAATTTGAGACTTTCAATGAAATCTGTTCAATCAGATGTTGAACTGACATGTAGGTACCGTTAGTTTCATGCACATTCCTTTCCCTGCAGCACTGCTAATCAACTAAATTGCTCACATTTACTGAAAGCCAACATATCCGAGGATCACGTCACCAAGGACCAGCTGAGCCAATCAGGTCCAGGTGACACACAGGCCTTATTATGTACAGTATTTGAGTGTAGCATTTCCTTTTTAGTCTTAAAGTTTAATTATGATCAAAATGACACATTTCAATTAAAATAAGTCATTAACAGATTATACAAAGAAATTATACACTATATAAGTGGTTAATAATACTTATATAATGTATAAAGTTAATATACATTATATAAGTATAATTATATATACTGCATAAACCATGCAGGCCTTTAAATAAAGACCTGGACTAAGAATTATCTTATTATCCTGCATTGTAATGCAACCATTAAGAAAGGATAACCTATCTAGTTTAATTATTTTTCAAAACATCTCAATTAAAATTTCATTAAAAGCTTTTAAATTTTATGAGTATATAGTTATACATTTTATAAACTAGTAGAATATTTTCTTTCTTGTTTTTACAAATATTGACAAGGCAACGAAAAGACAAAGTAGCTAAATTATCAGAGATGACCTGCATTCAAAGATCGTATATAAATACTGTGATAAAGATTTAAATATATATTGCTTTATATTTACATCATATTTCTATTCCACGTCATGTGACTAGTAAAGGTTTAGTCACATGACTCGGATTGCCGTCAGTAAAAACATGGACGCCTCATGCAGCGCCGAGTCATATGCAACAGTGTCCGCCATCTTGCATGTGGCAGCAGAGCTTTCGGAGCTCCTCAAGTCCTTTGCTGTACTTGTTTCAGTCGTTTTACGAAACAAACTGGATCCATTAGGATTACCTTCCCCAGGTAAGGATGAAAAATCAGAATTACTTGACTTTGCAGCCAGAAATTCGCTTCTAAACAACCGTAAAATATTTCCTATGTAGCTAAATTGGGCCGAAATAACAGCTGATTGTTAGCATAGCAGCTAATGTTTTCATACTGTTTTCTACTGAGAGCTGATGAGAAACCGCTGTTAGAGGAGAAGTTAATTAAAAACCAGAGGATTTAGAGAGGAAAGATCAGTCAGGATCAGATCTGGAGCTGCTGGTCTTCAGTCTCTGTTTCCAAGCTCAGCTCAGAAATTTATATTATAGCTAAATATTTATATTTAGCTATAATATAAATTTAAGATTTATATTATAGCTAAATATAAATCTTTATATTTAGCTATAAAGATGCTACGAGTCAGAGCCCAACATGCTGAAAATGTATTTTTATGAATATGAAGGAAACATACGAAACATAGATTGTGTGTATTTTCTATTACACTTTTGGATAATTTCTCTTTTATCCTTGGCTTTAGCCTGTGAACCAGGACGTCTCAGAAGTCATTGAGTCTCCCAGTGTGACCAGCAGATTGAAGCCCTGTGTGTAACCAGTGATCCCAGTATAATAAATAAATGTCTTATTCTTTCACTTTTTGTGTATTTTTAAATATCTCAATCTGAAGTATTAGTGTATTAATGTAGCTTTTGTAATGAAAATGTCAGAGTTGACATACTGTAATAAATATTTATTCTCTGGAAAAAAGTAAGAAAAATATGTAGTTTAATGTTTGACAATGACTGATTTATAAATCAAAAGTCATTTCTCAATAACATAAAAAATAAATACAGGAAAATTATGTTTCTTGTCTTGAAATGTTAAATGTACATTAAATTATGGCATTATGTAAATATATTCTTGAATAAAACACTACAAAACACAATAAAATGAGGCATTTCAATTAAAATAAGTCATTAACAGATTACACAAAGAATGAAATTATATAAACTATATAAGTGGTTAATATTACTTATATAATGTATAAACTTAATATCCATCCATCAATTTTCTGCCTCTTATCCGGGGTCGGGTCGTGGGGGCAGCAGCTTCAGAAGGGAGGCCCAGACTTCCCTCCCCAGCCACTTCTTCCAGCTCCTCCAGGAACCCCAAGGCGTTCCCAGGCCAGCCGAGAGACATAGTCCCTCCAGCGTGTCCTGGGTCTCCCCTCCTCCCGGTGGGACCTGAACTCCTCACCAGGGAGGCGTCCAGGAGGCATCCTGACCAGATGCCCGAGCCTCAACTGGCTCCTCTGGACGTGGAGGAGCAGCGGCTCTACTTTGAGTCCCTCCCGGATGACCGAGCTTCTCACCCTATCTCTAAGGGAGAGCCCGGCCACCCTGCGGAGGAAACCCATTTCGGCCGCTTGTATCCGTGATCACGTTCTTTCGGTCATGACCCAAAGCTCATGACCATAGATGAGGGTGGGAACGTAGATCGACCGGTAAATCGAGAGCTTCGCCTTTTGACTCAGCTCTCTCTTCACCACGACGGACCGGTACAGCGCCGCTTCACGGCAGACGCCGCCCCAATCCGCCTGTCGATCTCCCGCTCCCTTCTTCCCTCATTCGTGAACAAGATCCCCAGATACTTAAACTCCTCCACTTGAGGCGGGACGACCCCCCTGACCCGGAGAAGGTGCTCTACCCTTTTCCGGCTCAAGACCATGGCCTCGGATTTGGAGGCACTGAGCCTCATCCCGGCTGCGAACCTCTCCAGATCACGATCTGATGAACCCAACAGGACCACATCATCCGCAAAAAGCAGAGATGCGATCCTAAGGCATTTTCATCACCACTCAGGATAACTTGCATGTGGAAATACAATTTAATTACATCTGCCATTTTACTGCAGATTTCTCATTTTGAATTCACCTTACATGGCATTACCTTCTGCTTTTACTTTCTTTTTTTTAAATGTTTCTACTGCTGGTTTCCTAAAATATAACTGTGGTTTCTGATCTCATCTGCCACCATGTGGGTTGAACAAAGTTAGAGACGACCTTCCCCACTGTTCTGTCTGTCTGTCCTTGGACTCACCACTCGGGCCCAGTGGGGCAGCAGCAGGCGGTTGTCATCCAGTATGAGAATGTGTGTGTGTTTGTGTGCTGAGGACTGCAGGGCCGGACCCAAGTCCAGAGACACCCAGTCCCTCTGCTCCTCAGGAGTGAAGCCCAGAGCCTGGAAACTGCAACCACACAAAGACTAAATGTGACTTTTAGCATTTTTTTAAGCCACAAGGACGCTGCGTATCGTTAAAAATCAAATCAGGGACCTGTAGTTTGTCATTTCTCCTGCAGAGGGCTCATTTCCTGTCGTCAGCGCCCAGAAGGTTAGGTTATATTTAGCATATTCCTCAAGGAACCTGCCAGGGAAAGTTAAAACACATCAGAATTTATCTCTCCAGTATCAAGCCTGTCTGCTGTGCGATAATAATTCAAGGTAAAAGACCCAAAAGTCACCTGACGTAGTACTGAGCCCATGTTTTATGCTCCTTGCCCCCCGGCTGGCCCTTCAGGGAGCCCTTTCCTATGAGCGCACCATTAGTTTTCATCCAGGCGGGGGCGCTCCAGGCGCTGCCCAGCAGGGAAAGCGGGCGAGTGGACAAGGCCTGGGCACGCAGCAGCAGAGGGATCTGAAACAAAGAGGAAGAGGATGTTGATGAGGACACATCAGGAGATGGACACGTTTCTGCTTCAGTGTAAAGACGGAGACCTTCATCTTCACATCCTCAGGGGCCAAAGCGAAGCTCTTCAGGTCGTAGTCACCAGGTGTGTCAGCGTAGGTGTACAGGCGAGTGGAGAAGTCACAGCTGGCCATGGGCACGCGGACAACGCTATAGCCGATACCTGGCACAACAACACAGAGAAACGAAAACGGTCCAGTCTTTGGTGATCAGAGCCGGTCCAAGGCACAAGTTAACCAAGCCACCGTCGACGGACTCCAGACCAGCAGGGGGCCCTCAAGTGCCACGTAACACTTAGTAACTTTCTTTGCCATTTGTTGTTCACACCATATTTTGACAAGAATATGCTAGGTTTTATTTTAAACTTGCTCAACTTTTTAATTTGTTGTAAAATAAAAAAAATAAATCTTATTTAAAAGAATATAACATTTAAACTAAAATACACATTTTTTGATTATCAAGTTCTACATGATTTCAGTTTTTTTGTGGCTGAGCTTTAGCACAATTTCTTTGCACAATAAATTTAATACAATTTATTTATATTTATTTATTATTTTTGCTTTATTTTCAGCACTTTTTATTTAATGGACCACAAAAACCGATGCCTCTAAAATAGTCAATTTAGAGTATTACAGAACATACTCTGGCTCATGGCTTTATCTGAAAAGCGGGCTCTAATTCTGCCCAGGTGGCCCTCGAGCGCTGGAGCGGGCCCCGCAGCTGGTGCAGATGTCACGGAGCTTTAAACATCTGCAGGTGTGAAGAATCTGATGATGCTCTCCTCCAAACCGTGACGGCACCGCTGCTCCCCGAATAAATTAAGGTTCCATCGACATGCCTGGCTCACTTTACTAGAAATCTTTCATCTCTGCACTGTGAATAAAAACTTCAATAGGATTATGAGCATTGTACTTCGCAGTCCTTTAATCTCTTTTCTGGTACTGTGCTGGTGACATGATAAGATACGATTCTCAAAGATGAAACGATAAAGATCTGCCTGCTGCTGCTGCTGTGATAAGCTACTTCTGTAAAAGCTGATGATCTCATGGTGTTTTGCAAATAAAAACCTCACTGACATTTACAAAGAATGGCTTGTAAAAAGAAAAAAACTAACAAGAAAAGAGGAATAAAACATTGACGCACATGTAGTTGTGGGGTTCTCAGCGAAACAGCATGCCTTGTATTACTAACAAATTTAATGGAGAAGGTCAAACTGTTTTCTCCCTTCAGCTCAAAACAAAAAGTGTCTCTAAATAATAGAAAACAGATAATGTCTGTAGCAATCTTAAGACTTTTCCAAAGACACAATTAACTACTTTCACTGCTTCTGTTTTTTGTTGCCGTCATTTGAACACCAGAGAACAATCTAACCAAGGAGGGAATGAGGCCCCATTTAAACTGAATTAAAAAAAGAAACAGCATTTTCCTATTATTCATTTATTTTCCTAGACTCAGCAATCTGAACCACCATCTCAAAACTCTGAATCATTTTAGACCAGCTTACTGGGGTAAAAGAATTAAAGTGACTCGGACGGTCATCAGATCTGCATCTGCTAAAACCTCCAACAGGATTTGCAGCACGATGAAATGCCAAAATTGCTAAATCTACTATATAAAGATTTTGTGGGGGTTTTTTTCTGGGGGGGGTAAAGGGGGGCAGAAAAGATGTAATCCTTGATGGGGGACAGTTTATGTCATGCAGGTGTGTGTTACAGTTTTATGCTTTTATGTCCACATTCAGTACCACTCCATAGGCTTAGCTTCAAAGTGGCCAGATGTTTCTGGGTGGTCACATGACATCATTATTATTTTATATTCCAAACCCAGTTTTGAAGCGAGGTTTGAATCACTTTTACTGCTGTGTTTCATTGATCTGCTCCAGTATTGATGCCTAAAATCTTGACTGAAGTTTGAATATTGTCAGATCAAATGTCTTCTGGGGAGATGTTTAATAGTCAAACAGCCCAAAGATGGAGCTGTTTGACCACATTGGAAGAGTTGCAACTATTGTTTCAAATCTAAAAAAAAAAAAACACATGGATGTTCAAAATGTGGTGTGGGGACCATTTTGTGGCTCTTGGGATGATTTTCTGTGGCGCCTGACTGCAATTAAAAATATCTGCAGCAAATAACTCATTGCAGATAAAAGAAAAGAAAATCTACTAGCACTTCCAACTGGACTACTCTGGCAATTACTTACCACATATTTGCTTTCATTGTAATTTCATAGTAAGTATAAAATTACAAACTTTAAGGGTTTATCAGAATTATTATTTATTTTCATTAAAAAAATAATTCAAATTACGGCACCAGATTCTTTCAGGTGAACAATTCTGGCCTGTGTTGCAAAACGTTTTACACTGAGATGGATGATTGGACACAGTTTGGTGTCCCAGCAGGACATTGATCACAAATACACACCAGCACTGATTTATGTAAAAAAAAAAAAAAAAAAAAAGAAAAAACTGTCACAAACTAGAATGAACACACTGAAAATCAAGAGGAAAATACTGGAAGACTGTTTGAAAACCAAGATTACAAGAAAGTCTGGTTCCTGTTGCTGCCAGATATAGCAAGACATTAAGGCTTTCATTTTACACTACAGTCCATTGACTTATGTTTAATATTTTACAGGTGCTTCATCTAAAACAATCACTTGCTGTGTAGGATTTGGTTGCTGTGTGTTACATTAAAACGACAACAGAGTTAATTTTGGTTTATTTTTATACTTTAGTTCCCAACTAATGTCTTCTCAAGACGCTTCAGACGATCCAATTTATACACAACACAATCAGTCCACCATCTAAACAGATTATAGGCAAATTGCATTCTCTACTAAAACCATGGAAGTCACTGACCAATCCCTCCTGTAAACAAGCGAGTGGCAACAGTGGAAAGGAACAACTCCCTTCCACAGGGCAGTCTGTGCTTTTATTTTTACACAAACAGAATATTAATTTTTCCATGATAAACAACATGGCAAGGCATTGTTTTTTTTCCTTCAGCTTGATTTGCAACTACATTACAAGTTGTTTTGAAACATCTAACCAGAATAACCATTTTAATGCAATTCTGTGACTTAAAGTTGCACTGTTCCACATAAACTCAGCCACTTTATAACCTTCGTAAAGTTTATAACCTTTACCTTCTTTGGAGAAGTACTGTCGCAGCAGCTGCTCCTGTGCGCCAGCAGAGAGGGAGAGTATGTTAACAGCCGCTGCGTCCGTCATGGCTCCTCCGAACCCCTTGATCCTCTGATACCTCTGGTAGGGAACAATGGTCAGCCTGAGACCTGGAAGAAGGAAAGAAGCTCATTAAGGAAAAGCAATGCTGCCCCAATATCCCAGAGCTCATCCTCTTTACCTGCTCCAGTGCTGTTGACCCGGACTTGACCCTGGCCTGGCTCCATCCTGCTGCCCGCCATGCTGCTCAGGTAGGTGGAGTACTGACCCAGAGGCGGCAGGCTGACCGGGCCAACACCGTCACAGTAGGTGGAATTACACTCACACACCACAGAGTCGTGGCCGAAGTTCCTGGCAACACATCTATCGATTCCTATGAGAGGACAAAACGTCACTACTGCACATAAAAACGACAGGAGGGACTATTTGCGTTTTTGGATGTTGGTGTTACCTGCGCAAAGAGTCACATCTGCCGCGCTGACGACAAGAGCCGCGACGAGAACTGATGGCAACAGCAGCATCATTTTACCTGGAGGCGAATAAAATAATAAGGATCTGAAACTTTAGCAACACAACTTGAGCTCACTTAGCTAAAAAAAGAAACAAAACACAAACACCTCACAGTCCTGTCGTTCAGATCTACTTATAAACGATCAAATCACCTCAAGGAGAGGCTAGAAGAATCTCTAACCTGTCCTGAAGGTGAGACTCAGGTGACAATACTCACCTGTCAATCTGTTGTTGTCTCATTACGGAACTTCCGGGTAAGTTTCTGATCGCCGTTTGCCGCTGGTCACGTGAACAGCGTCGCAGTAACTGGTACCTGCAGCCAGAGGGCGCTCTGCCGTCAAAGCGGGGATTTAGCGAGTAAAACGGAGAACGTTTTGTTTTCAGGGCTGATGAAATTGATCTATTATTCCTTAAATTGAACGAAGTCCATTTCAGGAAAAGTATAATCGGGGAGAAAATAGTTTGAAAGTGGCAAAAACACTACAAAACAAATAAGGCAGGTTGGGCAGAGTAAGATGGACTGAGGTAGAAGCAATCACAACTGAACAACACAATTCATAAAAAACAGATAAAACTGGTACAAGAGCATATTTGTGAATAGACGAGATTCAAATAAATAGATTATCCACATTTCATCCATCCACTGAAGAATATTTATCGAAGATTGTTGCAGTGCAAATGTGCGGGAGGGAAATCCAGACATTCCTCTTGCCTGAGACAACCGTCCTGCTCATTCTGGGGGATTTCAAGGGTTTCCCAGAGCTGAAGGTCTGTCTGGGAAACACGTCTGTCTGATGCTGCAGGACCTGGACGACTTCACTTCATTGATGGAATCATGAACTCTGCTCTCTAGCCGAACATCTTGAAAAACAATATCTGGCCGTGAGTTTGCAGCTTGAGTTCAGGAGGACTTAGGTTATGCAGCTGTTCCATCATCTGCAGCACAACAGCACATCTTTCATAAGATGAAAGCCAATAAAAGCTTTCAGAGTGGCTTCGGTGAAAGGCTGGACCTAAACCTGCTTAAATGTTTCAGGATGGTGGTTCATGTTCAAAATTCTACAATGTGAAAAAAAAACGATCATAAAATAAGGGTGGGTCAAAGTTTATCCACAGTTGTTGCTGCCAAGCTATTAGGCTTAGGGGGCAATTACCCTTCACTTAGAGCCAAGTTTCTCTGGATAACCGATCTTGAAAACTTTATATTATACATTTATTGATGTCATCTTTGAAAATGTCTTTGATCTGTAGCACACAAGTGTAATAAGAGTGTAAAAACAATAAATTGATAAGGGGACACATGCTTTTTGATGACTGTGTTGTTTTTTGCATGTAGCAATGAAATCTAACAAAAAAACAACGCTTAACCAGGAAAATAATGTAACATTCAAATATTTAATTTCCAGTAGTGTTAAGCATGGATGATATAACTCTGTCAAACAAAACCATAACTCAAGTTCTTCCACACTTGCTCTATTTTCAAATTGTAAGTGTTTGCTAGGATAGTTAATGATATTCATAAAGAAAAAAAAGAACAGTTTTTCTTATTAATGTTTTATTACGAAAGCAACAAAGTAGTATAATTTACAGCATGATACACACCACAGAGATATACGTTTGCATGTTTCTGATGCAGTAGCATTGTTGTGACGAAATGTTTCTGTGACTTCTTCACAAGTGGCCGCAAAGTCTCTCAAACATGGATGGATTCATGTTGCACAAAAAAACGAGTTCTTTCTTCCCTTCTTCTGTTCGGCCTGATGGGAAAGCAAACATGGTCAGAAAACTTTGGTTACGTTTCATTTTTAAAAATCACACAACTGCAGAGTGTCAGGACCGTAACTCACTCTGTGGGTGCTGCAGCCAGTTCCGGTCCATGTAGTAAAGGTAACAGCTCTCAAACTCCTTCTCGCTGTAGTTGGGCACCGAGACGGGGATGAACGGATCCATGTTGTCAAAGCCTCTCTATGAGGACGACACGGGCAAGAAGTTAAAGAACCCAGTGAGAAATCGGTTGTCCACACATTTAAAGCCGTAGTTTTAATTATTACCCTGAAGTAGGCACCAATTCAGTCCAATTTTTTTCAATAAATTTACATGTAAAAAGTAAAGTCAGAAACTGACGACTGCTTCAGGCACTTCAGGAGAGAAGAGAAACGAAGTCAATGACAAATCTATTCAAACATGCATTAATGTGATGGGGGGAAAAAATAAAAAAGCTAAAGTCAAGCCCACACAGTCAAGGGTGAAGTAAATAATAAATATTATATTCATATAATGCTAATGTTTTCCATTAGGTGGGTTACGTGATCGCACTTTAAATCTTATAATTTATGCCTCTCGGCAGAAGAAGAGGGATTTATCAGTCCTCGGATGAACTGATTTCCTGGTGTGCAGTCGCGCAACAAATACTAGTAATTAGTTCAAAACGACTTAATGAAGTCACATGCTAAAGTGCTGCAGTGTCGAAAAGACTAATGCGAGTCATTATTTGCTTTACTCTCCCTATTCACTGGAAAAACAACACCTCTGTACTGTACTACGAGAAAATAAAAAGCCATTTTCTTTACAAAAACAGCAACTTAAACAGTTCAATGAGCAGTTTCCTGCCAAACAGTCAGAATATGATCCTCTGAGGATAAATGTAATATTAAGAGAAGTGCATTGTAGCAGACATATATCTGCATAGGGGTTGTTTAAAACTGAGAACAGTCTAGAGACAATCTATAATAAGCATAAATCTTTACATCCCAACCAGGGGAGCTCAACAAACTTTAATGTACTCTTGGGAGGTTTTATGTGATAAATGCACACAACGCAATTATAGTTATAGGCTGCAGAAGAGGGCAAACTGAAGCAGATGTTCCCATTTCAGGAGGGCAACAACCATAAACATGCAGCCTGAGCTACCCTGGCAAACCTTGATTCAAAGCATATTCAGGTTTTAAAACATTCAGAGTTCAATCGGATCTAGAATCTTTGTCAAGACTTGAAAACCGAAGCTCCAAGATGCTCTCCATCCAGTCTAACAGAACTTAAACTATTTTTTTTTTTGCAAAGAATCGACAAAAATGTCAGTGTTTAGTTGTGGAAAGCTGAGATAAACATAGTACTTGCATAGACTTGCAGTTGTAACAGTAGCAAAAGATGTTTGTGTGTAAGGCATTGGCTGAAAGGGAAAGGATGTATGGCACATTTTTGAATTTCTGCAAGCAAAACTTTGCTTAGAAACAATTTCTCAATTTTTGTACACTTCAATTAGGCTCTACGTTGGCCGGCCTAGCACATGAAAACTCAAAGCATATTTTAAAAAAATACGGAAAGAGTCACAGGTTATGACTATGGCAAGGCAGTAAATTTACCTAAACACTCAACAACTCTGGGTGTCTTTAAAACGGCTGAAGATATAAAACTGAGACTACCCTAAGAATCTTTTTATCTTTTAAAGACCCCATATAGATGAGGTTTGTCACTAATAGAAGTGATTTCCTTGATGCTACGGTTGCTGCGTCTTTACCCACTTAGACGTCTTTTTCTGATGTACATTAGCCTAAACTGAGCAGCAGAGCTGAATCATCTCCGGCTCTCTGAGGAGCAGCTGATCAAACATCAAGATGAAACAGAATATTCTCTTACCTCTCCGAGAAGATCTTGAGGCAAGTAGGCGGATTTTGGACTGTAGAGAGCGCCCGTCTGAGACAGAGTGGTAATGACGGCGCCGCCGCTCTGAGACAAGACGGTAAATGTCAACAACAGGTTTCTGAAACGGCATTTTGAGGCTTTAACTGTTGTGTCCCTCCTCACCCAGTTGTTCTTCATCAGCTTTCTCAGGTTGTAAACCAAAGTGAGTTCTTCTGGATCCACCTGAGGAAAATTAGAAGGACACATAAGACTTTCTGTTTGTGGCAAAAGGGGAAAAATAAAAACCAGAGGATGCAGTATGATGGATGAGTTCTGTCTTACGGCGGTCTTATCCCCCTTCTTGATGGTGGATCTTCCCCACAGGGCGTTCACGCCGTCCACAGCCACGGCCAGGCGGAAGTCCGCTCCCGGTTGGCCGCTTTGCAGCCTGAGCTCCTTCATCAGAGCTCCCACCACGTCGCTGCTGCTCTTTATTCGCGATATGCCCTGCAGCAAAGCAAACAGGCTCAGATGAAAAATGCGATGTTGTGAAAAGGCAGAAAAATATTAAAACACCACATTTTGGTAAAGAGCAGATGGATTTAGGGGGGGAGGGACTTTATTCACAATGCAATCCATTTTAAGCCTCACGTTTTTATCAGATAAAATGACAGATTAATAGAAAATCAAATCAAATAATGCAGCAGAGGGATGCTTATCAGTATTTCCTCTAATCATGTTAGCATCTTGCACAGCAGCCTCCAAAAACACCAAAACCGACAAGTCGGACCCCGATGGACGCAATAAATCCCCCTAAGCTGAAACGTGACAGACAAAAAGTGAGGGTTTTGCAGCTGCACATAAATCCTCAGCTCCTTTCTGTCCTCATCAATGCAGGTGGTACAACAACATTGTGCTGATCCATCACTCTGCTCGGCTCATTGGCTATCGATCACCGGTGGAGGTGGAGAGATGAAACTTTAAAGACTCCTGAAGGAGAGTTAACTCGAGTGGAAATAAAGCAGAGATCATGAGAAAGAGAGAGAGAGAGGGAACCAGTTGCCAATAAAAAACATGGAATAAGGGAGGATAAAGGACTGACCTGATCCACCAACTCTCCAAGTGAACTTCCCGCCTCGGTGGACTCCCTCTTCGTCCACACGTACCGCTCCTTTAGTTTTATCTGAGAACAAATAAAGTTGCAAACATACAAGTTTTATTTTAAATCAATGAGATGTAAATGTCTCTCTTTATCAAGACTAAAGACCATCTGTGGAAATCTCTGCAGCACGTTCTGAAAGCCCAGTTCAAAACTATTGGCACTTTTTAGGATTAATCGGATTTTCATTTTACAAACGAGAATCTTGACACATTTTTTGGGGGGGATTTTACTGATAGATCAACACATAGCAGCAAATAATACAACCGCTTTGTGTCATGATGCTGACGGTCACTTATGTCCCCTAACAAACCTCTGAGGCCTTCTCAGAACATTTGCATTTACTGAAGTTAAATTATACAATCAGAGAGGAACTGATAGTAATGGGCTTTATTTAGGAACACTGAATTAAAGAGGGAGCTGAATACAGTTCGCCACCACAGTTTTCAGTACAAGATCTCAGTAAAACACTGAATAAATAAGAGTAGAAGAAAGGCTTTTTTAAAACTAAAATATTACCCAGCGGGTGTCTTTAGCAGCTGCAAGCACAAAAAATTCTAATAATGGGGAAAAAAATAGGATCTAATTCCAGCCTTTCATAACTCTACCATCGGGGTGAATCAGTAAGTTTTAATGTTACCTTTGAAAGGAAAGGTTCGTTGGTGATTTTGAAGTTGCGTAGCCACGTGGTGGCTTGTAGCGGCTGATCAAAGCGAGACGACTTATAGGACGACGGCAGCAGCTCCTTACAGTTCTTCACCCACAGGTGGGCTGTATGAGGAGGAGGAGGAGAAGGAGAAGGTTTTTACTCTCTGGTTTTCAGGTAAACACTGTGGGATTTGTGTTCGTCTTACCATCAGGGACGTGAAGCACCAGCCATCCCTGTGTGTAGCAGAAGTGGAGCGTGTGACAAAGAGACATTGTTTTCCCAGTCCCCTTCAGCCCGTCTGAGCCCCCAGATAAGGACGACAACAGACGTTTTATTCAGGCTCCAGAGGCAAAAGAACTCTTGTTTACCTCTGCAGTCGGTGCGGCTTAGCGCCTTGAAGGATACAGAACACATATCTCAGGGCAGGCTGGCTGTAGTCAGCTTTTTTAAGGTAAGAGATGAGCTCCAGGGCCGGCTGCCGCACCATGATGCAGGCCTCATTGAACGTCTTCATCTAGAAAAGACACAGCGCGGCTTACAACCAGGTTGACTGTGGAGGACGTCGATTAAGGCTTCAGAGAAGAACCTGCCTGTTGTTGATAGCGCCAAGGGAGGCTGTCGGGAAACAGAGGCCGGACATGCGCAGCAGACAAGGTGTAGAACTGTCCCACATGTTTGTCTGAGTGGCAAGCCTGGAGGGTCAGAGAGGGACGGAGATGGGTCACTCAGAATGATCGCATCTGGGCATCTTTCATATCCAAGTGCGAAACTTCAAAAGTACACATTAAAAATACCAATATCAACGATATCAGATTAAAAAAAATACTCTGTTACACTGGTACGACAAACTGTTATTAGTTTATTACAAATATTTCAACGTAAGTAAGTAGAATCTGTCAATGAAAGGAACAAAAACAAGTTGAAAAAAGGAAATTAACTCAAGGCCACTCATGTAAAGGTATGGGGTTTCAGATGGACAAAATGATAAACTGGGACAGGAACAGAGTCCTATAATCAAAATGAATCTGATCACAAAACAGCTTTATTTTCAATTTGATTTCTAAATTTACTTGTCAATTCAAGCCACAAGTCTGAAAGACAAAGATGCTAAAATAAATAAGGGGAGAAAAAATAACATGCATTTATCTTTTCATAGAGGCGAGTGTAACAGAGGGCAATTAAAAAGTGAAAACTGGTTTTATGTTAGCTTAAACACTAGTTGTCACTAAAATGTTTTTCTCTGAAATGATTTTATAACAGATGAAATGGGAAACCTTCAAAGCAACTTCAGGGTTTCTAATTACCTCAGACCATTTTAACAATTTCTACTTTTTATATGTATTTATTTATACAGCAATTGTAAAAAAATAAATACAAATAAACAGTACTTGGCTTATCACCAAGCATAAAAATAACCACAGTAATAGAGGAAATATGCAAAAAAGCTGCTCAGCAATGAGAATATCTTTTTGATTGCTGTAACGTCTAATGACAATTTGTTTCCATTCATCTTTGAGAAGGGTAGCAAAACCTTCTGACATGCCAAATGTAAATAAAACGGACACTTATTTTACATTGCTTTATCCTTTGAGAGATGTTTGCCGCCTTATCAGTAAGAATCAAACTTTTTGGTTGAATGTAAATAAAGTTACGCATAAATCTAACTGTACATATTTATGAATATATGCACAAAGTATTAGATAACAACAGGCCTTCATGTTTAAAGGAACAGTGATTGTGAGAAATCTAAAAACAGACTATAAATAGATCACATTTTTTTGGTGAATCTGAAATAAAAACATCATATCAAAATCTAGTGTTTCAACTATTTTCTATATTGGCTTTTTTTTAAGCGGCACACTCAGTGGTGGCTTCATCCTATTACTTAAGAAGTGCAGACAGTAAAACATGTGTGCTTTTTGCACACTTAAAAACTGAAAAAATGGAAGTTTATGCTCTCAATTTGCAGCAGTTTACAAACACAGAAGAACATAAAAACATATACAGTCTATTAACCTTAAATATAAAAATAAAGGAGGTAGTGGATCAGTTTAGAAGAAACATGAACATATGCCCTTATGTTTATTTTTTTTAAATAATCATAAATGGACATTTGGATTCTTATCCGAACCACCTGATTCCCATTAAAAAAAGGATAAAAAAAATCCATCTTACTGGTCTTTTTCCTGTGTCCTGAAGACTGATAGAGACTCTGGTTCTGGCTCCACAGCCACAGCTTCCTGCTGCCGGACACATCCACTGCTATGAAGACTCCTGACATGCGCCACCTGCAACACAGCAGCAAAATACAGTAAAATATCTTCACCTCTCAGTTTAACACCTCAAATGTGGCTTTAAAAACATGGAGAATCACAGTTAGCAATCCATAAATATTACTCTCACCGTTGGCCTCAGCCTGAAAGCCAGTCTGTGGAGGGACATGACCTGAAACACGCCAAGGAAAAGTGACCACTTTTATATTTTAAAGCTTTAAAGCATTTAAAGGTTTCAGTGGAGTCATGTAACCTTTGCATAAACACACAGCTAACAGCTAGCAGCTAACAGCTAACAGCTAACAGCTAGCAGCTAACAGCTAACAGCAGCAGCGCAGTGAAGGCAACGCTAGCCGAGCTGTGAGGCCTCTGAAGCGACTCACCGGCGGTCCACTTCCACAGATATTCACGCTGGGAGTTTATCTGCTGCCTTCATCTACCAACAAAACAACCTGGAGACGAGGACGAGGGGAAGAACAACACCGCACAGCTCGGCAAAAGTCAATGTGCCAGACCTGTCACGGACGACGCCATCATGAACTCCAGCACGTGACGTAGCACAGCCATTGGCCAATCAGCTCACACAAGCTTCCCCTCAAAGATGGGAAGTGTAGTTTTTTGGACTTTAGCACATTTTGTTTCTAAACGTTGTTTCGCATGTCTGGTACAGAGTTTAAAGAGTAACCTTTTTGAGCTATCGTGTTTTTTATATACTTCGAGTAACTTTATTTATTTATTTGTACCAGCGTGTCTTCTTTGTGTGCATCTTTTTTTATTTATCTTATTTGGTTATATTAAATGTGTTGACAGTAGTTTTGTTCGTTTCCATTTGTGATACCAAGTTCATTGATGACTTGATAACAATTGAAATGACTATCAAACCTCTCTATCCACTCTGTGGGGGGATTTTGGCCCAACTTAAAGAGTTGCTGCATATTAGAAGGTCTTCCAGCACGACTAACCTGTTTAAGGTCATGCACAGAATCTCAATCAGATTTTAATACAGACTTTGACTAGGTCATTCATTTCAACACTTTCACTTGAGTGTTCTTTAGATCTTTGTCCTGAACGGCACAAGTTGACCTAAGATCACAAGCTGATGTTCAAAATTTTCTTCTGAAGCGCATAAAGTCTGGAACAATCCATTCATTGACTCAAGAATAAATTGGTTAATCAATTGCAGCAGGTTTTTATCGGACCAGTACACTGCTGCTACTATGTTTGGCTGAATATGATGTCCTTTATTATAAAATACTGCTTTAGTTTTGCACTAAATATAATTACTAAAAGTTCACCTTTTAGTTGACATCAAGATGCCTGCTGGGAATAGTGAGACCAGATTTTCCCTCACCAGTGGTTCCCTCCTTTGACAGTATCCTATGGGTGCCATTATTGCCCAGTCTCTTGTTTTGAAACCACACAACGTAAGATGTTTTACTTGGATTTTATGACACAGACTTTGTGAAAACTTTATATAATCAAATTTGAAGTGGTCTGGTCAAATTATGGACTTAAATTCAATTGCGATGATGTGACATGATCTTAAATGGCCAGCTTATTTTCATTTAAAGAAGAGTGGGACAAAATTGCTCCATGGAGACGTAAAAACACATTGCCAGGCATCAACGTTGTTCTTATTAATTTTCTTCACAGGCTCGTGTTGTTTTTGGTAACTTTGCTCCCTAAATAAAAAAAAATCAGAGTTTGAAAACGCTGTGCATATTTTAAGAAAGTTAGCTATAGCCAACATTCACACTTTTTTCTGTCTGATTAAGACAAAAGAAATCTTTAATGGTGCAAATACAATAAAATCTTACTTCCCATTAGGCCTTGTTTGTCTCAGTCCCAACTTTTAGACTACAGATCTGAATAAATTCAAGGCAGAATGTCACTATTTTCTGTCTTGCAAAGTTCAAAATGCACCGCCTCAAGGTTATGCTCTCTTGTTTTCCCCATTTTGAATATGGTGGCTGAGAGGAATTGGCTGCTGTGTGTGTTATGTTTTTATTCTCATTAAATCTTCTCAAATTAAAGCCAGAAACGTAAAGAAAATTGCAGTCTTGATATTCCACTACTGCAATAAAAAATGTATTATTTTGAGAATTCTGATACATTTATTTGACGAGGTATATCAATGAACACACTCTGTGGATATAAACCGTTCTGATTTTGAACCTCTGATTCGATATAATTTCTATTATAACTTCTTTATTGTCAAATGCATTATGCTTGAAATAAAATGTTATCCATGGATGAGTGATAGAGGGAGATAGCTTTGCTTTTTGTTTCTTAGTTTAACTAATAAGCAGTCCTCACTTTAACTTTTTAATAAATGCTCATATCCTGTTTGCCTCTCCCAGCAGTGAATGAGCCGAACCCCCCAGTCTCACATGACGCACTCTGCAACTTCTGAGCTGCTCCCCACCAGAAGAGAAGAAAAACACCCTGACAGCAGCTCACTTCAGCCAAGTCGTCGCCATTTTATTAAAGAGACTAAATAGCCTTCCTCTCCTCTGATCGCCTGTTATGAACTGCAACGAGATCCTGGGCTCGCTTCGCCGTTTTATCTCCTCCTCTGGCCACATGAAAATGGCCACGCAGTTGCATTCCCGCACATCCAACCGCACACGCACATATGCGCTGGAGAGAGGGCTGCAGCCTTCAGCCCGTCCTCCTCCTCCTCCTCCTCCTCCTCCTCCTCCTCCTCCTCCTCCTCCTCCTCCTCATTGCCTGCCTGCTTGTGTGCGCACACACGTACATCAGAGCGCCTTGAGCCATGAGAACTGGCGGGAGCGATCCAACTTTCCCTGCGAGAGAAGTGGGCAAAATAAGAGCCAGTGGGTGTAACCAGTACGCCACCTAGCTGCGGAGACGCTTCGGCGGAGATCCGTCGACTGTACCGATTATGAAAAACACCCGCGCCGATGTTGTTGCACGGAGGGCTCCGCGCTCCGCTGGGGAACAAACTCGCCTTTCGGGGGGTGTTTTTAACCTCCGCCGGCCTTAGTTATGTAATCGGAGCCACAATCTAATGCACCAGAAGCGGCGGATCGCTTTGCAGTTAAGAACCGACAGGAGCGGAGAGCAGGACAGCAACACCTTCAGCTGCTTTTGCCTTGAACGCAGTTGGGCTCTGGGACGCGCTCTCTGGGTAAGTAGCCTACGTAGCCTTATTACAGATTGTCATGGCAGTCCGTATTAATGTGCGCAGGCCTTATCATCATGACCGAGCTCAAATTCGGTGCATCCGCTTTGCGCTAATTTTATCCCTTGTTGCTGAGCGTGTTCCCCCCCCCCCCCGCCCCCCCTCCTCTGTTCTCCTTGCGCGGTGATATTTTTCTTATTTCAATGTTGCTGACACCAGCAGGGGGACTGGCAGAGGACAGGGGGGGGGGGGGGGCTCTCGGGACTGATCCACATCAGCAGGCGCGTTTTGATGCCATGCGCCCCTCTTTTACTTCCATGTTGAGTTTTTAGCTCGCTTGCTGTGCATGTTTGCTGTGTTTTTTCTTTTTGTTTTATTATTATGTCAGGGACGCTCAAACACGCGTCATATGTAATAACGGAGGCGAGAGGAGCAACAACAACACGTGTGTTTCATTTGCAAGTGCGCCAGCACCAAGAGGATGGTGCGCAAAGTCATTTTAGAGGAGCGAAAGCTTCAATATATCTACAGTGGCAACATCAGTCAGGCGACCCGAGTACATAATGTTCAATCAACACACTTCTAACTGAGGGAGAAGTGTGTGTGCGTGTGAGGAGGTGGGAAATAGAGAAATCGCCAAAGTATTCACACCCCTCAAACTTTGTCAACGCTCTGTCACGCAAGAGCCACGAACTTTAATGTGTTTTACGAGAGTTTTATGTGATAAACAAGCAAAGAAAAAGAACAGTAAAAATGTGTAGTGGAAAGAAAGGGTGCATGGTTTTAAATGAATAAGGAAAAATAAGAAAAGTGTGGCATGGTTACACTAAGCCAAAACCTGTGCAGCCTATTGCCTTCAGAAATAATTAGCAAATAGGTGTAACATAGTCTCAGTACAGCTGATCTGTGAAAGCATCTGAGGTTATTGGAAATTAGAGAACAAGCAACACGAAGACCAAGAAACAACTAACATATTAGAGAGAAACTCAATTACTCAAATCTAAAGCTTCCATGGTCATCCACCTAAACTGCCAAGTTGTGCAAGGTGTTAACAAGGCAAGTAGTGGCTTTGGAGGAGCTGCAGAAATCTGGAGCTCAAGTTGGAGAAAACCATTAACCATATGGCAATTATTTGTTCCAGCACTTGAAAACTGATTTTCACACAAGACCTCCATCAATCTGACTGAGCCTGAGCTATTTTGCAAGAAAGTTCAGTCCCTAGCTGTAAAGCTGGCAGAGACGTAACCCCAAAAGATTTGCAGCTGTACTTCCAGAAAATTGGTTTCTGCCACACACAACACACCTTAGAGATTTCTATTTGCGAAACACAATTAAAATCATTTTCTTCTGCTTATAATTAACCACTACTTTGTGCTAGTCGATCATTTGAGATCATAATATCAGGAGTGTAAGGACAGGAATGAGAAGTACGCTCTGAAAGACACATTCATGACAAACTAAAGAATAAAACAAACAGAAAAAAGTATTATAAAAAGACTTTCATCTACAATTGCCTAGTAAATTCATACGGTTGGCCACTACCTCACAGTATCTCCTTATGGGCGCTACTCCTTCCCTGTGAAGGTGAGGTGTGAGAACCGAGTGACTAACTGCGAGGCTTCTTGGTTCAATAACCTGAGATGCCAACACTGGAGCCCAGTTTCCAGCTGTGCTCCTGCTGTTGTCAGGCAGATGCTAGTGGCTGTTGTGGTCCTCGATGATAACACTGTCACAGGATGGTGATCATGATGCTGCTGGAAAGACGGAGAGCCATTATCATGATTTAATCGTCCCTCTCCAGAGGAACCACAGTGACTTACGGTGTCAAGTCCACCCATCATTCTGTCACTGGGAATAGCTCCTGCTCTAATCTTAGAATAATTCAGAGTTATGTATGAGAGGTATGGCTCTGGAGAGCATAAGGAGCTATTAGTATGCTCTTTGACTGATCTTGAATGGGCTTACCCTTTTAGGTTTGAAAACCTGCCACTCTCATTATCTGCCTGCCGTCGCTTTTCACTACAGCTGTTTCGGAAAGTGCCTGCATTTAAAGCTGTTACCCAGACTTTTGAGTAAAGTCTAGGTAGCTCTACTTTGTCGTCTGTTGAATAACATTTAATGAAGAGAAAATATTTGTTTCTGTATTGTCTTATAACTTGTCATTTTCTCAAGATAAAATCCATTCTTCATATCAACATGTCTTTAGTGACATCACAAAAGGTAACTGACTAGAGTTATTTTGAATGTGTGCATTTGCAATCTCCTTGTTTTTAATTGTAAAGTCTCCATCAGTCTAAGATTCCTGCGACTATATGTACATAATGCAAAAATGTAGGTACAAATATAAAAAAAAATAGAGAAAAATAAATTTAGTAACCGTTTTAGCAGAGAATATAAGACCTTCCTGCAGTTATGTTATTTACAGAATAACACCAAGAGTATAACTAGCTGATATTAGGGAGTTAATAAGTTGGGCTGTCTGCTCTGGCAGAATGTGTAGTTAGCTACTTGACAGACATACTGTTCACAGTTTACCTACTTCAGTTTTTAAACAGCAGTCAGTTATTCAGGATGATGATAGCAGGCTGGGAAAACCTTCGTTCCCCATCAAGGTATGGGCAATTATAGCATTGGATGTCCTTATCAGGGGAAAAATGGTACTGTTATTTATTGTGATAATGATCAACTCTAGTTAATGATGTCTGCATAACTCAAAACGTACAGAAAAAGGCTTGATATGTTTACTGTTTGAAATCATTTCAACGGTTTTTCATAGATGAAATAGTTTTCCCAATGTTGGATCCATGAGAGCATCAGTAATTTGAAATACTTTTGAAAATATGACATATAAATCCAGCTGTTTCACTCTTCCATGGTACAATAGAACTATATTAGTATTGTACTGAAGTACTGCAATTAATAATGGATAAGTTTTGTTTTTAGAGCAACATTTTTGTTTGGGAGGCTCCGACTATATTAACTGATAGTGTTGCCTAATACCTATTTCATGTCATAACTGTGTGTTTTCTTAATAACTGATAAGATTTGAGTTTGTCCAGCCTGTAAGCAAGGGAAAAACTGTACAGCCATTTCCTTCAGCTAGTAGACTGGCAGTAAACAACAATAGGTGAGGGAAGGGACAGTTACTCAGGTCTCCAGACCTGAGGTATAGATAATCAATACTCAGGCATGACCCCAAGCACATTTCTTTATAAAGATGTTAAAGAGCGGTAATCCTTGATACTAGTAGCCAGCATTGCCTAATTTCAATGTGTCTATCTCTAGTCAGAACAGCATTGTCAAAACATTTGAGAAATCTGATAATAATAAAGGTCAAGATAAGTTCCAACGACACTTCCTGCAGAACTGCTGCATCCCTCGCTACTTCTGACTCGTGCAAAGCCCCGATCTGACGGTTAGCCCCACTGTGTGGACAGGTAATACAGCTGGCAACATCAACAGTCCAGTCAACTCCAGGGGGGAAGTAAGAAAAACTCCCATTGTTCAGTAGACAGAAAGAGAGAAGTTAAAGAGAGTTCAGACTGGCTCTAGTCTGGAAAATTAAGTAGATGTTGGAGGCAGCACAAGTGAATGACAGACATTCACTTGGGGCAGTAGCCCAGGGCTCCAAGGTTTTGGGGACTCTGCTTACGACCATTACAAGACAGACTAGTGCAACATGTTTGATGCCACATTGGGCTTTTGGGTTTCATCCTGACTTCCCAGTGAAAGTCCAACTGGTGGTGGAAGCACTTTCAGCGTACTAAACCGCACAGACCGTACCGTACTACTCAGTGGAAATGAGGTACAAATAATCAATGCTCAAGCATGACCCCAAGCACATCAACAGCAGCAGTCTTTAAATACATGCTTCTTACCTTCTTCTTTGTTCTGTAGTGTAGATTAGTGATTGTTACAGTACAAAATATAATGCTACAGTAAATGCAATATCTTGGGGCATTTTTTTTCTATGGGTGAAGACATTTGGAGTGTTTACAAAGAACTTCTTTTGGCAAGGACAAAGATTTTTTTTCATATGGAGCAAACCCAATATCCTTTATTTATATGAAGCTATACATTTATTGTCATTTGTACTTGCAAAAGAAAAAATCTAAAACTTGTGTGGGTAGGGCTCCCAACGGTGTCTGGCACGTAAAAGTGCCGAAAAACCAAACAGACGGAAAAATTGAATCAGGAATATAAACACATTCGTACAAGTTAGAGATCTGCTGAGTAGAGACCGTTTGCCTCTACTCAGCGCCCTTGATGGCTTGGGGAACATCAGTCAAATTCTGGCTCAAAAATGTATGGTTAGCAATTTTCAACTCAAATAAGTGCTTTGGAGTCTATGTCTCAATTTGTCAGGAGTTGCTTGTCTGGCATAATATGCTCCAATGCTGGCTGATCAGATTGATTCTTGCTCTTCTTGTGATGTTATAAACCCAATCTCACATGAGAAACAGTAAGCATAGTTTTTTTTCTGCAGCGCATTGTTTAAACTTTGCATTTTGTGACGTCCTTTTTCACTCAGCTGTGTTTTACTGTCACTATAACGGTTGTCAAGCTGAATAAATTGGCATCCTTGGATTGCATCTTTAAGAAAGCTACTGTCCATGGCTGCACTCGTTTGATTTTATTGTAAGCAGTACTGGGCTTAAAGATGCTTTCCAATACTGTTACATAAGAGCAGTTTCTGGAACAGATGTCGATTCGTGTGATTCAAGGAAAGAGTTTCTGTGTGTGTTTGGACTCGGGGACCTAGAGGCAGGAAAGATGGTCCACTGAGCTCCTAAATGAAAACATTAAACTGAGATGCTCTCGTAGGTTTAAGGCAGCAATTCAACGTGTTGTTGAGAGACAGATGAGCTATTTCATAAGTGGCCCTCCAGAGAGACAAGGAGAAAGAGCCGCAAGAATGCTTTGGCGGGGTGTGTTTTATTAGAAAATGGACGAGCGTGTCCCTTGATGAGAGATGGAGACTAATGAGAGGAGCTCGACCAAGGATGTCACTTTCCTTTTCAAAGCTTTTCGGTTTGGAAGAAAAACAGTTGTGAGCGCAGGGTGAGTGAGAGTGAAAGTTTTTCTCTGGTGAGCGGATTGTTATTTTTAGGGCGTGTTTCTCTGGTGTAATGTCACATTAAAAGTCCATTTACAATGGGGTCAATGAAAAGCTTTACTTGACTTAGAGGAAGCAATGGGAGGAGGAGGAATTTGCACTCCTTTCCAAAAATAAGTTTTACCCTTTCCTACGGATTTGTGTTACCACTACTGAAAAGCGGGAGGGAGGAGGGGAATAGTTTGCGCTGTGAATGGAAGGATTTAGGCTGTAGAGGAGGGAAAAGCAGAAAGGACCGCTCAGAGGGAAGAAATATGGTTCTGATTAACAACGATACAGTTTTCGGGTTGACTGTTTTACTGTGTGGTCTGCAGAGAGGGAATGAGAGTGGATGGGACTAATAGGAAATGTATGAAAAAAAGGTTAAAGCCAAACACGAAAGTGGGCGGGGGGTTTCGAAAGAAAAGAGACTACAGTGAAGAGAAGGGTGGGTGGAGAGGTGGCTGTGGGAGTAGCTGAGAACAGAAGGCAAAGACAGTGGGGAGACAAGGGGAGGAGACTGGATCAAGTGTTCGAATATGTCAGGAGACGACTGATTGATTCGCTGATTTAGGGAGAGGAATAGTAAGGGTTGTAAACTGAGCTACAGTGTGCAGGGGACGGTGGCTGTGGTTCAGATCTATAGGGGCAATTCTCTGCACAACTTCTCCATTAGTTCACAGCCAAACGAGTGTTAGACATCCATGTTTGGTCTGATAAGATGACTTGTGATAGAGAACTAATACTTTATATCACAGTAAAACAACTTCTATATGGTGAAATGTGGGACTGGATTTAATTTTAGGGACACTACTAATTCACTTCATGCTTTTGAGAATTTTATTTGCAAAAACACCCCAAAAAACTTTTAAAAACTTTGGAACATTTTTCTTCAAGTTCAAAATTATGCACTCCGTTGTGTTGATCAGTCACTTAAAATCCCCCCAAAATTTTTTTAGTTTCGAGCTAACATAATAGAAAATGTAAGAGTTCTTACAAAAGCGCTTTTGTTATGCAGCGTAGCTGAAGACAGTCAGAAGAGACCACTGTGAGAGTTGTTTGGTGGGATTGTGAGTAAAGTCTTCCAGTTAGAGCTGACATTCTGGGAATCTGATTGGCCTCCTGGGCTTTCTGTATGATGAGATCATCTCTGTGGACACAGACTTTAGCACCTCGCTGCAGCTGCCTGCAGGAAGGGGACTTTCCCCCTCAATTCCTGTGCCGCTGCGATTCAGCATCTGAGCTCACTAAAATGACTAATCTCTGGCCTCTCTCTCTCTCTCTCTCTCTCTCTCTCTCTCTCTCTCTCTCTCTCTCTCTCTCTCTTGTGTGTGTGTGTGTGTCTGTTTTTTCGTCTCCTCTTGCTTTTGGATTCATATTTACTCAGCTCAAGACTGAAGGACAAGAGAGAGACCTTCCCTCGCTGGTTGACGGCAATAAACTGCACTTGGACAGTTAAGGGATCTGTTTTGCTAACCTTTCTGGTTTGCACCTGCAGTCTGCCCTTCGTCTTTGACCCCAACAGTCCCTCTGGGCTCATTTGAAGGTGTTATACTGGGAACTCCGCAGAACACTGCCTCTCCCCCCTGACTCCTCTGATGGACCAGAGAGTGAAGGGGGGGACCCCTCCAACCACCACCTCCACTCTGGACTCCACTTCTGCTCCTGAAGACTGTAAGCAGGACCAAGTGGCAGAGAAAAAGAGGAGAGCCGAGGGGGAGAGTGGCAATGTTGGGAAAAAAGAGGAGGAGAAAAGAGGACCAGGAGGAAAAAGGGAAGGGGACAAGGGAGCAGTGCTGGAGCTGCTCATCGAGGGGCGCTGCGGAGGGCAGCAGGAGCTCCAGCTCTCTGGCAGGGAGTCAAACTGCCCCGAGGGGAACGTAAGGGTCCGGATTGGACTCCAGGCCAAGCGCACCAAAAAGCCGCCCAAGATTTTGGAGAGCTACGTGTGCAAGCCCACCATCAGGACGTATCAGAGGCAAGGCAGGGGGGCTCTGCTGAGGGCAGACGGAGAGGGAAGAGCGGTCCAGCAGATCAAAAGCAGCCCAGCCACAGACGAGGCAAACAGGGAGCAGCGATCGGGCTTGGATGCCGTCCAGGCCACATCCAAAAAAACTACATCTGCTGCTTCACCGCCGCTTGCAAAGCCATTATCGTCCTCGTCATCGCAGCCTTTGTCGATATCCTCGACATTAACTTCAGAGTCTACTCCTGCTTCTGCCCCCAACATATCAAGCCAAGGAACCAAGACTGGCAAACAGGTAGGACACTCAGCCTCCCAGCTGCTGGCAGTAAATCTGCTGCTGACGTTAGCTTTAAATAGAAGGACAACAACCAAGGCTTTCATTGAATGAGGGTTTTCATCCATTATTAAAAAGAACCACATGTTGTAGTTTCTCTGTTAGTTTTTAGAGTTAACCAGCAGATTCTCATATACATAGGAATGGTGAAAAGAGATAAGTGTGAAATAAGCTATTGTCTCAGAACTGAAACCTAAGCAGCATATTACAATTAACAGACCTAAAATTAGACTGATAGGCCAGTTGGAGTTATTACAGACATCGGTCCATCAGTCCTTGTGATGATTGCCCAAGGGGAAGCTTATAGCCATAGCTGCTCAAACGTCACTCGAGCAGCAGCAGTAGCATACCAAAATTACAGAACGAGTATAAAATGTCAAGCCTTCTCATCTGTATTAGTGGTAATTTATAGCTACCAATAGCAATGTTTTCTCTCTCTCTTTCAGTCTCTGCCTGGCCCTCTATATCTGTAGCTCTCTTCTATTTTTACATCCCCTCTTTTCTCTACGCGCTCTCATTTATCTTTCACTCCCCCCTCTTTCCCTGTCCCACTCGACTCCTCTCTTTTTCTCCACCTTTGCATTTCTCCTCTCTTTGCCCTCATTCCAGTTTCTATCACCTGGCTCTCTCTCTCCTTTTCCTTGGTTTGCCCTCATTTTCTCTACCTGTTTGACCCATTTTGTTCTTACATTCTCTCTTGAAGCAATACAAATATTTTCTGGCTACACACCCCTATTATAGCATTAATCTGACATATCCTCAAAAGTTCAACATAGAAATGAACAAATCTAGTAGGTGGAGAAATATGCATCAAAATAGTTGCAGTAACCCAGATGCATAAGTGCACACAACCTTGAACTGATACTTCACCACTGATAGTGATAGTACCTTCAAAACCTTCTCCAAATCTCTCACTTTGTGAAAACATGTCTTGTCTCCGTGTCTCTTCTGTTTGCTCCACAGTTTCTGTGTTTTCATTTTTGACTTTCTAGCAGAAATCCAAAGTTTTAAGGTCCAAACTGGTGAGAAGTGGTTCTCTTCATAATTTCACTCAGTGACCGGAAAGAAAAAAAATAACACAACATCTTACTGCCATCACCATGTCTCACTGTTGGTATGGCGGTCTTCTGGTATTATTTTTGGGCCAAACATATATTTTAGACTTTGGTTCAACAGACTATGACTATTTCCACCCAAGGCTTTGGGAAATTTTAGCTTTGATGTTCCTGTAGAAGGCTTTGAACATTGTCTGGTAGTTAGTACCAAAAAGGTAAGTCTGAGTGTTTCAGAAATTGCTTATTTACTAGAACTTGTATGCACAAGGTTTACAGGTACAAGTCTGTCTCACTGCCAATGGTGAAACATTGTGATGGCAGTATGATGCTTTGGGGTTATCTTTTTCTTTCTGGTTAAGCTTAGCCAGGTTTACCTTCATTTATGATAAGAGTGAACTGAAGAAGACTGAATGCTGAAGTTTAATCAATTTGTGTTTCAGCAAGTGCAGGATTAAGGATAAATGATGCAAAGTTGGGTTGTTTCTCTTATTTTTCCTAACTATGCTTTAGTTTGTGTATCAGCTGAACACACAAACCATGGTGTGTATTGAACCCACATTAAAGATGGACAGAGCTTAAGAATGATTAATCTCGTTTTTTAAAACAAGGGAGTGTGCACTGTTACTGGTAAATCTCAAGGTTATTGCAGTTTGTGACAGAAATTGTGTTTTTGCATTTCCCAGGTTCCCATCAAGCTGGCCAATAAGACGGACGACAATTCAAATGGCTCATCAGAGAAAGTGAAGAAAGATAAGCTTCCATGTGTTAATGGACAGTCTGCCGCTGCAGGACTTAAATCCTGCTCTCCCACAACAGATCAGACAACTTCCACCACTCCGTCCACACCGAGCAAGCAGACAGTCTCCACTTCAGAAACCAGGAATGAAGGGAACAGCTCCAAGAAACACAATGGTTTGGTTCAGACAGCAAAACAGAAGGAACTATCGAATGGGAGGAGTTCTTCAAATATCCTTGGCACTTCGTCCTCATCGAAAAACAAAGCTGGAAAACTCAGCGGTTCCTCTTCTGCTTCTTCCACAGATTCCACAGTGAGGCCTCTGGTGTCTTCTGGCTCCTATAAAGAGCTTTCCAGTAAGACTAAGCCAGACTCTGCTCCCTGTCACCAAATCACCCCCAAATCACAGTCTTCCCCCTCCTTGGATCCTTCCCCCGCCCAGTCAGAGGGTTGTGATCCCTCTCCACTACCCCTGATAGCCAATAAGAGAGAGAAAGAGAAGAAAACCAAGAAGGAGCGACGTAGAGATAAAAAATCAAGGAGAGATAGACCAGAGGCAGACAGAGAAAAAAGTGAAAAAAGAAAGGATGAGGTTAAGAAAAAGAAGGACAAGGATGGGAGATCAAGACATGACAAAGAAAAGGATCAGAAACACAGAACTGGCGATTTATGGAGGGATAACCTAAAGAATGAGACAGGAAAGGCAGATAGGTTAAGCCCTGAAAGATTGAGGACACAAGATAATAATGCAAAATGCGGTGAAGCAGTTGGTACTGCTAAATTAGATAAGAGCTCTAAAAAAGTGACTCCAGTCAGACTAGAGGAGAAAGAAAAGACAGTTGACAGTTGTAGGCTTGCTAAACAAAGTGAACCCGCTTCAACAGGTGATTCCAATAAATCAAAAGAACAAGACGTATCAAGACACCCAGTAGTGCCTCCGCCTTTCTCCATGTCCTCAGCTCCTCCCCCCTTGCCCCCGTCATCCTCTCACATTCCTGTTTCTCCCCCCTCTTCGCCCCGGGAGCAGGACAGCCGACCACTCAAGAAGCGCAAAGCCAGAAGGCCCAGCTGGACCAGGCTGGTACATCGCGCTCACAGAGCGGAAAATCAGGAAGCTTCTTTGGATTCCCTGCATAATCCATCGCTAAGTTTCCCCCAGATCACTAAGACATCGTTTCCATCCAAAACCGCTGTTCAGCAGAGCGATGAGTCACAATCAGCGCCCTTGAGCTCCTTATCCAGCTGCTCCCCCCAGTGTCTTTAGCAGCCCCAAAACAAACTCAACCCATGTCGGATTCAGCCAGGAAGAGGGGCCGCCCCAAATCCCACAGCTCCAGTTTGGATGAGCCTCCTCCTCGACTTTCACCAAATGATATTCCCTGTGAGGAGCCCATTGTAGGCTGTGACAGATCTAAGAAAGCCCCGGTCTTGGTACCGATACTGCAGTCTAAGTCCAGCCCTAAGAAACGAGGGCGTCCCCCCAAAAGACCCTTCCCAGAGGACCAGGGTGAAGATGTACTGAATCTCCCCAATCGCAAGGAAAGGAGCGACGACTTTTATCCTCCTGAACGGGGGAACCGGCAGCTAAAGATCAGGAGACTGATTAATGAAATGAAGAAAAGAAAGAAGAGGAGACTTCACAAAGTAATCATGTCTAGTTATATGGGAAGGAGGGCAGAGGAGGAGAGGTAGTGGATGGTAAAACCTCATTGAGAATGTGTAAATCGATTGAGGACACAACAGTTCACACCCTCACAGCCCTGTCCTCCTCATTTGGGAACAAGCTGGGGCCTCAGATCAATGTAAGCAAAAGAGGGACCATTTACATGGGCAAGAGGCGAGGACGCAAGCCTAAGTCCCAATCAGCGAACCTAAACTCTAGCTCCCAGAACTCCACGCAGTCGTCTTTGTTTACCAGTCCACCTGAAGCATCTCTCTTCTCATCTAGCCAGCCACAGCCACCCCCATCTCACCCATTTCCTTCCCCATCACTTACCCACTCTAGTGGAGCCCAGAGTCCTTACAGCGAAGGCAGCCTCACAGAACCAACATCCTCCTCCTCTTTCCCACCACTTCTCCTCCCTTCCCCATCCTCCTCTTGTACGTCCCACGTCCTCCTTCCTCCTCATCCCTCTCCCCCTTTGTAAAAAAGAGCTGTCCATGTCAGGAACATCAGTTTCCCCTTTCACCAGTCTTCATGTAAGCTCTCGGGTGCCACTGCTTCAATGCACCATATACCAGGTTCCCCGAGTCACCTGAAGGAGGCCACCCCCTCACCAAGGAGCGAGTCACACAGTGACGAGACGCTGCCCAGCGACAGCGGGATAGGAACAGATAACAACAGCGTCTCTGAGCGAGGAGAAATGAGGGGAGCCCGAGGAATACTGAGGATGGGTCATGGGTCAGGGGTGATTCTGGGAGGTCAAAGGCTCCCTCCATCTCTTGTGGACCGCCACTCTCCAGTTTCGTCACCCCTCTCTCATGTGGCCAGACACTCAAACACCATGAACAGCTCAAACGCCGCAGAGCGCCACAGAGACCGACACCGTCACAGGCGCAGGGATTACGACTGTCCCGCTTCCTGTGCCTGCCTATGCACCTGCCTTGGACACAACAAGTGCACTCATTCCGACTATTACTCTTGCCTTGGACATAGTGCACTGAAGAGACAGAAGAACAAGCATAAGAAGAAGCACCAACAGATGCACATGCAAGACCCAGAGTTCCTAGCTGAACTGGATGACCTGATCGCTCAGTTCAACGAGGTTCACATTGGACGACGGAGCTGGGCAAGGACGGGATTTGGGCAGAGCTTTGACGGAGGAAGGCGACATCATTCCTCCTCTCATTCTCACCGGTCCAACATCTTCCGGATCAATCTGAATGGCTTCTACTCGCCACACCCTGCGTCCTTCCCAGCGGCTCCATCCTTCACCCCTCAGCCCTTCTATCCTTGCCATTGTAACAGGAAACTGGACCGCCGGCAATGCGGCTGCCCCTCAAAGTTTCAGGAAACAATTGAAAACATGGGCTTTTACGGCAGCTACCCACCAGCACCACCGTCGCTCTACCACCACCTCCCCGGCTCTTTCCCGCTTCCACCCCCTCACCAGTACGCCCCCCATCAGCCCCACCACGCTCACTTCCTCCTCAACCCGGCCAGATTCCACAGGCGCAGAAGTAGGTTGCTCAGGGAGGGAGCTTTAGGAGGAGAGGTGGAGGGAGATTTAGGGGCTAGCAGCAGAGGAGCAAGCTCGGGGTTCGTTTCTGGCCTGTCTTGTGGCTGGGGGAGGAGCGAACATAAACATAAGCACCGTCACCGGCACTGTGAGCGAAACATGGAAACTGAAGAGGAGTTACAGGATGAGGAGGAGGAAGACGGCATGGATAGGGAGCTCTTGAGTGGTTCAAAGACACAATCAGGGTTCATTTTTGGGCAAGCAGAGGGAAGAAGGAAAGGGGGAAAAGGACCGGGAAGCATGTTGTCTAAAGACTCGCCTTGGCTACGTCAAAATGGAAGCATTCCCTTCTCCGCTGCCACTTCCTCTTCATCATGTTCTTCGGCAGAGAGGTACAAAAACACATCTCTCACCTCTTTGGGCCTTGGCTCCACTCACCTGTCTTCCTTTGGAGGAGGCTGGGGCGGCTTGGGCCACAACTGGGCAACATTTGGGAGTCTAGGAAGCCCAGGATTTGGAACCCTGAACCCCAGTTGGAGAGGCTTTTCCGGGGACAAACCCGTGGGCAGACTGGCTGCCTCGGAAGGAGAAGATGAGGAGGGCGAAGAAGATGTCGACGACTCACGCCTGTACGCACCAAAACACACCAACCTGTTCACTTCTGCAGCCATGTCAGCAGCGGGGAGGGCCTGAGGAGCAGATTGAGCAGCAGGATCCCTAGAAGTGGAGAGAAGTCATGGAGGAGGGACGAGCCAGCATGGACAGAGAGGAGGGAGGCAGGTGAGAATGCTTTAATGATCTGAAGGGTCAACTGTTGAATCCACAACTGTCTTCTGTTGTTGCTTCACTGGTGCTAAATGTGAATCTATTTTGAATGCTGACAGCAATCCAGATAAAACAGAGACTCCAACACCATTGAAATATAACAATAGCAGTCGTATAATGACAGCGAGCTGAGAAAATGGGTTTTACGCAGAGAGCCTCTTTTCACTCGCACAGTGTGACAGATTTTGATATTTGCACAGTGCGGAGATGAAACTCCACCAACCAGCAGCCGTGTGCCCAATATAGTGACAGAGCTGCTTTTTCTCAGGTGTTGTTGAGCCACACATCAAAGCCCGGAGGGTGCATGAGGAGAAATCAGACTCCATTCTTTTTATAGCCAGCTTCAGTCCCTTTCCTGTGCAAGGGCACCGACACAGCCACTCTGCAGCCACTCCTCTTAGAATTTGTTTAGAAATTACAGTAGTGATCTGAAGCTTACGTACACTAAAAAAAACCGGCATTACTCTCACTTTAACTTGGTTTATTTGAACTCTTCATTCACCAACCAACTCCAAAACATTTATTGGTAACACTTTTACCAATAAATGAAGAGGGGTGAATAAGACTGTCATGACACTTTCATAAACATGACATAACATCTGTCATGAACATGAATAAACCTTCATGAATATTTATGACTGTTGTCATAAAGCATCATTTGGTAAATTATGACACTTTTAATACAAAGTTGACAAATCTTTACCTTTAATAACATAAAGATACCTAATGTGCAATCAGTAATACTTTTATAACAAATTTATACCAGTAATGATTTATTGGTTAATGTCAAGTTGTCATAACAAAGACATTTTGAATAATGTCAACTTTGTATTAAAAGTGTCATAATTTACCGAATGACACTTTATGACAACAGTCATAAATATTCATGTTCATGACAGGTGTTTATGACAGTGTCATGTCAGTCTTATTCACCCCCTTCAAATAAAGTGTTACCCATTTATTTCCAAAACAAAAATTTGGTAAAGAAGTTTGAATTTATTGTGGTTCTTCTGAAATCACCACAGGGTCGAAATACCTACAAACTCAAATATATACATTCATTTATCACTAGTTAACGACTGGATGCAATTTGCTTGTCTCTTTGAGCAAGCTTCTGGCATACCTCCGTCAGGAAATTGGAGCACTCTTCTTACAAAAATGTTATAGCTCCATGAAATTGCTTGGATTTTAGGGCATCTTAAACCAGGGGTCCATAGCTTTTAAAACGAGCTGAGGTCAGGGTTTCTCCCAAGGCTCAGTACTCAGTGTTATCCATACCAAAACCAG
Organism: Poecilia picta; assembly: GCA_033032245.1. Classification (NCBI taxonomy): domain Eukaryota; kingdom Metazoa; phylum Chordata; class Actinopteri; order Cyprinodontiformes; family Poeciliidae; genus Poecilia; species Poecilia picta. The sequence goes on from CM065368.1 coordinate 16,040,179, forward strand.
TTTTGATATGCTTTTCCGATCATGCCCATGGAGCAAGTAGTTTTGTTTGGATTTTATGTCTGACCCAAAATGTCACACTCAGATGAAAGTTGGTTAGGATGTTCAGGAATTACCCAGGAACCACCAGAGGTCCAGCACGTTATAAACTAAAGGCTGTTTGAAACACCAGCGATACTGTTTGTGGTGACAATGTTTTTACATAACCTGAACAGAGAAGGTACTGTTGTCCTCCTTACAGATATGAGCTTTGGTGAAGTCTGGCTTTGGATTAAAACTCTACTTCCCAATACCATATTTGGCTTCTTGAATGGACTTTCTATGTTTTTGATGACGGCAACTGATAAATATTTTAACAACCACCAAGATTATGAAGCTCAAAGCTCGTAATCATCCTTTTTCACCATTGTGATGGTGAAATAGAAAGGAAATAGTTAGGAAAATATGGGTTAATGATTATCAGCACTGTATACATTGAACAGTAAAAAAGCAATGCCATGAATTTTAATATCCCACAGACCAGTTAAGTCCTACCTAGACTTCAATGTGAAGATTGTTAAACAAGCAACTAGGCGCTTCAACAGGACAGTGATGGCAAACAGACATCTTAAAATGGATCAATTAGGCTGACATTGAGCTTCCAGAACAAACTCAACCTCAACTTAGAATATGGAATATGTTTAAAATCGGGTCAATCCCAGGAATACGGTCAATTTGAAGTTTATAGTTGAGTCTGTATTAAAATTGTGAAAATCCTGAATAAATTCAAACTTTTGCACCAAATTCTCGTTTTTAAAATCTATTAAAGATGCATGTGTTTTATGCTCTTTCCTCCCTGAAACCAAAAAGTCCAAATGCTTTGCTAAATAAAAGTGAAATTCATGGCTAAGATGAGAGCGCTTGTCAACTTTTGAGTTTCAGATCTTGTTGGGAATCTGCAGGAACGTTTTTAAAATCTTCCTGAACCGCACACCGCACCAGCTCAGGGCTGTCCAGCGAAGCACAGTCATTAGTTAACCACCAGATCAGCTATTTAAAGCTCGTCCTATTCCTCCCGCTGGGCCGGCCGAGCCTGTTTGATTTGGAAAAATCCAATAAGGAAAGAGTGGTCATTCTTGTCAGTGGCTGAGGAAAATGGAACAAAAAGATGGATGACCTCAGGAGAGATTGATGAAGGGATCAGAGGGAGGTCAGGAGGGGGGCACACAGAGTGTGTATGTGAGTAAAAAACATCTCTATTTGTCCCTAATGAAACAAAACAAAAGAGGATTAGAACGTTAGGTCATACTTTGCTCCGTTTCCTTTTCCAGCACTGTTTTTCACTTTAACTGAGTGTGCAAAAACAAATGATGTGCATAAAAGGTATGCGCGCCTCAATGTGTTTGTGTGCATCATTTATTTCTGAGTGTGTGCAGTTCGTAAATCACTTTTAATGCATTTCCCAGAAGTGATCCGGTCAGAGGAAATGTTGTGACTCACCTAATCTGCGGCTCGTCCACATGACTCAGCCCAGACGGGCCTCACCTCACACCTTCTGCTGGCTCAATCTCTCATCCACATCTGTCTTATTTCCTCTCCGCCACTCATGCTCCCCCTCCGCCCTGTCCCCCCCCCCTCCCCCGCCTCCTCTCCCCCACGTCCTGCAGGTTTACAAGGTGACTCGAGGAGCCGTGGCCAGCGAAGGAGCGTGCCAACTCCAGACTGCGCTGCGGTGAAAAACAAAAGGGGGCCAGGACGTCCCAGGAAGCACCCGCTGCCCTCCGCCGTGTCCTCCCCTACGCGCTCATCTCATGCGACGCCGTCCATGTCGCCGGCTGACTTTGTGCCAGAAGCCGGAGGAGGGGGAGAAGAAGCGGTGCCAGAGAAAAGAGGAGGAGAGAGGAGGAGGAGGAGGAGGAGGAGAGGCGGCAACACTGTGCAGCAGGTCATGGATCTGGAGTCGCAGGCCAGGAGGAAGAGGGGGCGGAAGAGAAAACACGGTGACTCTCCGTGCCATCAGAGGTGAACACCGGAGCTGGTTGACTTGACTGTTCAATACAACCACTCGCTGCTGTTATATTAACCCACCGTTTTCAGCACTGTGTGCTAAACCAGTGCCCTCTATCTCTCTCTTTCTCCTTTACCCTCCCTATCACTCTACCTCTCTGTTTGCACTTTCCTTTTAGTTTTGCCAAGGACATCCCTGAATGTGACACGCATTCTGAGTTTCTCAGCCAATCAGATGTCGACGAGGCTCCGACACAAGCAGTAGCCGCCTGCAGGGAAGAGAACAGTGATGGCTCCCCCAGGAAGAATTACCTGACAGCAGGCCTTTACTCTGACGATTATAAAACTACAGAGTGAGCCAAGTGAACCCATAAACTCCCTCATATATAGGATATCTAATTATCATTTTCCTTTTCATGAATCTCTCCTTTCTCTTTATCTCAGTCCTCCCTTTCAAGCCCAGAAGAACTGCAGTGAGAGTTTAGAGTACACACCAGAGGAGCACGAGTACAGCCTTTTGCCTGCTCCCATACATGTTGGTGAGTGCAGATTAGCATCTCGACTTTGTTCTGGCTCGTTCTGGCTGTCGCCGCTCATTTCGAACTATCTTAATCTTCTTTAGGAAAGTACTTGAGGCTGAAGCGAATTCACTTCCAGCTGCCATATGATGTGATGTGGCAGTGGCAGCAAAACCAGGTATTTAGAAACAAGAATTCAAGCAAACAGATTTTTTTTTAATAACTCAGATGTAACTCTGATGTAATTTGCATGCAGCTTCAGCGTCAACCTGCTGTCCCCCTGAAAAGGAAACGCCGTTACTGTGAGTTTATTTCTTATTTGATAAGAAACTGTTGTGACTTCAAGTAAATATGTGTACAAACCCCATTCTCATCCCTGGTGTAATCGTAGGATACCTATCAGTGAACAAGTGGTGCTTTTTCACATCTTAAGATTTTTTTTTTAAAGTGCCAAAGACATCAATCTGTCCTAATCAAAGCCCGCACTTCCAAATTCCATGTTTATGTTTGTGATGGTAGGTCAGAAAATTATTTTTTTCTGGCTTCACTGCCAAACAACCAATTAGCATATAGATATAATCAAATAATATACTAATACTCAAATACCCAAGATTACACTTATTTCTGCAGTTCTAGATGTGTTTTTGAGGGTTTATTTCTATTTCATAATCCGTATTTCTGTAGCTGGTGCCAAAATAAACGTAGGTCTTCGTCCAGCTTTGATTGTCACAATTTGACCTTTTAAATTGAGAGAAGTAGCTATTTAGATTTGGAGTAAATACTGGAATCATAAAGAACACCACAAATCTTTCTTACTTAAACACCATGTTTCATTGTCTTTCCCATTTTGATGACTGGCAAAAAAACAAACAAACAAAAAAAAAAACTTGGCCTTCTGCATCACATCATAATGACGCCTCATCCTGATCCCTGTGCAGAGTGACAATATAAACCTGGTCACACAGGCCTTTGGACTAAAACAGGCCCACAGCATCACTACTCCTAATGGGAATTTAACACTTTTCCAGCATACTCATTCTGACCCATCTTTGGTGTTTAATGTATTTATGCCTAACAAAAAGTGCAAATTACAGGTTATTTATTTGCAGTTCCTAACATTGAAAATAAATAACTATTAATTCTTTAGATGCATTTATTTTAAATGGTTGTCCTTATTTTTTCCCCCCCATAAAAAATAAGACACACGTTTTCGTGAATTAGAGGTAGAATTTTTGGAAGATCTTCTGGTTTTAGATTACACTGCTTCGTTCAAAATGAAATGATTTCACGACTTTTTACACATCTGTACCAGGGGAGCAAATAAGTCTGATGCGTCGAATTCTTACTGTGCGTCTGATTTACGCAGGTCGCCTGAAGCAGAGGACTCCGTCTTCCCAGCAAATAGTGGTGGGTTTTGTAGCTTTGGTTCTTTCTATTCCAGCACAGAGCTCGTTGCTTTCCCTCCGTTCATCTCCTCACGTCTGCGTTTTGCCAAACAGGAGGAGAGCTCCGGAGACATCACCAGCCTGTTCCCTCACCTCGACATGGAGCCTCTGACCTGCAGCGAGAAGTATGGATTTCAAAGTAAACTGCTGTTAAACTCATTTCAGCGTCAGTAGGGTAACCGTCTGTGACCGTATGTGCCGGGTCCAGGAGCTTTGTGGTGAAACACCACGTGTTCCTCGTCAGGAACTGGGAGCTGGTGAGAGACCGACAGATCCGACTGAGGATAGTGAGGGGGAGAGACGGCGACGAGGAGGGAGAGGACTCCCAGCTCGCGTCCTGCGACGCCGCCAGTGGGGACGACAGCCACATCAAGTCAGGTCCATGAAGCAAGTGTGTGTGTTAGTTTTTGTTTCTGTAGGTGTTTGTGGTTGAACCTTGCGCACTTTCATTTTTTTGTTTTGCCGTACATCTGTGTGGACCGTGTCGTATGTGTGCATGTATGTGTGCGCTCCGTCCGACTTCATGTTTGGCTTGTCTTTCCGTATCATACGCAGCAGCCCAAACTAAGTGGTTTTCCAACCACAGAATGCAGCCTGCAGAAATGTTTCCCTGTTTCTGTCATCCAATGCTGGTGTCCAAGAACTCAGCAGGCATCGACTTTCTCCATTAGCAGTGAAACCACAGACTTTCATCCAGCAGACAGAAACCAAAGAGAAAACAAGAACACATATAATTAAAATGTAGCCGTAAAAGATGATGTTCCAGCCTCCGCTAACGTGCCGAATGCCGTTCGACCTGCAGATCACTCAGTGGGGGTGGAGGTGACGGTTATCAGCAGCAATGACCCCCATCACCACCAAAGTCAGGACACCTCCAGCTCGCTCACTGCCAGCCCCAGCGTGAGTTAGCCCACCGCATACCACCCACATGGAGGAAAAAGTCTTCTAATAGAGTGAAGATTTTTATTTTATGTTTTTCAAATCTGCTTTTGCATTCAGTTGTATGTTTTTGTTCTCTCCAGCCCACCGATAGCCGGAGCAGACAAGAGGAGGAGGAAGAGGAGGGAGAGGAGGAAACAAAACGAGGGGAAAGAAAGGTCTGCAGCAGAGAACAGAGGAGAAAACGGTTGAATGATTTACTTTTGACTCTGCAGCATTCATAAGTGAACAGAAAAAAGAGGTAAGTGAAGCATCAGCTGCTGTACAGTGCTGGCAAAAGTACTCACACCCGTTTACTTTTTACAAATTTGACCACACAGATTGCATCGATTTGGATTCAATAAAATAGATTACGCAGAGTATATTGCTTTATAGTGGAAGGAAGGTTGTGTTGGTTTTTTTCAGGTCTTATTCAAATAAAAACCTGAAGTGGAAGTGTGTGGCGAGCAATGGGTTTCTTCCCCTTTAGTCTGGTGTTCCTAAATAAAATCAAGTTCAAGCAGCTGCCTTCACAAGTCAGCCACTTACATGTCATTTTAATCTCACTTCAAAATCCAGCTGTTCTAAATTTCCCAAAGTTGAAACACAGTGGTGGCAGCAGCATGATGCGGGGAGATTGTTCTTAGCAGAGACGGGGAAGTTTGTTAGGATTGACAGTAAAATGAAGGGAGCCGGAGAAAGGAGTCCACGGTTTGGTCCATGAAGAACGTTCTGCCAGGAGAGGCTTGTGAACAGTGAAGTCACATGGTTGCCAATCAGATGGATGTAAATAACTTTGTTGTTGAGCCATTTTGATGGCACCACTTCATGTAACGCAACTTCCCCATCGCCCTGGATTAAAACTGTGGATTTACTGCATGGGTCTCCACTCCGCAGAGTCATGCCATGTCCCTGGCATGTTAGCAGACTTCCAAGCCAACGTTGACAATTTTTCTGAACACAGCGTTTCACCAGAACATGCCATTAGCATGGACGAGGTCATGCTAACGATGTTTATTTTGACAATTTTAAATAAATGCGACTAGAAAATACGGCACATATCCCAAAAGACCTGCAGCCGTATCTGCAGTGAAATGTGATTCTACAAAGCATTAGGAAGGAAACACTTGAGATGCCACACCATTCAGATTTTTATTTGTAATAGTGTTTCAAAACCTTCTCTTAAAATCCAGATAAATTATTGGCGTATGCCACTGAACAGTTTGGTTTGATCCAGTTGGTAATTTTATTTTATCTTCATGCAGGGTGGAATTACTCCAAAAAAGGGACCAGCCCCAGCAGTGAACAGGTGGACTGAAACCGATGTCACTGCACCAATTAAAACGACAGAAAGACGAAGACGGGGAGCGTTTGACCGCGAGACAACGAGACAAACTGACGTGGATGAAGGAAAAAATAAAATAAAATGAAAAGGAAAGGAAAGACCAGCTAAATGAATTTGCACTAGTGCTGGATGAACAAGCACACTAAAGACTGTATGTATTCTGAGTGGACACACTTTAAAAAAAACAAACATATATACACTTTGAATGCTCTCACTGCGGCACCTTAAGCAAAAACAAAACTAAAAAGGACGCGCGTTGCTCGGGAGGTTGAACGCGGACACGTACAGCGCGGTACTCGGCATTTTCGGCTCACTAGTTTCCAAGAGACAAGGAGCTCATAAGCCGCCCGGGGAGGAGAAAACGCAAATGTAGCCCGGGCCCCCTTAAGTAGGTCAAAATTGAACCCTCATTTACTTGTTAAGCTTTCAAAGTCACATTGCACCTTTGGGAAATGGCACAAGGAGAAGCGAGCCAGTTAAAAGCTGAAAAAAAGAAAAAAATAGAAAGAGGAAAAAAAAAGACAGTGTTAGGGTTTTTTTTTTGCTTCGCTTTAAGAAGACTGTGTCTGCCATGTTCCAGTGAATAGGGAAAAGGGAGGGTGGGAAGAGCTTAGCAATAGGAATTTTGGCATTGCTGCAAGAGAATTTCTAATGAGGTTAAGAGAAAGAGCTTATTTTTTAGAAAAAAATAATAATAATAAAAAAAAGTGCTGTCTGCTATCGAAATGGACAGAATATATCCATGACAGGAATGTTTATTGTTGAACTATTTTCAGTATTGCTTCCAAGGAAAAGGGGGAGATAGTTTTGTTTACTCCCGACTGCCTTTGAGAGGGTTTCCCTCTTTCCTTCGGAGCACTGACAATCAGAATGTCCTCGGCGATGGTGGGGGGTGGGGGGAGGGAGGGGGGTGTCAGAGGGGAAAGGGATACAAGAAGTAAGAAGTGATTTACCCCAAAATGCTCTGTAGAAGTGCCATGTCGTCTTATGTGTAAAAGCGAGCTCATGTGGTCTTTAAAAAGCAATATCTCCTCTAATAAGGACTATATAAGTACTCCAGTTATGTTTTTTAATTAATTTGTGAATATTTGAGGACTTTGTTTTTTTCTGTACAAAAAGCATATTAAATTGTTCTCATCCTAGAATCATTGGATTAACAAGCCTTTCAGTTTTATGTGAATGTACAGTACATAGATCGATTTTCCTTTCAGCCGCAGTAGAGTGTAAATTTGGCATAACGCATAAACGCTACCAGTCAGATCTTTCATTTTGCCGAGGCATTTTTAACAGTATAAGCAGCTGACCAGTATATCCTTAGAACTGACATGGTTGTATATTATTTTTAATCTCTCTTCTTTTTGTAGTTACATATTTTGCCTCCTTTTTTAGCTGAGCGTACTTTGGTCAGACAATCTGTGACAGTAAACTAGTTTTGTTTTTTTTGTTTTGTTTTCCAGTGCTCTCTTTCAGTAGTGTGGCTTCTTATAGCGAGCCAAAAAAGTGCAATTTCTTTGACTGTTTACATACTGTATGTATATTTTTCTCCCTCTTTACTTTTTTTACCTAAAGGCACTACATTATTGCCAGTGGATGATTAACTTTATAGCAAAGGTACACATAAAGAGTTATTTATCTAGTTTGCATGACATGTAACCTTTGCCTGTTGCCTCTGACGGTGTGCATCTGATAAGCAAAACAAAACAACAAAAAAAGTGATAACTCATTGCCATAGAATGTCAGCTCAAACATTTTGCCTCTATATCCATAATAATAAAAGCATTTTATGTCTCCTGGTACTAAACCCTGTGAACTCGTCATGCTTCAGCCTCAAGGCCCTCCTCCTTCCTGCTGTGTTTGTGTTTTTAAGTGGAAGTACCGCAGTGACGCTAATCAGTGTGAGTTTACAGTGCTATCTAGTGGTGTAAGATTGTACGTTTCACAGTCTGTTGTCCTCTGTAATGACCCACAGTGGACAACAGGGCTGTCAAAGCAGCACAATAACAAGATGGTGGAAGGGTGTATGTAGCACGTGGAGGTGCTCCTATGCTCTCCTCTTTCCAGCCTTTAAAGCTAGCTGGGGTCAAGTGAGGTCATTTAAATCCGAAGAACTCTCCAGAAACCAAAAAAAAAGGGATTACAATAGTGGATAGGATTTTGAATTTTTACTGACTAGAAGGTGTATGTTTGCAGAATGCCTGGTTTTACACAAACCTGTTTATTACATGTTGAAACTAAGAATTTTTTAGTATTTTTAAAGGATATTAATTTTAACTGAATTTCAATAGCCTGGCTGCACAGTAAAGTAGTTGGTGGCACTGTTGCCTAGCAGCTAGAAGGTCGAATCCTGGGCTGAGGTTTTTCTTGTACGTTCTTCCCGTGTGCATGCATGGGTTCCCTCCAGATACTCTGGCTTCCTCCTACAATCAGTGAATACTCTAAAAAAGCACCTTTAGGTCTGTGTGTGTGTGACTGTCTTGTGATGGACTGGTGACCTGAACAAGGTTTATATCGCCCCTCGCCTGATAACCGCTCACCAGGCCCATCAGTCATTTAGTACGACAAACGAGTAAAATATGCTTACAGACACCCGACTCTGCCAAAACGATTTGTTTAAAGGCCCAAATTATTGAATTTATATGTTCAAATAATGCTAATGGGTTCAGGCATTTGAAATTCAGGAACCAGGGATGCAGACTGCTTCCAATGCCATTTGTGAAAGAATAATTTTCTGTCAGGAGCTTAGTGAGTTCCAGCGTGAATTTGACTGGATGCCACCTGTGCAGGATGAGATTAGTATGAGGTCATAGACCCCTGAGTCAATGAGCATCCAATGCAAACATCAGGGCAGTTTAAAAAATGTATTAAAACTAACGTTTGGCTTTAATAACTTTTGAGTCCAGACCATCAACTTCAAGTAAGATATTGATAGCTCATGAATCCTGAGCTACAGCCTCGTGATTTTTAGGCTGGTTGTTTTAAAGCAGAATTCCCCATAATGGGATTATATTTAGTGTCCTGCTCCATGGCTGAAACTTCTGGGACCCCAGCTGAGTCAACTCCACTCAGATCCACCCAGAGGGAGATTGTTGCCTTTACATCTCTGCTGGCCAGAAGACAATTTATCCCAATCTCCCAAATCCTCCTTCTGTTTCAAGCTGGTTCAGGAAAACAGTTTTTTTTTCTGAAGTTGGAAGAAATTAAATTACACATTGAAGAGTTGCATGATAAGTGAGGCAGAGGTAATGAGTTTTATCTGCTTGATATTCAATAAAGATATGTGGTAAAAAAAAATTAAAAGTTTAAATACTGTTAGCTTTGATCTGAACTATTTCAACTATCCTTCCAGGATAAAACCCTTTAGTATCAAACAGGGATTTCCCCGTGAAGTATTGTGCATGACGTGCGAATCAAACAGCTGGACAGTTTTGATTTGACCAGATGATTTTTATTGAGTGTATTTACAAACAAGCACATGCAGGAGGTGGACAACTGACCGACACCAGAGGGGCACGCAACTATATGCAACAGTGGGACTTGGAAATGTCTACAGGCTACGTTACACCAGAGAGAGAGAGAAAGAGGAGGAGAAGGAGGCTTTCTGTTACACACACACAGCGAAACAGCAGGATGTGCTGACACATGAAAGTGCTCACATCATCTCTACTTTCACTTCCATATGCACATACACACGCACACACACCAACATCATGTTCACACCATCACGCTTTCAGAACCCATAGATAGAGAGCTGTTCCTTTTCATACACCTTGGAATCAATAAATAGTACATCCAATAAATGATCGGCTTTCACATAAAAAAATCTAAATGAACTTTGTTTGTCCAATAATATTCAATCTGAAGATTTCTTATAGCTATCCATTTGATGGTATTTTATTATGGTAATTATTTACAGTATGAGCATGTAGTGGTGTCATTTACTGCTACTGGACTTTTGCTGTAGCGCCAGTAATGTCATGCTACATGGCACTGGCGTACACGGAAACTACAAGGACGTTTTGAAGAATCGAGCTCTCCCTGATTTGTCAGTGGTAAAAGAAACCTTCCTACAGAACCAAATCCAGACGTCTTCAAGTCTCTTCTCGTCTCGTATCTTTAGAGTTTAAGATATCTCGCGATGCCTCAGTTGTACACGAAACTAAAAACAATGACTTCGAAACAAAACGGCTCAACGTTTAAGCATATGCATAGTCGTCGACACATCTAGAATCCAGAGATAAATGAATAAATATATAAATATGACGGAAAGCAACTGGTTTCATACGAGTGGAGTCAGTACAAACAAACCACTTCCACCATCACCACTATCATTAATATCAATGATTATGATCAGGAGACCTGGCAGGAAGATAAATACAAAAGCTGAGGAGCAGCCACCAAACCTATAAGCTTCACTGCAGCATTTTACATCACTTCAAGCATTCTTATTTTTTCCCCCTCTCGCTGCATTCATATTTTATTTCAGATAGTGTTGCACAAGAGCCGGATATGTTTTTGTGAGGTTGTTTCTCAAACCACAAGATGAGCTACAGATTGCTTTGTCTCATATTTCACCACTGAGAGGGTTATATCAATGTGTCATTCATTCAAAGCATTCATGCTTACACTACAGTGCATTCAGTGTTAAACTTTATGAGCCATATGTAATCATTTTTCAGAAAATTACAGTACTGCAAAAGCCTTGAGTAATCCCTTATTTCCTTTACGCTTGCCTTCAAAGGAGCCAGACTTTCCTGTAATTTTTTAAAAAGTTGTCCTTATTAGTAGTTCTTCAGACTGTCAGAGATTTTCTTTGGACCTTGGCTGCTTTTTTTTTTCCTTCAAATGTTTCTGTCCCAGACCTTGTAGCTGACTATAGAATCTAACGGAAAAACGTGTGTATGTACGGCAAATATGTGGAAGAGACCAAATTTTACTTTTTAACCTACATGCAAGACACAATGTGTGGTACTGCAGATCATTCTGAATACATCACTCCCACTCTGAAGCGCAGCGGTGGCAGCATCATGCTGTGGTGATGCTTTTCTGTGTTGACGGGAAAATAGCTGGAGGAAACCCTGTCTGGAGCGAAACACATTTATGCTATGATGGCCCAGTCAAAACCCCGACCTAGATTCAATTGAGAATCTGTAGCAAGACTTGAAAATGGACAATTACAGTCCAAATCCGTCCAAAAAGTTTGACCTTGAATGACTTTGCCGAAAAGAATTAGCAAAAATCTCAACCGTAGAACCCAGGATCACGTTTAGGTCTACAAAACATTGTATTTTTTTTTCAAGGCACTGTACGTCAGAGGAAAGTGCTTTGATAAAAAAAAAACCCTGAATTATCAGTTAAAATTGAGTGAAAAAGCATGCTAAATTCAAAGGACACCTAAAAAAAAAATTTAAATAAAAAACCTCGAAAGCCCAGAGAAATACTGACCAAGAAAACTCTAAGAGATTACAATAAAGTCTGGCTCAGCTGGAGCAAAATTTAAAGATATAGTGCTTTGAAAAAAATCTTTTGCATCTTAATGTATGGCAAAAAATTTGCAACACAAAAAGCATGCATAAAGGAAGATGCTGGATTTTATAATTAAAACATAGAAATTACTTTGCAGGACATCTACTTAATGCGTGAGGCGAGTTGCACGTGTAAAGATGGATCAATCCATTCCCATCACTCAGACTCACAATAATGTCAGAGTCTTTACTGTTTCACTTATTTTTGTTTTCCCTCTTGGTAATCTATCTGCCTTGGTAAAATCCCTCTCAGTTAATATAGCTATACACATGGATTTATTATAATTTATATATGTATAATTATACAGTTTACTAGAATCGCAGAAACACACACAAACCGGGCCAGAGATGAGAGGTTGATAAGGGAACACGGACCTACACAGCTACAATTCACCACATCGACACGCAGTATGCAAACAGGAGCTGCGGCGCAGTACTCTAGCATCTTTTCTTCGTTCAATGACCCGCCGGCTGCAGCGCTGAAGCTGACCGCTCCAAAGATGTCGAATTTAACACGTTAACTGGACAGGGTCTGCCCCCGCCGTCAGGTTTCAGATCGGCAGCTGACGTTGAGCTCAGGAATAGAAGAAAAGCATTAAAAGGGACACTTCACTTAAATATTATAATGGTTTGAATTTGAGTCGAGTCATTACTTCATGCCATCTGCTGCATTCTTGCTACTTAAACTCATTAGCTACCAAACAGGATGAGCTTTAATGGGAAAAAAAGCCCCATATGTTCACAACAGGAGAGGACTGGAGAATACTGGAGATGAAAGCAGAGTGGAGCAGATGGCGTCACGCTCTCAACTCAAACCCACGTAAAATATCCCTTTCAGAGTAGTGCGACCTTCCCATAAACCCTCCAGACTCACTTAAAATATCTTTAATATGTATATATTTTTATATATATTTATTTAATATAATATGGATTTTAGTGCAGAAGTTACAGCGCCGACGTCACATGATGAGCGAGGTGTAGCCGATGGGTACCAGCCCCTCCTTGTCTCCCTGACGACATCGAATCCAGTCCTGATCGACGCCTCCCAGCACCACCAGCTCTTCGCCTTTGCAGAAGCTGAGCTCGGCGCCGGTTCCGGCGTGGTCGCACAGCGTTCGAACGGACCTGCAGCACAAGAGCGGTTACAGCCACGAGAACGATATACCGTCAGCATATGAAGCAGGACCGGATGAGTCACGACCAGGACCGGTCAGAGAGATGAGTCACCAGTCGGTGAACGTCCTTCAAGGAAAGAAATGATAACTGCAGCTATTCTGATCTCTGCTACGCCCACTGGGGTTCCTGGAGGGTTAAAGAGAGCTGAGACATGCCTTGGTTTACCTCAGACTAAGTTGTCTTATGTTTTTCCCATGCCTGGTCCATCCTCTTGTATAACTGGTAATCTAAATTTGATGTTTTTATTTTATGTACAAATGGCCAAAACATGTTAATTAAATATCCACCAATCAGGGTTTGATTTGTCTTTTTATTGTGGTACTCTGGTTTTGTATGAACTTCCAATATGTTAATATAAGTTTTAGCCTGTTTTGATTTTTCTTTGATATCAAATAAAATTTAAACTTTCAGACATTTTTTTTTTATCTTGTGAGCTTTCTTTAAAGTCAAAGTTCGTAAACATTTCCTGAGTATTTGGTACTGGGCAAAAAAAACAAACATGTTTTTTGTTTGTTTGTTTCTGCCCCACAAGCTTCCTACTATAGTTTGCTTGAATTTTGGCCCATTCCTATAAGGTTTGTAATCCCCAATCCTCTCCTTCAGCCAAGCTTCCTCACATCATCATGGTGAGGAAGACGTTCCTTACAAGGTTACAGCCTTACAAGGTTCTCCATTTTCCTCCAAGCGAAAGGACAGTCATTAAGAAACAAAATGTAATCTGGTTTATATATTTGTTCTTCCTCTCTTAGTGGCTCTTTAAGTCAATATTCCTACATGACTCATTTCACTGTGGATAATCACACTGGAGGTAATTAATATTTGACAACATTTTGTAGACATGTTTTCACATCGTCTCTCTACCATAAAAAGCTTTAGGGTAACATATCACGCTCAGTTTCATTATGTAATAAACTGGTGTGATTGAGGCATTAACTTGAGATTGTGGTATCATCATGGGTTTTTCATAGTCTAGGGTTAAAAATGTTTTTACCAAATAGATATTTAATTTCATTTGAGTCATTTTTAAAGGTTCTAAAATATATCAAAACACATCTTTCAAATTCAATGGAAAATTAACGAGTAAATAACGACTGCATCTCTAGCAGCTCAAGCTGAAAAGGCGGCTCTGGTGTGAATCTGCAGAGTTTCTGTACTCTACCTGAATTGTCTGGGCTTTTCTTTCATTTCTGTGGCGTCTGTCGTTTTCTCTGGTTCCACGTCTCTTCCTTCCTGAAGTTCAGCGGTTCCTCGTAGCGTTGGGGTGGAACTGTTGCTCACCATCCGGGTCAGAGCCGTGACACCGGGAGCCAACCACTGAGAGGGACGCCTGTGGATGGGAGGAATCAGACATGTAGGGTCATGAGATACAGTTCAATTTTGTGGGCAGAAAACAATAAAAGTTCAATTTCACTTGATTGCTATATGCAGATTATCTAAGGCTGTTGTCCTCAGTGACATGGAGAATTGTCTTCTTTCTTTAATACCCAAAAAGTGTTCAAAAATATTTAGCCCGTCTACGTACTGGGCAAAAGCTTAGTTTATATTCTTCCTTCCTAAGAAGGTCCTTTTCTGTGCTGATGACTCAGTGAAGACAGCGGCTCACCTGGTTGGTGGTGTGTGACCCGTAGGGCTTTTGGAGGCTCCGAAAAGTCGCCCCAAACTCCAGGGAACCTGAGCGCCGTTGACGGGGGAATAGTCACTTCCTGTCTGGTCCTGGAAACCAGGACTGTTGGTGTTAGTCTCCTCCGTTTTCACGGTAGACAGGCTAAAGTCGGCCAGGTTCTGGCTCAGCCGACCTCCCCAGCGTATCACAGCTCCCCAGCTCTGCTGGATCACCTACAGGTACCGTAAAAAAGAAAAACAAAAGTCCACTTGACAGAACTGTACAACACCACAAGTGGTTGTAAGCGGTGGATGATAAAACACTGACCTGTCCTGCTTGATGGGTAAAACTATCTTCATCTACATTAGAAAGAGGTAAAGTTTCGATTTCCTTTCCCTGCACCCACAGCTGTGTGGACTTGTTTGCCCAAATCTAGGCGAAGCCTTCACAGGTTCAGAATCTGTACTTGTTGATGACTCTGATCCGCCATTGTTTAAAATCGGTGAAGAATTTAGATTTGGTGAACGCTCTGGGCTTCCAAAGTCCACTTCCGAGAGGCTCTCCATGTATCTGCCAGCTGGGGATTTCAGTTGGACCTGAGGGGAAGTCTGGAGCCCGGCCTCCTGGTGGGGAGATCTGGGCATCTCAGGCCTGTGAGAATCCGCCTCCAGGTGATGGTGCTGGAAGAGCAGGTCGAGGTTAAAGGTGAGCAGGCTGAGGGGCTGCAGCACGAGGAGCAGCTCCTCAAAAAGAGGCCAGCAGGTGGTCAGCGACAGACGCATAAAGGAAGTAGGCTGGTAATATGCCTCCAGCACATCTGAGGTTGAGAAATATCAGGGGTTTAGAAGATGCTTGCTTGAAAAAGAAGAATATTTTTCAGTGGTAAAATGTTCTGTAAAAGACATCTTCTGTTAGAGTAAAGAGGACTGAATGCAAATTGCATTTTAAAAAAATGTATTTGCTACTTTATTACACATTTTGCATTTTGCATACATTTTGTTAGTTGAAGCTCAAGATGTCATAAATCTCTGGGGATATGAATATTTTTGCAAGGCAGTGTAGCAACAGCCAGATCTGTTAAGGGTTTAGAAACTTACCGCCGCAAGACTGAAGGTGAGACAGCCAGAAATCTAGACGCTTGGTGCTTTAAGAGAAAAATCAGGGAAAGGAGAATGATATAAGCAGTTGTGATAAGAACATTTCCAGAGGACAGAATGTCAAACTCTTACACAGGGTTAGGTAAGAAGAGCTATTCCTTACTTTAGCAGACCAAGGAGGAATGCATTGAACCTCTGCTTGCTGTGCCTCAGCTGCGGCAGCTCGCCAACCCGGATTTGTAGGTTAAATAAGGCTTGAGTTTTGGGACCTTGCAGAAATGTTTGAGTGAGAGAGAGCATGAGAGGGAAAAAGAGGAAGACGGTGATTGAAATACTGCCGTGAAGCTTGGCACTAATACAACGATCAATATCTGCATCCAGCTGGTTTCCTCTGTTCAGCGTTTTCAACAGTAAAAAAAAAAAAGAATCTACAGAGATGAGGGAGAAATATAAAATTGAAGTTTATCATCATCAACTGCGGAGCGGGGGGGGGGATCCAGGACAGCTGCCAGAAACCATCTAGTCATTTGAGGTTTTGGATGCTACCTGTCCTCGTTGTGGCCTGCACCAGGCTCCAGGCCGAGTTTGGCCTTCGGCCTGCAATCAGATCACTCTGGTGAGGCTTCAAGCCGTCGGTCAGCAAATTGTGCAGGGTGGGGCAGAGGCACTGCAGCACCAGACGGCCAAGAGATGGATTTATGGCGCTGTCTCCTGATAAAGCCTGGGGTGAACATGGAGGGGAGGGAAATGGAATTGGATGAGTTAAAAGGTTTGCAGCAATTGAAAAAGACGTGTTTGGAAAGAAATGCTCAAGAGGAAAAGGAGTGAAATAAGCAACTCATGGACAAGTGTTTGAAGGAAATATTTGTTGATGAAATTCAACAAATGTTATTTAGTGAGCTTTCCATCTTATCCAAAACAAGTCACCAGAATACTTTAGATTAGGAAACTTTAGCTTAGGAAATCATGTAGAGATGGAGAAAATCTCACATTTTCCTCATAATCTCTGTGTTTTACTCGTTACCTGCTCTCGAGTAACGTAGCAGTGAAAACATTTTTTCTGTCACCCCTTTCAAACTTTAGAAGTCCTTAGTTTTCTCACAATAACAGCTTGCTTGGCTCTCCAAAGCCTCTTCCAGCTAATGTTGCACATGTTGTGGTTTGAAGAGAAGTCAAAGTACTCGAACAGCAGCTTTAGTCAAACCCTTTCTCCTTCATTAGCTTTATTTAGGCCAAACACAGAGGAAGAAAAATGCTCCAATGCATAATAATTGACATAAACATTCTCTTACATCACAAACTTTATGCTCACAAACAATGCTCACAATCTCCATGTGGTCTGGATCTTTACTCCCTGTTCAAGTAGTCTGTACCAGCCAAGGCATGAACTGTGTATGATCTTTGTAATGAAAGTGGTTTTTAGACCATTTTTGTGTGTGTACTAAGTGACCACACATTCATTAAACAGTTTCCTTTGAAAGAAGGTTGTTTTTGTTAAACAATCGGTTATTTTTCTACAGCCATACAGAGAGACTGACTTCAAGATGGTACTGCAGGGTCCTCATCTATGTATGGTGATGCATTCTTGTTTTTGTGGGCATGACTCAAAACATCCTTATTTATTAAGTTTTAAAATTGCTTATCCACTTTGAAAACCCATATCTATACATTTACACACATGCAAAAAGAACAAAGTAACTAAATCTGCTCTTTAGGGACTGACCTTCTGGACTATGGTCCGAGAAGAACTGAACTGAGCCAAGATGGCCTCCACTGCAGCACTGACTCCACTGACCAGAGCTGAAGAGAAGAGACAATAAGATTGGAACTGAGTGATAAGTTTACATGCAGTAGAGAGAAAAAAAAAAACACGATACAGATGCGAGAACAAACACCTTTCTTTTCCTGCATGCACAGAGAGGAAAGGCCGAGACCCCTCACTGAACGCTCCACATCCTCGCCCATCCAGGGAATGTCTATCTTCTGTACGGAGCCGGCAAACGAGACGCTGCGGACGGCTTGAGGCGAAGAGAAAATAATTACTTACAGCTTCAATTTCTAAGCAAAACTAACATGTGAGTGTTATTAAGTGAAATTAGGCAGATGTAAGCAGATGGTGCTTTGTGAGCACATCCTGAGAGTGTTGGAGCCACAGTAGTGAGGTTGTTTTACATTTGAATCCGTAATGATGGCTTCTCGTCAGCTTGAGAGTTAAACAGAAGCCCATGAATCAACCTCAGCTCGCAAATTTATCAGGAAATTAATCATGCTGATTCACTTAATGCTTCCAGTTCATATTATAGATTTCATAAAGTGAATTCCTGAAATCTTACAAACTCCTAAAGCTTTACTCAAAGCACTTCCAGCATGAATGTCTGGCCCCCAATAATTATTGTGATTTTTTCAAAACTACAAACATTAACCTATGCAAGGGAGTTCTATTTTAAATTAAAGAAGAGCAAAAACCTAAACGTAATTTACAAAAGAGCTAAGAGAGTTCCTGTTAGTCTCACAGTGATTATAACAGTCAGTCTCAACAGTTTGGAGTTACATTTTTAAAACTGTGCAATGGGCGATTTTCTCTTAAGTTCAAATCTCACCCTAAAAAAGAAGATTTTAGAAATTATTTTCATGTAAATGTGATGAAGTCTACTGAAGACCAGTAAGAAACTAACTACTGAAGTTAGTTTTGCTAACTTCCACCACCCATATAACCGTGGCTAAATTGTTGCAAATTTGGAAAATCTGCTCTGTTCTGAGTCCAAACAAACAACCTTCTCTCTGCTACTATTAAAGTCCAAATGTTATAACTTAATTTTTTAACTTAATGTTTGGTTGATTGCATTGAGGTCAATGTTGCATTTAAACTGAAGCTTGAAAACCTCCCAACTTACTTTGGTCTCCCAGCAACCAGCAGAGCCAAGCATAACCTCAACTTGGAGAAGTAAGTGTTTCTCCTGGGGGAGAGCCAATTAATATGTGCAAGAGTTGAACACGCAGCTACATTTTATTACTGTGAAGAGCAAGAATTATTGTTGAAGTTTCTTGGTGAAACACGAGCAGCCTGTAATATTTCCCTAATAATATTTTTTTCCTGGAGTACACTGAAGACATTTTATTCTAGATCTGGTTACAATGTAAATGTAGAACAGTGGAGATGTAAATTATAACTTTAAAAACTGAACAGTCTTCACTGTGATGAAAAGAAAATCTTGATACAATCATATTTTTAAAGTTAATTTGATAGTTTAACGCAATCAAGAGCTGTCATTAGGTTTCAAACTATTTACCCTCAAGGTCCAAATTTTAATATATCCCAGCATTATTAGTAAAGGAAGAATAAAATAAAGCTCTAGATTTTGTGAAGTTCCAGAAACAGAGCAGAAATGTTCATCTATGAATTTCTTCAATGAATATATGACATGAAGTCAGAGGTTTTTGTGAGTGTGTTTAAAACATTCTACACACTTACAGTAAGGAAACCTGAAAAAACAAGAAGCCAAAAAGAAACAGCTGTTGGTGTTACCACAAAAATAACGGGACATAAAATAACAAATGTGCAAACACAGGTGCTGTGAATACACTGGTATTTATAGAACATGAACTTATAATTTAAAGACTTATTATACAAACCAAGTCATACAGTGGATGTAGAAAGTCTATAAAATGGCTGTATTAAAATGCCATGGTTTTGCGACATGAAAATAGAACTACAATAAATCCTTTCAGACCATTTCCCACCTTTAAATTGACCTGTAATCCTTATGACTCAAAAAATTAAATAAAAATACAGTAATCTTTTTAAAGGAAAAATAAAACGAAGAAATTTGGTTGCATAAATGTTTACATAGAGTTGGAAGAAATTGTGCAAACCTATGCAAGTACCTTGTTATTTTTCTTTTTTTTATCCACTGCACCTGGCCCTAAAATGTTGTTTTTCAAAAATCAGCAAGTTTGAAAAACCTTTAAAAAATAAAAGGTATTAAATGTAGAAAAGTTCTGAAATGATAAACACCCTGGCATTTTAAATAGGGTGGAAAGAATTTTTAAAAATCCACTGTATACGAAGGTTTAAAAGTTATCAAAGTGGGGGAAACAAGGAACAAAGTAAACACTTTAAAAATCAATTCAATTTTCCCTACAATTTAAAGATCTACTGTGCTGTGGGTGTGCTTTGGCTGAGATGCATGTGTCAATTTTAACACATCATGCAGAAACAGAAGAAAAACAAGAAGAGAATCCAGAACAGACCAACGCAGACAAACAGACAGGGGAGGACAAAGAGAGAGACTGAGCAGAGTGACTGTAGACACGCTGTGATAGGACCAGCTGTTCCCCATCTGAAGGCTCTTTTTGCAGATTTGAAAGAAGAGTGGAGATAGGACATATCAGATGACCTGCAGGGAACTGCCCTCTGATATCACAAATAGCTATAGTTACGGCTACTTTCAAATCTGGAAAACTCCCTCAAAGCTGAAAAAGGGAACACCCACTCCAGAGTGAAATACGCACAAGTTAAATGTCTAGCCAAACAATAATAATAAAAAAAAGACAGAAAAATCGTGAAATGCAGATTCTTACTCGCCACATGTGGCTGCGGAGGACCCTGGTAGAGCTTAGGGGGTAGCGGGGGCGCCCTGGGTGGGATGGGAGGGTAGAGGTTGGGGTAGTATAGGGGAGCAGCGAGGGCAGGAAGGGTGTGTGAACGGGGAAAGAGCGGGGAGTTGAGGCGAGAGAGCGGGAGAGTTCCAGAGCGCTGGGGAGGGGAGAGGGCGCCGATGGGGGAGAGGCGCGGAGGGGCGCCCCGGTGGAGCGGGCAGTTTTTAGGGTGGTACAGGTAGCATGTGGGGAGGGGAGGAAGCTCTTTGGACATTCTAGCCTTAATGCTGCTATCGTCTGCACGGCAGCGCCTCTCTGAATACAGTGAATCCACAGCACTGAAGCTGTCTAGGTAACTCATCATAACATCTACGTTCTTATATGGAGTGGTGCAGCCCTGCGGTCCGGAGGTGCCACCAAGCGAGGTGTGGGTGTCGCCTCGCTTCTCTGAATCGCTGCAGTAGAGTGAGTCAAAATTACACTTCGACTCAACGTCCCCTGTGTTGTTTTTGGAATCGCTGACATACTTATAAGCTGAATGTGTGTTTTCACTGAAAATGTCTCTGTAGTAATGAGGAAAGTCTGCGCGGAAATCAGCCAGGGAATCATCAAATCCAGAGCCTACAAGAGAGCTGGAGTCGTCTCTGTGGATATAAGCTGAGCCTGCAGCAGCAGGACCCCACTGTTCGCTGGCCTGTTTGTTGGAGGACCACCGATCTGCGAGGAGCTGCGAGTTATGGGGGTCTGGGTGGAGGGGAGGGAGGGTGGAGTGCAGGAAGTAGGTTTGGGGGGACCGGGCAAGGGACAGCGGGGGTGAGGAAACTGTTCAGTTCAGGGGATTAAGCGGAAAAATATTAGTCAGGATAGGGCGGACATAAAGCCAAGCAATGGACATACAATGGATACAACCGAGTGGAATGGATGGGTGAGAAAAAAAAAAAACAACAAAGTGGTAATGCGGCAAAGAAATGGGAAGGAGAAAGAGAGAGAGATGTAGAGAATGTTAGTGTAAAACAGGAGAAAAATGCACAATTCTAACAGTATTTCAGCCTCCATCATCTAATAACACAGCGCAGGACTTAGACTTGACTCACATTTAAAAACTGACCAAAGGAGCCAGAGAGACTGATTTATTAAGATCAATTCCACTTCCTTTAAATAAGGGCTAGTGTGTCTGTGGCTCTCAACCTGCCCCACATGAGATGTTCAGACTGCAGGTAAGCAAATGTTAAGAACAGCTGTGAGGGCATCGTTTGAGCGTGTTTTTGTTTGTCCAGATAAAAATGAAAGAAAATCTGGCAGCAACTTAATCCTTAATTCTATTTTATGACCAGCAGATGGCAGCTTTGAACAGAAGTCTTTAGATTTTGGATTTTAAATAAATAAATGCTAAAAAGCCTCAGCATTTGACTGGGGTTTTATGTGATAGACCAACACAAAGTAGTCAATAAGTGTACAAATGCAGGAAATGAATAATTAGCTTTCAAACTGTTTTTTTTTTGTTTTTTAAACTATATATATATATGGTATATATATATGGTATATATGCATATGGATTTAGTTAGCTTAATAAAATCTAGCACCCCCAATTGCTCTAAGGTATACATGTGTGCAATTTCATTTCAGAATAAATCCAGCTGTAATTTTGGAAAAAATATCACGGGGACTAATGAGTTAAAAGTGGAACTTTTTAGAAGGCGTGCGTCTTGTTAAATGAGGTATAGAAATACTAGCAGTTCAGTAAAAGTCTAGACCTAAATGCAATTAGGAATTTGGGATAAAACTTGAAAAATGCTGGTCCCAGAGGCTAGCAGTGATCTGACTATGCCTGAACCATTTTGCACACTATATATGCAAAACAATGCCCCTAGAAGCTGATAGACAGAGGACTTGCAGCTGCAATCACAGCATCAGGAAATTAGAGAAAGCAGTCAGAGGTATTGAAAACATTTCCATGTCACATCTTTCAGATATGTAAAAAATAAATAAAAATCCCGATGAATACATTAAAGTTGTTTGTCTTGACGCAAACTAAAACAAGTTGATGGGGTGTAACTCTTAAACACAGTGTAGTTTCACTTTCTATCACTTGCTTGAGAAAAGTGTATGAAGATAGTAAATGTTTAGACTCCATAACCTACTCCAAGTATTTTAAACTTCTCTGCAGTGCGGCGCCATCGCCAGATCACCTTCCCTCTGTCAGTTTTCTCCTTTGTTTCCTCCCCTGCTTCTACCTTCCTGTCCTCCCCAGCAGTAACAGCAGTCAGCGTATGAATGCTGAGTCAGTAGACAGAGATAACACACTTCAGTCTCTAACCTCGGCTCTGTAGAGCTTCGGAGTGGCACTACAGTTTTCTGCCAGGCTAAAAAAAGAGCTGAGAGAAGTCGTACCTTGTTTAGACTTGAGCTCCCTTTGAACTGAAGTCAACATATGCTACTTCCTATTATCAAAACAAAACTCTTAGCAATTGGCCTGTACACAGAGATCCACCCATTTGGCTCTTAAAGGTGTACGCGCCTTTTCATAAGTTGTTTCATTTTCCTCTAAATACATGCATTTCAGGAAAAAACAACTTGTTCATTTCTCCATGAGCGGTAGGAAAAATGATCAACACTACAATCGGACACCTATCAAATATATATCTCACTCCAAGATCTTAAAGAATTAAAATAAACTTTCATACTGGATGACTCTGTGGATACAGGGAAGCAGCCATCCAACACATTATAAACTGATGGGAATTAAATCCGTCAGTTTATAATGTGCAAGAAAGCATTTGCTAACTTGCAAATTCAATCTGAGAAAATAGAAAAAGCTGTTTTTAAATCATAATGTCATTAAATCGTCGACGATAAAAGGTTCAATCGGAGAGAGAAAGCTATCAAAAGCAACATTACTCAATATGAAAAGGTTATCCTTGATATACCTAGATCAATAATAAATTTAACTGAACCACGCAAGAAAGGACATAGGAAAGAAGGAGCACTTTTAGACAGTAATAGTGATAATAAGGCCAGAAAATGCATGTATTTTTCCTTACTCTTTGTGAGGGACCAAACTCAAACGAAGACAAAAAATGCTCAACAAATATAAAGGTTTCAAATTTAATTCTTCAAAAATATCATTAACAAAACAAAAGTTTGAAGCAAGAATAAATCAAAGGATAAATAACAAATTTGGATCCAAAATAACTGAGGTCAACTGAACTTTAACTGACCACAAACAAAACTGACCTCCCAAACAAAGAACCAAAGCTGCTTAAATAGGGGTGGAGTAACCTAAATCTACCACATGGGGGAGGTCTGACCTAACAAAAGAACAAATAAATACAAAATTAACTAAACTATTCTACAAACAAATAAAGCAAAACTAACTTTAATTTAACACAAACAATAAGTGAATATTTAAGTGACAAAATTAAATAATAATCCTCTTGTAGTCTCCCCCTTCAGTCTCAGTATTTTATGGATGGTTTGCCCCAGGTTCCTCCACCAGCTGGTTCCTATAAGCAAACTCAAAACACAAGTATAAATGAACCATTCAGACAGACATTAACTAAAGTGTGCACCCATTCGAAAATATATGTTTAAATGAAATGACTAACCTAAACTATACTAATAAAGAAATAAATACTAACACTATGTGGTGGTGGTGGTAGGAGCATCCACCACACTCTTCTTTGCTTTTTTCCTACCTTTCTCAGACTTGGGAAATAATAAAATCAAACTCCATACTTTTCCAGATTGAGTAGGAATCCAGTTAGGAAAATAAGAAAACTGAAAACGTAAGAATAAAAGTAGACTTTAGTGCTCTCCCATTATCCCCCAACCCTCAGAATGAAGAGATTATAAATAATTGATTAAGTTTGTGATGAAATCACACTTCGATAACCAGTGGAGGATGGGCCGGCTGGAAAGTTTCCAACCACCTCTTTTATCTCATATTACCTCATCTATCTTCACGGCTGTTCATCTTCCACTCCCTCACTCCCCTCACTCCCAAACTCTCGCTGCGTACCCCTCATTATCAGCCATCCATCACATCACCCTTACTTTCCCTCTGAGTCATGCTCAATGTACCATTACCATTAATGAGTCAACAATTTCATCCATCTTGGTTTTTCTATTACGAGACAGGAAAATGTCCAAGGAAATAACCTCTGCATGACCGAGGATATGAGAATGCAGCCTATCCGCCTGTTTGTTATCCCCTCTTTCCTCTTTTCATTATTCTATCATCTCAATTTTAATTTACACTTTGTAATGGACACATAAATGAAGACCTCTACAGGATTGTGAAAAACCCCTTATCTCTTCACGATGTGCTTCCAGATACTTAAAACAAATCACTAATTCATCAAACATTTTTGGATTGGACGCAAGGTTGAGCGTGAATGAAAACTAACATTGCACATCACCATGAAACATGGCGATGGTGGGATCATCTGGATAATGTGTAATTTTATCTCCAAAATTACACATGTACTGCTTTATGGTGGTCTATCGCATAAAATCTCAATAAAACATACTGAAGTTTTCTGGATGCAACATAACAAAATGTGATAGACTGAAAAGGGTAAGAATACTTCTGAAAAAATCTTAGTATGCTTGTAGCTAAAAGGTTGTTCAACAAGGCTTGTTGCAACTGAAAAGCTGTTTTGTTATAGATTGAAGTAAAGAAATTGGAACAATGTATGCCATTTTCACTGCCTGCTGGTCATAAAGTATCTACAGATCGAATTGGTTCTTTGCAAATGCTTTTGAGGCTCAGCGGGGAGTGAATTAAAAACTAAGACCACTTTTCTGTGTGAGCATGAGAAATCACTTCAAGGTTTCCAACTGTATTAAATTACAATGGCCTTGTTAGTTATTTGTTGGCTCGTGAAAGTCGTACTCACCAGAAGTTCTCGATTCAAAAGTTCTCCCTCCATCAGCCCGGCCTCTCACCTCCACTTCCTCTTTTCCTTTCTCTAACTTCCTTTCCTTCATCTCTTCCCTCATCTGCCTGTCTTGGCCTACATTCCACAGGCTGCTGTCACTGACTGAGCAGCCGATCTTCTGCGATGGGCACAACTCCAGCTGTCCACCCTCCTTGTCAGCTCTCTGCAGCATCTCCTTCAGGGCGGCCATGGAGGTGAGGGCTGGGGGCGGCTGCATGAACAGGGCCTGGGCCTGTGAAGTGTACTCCCACTGGCTGCCATCACTACCAGCCTTCTCCCTCCTCCACCTCAAGTTGTAGAGTATATCTGGGTCGGGGGTGATGACAGTGGGGTCGGGCTCAGGATCGGTGATCACCTTTGTGGGAGGGGAGGTGCTCTTGTTGCGGAAACGAAGCTCTTTAAACGTAGTCACCTTTGGACCAGAGCCTGGAGACGAGCCTGATGAACCAAGCTTCTTTGGGACTTCAGTGGCGGATTTTCTCTTCTCCAGTACTGGGAGCTGTGGTGGGGCTTCACATTCGGGTGTGAACGCTATAAGCCAATCAAAGCGCTCAGGTTGCTCAGAGTTAGCAGGCAAAGTGCTGACTTTGAGGGGTGCTAAAGAAGGTGGGATGGGAGGCAAAGGACGAGGAGGCGGAGGAGGCGGAGGAGAATCTGGTAGCTCATTTGAATAGGAGAAAGTCTTTACTGTTGCTTCATGTGGATTATTAAAACTTGTGCTGTAGTAATGATCTGTCACCAAAGCAGTGTTCTTCTTTCTTCTTCTTGCAATTTCAGTGAAGGAGGTGGTCCTTTGTCTGTCTTTGCTTTCCCCCTCCTTATGGCCGTCCTCAGATGCTTTTCCATCTCCACCCACTTTGCCTGTGCCGTTTTCCTTCTCTGCCTCCCTGTCTTGTAATCTGAACTCTCTGGACTCCAGAGGTCTGGATGTAAAGTGATTATCTGCTTCCTCCTCATCGTCCAACTCCCCAACGCAGACACTGAGCTCAGGGCTGAGTTTGAGGAGCTCGGCTTGGGTCAGTCCGGCAAGCATGAGCAGCTTCCGGATCTCCACGTCCAATGTGTGGAAGGAGGGCGGAGGGGGCAGGGCAGGTGGTGGTGGTATGGCGGGGGGTGAGAAGGAGCAAGACACTGAGATGACAGGTGGAGGAGGCAATGGAGGAGGGCGTGTGGTGGGTGGTGGCAGAGAGAGGGGGGTTCGTTCCTGTTCAGCTTGAAGAGCAGCGAGGCGCTGGGCCTCCTTCCTGGCAAGGTGTCGCTTTCGAGGTGGAGGGATGGGTGGGGTTGGAGTGGGAATGGACGGAGGTGGGGAAGGAGTGGTATAGAGGGTGAGGTAGGGGACTGGTTTGCAGAGAGGGAGAGGGGGGATAGATGGCGGCGATGGAGGGAGGGGCTTCTCACATCGAAATGTTGAGAATGTGGGCGAAGAGGAGTTGGGGGAGAAAGTCGACAAGGTGGGGGAGGTTGCGACGGCCATGGAGGTGGTCTCTCTGCTGATGTTGATGTAGGTGTGGAGATCAGAGCTCACGCTGGCATGACGGGCAGGAGGCTTGGGGGGTCTGGGTGGCGGCTCAATGGGGGATGGCGTGAGGGAGTCTGGAGCAAGGGGATCTTCACAGTCTGACGGAGCGGTGAGATCAACTCCGGCATCTGAAAACTCCTGAGACTCCCCCATTGTTCCACCGCGGGTTTTATACAACTTCCAGGGAATGTCGATGTTCCCCATTTCATCCATAATATCTGAGAGGTCCTGCTCCTCCAGATCCTCCAGATCAAATCCCTTCTCGTGAAGTCTGGCAATGTAAGACAGCTTCACTTCCCTGTTCACTTTTTCCAAACGATCTAGGTGATCAAGGCGATCCCTCAGTACATCCCAGTGTTGCTCCCCTTCCAGATCCCAGCGAGCAACTTGGATAACCTGGCTGAAGCGCTCCATTTTCCCAAACTCCCCTACAGACTCTAGGAAGTCAAGTAAATCTAGTTTGTTAGGATCAGAGTCGCCTTTTACCCCTAAGTAGTCAGGAGAAGGGGAGTCAAGTGCAGAGGGGTAACCCTCATCGGGGGAGCAAGAGGCAACTGGGGAACAGGATGTTAGGGAGAAAGGATTTTTGTTAAGTGGAAGAGATGAGGGATGTTTGAACTCAGGGAATTGGTCTTTGGGGTTCAAAGCAACAGACAGAAGGTCCTGGTCCTGTGAGAAGCACATGGAAGCGCACTGATCGGCACAGTCGGACTCCAGATCAGAGCAGGAGCTGATGGAAGTGGAGGATGAAGAAGTCGAAGAGGAGAGTGAGAATTCCAAGAGAGATGGGGGGCAGTCACAGCATGACGGCACCAGGGTGTCATCATCGTCATCATCACTATCTGTCTCATTGTCCTCAT